>OX345672.1:10007500-11207500 GCA_947044415.1 Eupithecia dodoneata | reverse complement strand
TATTCTATGTTACAAAATTACAAGCAAATTTAAGTTACAATCATTATTAATTTCTAATGTAATACTAATATTTGCCCGATATCCTAGGTACCTAAATTAAGCCGTATGTAGCTTAATATTAGGTAGGTAGCTTATAAATGATCTTTTAAATATTCTTCGAAATGAGAAGCACATAAAATAGGTAATAATGTCATCTCCGGGTTTGTTTTAAAGTGCATTCGATTCTATATGATTATAAAGAGTTAGATTTTGTTTCTACATATTATTGGAAAAAATATTGCATTGTATAGGAATAAGATGATGCTTGATAATGTTTTTACCTGAACTGGCTAAAAACCTGTTTTTCATGCAAAGAAAGTGCATGCTAGCTGACAATAAACAAATTATCAAATCTATCTAAAGTAGGCTACTAATTGTAAGTACCTTTATTATAAACACTGCTTTAGCGTGCTTAGCATAAGTAAGTCTACATAAGTACGCTAAGTACGTAAGTCGTTTTTATAATAAAATTGCTTACAATTAGTAGCATACTTTGGAAAAGTCATATAATTTTCTGTTTCATCGTATGACATACTATGTACATTTTAGGTAGAGTGTCTCTTAAGTTTTTTCTTATAGCTTTTATAATTAACGGAATAATTGTCTAATAATTAATTTATTATTTAAAGAAGGACCAAGGATACTGTAAAAAATATACACTTATATCACCTATTAACGAGAAATTTACAATAAAATATAATAATAAATAAAAATATAATATACAGGGTTATTGGTAATTCGACGTATTCCCGTTAGGAGGTGATAGGGGTGACTATTTGCGATAATTTTCACTCCCATGTGCATCATGCAAAAGTGAAACATTTTTAAGTTATCATGATTTTTAGCTTTTATCAAAGTAAGTCAATAGTGCAACATCAAAAATTAATTAAAAAAATACTGTCTATTTAAATCTATTTCTTTCTTCTGATTTATAAAAACGAATAAACACTGGTTATTTATCAATATTAAAACAACAATTATCGCTCCAAATTTAAAAATGCGAGATAAAAAACGATATTATTTCATTATTCATTGAGAATTTTTTCCTCTAAAATGCCTTAAAAACTAAAAAAAACTTTATGAAACTTGGCTTGCAGATTATTTTAAAAACATAACCGTTTTCTTAGCTCTCCAACAATGCATATCAACTATGAACTTATTTCAAAGAAACTGAAAAAAAAACATCATTACAGAGTAAGCAGGCGGAAATTCGTATACGTACTAAACCTAAGGTCGTTCTTTAAAATTTCTATAAAACTAACTTAAAACAATACCCAATGCAAATAAAATGAAAAATACTTATTTAAAATAAAATTTTGCAATAGTAGTAACAACAATAAACAAAATTAATAATAAGTAACAATCAAGACATTTTGTAATTTAGCCTAATTAAAGTTTTTGACTTCCCCTATTGCGTTCGCAAAATAGCATACTTTTTCTGAGTTGTGACTTAACTACCGAAATAGTACAAAATGTCTTGATAAATAACTAGTTTTTATGAATCAGAAGAAAAAAATAGATTTAAATAATAAATTTTTGTAACTTATTTTGAAAAAAGCTAAAAATCATGATAACTTAAAAATGGTTCACTTTTGCATGATGCACATGAGGGTAAAAATTCTCGTAAATAGTCACCCCTATCACCTCCTAACGGGAATACGTCGAATTACCAATAACCCTGTATATAATATATATAAATAAATATATTTATATAATAAATAAAATATAATAATAAATAAAAACAATAAATAAAAATAAATGTTTGCCGTCGTGAAAACCTTCCTCGGACTTCATTACCTAAAAAGTTCCAGCCATTCTTGAGTTTTGCTATTAGCAACACATAAAGCTATTCATTTTTGTTTGAAAAGATTATTATAAAAATTAACTAAGTACCTATCTTTTAAAACTACTATAAAACGCTGCGCGAAAATCAGTCCGCCGCGAGGCTTTCTAGAGTGTGGTCACGTCGCTTATTAAATATATAGAAAAATAATAGCAACAAAATCATAAAAACTTTAAATATATGATTTTAAAAAAGATGCTCCACTTTATTGGTAGGCTATTATTATATTAAATTAAATAAGGTATATCGGTAAAAACATCATTTAAAAATGTGAAAAATTCGTAATATTTCATATTTTTTGAATTTTAATTTCTCATAGTAGGATACCAAAACCAAATATCTATCTAATTTACTTTTTAGCCAAGGATCTCATCAGTAGGTCATATTTTTTTCTTAATTAGATATGTCACTATTTTCTATTATTTTGAGCTTCGAAACTGATGCTGAAAGGGAAATTATGAAAACCTCTTACAAGTTATCTTGATAGAACGCGTACAGTAATAACATATACTATAAGATAAGTGGTTCATGATATAAACGGGTTTGAAAAGTACTGTTTCTGCGCATTTTAGGAATAAACGCTCTTAACGAAAAGTAGAAATTTTAAAAAACTTTTAGATAGGGAGAGAATTTCTTAAGTAAATATTGTTAACTCCACATGTCAATTTATTTTTGTTTGAATTTGTTGACATCATTTACAGCTTTACTATAGGTAGGTAACTTCTAATTAATAAACTTTTATGAGTAACTCTACGTTCACTGACATTTGCAAAACAAATACAGTTGGCGCTCGTGCATGTCAAAACTAACTCTATTTCAATGGTATAAAGACTATAGGAACTGAACAACAAAAATTGTCAAACATCGTAATTCGAACGACGACACCAGCTGTCAAATGCAAAAAAGTGACATAACCTTCCGTCCGAGAAGGCATCCAGCCCTATGTAGAAAAGTACTTTGTGATCCAGCCTCCGACTGACGTTATTTGAAGCGATTTTGAGTTATATAGGAAGGGATATTGTATCAATAAGGTTGAATTTGTTGTGGCAAAATATTTATTAGGATCGAATAATTTCGCAAAACGCCTTACAAAAATGTGTTTTTTGGGTTTTATTCTTTTTGTATATAATTCTACAAAAATTACGAATATTTATAAGAAAGATATTATGATGAAGCAGTTATTGTAGTATTTTAAATTCACTTGAAGTTACTATATTTTCTGTAAAGTCTAAAACCCTGTGCTGTTTTAAAGTGTTATTCTCCAGTGTTTTATTACAAAACTACATAAACTATTGTAAAATGAAATACAAACTTTTGAAGATCAGTTATTTGTTTAGGTAATGTGATATTTTTAATCACTTATATTAGATGCATTTTAGAGAAATCTTATAGACGGTGCGCCATACATGGCACTCCGGAGTCCCCTTAACCCTTCATGCCTTAACCATACCTACTATTATCGAACAAGGCAATGCTATGTTAACGTCGTCGGTTGGTCCGATAGATGTATTTGATCAGAGTATGTGAACTTGTAAAGGACTACCTACTACAACATACCTACCATTTTTTAAAATTCTTCAATTTTTATTTAATCTGAGAATGGGTATGAACATTTCTCAAAAAAATAAATGGATAGAGATCTTTAGACCATTTCCATTTTCCTGTTGCTAAGCCGCGCCGGGCCGCCCCCCGCCGCCGCGTCTTCTTAGTGCGCCGTGGAAAAAATCCACCTGTACTATCAGGGACGGGACGAGTAAAACTTAGTAGGTACCTAACTTAGTTTTTACTCGTGCCTGCATGTACAGGCATTAGAGTAGGTAATCAAACAAAACATCACGTAATAATACACCCCCCCCCTCCAACATTCATACATACGATCTTAGACCCTATTATCGATACGTAATCGTAGTAATTGTGGTAAACGGCGGACCCGCTTGGACAATGAACTCTTGATAACACCGGTGTTATCAGAGCCAATAAACACACTCGTAAGATCTGTAGGTACCTGCAGAGCGATAAAAATAGGTGTGGTCTTTCAGCGCTTCGGCGGCGTATACCTACCTAAAAGCGTGTAAGACAAATGACGAAAGGGTCCGTCCATACTAATAAAGTACCTACCTTCAGACTACAGAACTATAGTTCTGTGCTTCCGACCTTGTTCTATTCTAGTATTGTCATCTCTACGATTTACTTTTTCACGTTTGCTCAAGCACTTACGATTACGAGCCAGTTCAAAGATAATAAAACCACTACGTTAAACTCAGAATAAATAGCTTAGGTACTTACAAAGTTGTGCGGTAAAACGTTACTTACCTACCTTTATAGATCTCACAGTTGTAGCGTTGTAGGTTGTAGCTATGTAATTACAATATCGCACGCCGCCGCCGCGCCGCGCCGCCCCGCGCCGAGCGTAGTTACGTAATAAGCCGGCTTTTAGTATTATTTGAATTCACCTAACCATTATGTAATGTTCCGGAATGTTCTGCAGTGACCTCAAAAGATTTTCTAAACGAAAATGCAGTTACTGATATATGCACATGGTGCTAGAAAGTCACTACCTACCTAAAGATATAAGGAACTTCTTGGTCTGCCAACATCTCTGAAGTATTTTCTAGTGCCCATAACACAAGAGCTTAGCTGGGCTAGATAATGCTGTGTGGATTGTATAGCAATATACATATTTACTAGAAATGAAATAATACAAGTAACATTAATCATTAATTTATTAAAAATAACATTTGTTTGTACAAACCAAACAAGATAAAAACTAAATAAGTCTAACATGACAATGCTTTGCTACAATTCGATCAGACTCAAAACAACAGAAAAATATTCTTTCACACACTTTATCAGACATACTACAGAATTGCAACCCATATTGGTGATGTTACCACTAATATCCAGTTCATTTACACCATAAATGCGTTGAGAGGTTAAATTTGTGCTGATTCACATCATTCCCCCCATGCCACCCATACCGCCCATACCTCCCATGCCTCCCATACCAGCCATGGGGTTAGCTTCCTTCTCTTGTGGGATCTCGCAGATGACAGCCTCGGCTGTGGTCAGCAGGGAGGCTACTCCACTGGCATCTGTTAATGCTGTTCTGACTACCTTTGTGGGGTCAATGATTCCCTTCTCAATCATGTTTACATATTCATTGTTCAACGCATCATATCCAAATTCAGGTCCCATATCTTCAACTTTGGCAACAACAACCGATCCATCAATACCAGCATTCTTTGCAATGGTCATGCATGGCATTCTGAGAGCCTTTTTGACAATCTCTACTCCGGTAGCCTGGTCACTGTTGGCTGTTTTGAGACTGTCCAAGGTGGGGATACATCTGAGCAGGGCTGATCCACCTCCAGGAACAATACCTTCCTCGACCGCAGCACGGGTGGCATTAAGAGCATCATTGACACGGTCCTTCTTCTCACTAACCTCTACCTCGCTGGAGCCTCCAACATGTAAGACAGCGACACCGGATGCTAGTCGAGCAAGACGCTCCTGAAGCTTCTCCTTTTCATACTCGGAGGTTGTCTCTTCAATCTGATCACGGATTTGTTCAGCTCTTCTGTCAATATCAGACTTCTTGCCCTTACCCTTGAGAAGGAGGGTGTCATCTTTGGTAATAATAACCTCACCAATTGAACCGAGGTCTGATAGCTTTACATCCTCAATTTTGATGATGTTTGCATCATCTCCAAACACAACTCCACCGGTGGCGATGGCCATGTCACTGAGGGTAGCCTTGCGGTTGTCACCAAATCCTGGGGCTTTCACAGCTGCAACTTGAAGTCCAATCTTTAGCCTGTTCACTACCAAGGTTGACAGAGCCTCACCATCAACATCCTCAGCCACAATGACCAGAGGTCTCCTCTGCTGGTTGGCTAGCTCCAGAGCTGGGATGATGGTCTGAACATTGCTGATTTTCTTCTCAGAAAACAACACTAAAGCATCTTGGAACTCCACTTTGGCTCCCTTTGTAGAGTTGATGAAATATGGTGAAATATAACCTCTATCGAATTTCATACCTTCAATGATGTCTAGTTCGTCGTTGAGGGTCTTGCCGTCCTTGACCGTGATGACACCGTCTCGGCCGACCTTCTTCATGGCGTCAGACAGCAGCTTGCCGATGGCATGGTCCCCGTTGGCGGAGATGGTGGCGACCTGTGCTATTTCTTCGGGCGTCGTCACCGGCTTCGACATGCTCTTCAGTTTGTCCTTCACGGCGTCTACAGCCAGCATAACTCCCCGTCGGATCTCAATAGGATTCGCACCCTTTGAGATTTTCTCGAAACCCTCCTTGGCGATCGCTCTGGCGAGAACTGTGGCGGTGGTGGTTCCATCCCCGGCCTCTTCGTTGGTGCTGTTCGCTACGTTTTGGACTAATTTCGCTCCGATATTCTGAAATTTATCTTTGAGTTCGACGCCTTTGGCAACTGTCACACCGTCTTTTGTAATTTTCGGAGATCCCCAAGATTGTTCTAAGATCACATTTCTACCCTTGGGGCCCATTGTGACGGCGACGGCGTCAGCCAGAACATCGACGCCTTGAAGCATGAGGGCTCTTACATCAGCACCGAATCTCACATCCTTCGCGTAAAACCTGGCAAGTTGATGCGATTTTTGCATTGACACTGTCTGTCGAACAACACGAGGTAAACGCAGCATTTTTGTAGTGTTTTATTGGTAAAATTATTCAAAAAACTTCCTTCAAGCTTTCTTCTAGAACAAACTTCTCGAAGGTTCTCGATTTGATTGACGCCGGGATAGCAAACGTGATCTTGTCAGCCGGTTGTAGGTTAGGAATTATGAAACACTGGCTGCAAAGCAGGCGGACTTTGGTAAATCTATGGAATAGAAAATGGCGACGAATTTATTGAAGACGATCATAGACAACCTGTCAATGTTGCCAGAGCGAATTTAATTTATCAAAGTTATTAGAAGTGTAGTATATTACTAAATCTATGTGTAGTATTGTAATATAAAATAGTCTCCCAGGGCAGGGGGATACCCGTAAAATTGTTCTTTCTTCACGTCTTATGTAAAAAATAAACTCAAATAATTGGAATTTGTTGTCTTCATTCACGCTACCTCTGCCCGCGCCCGTGTGGTTTAGTCCACGGTCCACTTTTTAGCTAATGGCAGTATGTGCTCGTTTGCCACTTTTCTGTAATAATGGTGATGGACTGATGGCAACTTTCATAGTTTGTCAAAGTTGTCAATGTCAAAATCAAAATAAACTTTTTGTTTTGCGCAAATAATTTATTTTGGTTCGCTATTTGATGGGAGACCATAAGCGAACACGTTTTTATATAAATTCCGCTTACGCTTGACTTTCTATATCATCTAAACTCAACATGTGGTAGTTAGTTTAGTTCATTTCAGGCTTCAGGGAGCGAGCAAACAGCACAGTCACTCAGACCACTTGCAGTCTCAGTTAAGATTTCTTGAACGTTGGGTGCTACCTACTGTCGTGTGCTCATAAGTTTACAAATTTCACATTACATAATGAAAAAGAAGTAAGTTTTGCCTAAAATTTCCTCTCACTGTAAATGAGGCTAAGAGCTTGGTTATAAAATACCTTAGAACAAACAAAAGACCATTGAAAGTTTATCTCTGAAATAACCTATATTGTTATTATTATATTTTATTTCTGTATTTTGTAGTTGCCCCTGCTTCCCTATTGAGGAAGGTAAATTGCTGGGTATTGGTAATCCTCTTCTGGACATCTCCGCTAATGTTGGAGTAGATCTTTTGAAGAAATATGACTTAGAGCCTAATGGCGCTATTATGGCTGACGAAAAGCACATGCCACTTTATCAAGAGCTTATGACACAGTAAGTTTTATCATAACATTTAAGTATATTATAACTGGACTCTATCAAATAATAATAAATATTACTTGGTAGGGAAACAAATTTATAACATAAAATAAAGTACAGCATCCTCTAGTCCCAAGTTAAAGAAGCTTGTGTTATGACTACTTATTATTAGATAACTCAAGTATATGAGTATATCTTCTATTTAAATCTGTATAATTTTTCATTAGATATTGGTTAAGATTTTGTATGATTTTTTTATTGACATAAGAGACATTAACGATATTGCACACCTGAGTAGGTAGTTTGTATCTGGACATATTTAGAATTAAGACCTTTTATACATACATTCATGCAAATAAAGATTATGATTATTCTTATAATACAATATAATTACCTAAAGATATTTTCAATTATCATAGATTAATTGCCTCGATCAGCAAGTTTTATTAAAATTTAAGGAATGGTAAAAATTTGATTTGATTATGTTACTATGTCATTGAATGTGTAAATTATTAGAAATTCATTCCGTGAGTTTGACAAGTGCAATTGATGAATTTATTGGTTGGTAACCTTGAATTGAACTACTTCTAGTAGGTACAATTTATTTGAACTACCTCTAACTTGCTTGATAATATCATGGTGAGTTTTGTAGGTACCATTCCTTTGAACGACCTCTCTTTAGACGGTATAAGAAGTACCATTCAATCATCAAATTATCACTAGGATAATTTTTTGATTGAAGATCTTTTAGGTACCAACCAATTTCTGTCACCCAACTTTGTTGCAAATAGATTCCCATTACTAATACATATGTACCTACATAGGCAGGTACCTACCTAAACAAACAATTCATTATACTTAGTCTGTAATATAAATAAAAAGGGTTAATACATTTAATGAAAATAGTAAAAAAACAAATATTTTGTAAGGATTGTTGTTAATAACAAATGCGCAGTGGTAAGTTAATAATGTGTCTTGCATAAATCACTTTATAGTAAACAAAGTCAGTTATAGGGAGAGACAAACAGTGGGACATACCTTCAATCTTTAAAACTACGCACTAGATTTTGATGGGGTTTTTTTAATAGATAGAGTGATTCAAGAGGACGGTTTATAAACCATGTGACAAATACATTTCCACGCGGGCGAAGCCGCGGGGCGCAGCTAGTAAAATATAAATATATAGTTAAAATAGTTTATTTGATTAATCAATGTTGTATCTGTCTGTAGGCAATATTTGATTTATATTAATTATTTATGTTCATTGATTAGCACCCTGTGGCTAATGTGCATATCAGACACAGTGCAGTAGATATAAAATAGGCGAACGCACTCAGTGCTCACCATAACGACCATTCGACGATCTCTGTGGCGCGGTGGGCAAAGGTCCACCTGCGACGCAGGAGGTTGCGGGTTCGATTCCCGCCTCGGAACAATTGTGTGTACGATCTGCAGATATTTCTTCCGGGTGTTCTGGTGGTTTTCTATGTATAATAAAAGATATCTATCTATGTAATATCACTTATCTAGTAGCCATAAAACAAGCTCTGCTTACCATGGGGCTAGATAATGCTGTGTGAATTGTCCAGCAACCTTAGAGGAAGCATGCTGCTTTATCCTATTCTAACTCTATGCATAACATGGTCATGGCCATCTGCGGTCAATCTACAGCGTGTGCAAAAAAGATAATAATAAATTATATATTATATTATTACAAGTACTATTTCAACGGGTATTTGTCGCGTTTATTTAACTATTTTTCCCGACGTCGTCGTCGCCGCGTCGTTTCAATAGGTTTACACACTGTCGTAGTCACGTTAAAATAGTACTTGTAATTAGGTATTCTGATCGCGTGAGTTTAAAAATATGTATAACTATTCTTTTCCAGGTACAAAGCTGAGTATATAGCTGGAGGCAGTGTGCAGAACTCGCTGCGTGTAGCACAATGGATCCTCCGCACGCCTAAAGTCTGCACCTACTATGGCTGCGTCGGTGACGATGAATACGCCACCATCCTAAAGCAGCGGGCTAGGTAAGTCTTCAATGATTTTAAAGACAAGTTTCATTTGGAAAATATCTTCGAACATCATTTATTTATTTATTTCCACCGTAGGTACACAATGTTACACTTGATGTCGTTAAATACTATTTTAAAAGACAAATTAAATTTTTACTATAACTCACACTAACTTTTGACAAAGGAAACACCATAGGACATTGTGCAAAAAAAAAGGCAGACAGACATGCCTTCTTAAAAATTTTAAATAAATTCATTTATAATAAATTGTCACAATAAAACAGATAATAAATAATGGTAAAGGTTAAATGGAATAATAAATTAGATAAAATGTCATAGTAATCATTCATACTGATATCACACTCGGGGTAATTTATAAGAAATTAAATAATATCCCAAAAATGTTCTTCTAACTTCCCCTAAGTACAGGGACGCTCGCTCTACCGACTGACGGACGAGTCGAAAAACTTTGGGACTTTCTACGACTCTAGCGCCGCCGTAAGCTCCACCTATATTCACGAGAGTACAGTTTAATATAATTATGCAGGGAAGAAACACCTGGGGGTCTATTCAATGACAAATCGGAAATTCGATTTTCGGTAAACGAAAATATAAATTCTTATAAATAGTTATTATAAGAATAATAAATAATAATTTCTTTAAAAATAGTTTTCCTCAAAGCCTAAAGGCGAAAAACTCATAAATGTTATTTAGCTTCATTAAATCCCTCGTTTTCTTTGTAAATTAACTTACAAATACTATATAAGCCATACTAAATAGATGTAAGCCATGTGATGAAATATGTACAGTGTGATACAAACGAATGTTACCTGGAGGGCAGCTACCCGAAATATTCAAAATGGCAAATTTTACTGAAACGAAACACTACTGACCTTATCCGGTAATCAAACTCAATTAAATCGTTAAAAAATAACATACTGTCCTTACGACACCGATCGTTAGAGTAAAACATAAAAATTAAATCTGTCTAATAGATATTTCATATTAAATTAATGGATGACCATGAACGCTACCAGAAACTGGGACAAGACGAATCATGACACCAGCCTGTATATAGACAGACTACCATGCCATGTAAAATTACATCACTGTTTAAGAAGAAAGAACTTGGTAAACATTTGAGTTCCGACGCTGATAACTGATGAGGAGGGCAGAAGTTATCGTCTATCTACATATACGTAGATCATACAAGTAGGTAGGTAAACGTGTGGCGCTGTTCATAATGTTATCTTCGCTTTAACAATAATGCCATAATGCATGGCTTGTGGTATCTCATTAATTTATAATTTATTACAAACAAGTTTCTACCCGCGTTGTTTTATAGAAACGTTTAAAGGTTATTCCTATCCCATGAAAACTGTTCTATGGGATAAAACGTAGCCCATGTTTGATTCTAGGCTTATAGCTATGTTTTGACGACCCCTATGGTGAACTTCGATTGCAAATCGTCTCGGTTGAGGTATCCGCCGGGAGAGGCAGCGGCGAATACCTGATTGAAGTAGAGCTAGACTAAAAATTACAAAAAAATGATTTTTATATCTCGCGCCGCGCGGTGTCTCGATTCGCCTTAAATTTTTAGTTACCTTAAGGTTTTAGTGCTTTGTGGTTGACTGACAATAAGGCCCGTATTATGAAAACATGCTCAATCCTCAGTCACAGCTCTATGAGTGCTCTCGAATGACGTTTATTTAGTTAAAAAGGATGTAGTGAAGGTATCTTGTCTGTGTATTGCTTGAGTAAACGCTTTGATTCATAGAAAAGCGTTTACTCAGGCAGATAAATCGATGACTGAGCAAGCTTTCATAATACGGTCCTAACTCCCACCTTTCTACCCCAGCGAAGATGGCGTGAACGTCCGCTATCAAGTGTCCGCTACAGAGCCCACGGGAACCTGCGGCGTGCTCATAACGGGCATCCACCGCTCGCTTTGCGCTAACCTCGCCGCTGCACGCAAGTTTGAAGAATCCTTTCTGCGAACTGAAGATGCGAAGAGGCACATTCAGGCCGCCAAGGTGTTCTACTCTTCGGTAAGAACTGATAGACTAGATGGAGAACAGGTCGTCATCCCACCTGGTCGGAGGGCGTCCTACACTACGTTTACCGCTCTGACCAGGTGGGATGACGACCTGCGAAAGATTGTAGGTAGATGCTGGATGCGGCAAGCTGACAGGGCGCTATGGCGCTCACTGGGGGAGGCCTATCTCCAGCAGTGGACTGCTATAGGCTGATGGTAATGTTGATGAGATAGAGAGCATCCATCGCCCTGCACTTACCTCGCCGCTGCTGCGGAGAAGTTTGTAGTCTTATGGCGTTGAGGGACATTGAGGCCGCCAAGGTACTCTTCGGTAAGACTAACTTATGGTCTGATTGATTAACGACAGTCGCCTGCTCGAAGAAGAACAATAAGCTTTATCATCATCAGGTAACTTTTGCGGCGCAACTTTATAACCAAAACAAAAACCTATCATAAATTCACTCACTGACCAATGATGTTAATGTTTATGTAGGTAAGGGTACTTTCTAGCAGGGCTAAACGATGGAAATTAATATAATTTGGAATATACGATTTTGAGAGACCAACAGTTGCTCTCAAAATCATTACTGTCAGTTACTGATATACCATAATTTCGTGCCAACATTAACGTCGTCCCTTTACTTCCAGGGTTTCTTCCTAGCCGTTTCCCTGGAGTCGCTGATGATACTGGCGTCGCACGCGCACGCTAACGAGCTCACGTTCGCGTTCAACATCAGCGCTGCCTTCGTGTCGCAGTTCTACAAGGACCGGCTGACCGAGCTGCTGCCTTATGTCGACATCTTCTTCGGGAATGAGATGGTGAGTTACGGATTCATTTATTGTGATGTAGTATTATGTTATCAATGGAAGTGTAAAATATTATTTTAATTAATAATTTTTTGTATTCAGCTAGTTTTTGCCTTAGCTATAATATACGACGACCTCTGTGGCGCGGTGGGCGAAGGTCCGCCTGCGACGCAGGAGGTTGCGGGTTCGATTCCCGCCACAAATGTTTGTACGATCTACAGATATCTATTTAGGGTGTTCTGGTCGTTTTCTATTAATAAAAAATATCCATCTATATAATGTATTGTATTATGTATATCAGTTATCTAGTACCCATAACACAACCTTTGCTTACCTTGGAGCTAGATAGTGCTGTGTGAATTGTCCGGCATTATTTATTTATTTAATATGTTCAGTCACGTTCGCTCACACCGCAATGGACCGACCCAGGACAGTGTACAGGGTCCCTCCCTCGTAGTAGTCATAGGGTCTCGTCTCAGGCACAGTTCTAAACGAATGTGTAAATGGTGCCGATCTGTGAGAACGAGCGCTTAGTGTCTAACAAACTATCTCTCCCTTTCAGGAAGCGGAAGCCTTCGCGAAAGCATACGACTTCGAAACCACAGATCTACAACAGATCGCGAAGAAAATAGCCGCGCTACCGAAACTAAACGAGAAAAGACCTCGCGTTGTCGTCATCACCCAAGGTTGCAACCCCGTCATCTTGTGCGAAAACGGACAGATAAGATTGGTACCTGTCATTCCTCTCACACCGGAACAGATAGTGGATACGAATGGAGCGGGAGACGGTTTCACTGGGGGCTTCCTGTCGCAGCTGGTCAAGGGAGCGTCCATGGAAGTAGCTGTGAGATGCGGGATCTACGCGGCTTCGCAAATCATCCAAGCCTCTGGGTGTACATTGTCGGGGCCCAGTAAGTTTGAATCTAGCTAGAGCTGTGATAGAATGCTTTTTGATTGGATACGCTACATAAACGAATCAGGCAAAGTAGTGAACAGCCAATGCTTGACTAAAATGCCTTTTTAGCTTGACTAAATAAACATGAATCAAAAATAATAATAGCAGATGAATATTAGTTAATATCTAATCAAAAAGTGTTAACTATTTTTAGTTGGTAATAAAGCATGGCAATAATGTACATAGTTATAATAAAAGTCGCACAACTTGAATATTTCATTAAATAAAATGAACTGAGTTAACGGGTTTAGTGTCATAGTCCACTATACATAGTTGTAGTAGGAATATGTGAGGTATTTGGCTCTTGTCTATGAACCTGAATATTTTTATACATTACATTTGTGTAGTGTACACCTACAGCTCTCATGGTGTAAAAAATCCAGCCTTGTAGTGTTGCTAGCATAAGATGGAAAAAAACTGATTGATTTTAAACTGTAAAAGGGTTTACTGTTTTTATATCTAAACCCAAATGTTCAATGAAATAACACAAATTTAGCTAAGTTGCAGCTAAGTATTAATTGTTATAGTTTTTCCACATTGATTTTGTTTCTTTTCACACTGATAAATAAATATTGTTGTTGTTTTATGTTTATATCATTTATTAGATCTGGGCCCCCGAGTCTCTTTGGCGATAGTATCGAAACGTGATAGCGACGTTTCATTTTTCCATATGTTTTGGTACAGCGTTTCTATCGTGCCGACAGGGAACGTATTCCATACGAATATGAGATGTAACGATCATATCTCATGTGTTTTTGTATTGTATTTTATGTCTCAATACTTTTGTCAAATGGACTCAGACATCTGTTCACAATTAACTAAAATTAGGTAGTCGACGACTGCAAACTATACTCACTCTAGCCAAATTCTATGTAAATATTTGTAAAAAAAAAACAATGAAAACATCTAAAATTCACCGGTAGCAAGCACTTGTCAGGGCTTGCTACCGGTACCAATAATATTGGTACTATAGTGGATACTTTCAAGTATTGATACTTTGCCAAAAGTACCGGTACTCAAAGCTGTTCTTGCGACGTTGCTAGCTCTCCAGTCCTAGCGTACCGACCGGGGAGGGGAGGGGCGGCGGGCGCGCGCGCCTGCCAGCTTTGTTGGTATCGATATTTTACGAGCATAATATCGGTAATTTTACCGATACTGATTGAAAATACGGGTTCTTAAAAAGAATCGGTAAAATTTATATCGATATCAATGATGGTATTGGAACCATGTCAAGGTCAGACGAACCGGTACTTGAAAATATTATTATTCCAAGCGGTATTCCAAGCCCTGCTTGGTGTTGAATTTCAGACGTAAGTGTTAGGATTATTTCTTGAAGTAAAGATCTAAAATGGCATAATTGTATAAAACCAGATACAAATCCATTTTTATGAAGTTGAAGTTAAAGATCTGAAATCCCAAAGAGAAGTAGCATATAATACACACTATCTTCAACTACACTTGCATCTCATTCTCAAAATATGATCCTAAAAATAATAATTATTTAAGTTTTACAAATATTTCACATCGAATTTTACTGGAGTATAGGTATACCTTTGGAATGTTATCAGTGACTTACTTATGTGACTGTACTCTATGTATAAAATAATAAATTGAGTAGATAAACATTATCTTTAATAGACTGTTCAGTAGAAAATCTTAATGTCAGAAACTTAGCTAATATTAAATTCCCTAAAACCTTACAACTATGTTCAACAATATCATGTATACTGTCTGTATGACTATAAATTAAATTTTAGTCATTTGTATATTGTATGTACTAGGTCCATACCATACTAATAATAGTATAATCTGAATGTACTTTTAAAGATTCATTCCTTACCTTACATTAAGCTTATAGAGAATTTAAGCAAAAGTTTCCATATCAAACTATTAAAATCAATGTAACAATCTCAGCATAAATCTTAATTAGTACCCAACAAGGTAATCATTGGGGGAGGCCTATGTCCAGTAGTGGACTGCTATAGGCTGATGATAATGATGAAGGTTTGAAACCTCAAAATTTAGTTTTAACCCCAGAACTATGTACAGTGACTTAAAAGAGTTGGTATAACAAAC
This sequence comes from Eupithecia dodoneata, assembly GCA_947044415.1. NCBI lineage: Eukaryota > Metazoa > Arthropoda > Insecta > Lepidoptera > Geometridae > Eupithecia > Eupithecia dodoneata. The sequence goes on along the minus strand of OX345672.1, from coordinate 11,191,897 downwards.
AATATTTTGAATAGCACTAGGGAATACTGTGTGATTTACAATTCAGACTTCTTGCAAAAAACCACTGTGTAACTGGCAACATGTGCCTCCCAATCAGGGACAGTCTCATTCTCAGTTCCCAAAAGGGGCATACATCTATAGTTCTCGTATATGATAATGTTCTCCGTTTCATTAATTAGTCTTGACATACTCCTAGTGGTTCTGTGTGGGACTTCATATGGCCCTCTAATGTTTAGACACTGGCCCTTTCCACAAAATGTACATCCAAAGTTATTTATAGTGCATATCACTTTAGGTACCCTGTAATAAATGTACATGGTTCATTGATTGTACTTATGTTTGTATTTGTTGAGAAATAAAGTTTTGTACCATAATCTGACTGTTTGTTGTCATGTTTTTAACAAGAAATTATTAAGAATAATTAGGACATCGCGCATGCTAAAAATAGACTTATAAAAGAGATGAGATGAATGCAAAACCACATTTGAAACCCTCAGTTTTAGGTATTATAAGTAGAGGACTTGAACTTCACACTATCGTTTTTATCACAGTCCTAGGTCTACCCAATTAAAAATTAATCTATCTATACATTGTGGATTTGTCTAAATAAAAGGTACCTAATGTTATCTTTTTGCTAGCAAGGCACATACTTTCTCAGGTAAGTGAGTAGTTTTTTGTAGCAGCTTACAACCAAGCTTAATGCAAGTAGCACTATTCTATGCAAGTAGCCAAGATGTATTGAAAGGAGGATAGGATACATACCGCTGGAAGACGGATTGCAGCAGTGTCTTGGACTTTTTGGTACACATTGTTATCAGCGGCGTCGGCGAGGCGGCTCCTTGATAGTTTTCTATACAATTTGTGACCGTTACTAAGCTTTTGATGTTTGTCTGTCTGCTGCGAAGTTTGCAGATTCCATTCCATTGAATTGGAAATAAAGATCAATGAATAGAAGGCAGAAGCATTGATTTCAAAAGTTCATTCAAAACAAACTTTCAAGCCGCGAAAATCTACCGTCAGCAAAATTTAACCATCTAATGTTGCCACAATATTTTCAGTCAGTAGAATAGTAAAAACAAATAAAAAATAAAAACGTACCTACCTAAATACGATATTTAGTAAATTTAATTTCACCCATGTTAATGAAAACGATATAAAAAGAACCTTTAAACTTTTAAATATTAAAAAAACTGCAGATCTCTGGGGCATTTCCGTTAGAATTATTAAACCTTTAATTAATACCATTGCACCAGATCTAGCTTTTATATTTAATGAATCCATTGATTGTGGCGTATTTCCTGATCTAATGAAACATAGTAAAATAATCCCATTGTTTAAATTGGGTAGTAAGTCTGACCCCACTAACTTTAGATCAATATCAGTACTGCCTACATTCAGTAAAGTTTTTGAAAAACTTATTTTACACCAATTGCTTAGACATTTTAATGGCAATGACCTGCTACATTTTAAGCAATTTGGGTTTACTCGTGGCAGGTCAACTCGTGGTAGAGTTGGTATCGCACATTTTTGATGCTTGGGAGAAGTTGCAAGATGCTTTAGGCGTTTTTGCGACTTGTCAAAAGCATTCAATTGCGTTCATCAGGAAACTACATCATTATGGAATTAGGGACAGCTCTTTGGAGGATCTTCTTACATCTTACTTGAGTGATAGGATACAAAGAGTTGATATTAATGGGAAACGATCTAAAGGGTCTGTCTGTTGTTATAATGGGTGTACCGCAGGGCTCTATCTTGGGTCCTTTCCTATTTTTAGTTTATATTAATGACCTGCCTCATCTTGTAAAGAATGATCATGAGATTGTATTGTTTGCTACTTCATTAATTTTTAAAATGAATCGACAGAACACAAATTTCGACGATGTAAATACTGCAATCTCAAAGGTAGTCCATTGGTTTAGTATTAATAATCTTTTGCTTAATGAAACCAAAACAAAATGTATAAGATTTATTCTACCTAATGTAAAACAAGTTAAGGCTGATATAAACGTAAAAGGAGAAACGTTAGAAATTGTAGACAATACCGTATTTTTAGGAATAACCTTAGATAGTAAATGCCCACACATAGATAAGCTATCGAAGAGACTTAGTTCTGCAGCATATGCAGTTAAAAAAATCCGTCACCTTACAGACGTTGATACTTCTAGACTAGTCTATTTCAGCTACTTCAATAGTATTATATCTTATGGCATACTACTGTGGGGGAACGCTGCAGATATAAACACCGTATTTGTGTTGCAGAAAAGGGCTGTTCGTGCGATCTATAATATGGGTCCCAGAGAATCCCTACATGAAAAATTCAAAGAAATAAACATAATGACAGTACCGTGTCAATATATTTATGAAAACTTGCTGTGCACTCATAAAATATCAATCGGTTCACTAAAAAAAGTGATATACATAATGTAAATACTAGAAATAAGAATAAATTATCTGTGCCCACAACTAGGCTACACAAGATAAATGTATCTTTTAAAGGGCAATGTATACCCTTCTACCAAGTGAGTTGCAAAAATTAACAATAAATAAATTTAAAAAAATTGTGAAACATATTCTTTGTAAAAAATCTTATTACAAAATATCAGATTAACTAGAAGATAAAAAAGCTTGGAACGAGTTTTGCTCCAACTCAATCTACCAATTTACAGATAAGCAAATCAAATGTACTAGACAAGACACATAAGTTATGAACATAGTTAAGAACACAGTAGTTTCTTCTCACTTCTTCCACTGGTGGACAAAAAATTGAAGTGAAATATAAAACTATAAACTAAAAAATATAGTCAGTGAGCCGAGACAGTGCTGTGGCCTAGTGAGTGTTTTTGAAATTGCGGTGAGACAGTAGGTCAGTTCAGTTTATACCCGGCGTTAAAATCCCATTTCTCAGACATTTTTTCTATACGTGCGGAGAAAACTTCACGGGAAAGAGTGACGTGTACGCATTGAGAGCGCTTTTTATTATGGTCCTTTAAAACTACAGACCCATCACACTCCTGAATCTTCTCCTCATCCATACTGCAGTGCTTGATAACGAACGTTTTCAATATACCTAAGGAACTGAGACGTGGACACTCGTGATGGAGCTGGTCCACCACTTCAAAGTCGCTTGCTTACGCAGTCCAGATTGAACAAACTTACTTGCACTTGTTAACTGTATCATGTTGTCCTTTCGCGCAGTCAACTGTACAAAATGTACTGCGCAAGCAAGACAGAGCGTGTGGCGTATTGCTTACTTCCCTACTCTAAAAAAAACATCATACCATAGACAAATCTGTAAGGTGAAAAAAATAATTAATGAAATTAGATGGCAATACAAATGTGACCGACAGGATATCAAAATATTTTTTTAACGAGGCAATCTGATTGATAGCCATTTTGAAGAGTCTTTTGTTGGTGTTTTGTGAATGTTTTCAAGTATTTATGTAATAAATCAACGTCAAGAAAGAAAAAGATACGCAAAACAAAGTCACAATTATAATTACATAGAAATTACATGATGATTTATGTGTTGTTTGTTTGAAAAAGGAGCAATGTGGACAAAAAACGAACCGGAAAAGCTTCACTGTATTTGAGTTTATGATAAAAAATATTAATTTATCTCATGTACATATTCAAGGCTTTGCCATAAAGTGCATTTCTGTGAATGTGAGAGTGTAGTAATAATTGTCGTTATTATTTACATCGCGTGTTTTGTTCGACGTAAAATTTTGATCGCTACAAGATGGCGGCTGTTAGATGCCCGCTCCGCCAAAACTCGCTCGCTAGCCGCGATGTGTCATCGGAGAGCGGTGACATGCTGTAAACCGGCGTCCCACACCACGGCTCCAATTGCCGGGTGTTTTCGTAGCGGTTCCATTTCATAAAATGGAATTTCGCTCGAGGCGCCAAAATGCGATGGGTGTTGACATAAGTTGGATACCGTACCGTTACTCCGGCGGCTGTACGTAATTATTAGCGAGTAAAGACGAAGATGTGCGAACCGGACGACGTCGGCAATGAAGTGTGGAAGCGATGGATATTAGATGCGATACACAAGATACGGTCCCAGAAACAGAGGCCGAGCGTGGAGAGGATATGTCATGCGATCAGGCAGCACCACAACTACCATGAAGACGTGGTAGCGCAGCAGCTGGAGCTGGCCGTGCGCGCGGGCACCGTGCTCAAGGTGTACAACAAGGGGCAGAGCTCCTACAAGGACCCCGGGGGATTCAAGTCGAGGACGCTCAAGATCACGACGGATTCGGACGTTTACAGGGCTGTGGCCAAGGCGGTGCGCGAGCTGGGCGAAAGGGAAGGCTCCTCGCTTAAATCTATAGAGAAACATTTGTACCAAGCGTACGAAGTGTCAGTGGCACCAAATGTGAATGTTAATGTAGTGATCAGGTTTGCTGCCAAGCGTGCCGTGGCTAAAGGTCTGCTGGCACACCACGGAGGACTGTACAAAGCCACTCCCAGACCTTCAACTTCAGACCGATCTAAATCAAGATCACAAAATTCATCAGAATCACCAGAAAAGGTATGTTTGACATAAGTATGATAATGTTTATTAATGAAACTGTTGTATAATACTAATTGGAAGTAATAGGAATCAAATTAGGTCGTAAAAAATAATGTGGCTTGTGGTGCAGGTTGACCATGTGTACAATGTAAACAAACAACATTACCTACATAGCGTAAATCAAATACATGTTGCACAATCTTTTAACTTATGTTATTGGGTGTACAATGCTCATAAAAACATAAATTGAAACAATTTTATGGTTTTTATCCAGTTTGGTTGATTTGAAGGATTTATTAAATTTTTCAGGCATTCAATTATTAAATAATTGAATAAAGATTAAAAAGTTTATCCATAATTAATTAACACAAAACCAATAATAATAGGATTGGCAAGACTTAATGAAATTATTAGTGTAGTGTATAGTAACTATGCTGTTACTCTGATTCCCTATCAAGGTCAGTGACCCCAGAGCTCAACCTTGGATCATTGTTGATCATAGCAGAAATAAGTTAACGTCCTTTCCAGTTTCTAGAATGGCTTTTGATTGTGAAAACCATTAAATAGGTGGCTTTTATGCATATTTCTATGATGGAATTAATTTCATACAATACCTATTGGTTTGTGCTTACTACTATTATTTACCCACTAGGCATTTGCAAGTTCTGCTTTGAATATTTTGATAAAGAAATATTTTGAGCAAGAATAAGTTTGATGATTATATTATTATGCATTGTTATTTTTAAAAGTTTTAACAAAACAAACGTTATAAGACCACCCTACATTATTTCAAATAAAACATTACTGGAATGAAACCAGCACAAAAATAGTAAGTACATACTATTCGAAGCTCCGGCAATCTAAAATGTTCTATTCATTATATATTGGCCTCATAGAGTTAGAATTTAATTGGCCTCCAATAACAGTCACAATTTTAGTTAAAATTAAATTAATTAAAAAAATTTATAGCATAAAAAGTACACGACACTTATTTACAGCTCTTTATTAGCCCATTACCAATATAAGTTATTCTAAGAACAAATCGTGGTTTGGTAGTTTTGTCCCATGTTGTTTTCTGCCTGTAGCTTGCAGATCATCCAAAACATTCAAAGTCTTTGCATCTTCAGATTGAAGGAGTGCCGGTGTGCTCGGAGTGTCTGGGCACAGATGCAAAGAACAGGCTCGGAGCAGTTGAACCTCTGATCTGCTGCCTAAAGTGCAAGTCCTGTGCCCACCCCTCGTGTCTCAATCTAACGGAATCTATCTCACAAATTACTGTTAAGGTAAGCTCTTAAATTTAGTACTTAAGCAGCCTGAGCTGAAGACAAGGCTTGTCACTATGAGATGGCCCACAAGGTCTTATGAAACAGCTATATTTGCTAACACTTGTTACACTTTTTCAAATTTATTTAGGTTGTAAACCATTAATTGTTAGTACACTTTCTATTCTATTCTATGAACTCTAGATTACATTCAAATAAATAATTATTGCAAAATTATATGAAATTCACTTATTATTGAAAATGCTAAGTAGATGACAAGTATTTAATTTCAAATAATAATTGTGTATACATAAACTTGGGTAAAGTATTTTTTATAGTCAGCTATGGTTATTATGATGAATGTTTAGATTAATGATAAATGTTTATTCCTACTTTATAATAAAATGGAAATGTCATTAATGGAAAATGGATTGACATAGGACTCTTTAGTTGTTTAGTTATAAAATTTGTTACCGTCTAGGCTGGGCCTGTATCATGGGAAACATTTGAGTTGATGTATTATATGAGAGGTATATACAAAAGTTATTGTATATGGTGTGTCTAACCAATATGAGAAACTAAGCTGCCACAAGCACAATTAAATTCTCTCAAATGATTATTTGTATAGCTGGGCTGAAGATTGATATTGAAAATGTCCATACCTTAAACATTTTAACTGACAGATGGCTGACCTGATTATATTCTATCCAAGCATTATTTACATCTCAAACATTGTCATCCAATTTAACTGAAGTGCCCATTCAAATAATGAATAAAGTACCAATCCAGCAGTCTTTAGGTACCTAATGACATTTTCCTAAGTAATGAAATAAGTGGGAGTGCCCCCTTTACATACAAATTGTCACATTAGTCTATAAAAAGAAACTATTTAATATCATACCATGACCACATTCTAACTGCCTGATTGACATTTAAACATAGGGCCTATGTTTAAGAACCTGTTTTTTGTAGTATTACTTCTGATATTTTTTGTATTTCAAATTAGCTCCTGTGAAGTGTTCTGTGTTGAGACAGGAAAGAGGGGAGATTCTTTATCTTTACAACATGTCACAACTGTTTTATATGTAAAATTCTTTATTCTACATTTGTGTTATTATCATTGATCATCAGCTATCTACTGTACTAGTAATTATCATAAAATCTAACTGGTATGACGAGGGGTGGTTTTAATTAATTAATGTCTTGAAGGTGAAAGGGGGAATCTTATTTTATCATTTTAATATGAAAAAATGTTGATGTGATTTTTTCCAAAACCTTGGCAAACACCAGGCTAATAAAACAATAAATCATTTTTATTATCCTGGTGTTTACCACTGCTGGACAAAAGGCATCCCTTTCCTCCTTCCACAATTCCAAATGTTGTATTTTGTTCTATGAAAATATTTAAGTTTTGGTTGTGTCTCTGACATTTAATAGTTCTAATGATTTTATTTATGTATTGTTGCTCTGTACCTGAGTATCCCACCCGAGACGGCGTCTAATTATGGCTGAACAGCCGATTGTAGACAAAAAATAGCAAAAAATGAAAGAAAAAAGTTTGTTGCTCAACATTTCATAATAATTTACAGACTTTAGACTCAGTCGTCTAAATTAATTTATTTCAGGAATCAGAATATTGAAAACAATAATAGTATTTTGTTTCTGTTTTATTTGCGACTTGCTTTGGCCCTCGAATTTATTATTACACAAGTATTTCCGTGATAAAAAGTAAGACTAAGTTACTGTGGTAAACTATAATTTTTATGTGGAAAAATGTAAGTTACATACACAATACTATGTCAGCTCAATAAAAATGTATACTTATATATTTACTAAAGTTTAAATTTGTACCACGAGTCGAAAGATTCGCTTCTTAATTTGTCAAAACTAATATGAAATGCTTCAGTCACTCACCTGTCAACAAATACGAGTAACGTAGAGTCGTGCATAATATGCAACGCTATACACTATACCGAACATAAAATAAATTCGTGAACAGGATTTAGGCCCCGCTCACTTTGGATACGAATTTGTTCGTACGTAAACGTACGAGTACTGTTCGTACGAATTGAATGCTCACACTGAATACGTTTTTCTACGTCAAATAGGTATGCACCGGTGAAATCATTTTTTATGTAAAACTGAATGTATACGACTGCGTGATAAATCCCAACAAGTTCGGATTGTATACGGACGTCGTAAGTAAACGTACGTATACGTACGACTGATCGCATGCAGTGTGAGCGTTCCCATAGTTAGCGCCCCGTACGTTTACGCGCGAATCAAATTCGGATGAAATCGTATCCAAAGTGAGCACGGCCTTAGGCAATATTCACGTTAAAATGTCGCTTCAACCCGCTGCCGGTCTATCGTGCCAACTTTAGTGTGTAGTTTTGAGTCCATTGATGTAAACATTTGTAAGTAGCCCAGATGTTTAGTTATAACGATGTCTTGTATGTGCAGTCTCTGCGGTGGACGTGCGGCGCGTGCTGCGCGTGCGCCGTGTGCGGAGAGGGCGCGCGCTGGTGTGCGCGCTGCGACTCGTGCGCCGCCGCCGCGCACCCCGCCTGCGGCCCGCCGCCCTGGCGCTGCCAGCGTTGTACGCACCACAAGTGAGTAGTTAGTGATACAGTCTGTGTGGAGAGAGCGCGCGCTGGTGGTATGTTGTGAGCGATAGTCTCACCGTATGTCCTTGTTGTCGCAGGTCCAGCATGGGAGGAGCGGTGAAGCAGGCGCGCAAGCCGCGGACGCCGGCCCGCCGCGTGACCTCGGATGACGAGCCCTCCGACGGTAATGTGCCCCCGCCGCCCGCGCCCGAACCCACCATGTCCAAGGAGAAGCAGAAGTTTTTCAGGTTCTCCGCGTTCAACCTGGTCAAGCGGCGCCGCCGGCGGTCCTCCAGCGAGTGGGAGGGGTGGGAGGGAGGCGCGTGCGGGGTCAGCGTGACGCGCGTGCAGCGGCTCGAGCTGCGGCTGCACCGGCCCGCCTCCTCCTCGCCCGAGGAGCCGCGCGCCATCGTGCCCGCGCACGTCTCCTCGGTGTTCGAGCGGCTCGCCAGCGACCCCGCGCCCGGCGGCGCCTGGGGCTTCGCGGCCGAGGCGCTCAAGCAGCGCCGCGCCTCTCCCTCCCCCTCACCGCCCGCCCCCACAACCGCACCTGTCGTCGCCTCCGCCGCTCGCCGCGTTGCCCGTACTCGCAGCCGCGGCGGCGAGCGTCTCCTCACCACGCTTTTCGATGGCTTGTCAGAGTTCTACTCGGTGCGGTCCAAATCGCGGGCCCGGGCGGTGCGCGCTCCCCCCGCCTGCTCCCCCCCGCCCCCGGCCGCGCCGCGCGCACCGCCCGAGGAGGACCGCGAGGTGCTCAAGGAGACGCGCAGCACATTCCGGCGCTACCAGGCTTCACTGCGGCGCGACTCGCTGCCGGCACGCGCGGATGCCGGCGGCTTCGGTGCCAGCCCCGCCTTCGGGTGCGCCGCCTCGCTCTCCCGCTTCGACCGGTTCGACGCGGGCTCGGGCGGGTTCGCCGACTGGGGGTCCACGTACGATGCGGCGCCCCCCACCCGCCCTGTGCACCGCAGCCCGGAGGAGCGCCGGCGGGGCCGCGGCCGCCCGCGCCTTAAGGACCGCAGTCCGGCCTCCTCGAAAGATCACACGGAGAGTCGGAAGCGCGGCCGAGTCGAGCAAAGCATCTCCGGAGACCGGCGGAGTCGGTGTAGATACGCGGATAGGAGTCCGAGTGGAGCGAGAGTTCGAGAGCAATCCCGACGGAGAAGCGTCAGCAGACGTCGGACGCGGAGCCCCAGTAGATGCAGGAGACGGAGTCCGAGCCGCAACCGGCGGCGGAGCCCGAGCGACGACGGCAGCTGGAGCCCGAGCGGACGCGGCGGCCGAAGCCCGAGCCGCGTCAGGAGACGTAGTCCGAGCCGCGCGAAAACGCGAAGTCCGCTCAGAAACGTGAAGAGTCCCAATCGCCGAAGGAGGAGTCCGAGCAGAGCCCGGCGGCGAAGTCCTAGTCGAGCCAAGACGCGCAGCCCAAGTAGAACCAAGACGCGCAGCCCAAGTAGAAACAAGACGCGCAGCCCAAGTAGAACCAAAACGCGCAGTCCAAGTCGAGCCAAGACACGCAGTCCAAGTCGAGCTAAGACGCGCAGTCCAAGTCGAGCCAAAGCGCGCAGTCCTAATCGAGCTAAGGCTCGCAGCCCGTTGCGGGGCCGAACGCGGAGCCCAAGCCTGCGAGTGCGCAGTCCCATAGCTGCGCTGTGTCAGAGCCGAGCGGCGAGTGTGAGCCGACACACAGTGGGACACGTGGGTAACGGGAGTAGCGGGCTGGCGGGGCGCGCGTCCGCGTCTGCGCTGGTGGCGCTGGCGGCGGCGGAGCGCGGCGGCGCGGCGCCGGGCTCGGGCCGCAAGCTGGCGCGCGGCCTGGCGGCGGCGGCGGCGGCGCGCGGCGCACTCAGCGGTAAGCAGCGCACAGTGCAGCCGTCGCGCGCCGCCGCCGTCGAGGTGCCGCGCCACGGCTGCAACGTGATACCGACATTACACAACACAACACCACACTACACCACACGCCACTTAAATCTCTAGCGACCTGTAAAAATAGACCAGACCAGTTTCTAAAGTGTACGTAAGGTATTCCTTCGCACAGATATCGTCGACTACTGGCGAAACGCTCGCTGTGATCGCACTCCGCGAGCCTCAAATATCAAATGCATGTAATTCGTTTTTACCCGTAACATGCCAATTTGATTTAAGGTACTAGAATTTTCTATCTAACTTCAATGCAACTTACACAGCTCGCTAGTGAATATGTACCTGGTCTTCTACACAAATATAAGAATACATATACAAAGAACAGACACAGTACATACACTTCACAGTTCACATCCCCTTTTTCACTTACCTTATGTGAATATATAAGTTCTTATCCCCTGCACTTTGCCTGCGTTTGAACCTGTTTTACTCTATAATTTAATTAATTGCTATTGGAAGCGGGGCTACCGTGTGCGCTAGGGATTATCGCTGATATTCTTTTTAATGATTTACATTTCCAATTTTCCAATAACACTTGTTATCTTTTTGCAGGGGGTGGCATTTCTTACGTACACGGTAGCTCTAATTCAACAATCTTCTGGTATTCTCCTTGGTGCTATCTGTTGTACAATAATTCATGTAACAAAACGTATAATATCCAGAGAAACTTTAGATACAATGTTTGTAAATATTGTCCTTTTACTTAACCTAACCTAAAAATCACTTATGTGGTATTGATTTTATGTCAAAATTTGCACTACTTGTCGATTTGAGGTCTTTCCATGCATTCCAATTACTCGACGCCAAAAGAGACATTTGGATTTTGTGCTGTGATTTGTTTACAAGCATTATATCTTGAGTGCTGAAGTGTAGCTTGAATTTCATCGATCCTAATCGTGGTTTTCTGTTTACAGAGAGCAGAAGATTACCTCCTGGAGTGACGGAAAGCGATTCGGATCTGTTTAATCAAGCCCGCACAGCGGCGGGCGACGCGGACCCCGACTCCGGGGCGGGGCCGCCGGCGACGCCCGGGCCTCCGCCGCCGCCCGCCACGCCGGGCGCGCCGGCCCCGGCAGTCGCGGCGCCGCGGTGTCCCTCCGCGATCGAATTCGGACAGTGGGAGATTGAGACTTGGTATTCAAGTCCCTTTCCGCAGGAGTATGCAAGGTTAGTCATATTTCGACTATGTACACGTCAAACCCGAAGTCGATTTTTTGCTCCTCTCCTTCATTTATAAAGCTACACTGCCACCTTACTATTCAATACAGTTCAACGCACTGCGCTGTCAATCCGCCTCTAAATTTGCCTTTCTAACACATACTCCTTTATCGTGCTTGAGACGTAACATGAAATGCTTATTTTGTAAGCCTACAGAAATAAAACATTTTGAATTTGAACTTATGGTGGTGTAATCAATACGAGCTTACTTTACACATAGGAAAAATGTAGCAATTTTTAAAACCCATATAACCTCAATAGTCTCATGTTTCAACATTGAGATTTTGAAACGAGTCGCGCTGTGCGACGGGCACCCACTAATATGGGTATCGATTCGATCAACTTGGGTGCGTAGATTTCAAATAAGATGCCCATTTTCAAATCCTGTAATTTTTTAATAGAAAATTTACTCAACGATATTGATTTACACAAAAACCATGACTGCAGAATAAAGCTGCAGCAGCCCCCCTCTGGCAGGTACCCTTAGTTATCTCTTGCGACATCCACATGCCGAGAATCGACACCTACTCAGAAGGGAAACTTATAAAATGTCTTTACCTTTTATTAAACGCCACATCTCGTTGCTCCAGGTTACCGAAGCTATTCCTATGCGAATTCTGCCTGAAATACGCGAAGAGTCGAGCGGTCCTCATGCGGCACCTAGACAAGTGTCTCTGGCGGCACCCGCCCGCGACAGAAATCTACCGCTGCGGAGACATCTCTGTATTCGAAGTGGACGGCAACGCCAACAAGATATACTGCCAGAACCTATGTCTCCTCGCCAAACTCTTCCTAGACCACAAAACTCTATACTACGACGTCGAACCGTTCCTCTTCTACGTGCTGACAAAGAATGATAGCAAAGGATGTCACCTCGTTGGATATTTTTCTAAAGAGAAACACTGTCAGCAGAAGTATAACGTGTCGTGTATCATGACCATGCCGCAGTACCAGCGACAGGGATTCGGGAGATTTCTCATCCATTTTAGTGAGTGGTGGAGTCATAATGCCTACCTTTTTGCATCAAATCTCTTAGCAAACATGTCATTTGATTCGGTACTCATTTTTCTTATCTTTTCCAGGTTATTTACTTTCAAAAGAGGAGGGGCAGCCCGGAACGCCCGAGAAGCCGCTTTCAGACCTCGGCCGAGTGTCGTATCACGCTTATTGGAAGTCTGTTATACTAGAGTTCCTATATGATTACAGAGATAAACCTTTCACGTTCGAGGATATCGCGCACTCGACGGGAATGCACATGAACGATATCGCCATTACCTTCCAGCTACTCGGTTTCGTGCGACACATACCGGAGACGATGAAACTCGGACTCTGCGTCGATTGGAATAGAGTCGAGAATCACGTAAAGAAAGTAAGAAGTAAACCGAGGCTGGAGATCGACCCGGAATGTCTGAGATGGACGCCTCTCCTCGCGCCCACGGTGAACCCTTTCAGATCTCCCGAGGAAGTGTCGGGCGATCAGGATACTGAAAACGAAGAAACGGGCTTGAAAACAGAAAGCGACACTGCGACGGAGGCGGAAGAAACTCCAGCTCCGAAAGTAGAGAGCAAAGAGGAGACGAAATCTGAGAAAGAAGCCTCTGAGGCACCCGTGGAACTCACGTCGTCGGGCCGGCGGCGGACACGGCCGCTCAAGTACAGTGAGACAACCTACCAAACGACGCCTACTCTTGAGGGTGGACGGAAAAGGAAACGAGAACTTGGCACCAAGTTGTGTGAGAACAACGACGAACTCAAGAACAAGGAGGAGGAGGAAACGCCCAGGAGACAGAGGAGTAAAAGCGTCGCCCGGCGGTCCTCGCGCGTCTTACAAGAAGCGAACGACGAAAAGACTCCGCAGAAAGATGTGCCTTACGCAACCGACAGCCAGGAGAGCCAGGAGGAGCTCACCGATATCGTCGCTACTCCGGTCGCGAGCCCGACAGCCAAAGCGACCAAATCCAAACGGAAAATAGCTTGGCGCGGCCGGACGAAGAAACGACCTAAAGTTGGTAAGACTGCGCCTATGTTAGCATCGCCCGCCGCCAAGAAGGCTAAAATCACCGAGGAGGTGGCTGCACCAGATTACGACAAAACAGACGATTCTGAGATGGGCGAGCCTGACCAACTAGCCATAGAAAGCGTTACGCAGTCGCCTAAGAGCCAAACGGACGAAAAGACTGAACAAAACAAGGAAGACGCCAGTTCCGAAGATTCCTCGGGCGAGGCTGATGATGAAATGGACGTGGAAGAGAGCCAAGATCGCAGGACGGCGGTCGCCAAGCCGCCTACGCCGAAACACGTCGAAGAAAACAGCACGGACAATCACACGAGTGACATGGAGCTTGATAGCATACACATGGACTCGCCCAAGTCTGTAGCGGAAAAAGACGAGGTCATCAACGAATCTAAAGCCAATGAACCGGAGAAAGATGATCACAATAGAATGGAAGACTCTGATGAAACTAAATCGGATATTGTCACGCCGGAGAGGGAAAAAGTACCCGAGACCAGAAATGGCGAGCTTAAATCTCCTCCTAAATCGTCGATTGACGACAAAGACACAATCATAATATCCGAATCCGATGATAATAACAGCCAAAGTTGTCCACTTCCATCGCCGAAGCCGAACTCGGTTGCTCCCGTGCCGCAGAACAACGAAAACAAACCAAAAGAGGTCCAGGAGAATGAAAGTCCTTCGAAGGTCATACCGGTTGTCTCCACAGAGAACGCTCACATAGTTCTGGACCCGAAAGTCCAAGAAGAGGTCAACACTATAAGACCTACAGATCCAGCTCAGAAAAAAACCCAAATTGAAACGATAGAAGTAGAATCAGACACGGGTAACTCTCCACACCCAAGCATCTCGCCGAGAAAGGATAAGTCTGTTATAAACGAGTATCCTAAACCTAGAAAATCGCCTGAAAAACCGATGGAAATCAGCATTGAGCCAAAAAAGTGCGATATTAGAAAAGAAACTGTGATTCAACATCAAATAATAGAAGAGTGTAAAAATACGGAGAAAAAGTCGCCAAATAAAATGAATGAATTAATAATACAGAACATAGATCCTCACAGAGATTACTTGCCCAATGTGAAGAAACCAGACACTCAAAGAATAGACCCTTTTGTAGAATTAGATAACAGAAATAAAAGCCAATCGCAGATGTCCGTGAGTAAGGAGAGCGATATGCCCTTTCGTAACGACATCATGACCATGCGAAAGGATGAGATTATTATAACTCCTAGAAACCCCGGTGATCCGCTGCTGCCAACCTATCACCAACATTCTGTCGCCAATTCTATGACCATTCAGCAAATCAATACCGCTCAACATTCTTATCTGAATCATAGAGCAAACGTAGGCAAGGATACACAAAGCGTCCAGACGGAGAAGCACAAGACCAGCGAACAGAATCGGATTAACAACATGCAGGATTCAGTGGTTAGCAAGCCTACAAAACTCGAAGTGCCTCATCCGATTTCCTCGCCTGTCATAAATCCTGTCATACCTAAAGTCCCCAACATCACCGATATAAGTTTTTTACCGCGGTGCCAAAGCGCGCATGCGGCGATCAGCATGGGAATGGAAAGAAACGACATGGACACGAATTTCATGAATTCTAACTTGCAAAGCTCCTTGAGTGGATCCATGAGCGTTATCCCGACGAACATGCAAGATAAAAACGACCTTAAGCCGAGGGAAAAGAGTAAACTTCGGGAAGTGAGGGTTAATTCCGCGCATGGGAAAGAAAAGCCCGAGAAGAAAAGCAAAAGCGAAGCGGCCACGCCTCGCAGCACGCCCGAACCGAAGATGTTTTTTCCGGAACAAAGTCCGAACACAAACACAAGAAAGCCAGAAACGTCTGTCCCAATAAACGTCATAAATTCCGCTCCAGTGACTAGCAAAGTCGAAACAAAGACAACCGAAGCTCCAAAAAAGCAAGATTTTTTTAAGAAGGAAAAATCGAATGCTGCTAAAGCTGCAGTAAAGCACGATAAATCCTGCGCCAACCAGCTCAATCTGAAGGCGGATCAGAACGACCTAAACAACAAAATGGTAGCAAAATTTAAGTACGATAACGAGCAACTCATCCCGAAACCAGATTATACGATGAACCAGATGAACTACCACACGCCCCACGGCCAGTATCAGCCGTGGGGCCCGCCCTGGGACCCCGCGCGCCTGCAGGGCTCCTGGGAACACAACCGCCTCTTCGACATGAAGAACAGCGTTACCGACAAGACCTACCTCGACAAACTGTCAGGCTTCAACCTCCCGCACTTAGACCAGATGCAGAAATCACCTCAGAAGCTCCACCAGAAAGATTTCCACAACATCGCGTACGGCGCGCTTTACGCCACCACCGGACTACCTCACTACAAAGAAACTAAAACGCCTTCCTCCAAAGCCGAGTGCTCGCAGAAGACTGAGTCAAAGAAACAACCAAAAACGACCACCGCGTGCCAAACGCAGTGCGAATCGAAGAAATCGCAAGCGGAGCACATGAAGCAAATGATGCAGCGACAAGTGAAACAGCAAGAGGCGGCGACGAGCTGCGCCGAGTACCGGCAACAAAACTCGCACGTCATGACATCCTCGAGCTGCAAATCTTACCAAAACGGGCCTTGCGAGCAGAAGGAAATCGAGAAGAAATCGAGACAATCGAAGAAGGAAGAGTCACCAAAAGACAGCAGTAAAGAAGATTGCGAAGCGATGAGTCCCGCTCTACAATCTATGGGAGTTTACACGCCCGATTCAACTTCCAACTCTGTCCACTCGGTCCAATACCCGGCTTGCGAGCTCGACGTGTCTCAGTTAGGGCTAGAATCTCCTACTTCTATCGGATCAGACCTTGCGTCTCCGTGTTCTATGATGCATATGCACGCGGCGCCCAGCCCGCAGTACCCGCACTCGTCGATCCACATCCCGCCCATCATGACGCAGTCCAACCAGCCGCCGAAGCAGCAGAAGATCAATAATAGGAATAGGTGAGATAACTTTCCGTCACATAATCTTGAACTGAAACAAATAGCTGATTGTATGCAATAGTATGCCTATTTGTTTGTATTTTTGTACTATGTGGAATATCTAATAACTAGTGAGTATCAGTGTCTGTCTGCCCCATTCATATAGCACTAAAAGGGATGATCCATTCGTTTGAAAAATGACTTGATTGGGAGTGTAATTGATTTCTGTATCAAAACTACTGTCTCCAAACCGCTGGTTAATTCAACTTTATTTGTGGGTAAGTGTATCACTCATACTTACATACACTCATTGGTTTATGTATTATCATTTGTCATCTTATTCATAATCAAAATAAATGAACATCAAAAATTGTATGAGTGATACACACAATCGACCAGCAGTAATGATAATACATAGTACATTTTTCTTTTTAGCCTTTAATTTTCTACAAATTGCTTATAACAGCGGTTGTTATTTCAGGAATAGCGCGGCGAGCAGTAACGCCAACACCGGCAACGACAGCAAGCAAGCTATGCGCAGCGCCGCGACTCCGCCTGCCCGTCATCGCGCGACGCCGCCCACTCCACAACCGCACCACGGTAAGAACCTTTTCTTGTATATGTACCTTCGATTAGATATTGCCGTTCCTAGGTGTCATGAAATGTCTTGAAATATAAATAGAGCCAAATCAATATTTTAAAAGTGTCAGGTGACAATTCTTATTCTACTACTCGACCTTAGTGTCGCAGTGGACGAAAGTTCGAATGTGACGTAAGAGATTGCGGATTCGATTCCCGCCTTTGGACAAATGTTTGCAATCTGCATATATGTGTTTTTTATGTATGATAAAAAATATCTATCTATGTCAAATTCCAATTCAAAATGTTTTATATCTTTAGGTTTACAAAATAAGCACTTAGACAAGTAAAATTTTATTCTAAAAATTATTATCAAATAAGATTACCTATTTTACTTTTCACTTAAATTTTTCATATAAAAACAGTACAGCCTATTAACGTATGTATGTAACATACATTAACGTTGTAATTTAAAACAGGAACTACCAGAAATGCTAGAGATGCGTTAATTTCGACATGACTTCCAATTTTTTTCAACAAATTCGCGACAACGTTCGCATAAACTAAGTCAGCGCTCGGATAATTGATGGTTAGGATAATCGAGGCTCTACTGTATTTGAATTACTGGTGCGTTAAAACGGATGTTGATCAACAGTCTATTTTGAATGTGTTTTCATCCAGGCGGGTCCGGCGGCGGCATGGGCGGCGGCGCGGGCGGCAGCTACCAGGGAGGCTACCTATCCTTCCAACAACAACAGCAGTACTCGGGGTCCGGCTGGGGGCCCCCGCCCTCCTGCTCGCTTGCCAAGCTCCAGCAGATGGCGGAGGCCCCGCAGCACCCGCCGCACCACCCGCACCAAGTATGTACAGACATCAGGAAGCCTTTAAACAACAACAAATAATAAATGAATATTATAGATCAGCACGTTTGTATGTATTTTGCGGAGGCGCTGCGAGTAAGTAAAGCGGTTCTCAATGCTTACTCGACTTTATGACGACCTCTGTGCGCGGTGGGCGAAGGTCCGCCTGAGACGTAGGAAATTGCGGTTTCGATTCCCGCATGGGACATTGTGTGTCCAATCTGCAGATATTTGTTCCGTTTGTTCTGGTCGTTATCTATGTATACTAAAAAATATCTATCAATGTAATCTATTGTATTAAGTATATCAATCATCTAGGTCCCCATAATACAAGCTCTGCTTAGCTTGAGGCTAGATGATGCTGTGTGGATTGTCCAGCATTATTTACTCTTCTATGACACAAACAGTCTATCTAATTCCTGTTTGCCGCGCAGTTTGTTCTGCCTGCTATATATTACCTGTGTAACGTTGTATGTAATCCGCAGTACGCCGCGCAGCCAGTGACGCCGCCGGGCGCGAGCAGCGCGCACTACTCGCACTCGGCCGCCGCCGCCAAGTACTCCTACCCGCATAACCAGCTGGACTCGCCGCGGAACACAAGGAATACTCCCAGTCAGTATTTAACTAACATTACTATATATATTAGTATTATCTGCAGTATCAGCACTTGGGGGGCTGATGCGTGTACTTAGGCTTGTCCGCTACCCACCAATCTTAGGAAACCATCACGGCCAGCCTTGTCAGTGCATTTTATTGCATAATATTTTGTCCTGTCTGTTGTTGAAAGCACTAATCACTGGCTCTGGTAACCTGTTCCGAAAGCACACGACGTTTTTGCGCAGATTGGTTTGTTGTTATTAAATGAGTTAACTGTTGTTTCCAGGCAACCTAAGCCCTATGCAGCATATGCAGATGGCGCCGGGCTCGCGCATGTCTCCCAACCTCAATCCGCACCTCATCAGCCAGTACGGATTAAACGGGTACCGCATGCCGCAGCAGCAGTTCGGCACCAACCTCCAGATGATGAACGTGCAGCCCTCTGTCCAGTACCCGGTCCCTAGCCCGGATCCCAGAGCCCAGCAGTCCAATGTATATGCATACGGATACATCAACCCTCCCTCCCTCGCGATGCAAACACTCAACTCTACTATGCGTCGGTAGCAGCAGCCCAAACAGTGCCACAGACAAAACAGTGACGCTTACCCAGTGAAAAACCAATAGTATTACATATACTCATGTGAATTAGTGTAACTGTAACTATGACCAAAATTGACAGTGCATTATTAAGGCATAGTACAAATGACGTGCTCTAGTTGTAAGTGTAAATATAGATACTTTGGTTGCCTTACCCCCAACAACCTATGACGGCAGCTTGTAGCTTTTGTAAATGTACGTAACGCGGTCGGTACCCAGTAAGCTGAATTAAAGTACAAAATTGCGATTAAAATGTAATAAATTATCTGTTTATAATAAATACAAAGACTACAGCTGAAAGTAGCATAATTTTATAGTGCAATAATGTATTTTAAAGAGAATTGGACACAGGCTGTCCTCGTGTAGGCGCTGAGAGCGTCTTTGTCGCGAGCCGGAGGATGCATGCGCTACAAGAAATATACTTCCAAAGAAACAGTCTATAAGTTTTGTATGACCCTGACGTCGCGAGTAGCGCAAATTGATGTACTTGTTGGTTTTGGTGTAAAGATTCATTTGGAACTCGTATTTTATATGTATATCCTGTTTTGTTTTTGTACAAATGTGCGAATAAAAATGTACATTATCGATGTACAGTTGTATCTGTGAATAGTATTACGTTAGGATTCTAGTTCTCGACTCTGTTCTCAAGTGCCTCTTTCTCGTCCCGTTTTGCTAAATCCCTGTAAGATAATGTACATTGCTTGGATTAACACAAGGCTGTATAGTATGTGTACTTTTGAGTGTTAAATTTAAGTTAGGGTAGTAGTTTTATTTTATTGTTAAGATTCCCAATAAGCTTGCTGCTCTTGACCCATGAACACATCAGCTGTAGTGATGCACAGCGAGTGGGAATCTAGTATTGTATTTGATCAATGTGATAGTGTGAAGACTCTGTCGGCGCGATCGCGACAGGCCTACAGGACAGTTAAGTTTAATATTTTGTATTGTTTTACAATGTTAGATTATGAATTAGGATTATTTCACTGTTTTTGCTTTGCTTAAAAGTGGTTTCGTTTGTATCCCAGTAATTTATTGCCAAATGTTATTAACACATTATGTTTATGTATAAGTATTTTTGCTAGGTTAAAGTTTGATCAGGCGAGAAAAGCACATTGATGTCTTGTGACTGAGCTGGCTCCTCCGCTAAAATGAAAACTTATTTCTTAAGATCTGCTCCTCTAAGGTTATGAATGTTATTTGTTACTAATGTTTAGATATAAAATATTGTAAATACAATAACAGTAAGACATGTAGCAGGTGTTATCACACAAAATATAATTTTGTGACGAATTATTGTTTTTTTTAAATCCCTATTAGTGATTCCTTCCTGAAATTCCTTGATTGCCTGACACGTTCGTTAGTTCTCACGTCCTGTCAGACATTTTGGAATTCTGCTGCAGGTTCCGCTTCTCTCACTCAGGTAGTTTATTATTACTTTCGAGTAGGTAATTTACCAACTATACCGGCGTCCTACAGCCACTTGGAGGGAAAGTAGTTACCTTAAATATTGTAGATAGAAAATTTTTCTGAAAGACTTCATTTTTATTTTAAAAACTAAACTGCATTCAAAGATTTTGAATAATCGCCTGAAATCACCCAATGAGCGCCATAGCGCCTTGTCTTCAGCTTGACGCATCCAGCATCTACCTGCAGTCTTTCGCAGGTCGTCATACCATCTGGTAGGAGGGCGTCCTACAATACGTTTACCGAGTCGTGGTCTCCACTCAAGAACACGTTTGCCCCAGCGGCCGTCGCGTCGGTTCTTCGCGAGATATGGCCAGCTCACTGCCACTTCAGCTTGCTAATTCTCAGAGCTATGTCGATAACATTGGTTCTCTGTCGGATGTATTCGTTGCGAATCCTATATCCTTCAGAGAAACTCCGAGCATAGCTCTTTCCATAACTCGCTGAGCGACTTTGAACTGGTGGACCAGCCCCTCACGATAGGGCTGGTCCACGTCTCAGCTCCGTAGTAGGTCATAACGGGTAGGACGCACTAATTGAAAACTTTCGTTTTCAAGCATTGCGGTATGGATGAAGAGAAGAATGAAATTTATAATGTATTTAAAATAATTAGGTTTTCCTTTCAATTCATCTGTGAGTTTAGCAAATGCTCAAAATGTGTCCAGTTCTGATGTATACAAATTCTCACTCTTATAAAACTTTCGTCCCTGTTGACTTATTTATCAGCGGGATCGAACCCGCCAAATTGTAAAAAAAAATCATACCTTATTTAACGATGCCGATCAAGTCTTAATCGTAAGAATATTTTTTTTCCAAGTAACATAGCATAAGGAAGACCATGAAATTTTACATTTTACCTTAAGTAAAAAGACTGCTCTGTTTTTTAATAATTTAACATATCATTTTCCTATTAAAATTAATGATAAAATAATATGATTAGTAATAAATTAATTAAATTGTAGTGCATTTAACTCTTTATTGAGCAAACAATCATAATACGGCTCTCTGATTTTAATAAAATATGAAAATGTACAAACTGAACTTAGGCGTATTATTTTAAACATATACCATGAAAATATAAATACCTAAGTCAACAGGGACGACATTTTAAAAAGAGTGAGAATTTATATACAACAGAACGGGACACATTTTGAGCATTTGCTAAACTCGCAGATTAATTGTAAGGAGAACGTAATTATTTTAAATACACTATACATTTCATGGTCTTCCTTTTATTAATGATAAAATAAAAAGATGATACCTATGTTCCTTGGGTAAAAATATACTTACAATTGAGCCTTTTGATCGGTATTATTAAATTAAGTGATTTTTTATTTTATTTTGTGGATTCTTTTCCCGGTTATGACAGGCGATTATTCAAAAATCTTTGAATGCAGTTTAAATTGTTTTTTAAATATATATGAAGTTTTCTCTCAGTAAAATTCTCTATCTACAATATTTAAGTACTCTCCCTCCATGTGGCATGGCTGTGGGACGCCCTGTACAGTCGTAGATACAAAAATGGCAGACTCTTCTCGTGATCCTCAATACTGTTTACGGCGGAAGTACCTAGGTATTAACGAGACGAGACTATTAATAAGAGGCATTTCTCTGTTACTTTCTCCTTAGAAACTGTAATCCGAACATTGAAATGATCGGTCAGTCAGTCGTGAGGTGATTGATTATGAACTAACGATAGGTACTTTGAGGGTCAGTCAGTAAACACTTAAGACGACGTCATTGTGAACTTAAAATAAAAATAATTTTGTAACTTTTGTGAACGATCTTTATTTAATTTAGTTAGTTTAAATAAGCTTTAGTCTACGTTTCCTCATATTTAAAACATTATAATTAGGTTTGAATAGGCTGAGTAGATTTTTGTAATTTCTAAAGCAGAATCGATGGCCGAATCGTTAGGCCGTCGATTTCGATTCAGCCTACTAAATGTCCACAGTTCAATTATATTTTCGATGTAAATAAAATATAAAAACTAAATGATTATTATTGCATGTATGTTTAGATGTGCGTATTCCTAGTTCAGACGCGAGATATAAATAAGGTACTGAATAAATTGCTTAACTTATGTCTTATTTGGAACTTGTCTATAAATAATTATCACAAAGCATAGCTAAATATCTATCCTAAAAATCACAGAAAATAACCAATAGGAAACTATGGTAAAGGCTTATATATTATGTAGACTAGCTTAATAATAGAAATACAGACGAAAGATCAAAATTCAACCTTGTCCAAAGACAAAGAAAAAGTATCTCAAAAAATGTTAAAAATGAGTATAGATAGATAAATACATGATGGATCTCACTTTCTAGACCTACATAATAATTCAAGTCAAATCAAGATAGCCAAGTATTTCTCTTGCAATAGATATAATAATTGACAGCCATCTTTTTATACATGACTTTATCTTGTTTTTGAGATACTCTTTTTTGCTGTATGACGTGGCCTAATTGTATATGGACCGTGATAGTACTTCTAAACCTATTGTTATTTATTTATAATATTCAGTCAGCTCGAAGTCTCATAAAAATCTGGTTGAACGGCATAATATACATTTTAGTCGGCTGTAAAATATAAACTACTAGCAATATTTGGTCAGCGACTAAAAAGTTTTTTTATCACAAAATAAAAAGCTGCTGACCAAAACATTCATATTGCTAAAATAATACATTATATACATTAAAATTAATGTTTTGGTCAGCAGGAACATACCTCTTCACATTCTAATATCGAGGCCACAACACTAAATCATAACCACATTAAACTTAGGTAGTTTTGGTACCTACCAAATTCTATACTTACAATTACAACTTTAACTTTTACAAACACATGAAATGTCAACTCATTACTTGACGTTGAAATCACTGTGTGCAATTAAAGGAAAACTCAAAACACTACGCAAATCATGATAGGTTAATAGTCCGTGTTTAAAAATGGCTAAAAAGCATTATATACCCCATAGAAGCGGGAAGGGTACACGCGATGTGGTGTCCTCGTGGTTTGTTATCTGTGCACCGTAATCTTCAAGTCAGATTGTTCGCTTTCTGAGATGCCGAACAAGCTGTTCTCATTTAGGTGGATCGTATCAGCACCGGTCATTGACCTCGCATATCGGGCCGCCACCGATGCCCGATCTATCTTTTGTAGGCGACAATAACCTCCAAGGCCTGCCTGTAGGGCGAAGCAAGGGGTGTATTAGGCCTGAGCTCTGAAAAAAAAGTAAAGATTATTTCAGTTTTCGTGATAAGATTTAAATTGCGCGGGAGTATTTTTTGTGAATTTTGTTGTTTTTGCGTTTAACGCAATCTACGCCGAAACGGTTTATCTACGTTCGCTCACCATTAGCGACAGCAGCTAACGTTGCGGTCAGCATAAGTTTAGAAACAACAGTAAGCCCTCTCAATATAATAATAAATAGAAGGCAAAGGGAAGGTTTGCAATGCTACACAAATACATTGCTTGTGGTAATAAGCCCCTACAGAAGAGGCCAGAGGCAAATTTTAAAGTCAGTTAGGTCGAGAAGCGAGATCCAGTCATCATCATCAGCCTATAGCAGTCCACTGCTGGACATAGGCGTCCCCCAATGAGCGCCATAGCGCCCTGTCTTCAGCTTACCGCAGCCGACTTTGAACTGGTGGACCAACCCTATCGTGAGTGTCCACGTCTCAGCTCCATAGGTCATATAGAGATCTAGTACTCAATAATAATTGCGAAAATTAAAATATTTTACTACCATGTGAAACTAACAACAGGGCAGTGCAATTTTATTGTCTCAATTTCGATTATACCGCCTGACCCTCGGGACCTTCGTAATTTTATATAATTCGGCGTGGTTTAAAAACTATAAACCAACTTCAATTCGAATGTAAGCCTGGCCTTCCCATGCGCACTATGACCCAAACTTCATAATCGGTGATTGTTCCTGCCTGTACGGGGGCATATACTGATAAACTCAGCTTTTATAAAATGACGAAGGTCTGGCGGTCGCAGGCTTTTGGTCTGTTAAGCTCCTTGCCTCCTCCACAACAGCACCAAATAAAGCCAACAAAAGTTTGGCCTTCAATAACTCCACTCATACAAACTCAGTTTTAATAAATTAAACCTTACATCTTCTCTGCATCATCTTGCTTGGATCTTGGAAGTTAGGCTCTCACTATTTGGATTGCCCATGAATCATATCTGCATGAATATAGGTACAGGATCAAGAGTGATAGGCCTGCGGTCCAGGTGGATCCGTGGTCGGAGTGGGCCCAGGCTGTTCTCACTGATGTGCACACATCCACGGACTAGCAGGCCCTCTAGACTCGGGCAATGACTCCCAAGAGCTCTGGAAATGGAGAAAGTTTATTTTCAATAGATATATTCTTTCATTATTTATTGTACACTCATAAAAACAACTTAATTAAATAGGATATGTACATAGGCGATCTTAATCCTGATAAAGAGTTTTCTTCCAACAAACCTTAGGTTTATAGGAGAGGCGATGGAACAGATACAGGAAGTGTACAAAGAAACAAACTACTAATATATAATACAATATGGAATGAGATTATAATATACTAATATAATAACAACAAATAATATAATTTTTTTAATAACTCAATAAACCTAATAAATACATATTATAGATAAAAAATATTTTTATTCCATTGCCTTAAAACAAGGTTTACATCATTTAAGTTAATGGTAACCTGGACTGGACAAATATTTAAAATGCACTGTTAATGACTAAGATATTTCAATTATTACTTATATAGTGCATGCTATGGTTCGATCACAATAGGCCTATCATGGCCGCCGTGATACGAAAGCCACCCCAAAGCAAATAATAGTGCATGCTACTATTACTTTTACCTGTTTTATCGTTTATGTAATAATGTGCTTCTAATTTGGGTTTTATTCTAATTATATATGTTTTAAAACCATTTTGTACCATATTTATTAAAGTTTTTACTAAGCCAACAAAACCCATCATGAAACATTTATAGAAACATGCACAAAACATATAGAATGTGTCACTTGCCCTTATTTAATAACAACCTTGAAAAGAGAGCCAATAATGTGCTTTTCTAGTAGAGGCTGTTTATGAAGTTGATTATGCTTGATCCTGACTTTCAAAAGTGAAATGCTTACCTGATCCCCTTATCCGTGACTTCTGAGCAGCCAGTTAGGTTGAGGAGTGTCAAGCTCCTGCTGTATCGAGCCAGAGTTAAGATCAGCTTATCCGACACCTGTGGGTTCCCTTCCAAATTGAATACTTTTAAATTCCGGAACTTCTTTATAAAGATCAGAATGCAGCTCTCTGATATTGTGGGGCAGTGGGAGAAATCTACGAACTGGAGATTGCTTTGATGGAGGGCAAGGGCTTCGACTGCTCCAGTCGTGAGCCACAGACACCGTCCAAGCTTTAGAGTGTGCAGATTCTTGCAGTGCAGGATGACAGGCTGCAAGCACTTCGCGGACAGGTTGGAGCACTGTGTGAGGTTCAAGCTGACTATGCCTTTGTTTTGCAGCAGTAACGGTATCAGTTCATCATCAGTTATGCTCATGCAACGGGCTAGGTTCAGCTCTGTCAATTTTGTACATTTTGTGGAGAAAACCTGAAATAATAATTAAAGTAAATCGTAGAACAAAACAAATAAATAAGCAGCAATATTTAATAGCATTCGACATAGATATCAGGTACTTGTTTACCTGAAAAGTATGCGGCGAAAAACCCTTGTTCATTAGCTTCAGTGACTTCAGCCTTGCCAAATAAATATCCATGATTTGCATGCAAGTTTTAGATGCACAACGAAAATTAAAACAGTCGTTCAGAGAAGATAAATACGGAAGAACATTGGAAACGATGATATCCTCCCAATACAAGTCAAATAGGTGCGTGTTGCGTTTAATTGAAGCACGCGAACTCATCTTCTTTGAGCTTTACGAGCAGTTTACCGTAGTTATTGTATTCTCTTCGCAGTTTGCATTTTGCAATTTACTTACGCACGGATAAAAACAGCAAAATAACAAAAGGAGATAACAACATAGGGAAAAAAAAGAGAGGAACTTAGCGCAAACAGCGCCCTCTTCAAATTATCCGGTGAAATAATTTTGTTTATCCTCTGCTGCAAAGTTTTTTTTTGGACTCGCTAGTTTTAGCATTTGCCATATTATCTTGCTAAACTATTTAGCACATAACGTAACGCAACGTGCGTTACGTTATGTGCTAAATAGCGTTATTACGTGAAAAGGAGCATCTTCGAGCGAATAACGCTTTTTAACGCCTTTTCACGATTTCATGGAGTAGATAGATGTTTTAACATCTACCTACTCCAAACATTATAATTTCTTACTATATTATTATTTTTTGCTTTGTATAAATATTTTTTGTTATAATTTTATGTAGGTAGGTACATTATATATTAAGATTCATATAAAGACTATTATTAAATTATATTTTGTGCCTAGAATAATTAGAACAAGTCGTAAGATTATAAATTAGCCACCTAGTAATATTAAATATTGAGTATATCGTCGGCGTAGAGCGAAAAGTCATCAAGTAGGTCATTTGGTGTTTTGAGTTATGAAGGTTTAAAGTTTTTCAAATGAAAAAAAAAAATTACTTCCGTTTGGTATAAGATATTTTAAATTTTATGGTCTCATATCATAGAAAATAGAAAAGCGCATAGGTTTAAAGTACTACATTTAATGTAATTTGTTTTTTTATTAGAGATTTCGACATAAAACTTACTTGGTTATTTTTCGCCCTCAAATCCTGCATCGACATTTTTAATTAGTGATTTGTTAAATAGAGTTGGTTACTTTTTGCCCATGTTTTGGCTATTTTGAATGAGAATTATCTTGAGTTAGTTAAAATAGAACTAGCTTTTGAAAATTCAAAAGGTATTTTAGTGCTTATTTTAGACTCTCTACTTTAAGCTATTTTTTGTTTTTATGTCACCTTATCAGATAATAGAGACAAAAATATTTGATAATAAAATGAAATTGTCCTACTATTATAAAAAATATAATAAAAACACATGCAAAAACAGAATAAACAAGAAACACAGTTAAAATTTCAAATACGAGTAAACAGTTCAATGATTACTAAAAACTAAAATCAGCGGGTTCAAACCTAGATCTTAACTGAAGTTTATGATGACATTCTAATTTTATACAATCAGTCTTCATCTTCTTCAGTGACATCGGGCTCTAACAGCCTGTCAACAACGTCATTGTTGGTAGGTAGAGATACATACCAGGAATGTAGCTCTTGTGGAATTCCCTTGCTACAAAGACCAACAAGATCTTTTTTCATTGCCTCAGAAATCGGAAGAGGAGCTGTGTAAGCTATAGGGATTTTGAATGCCTTTAGTTGACCAATCAAATCACTTTCTCTTGCGCTATAGCCTTCCTGAAGCCTCATTCTTTTCCTAATTCCTAGTTCGTGGGACCACATTTTTTTTGTTTTTGGAACGCATCGAATTTGGAATACGGGCCATCGTGACTGTACCTAAACTTTACTATGCCTGGATATTCCTTTTCGAACCTGAGACATTTTATTTTTAGCCACATTATTTTTTCCCGTCTTTACCCTTGCTTGTGTTGGTAATAAATTTCTCTGTCAGGGTCTTGACATCAATTATTTCTTCATAGGTAAGTTCTTTCACTATGTAAGGTTCTGCTGACTCTCGTTTAGTCGTCGTTCTCGTTTTAAGTTTGTTGTGTATGCTAGTTTTTAAGGTAAGTAAATAAAAATATTTTCTTTCTCGCTTTCTTTTAGAGCGCGCGCGAACCATAATCGATTTCCGATTTCTAGTCAATCATCGAGTAAACTGGCGTGTGCCTCTGTTCTTTTTCTTCATCAAAATTTATGTCGGGTCTTTGACTCAAATGCACCAAAAATGCAGTTATAAATTGATTTCGGTTCTGGCCTGCGCAAGTGTCAAGTAAATAGTGACTTCTTTAACAGAAGATGGTACCCTACTGATCCACCAGTTTATGGCAGATGCGATCTCAACACTGCCTCTTTTGCCATTTATTTCATTCCATGTAATGAAGTAAGCTTTGTTAGGAGGTTTTGCAGTATGAATCGTGTAGTTCTGCACATTCAGCTTTCGGGTATAATAGAGGAAGCCAATACCACAAACAGGAATATGCAATGTTGATTGCATGTCAGCTGTGAGTACAATTAGATAGGTTTCGTCTTCAATAGATCGTTGCTTGTCTAGTAAATTGGCAGCTTGTGCCGCAATTTTTCTCGCAATATGGGCATCATAATCTTCTTTAAGGTGTGCAGGTCGACCGGTATCATCATAACGTGTACATATCATGCACAGATCCTTCTTTGACACGAAAAATTACAAGTTGAACTCCGATCCAAATATTCTTTTGTAAACATACAAAGAACTCGGTTTTTCGTTAGTCAGCGCCAGTTGTTCTTTGTAAAGCTCGTACATTTTAGCAATGCTTAGTTTGCTGTCTAAATACTGCCTTTGGGTTGTTTTTCTGCAATAATGAGATTCTTGACGGGGAAAGGAGTTTATGAGATCAATAATTTTTTGTTCGGAATCAGGACTCGTTTTATTCACAGGGTCATGGGAACCACGTCCGTCTTTCCCCGCCTTTGCCGAACTCGTTCTTATGTTTCAGTGCTTTATTTATTGGTCCATTTGAAATGCACAATGTTTTCATAAAAAACGGATTGCACACCCTTATTTTGGTGTCATTTTTGATGAAATAGTATTCGTTTGAGGTACATCGATGTTTTTGATCTGGAATTCTAGCCTTTAATGTTTTTACTGGCATGGTAACTATCAATTGCAATAAAAACTGGTTTGGGTTCTTCACTGTAACATCTTGTTCGATCAAGTCTTCGAGATTGATAGAGGAGTGCGGTTGCTGGATATTTGGTAGATAAATATTTGGACTAAATACAGCAGATGGCGGAGCAGACTCATAGCAGTCTCTGTTTTGAAAAAACTTATCCACGTCAGAACTCTTCGATTCTTCATTATGATGAAGGGTTTCCCGAAATAAATGAATGGCAATAGAACGAAGCAATAAAATAATGCTTAGCTTGAGCTTGGATAACGCTGTGTGAATTGTCTAGTTTCACTTCAACTTTTTTACTCATCATTGCTCATTATAAAAAATAATACGTTAAGTAATTATTTATCAACACGCGTGCGCATCGGTCAACGTAAACTCCGAGAATAAGAGACACCAGACACCCGAATCTCAGTCGGTAAAATCAAAGACGTACAACCGGTACAACTATGTAACCTAAGTTGCGCGCCAAATTCGCCTGACGAACGGAGATTTTGAATGAAAAACAAAGCTTTGTATCCACAATTATTAGGATAGAACTCTTTAAACCAGTTTAATGATTTCTTGCTCCTGCATAGTTAGCGTATTTTTCATAAATGTTGATCGAAAACTCATTAACTAGAGTTGGTTAGTTTTCGCTTTCATGTTTTGTATCGAACCAGTCACACTAAAACTAATCAAGTGGATTAAGTTAGTTTTGGGTTCTTGTTACTATTTTATAATTACCTATTTTATAATAAGGAAAAGTATTCAACTCGACTTAGGTATCGGATTGCGATTTCTCCCAGTAGAGATAAAATACCTAAGTAAGTTAATTAATTTTCGACTACAATATTATAGTCCAAATGTAGAATTAGTGTTTTTTCGCATATTCTGAAATGAAAACTATGATAGCTACAGACATGGTTGTAAGAATGAAAAATGCAGAAAAAATCGGTGATTGTCATGACATGTTTAACTCAATTTGGGCCAAATAGCGAGTTGATGATTTTTCGCTCTACGCCGACGATATAAACACTCGCATGGGTTCCCATCCCATCCCATCCCATCAACAGGAGGTCCCATCCTGTTGCCCAGACGCATAAGAGACTAATGTCCTCTGGAGATCCCATCATTCACCACAGACCCGTTTGCTTTGCAAGCATACCATTCTAAACAGAACTGTACTAAACTCTTATACAGTCATAATGTAGGTACCCTCACGCGGGGTCTCGAGACCCCAAAATCTAGCAGTAAGTAAATACACACATGCATACGTAAGCTGTCGTAGCCCTCAAGCACTGTAATATAGTTTTAGTTTTTTTCTCTCTCAAGCATTTTTTACTATAGGTACATATATAAAATACGATAAATTATTATAAATAAATAATGCTGAATAATCCACACAGCATCATCTATCTAGAATTGGAACTTACTTTTTTATATTTCTTTTGGGGTGGTTACCCCAAAAGAAATATAAAAAAGTAAGTTCTGTTATCACTGCGGCCATGATAGGGCCTATTCATAATTCATAGCCTTTATTTCCCGGAAATGCAGATAATAATATAATGGGTTATGTTAAGTACTCTAATAAAACCACAACCATTACTTTAAATTACAGTTCTTATCACATACCTAACATTTAATAATATAATGAAGGTGATCATTTAATTCTAACATCTCATCTTCTTAAGTAAAGTAGGTACTACCAAGGTTATCCAATGTAATAGGTAGGGTAGGGTAAAGTAATATACAGCCCCGGATCTTCAATTTTTTTTAGGCGGGGCAAAAACTGAAAAATGCCGCCCCACCTACCTACTTATGTTTATTTTCACCTTTATCATCCATATAATTTCAGCTATCAATATGTAGGATATATATTTAACAGGGTAGGGTTTAAAATAAAAATTAATATGCATAATAAAAATAAAATAAAAAAAATTTGTGAATTGAAATTACAATTTTACTCTTCGAGCTTTTTGTTCAGCAAATAAATCTATAGCCTTGTCATAATTTAACTCGTGTGCAATACGATTTTCTATCGCTAAGATTGCAAGACCCGATAAGCGTTCCTGGCTCATAGAAGATCGCAAATAATTTTTAATCAGTTTTAGTTTGCTAAAACTTCGCTCGCAGCTTGCGGACGTAGTAGGAAGCGTAGAGTAAATTCGCAGAGCAATACAAATATTAGGAAAAGCATCCTGCAAATCATGCGCATAGATCTGTTGCAAGAGATAAAAACTGTTAGCCTTTTCTATATCTATATCAGCCTTTTCGATATAAATCTCGCTCGTATTTTCGTGCCAAATCTGCTCCACACTTTTGCAGTTCTTCATTTGACATTTTCAAAATATCAGTACCATTAAGAAAAGCAAAATTCAAATTCAGCATGGTAGCACAATCAAATCTCTTTTTAATTTCGGATATGATTCGATCAAATACCATCATTATTTCTTTAGAAAAAAGTTGAACAGGTTGGAGTGTTGGCAATTCGTCTTCACACATCTCGTCAAAATGTTTTTTACGTTTTGGAATTCGTTTGTTTTGCAAAATAGGGTCAACACCACATTTTTCAGCTACTTCGCCAGCTTCTTTTATCCAATATTCCATTGGATTTTGTCTCATTTTTTGCAAAGTTTTGAGCAGACCATCCATTAGTGCGACGGAACGGGCAAGGATAATATCTTCTTTCTGAATTTCTATATTCACTCGATTGATTTCGCGGAGAATATTCACCCAAATAGTTAAATTAAGAATTATTTATTCCGTGGTCAAAGTTAAATAAATGATGAGTTGTCCATTGATCCGTGAAGTGTGAATTTGGCCGCCCCCTGAACTTGCCGCCCGGGGCATAGGCCCCGGCTTGCCCCCCCCTAGATCCGGGGCTGGTAATATACTTACCTTTCAACAAGCTCATCTAAGTACAGTGACGTTCATTGATTTGAATATTTAAATTAGTACAATTCGGTAAAATTAAGATCCTGTTGAGACACTTGTTCTAAGTTCTAAAAAAAGGTCATTAAATGCGACATGTACAATGGGTACATCGCTAAGAAGCGATCTCTTCCAGGTTATTAGTTTAAAACCAAAATTTCACAATATTAATATTTAGCTTAAGTTTCTCATGTAAGTAACATGTATGTTGTAAATGAGAAAATAAATATCTTAGAACTGATGTAATTACGAGACTTGGATCCTGGCCGGGTACTTACCCATGAACGGCACTACACTATACATATACATGGCCGGCCCACTGCCACTTCAGCTTGCTAATTCTTAGAGCTATGTCGATAACTTTGGTTCTCTGTCGGATGTATTCGTTACGAATCCTGTCCCTTATTAGAAGGTAATTTATTTGCGCCCTATAATAAGGTATTTACCGTCTTATATATACCTTGCCAACCTACATCTATACTTACTTACTTTGACCTTTATATGAATAACTGCCTATTACGAGTAGGTAACCAGCTTCCGAACACAGGTTGTGGTTGATTCTAGAGGTTTATCCGAGCATAGGTAACAATCTGCTAAAGTAACAAGGTTACACCTATTTGATAGTGGGTTGATAGTAGTGTGATGATCCAAAGTGGCATCTTGTAAACTATACTTACTAATAAACTAAAACTATAGGAACTACTTATCAGTCTAAATCATCATCAGCTTCCCGCTGTCTGTCTGTCCCTATGTATGCTTAGATCTTTAAAACAACGCAACTGATTTTGATGCGGTTGTTTTTAATAGATCGAGTGATTCAAGAGGAAGATTGATTTTGAGAGATTTTGAGAGGTAGATTGGATTTGTGCAAAGTGCAAATTCATGTACTATATAAATATATAGTACATGAATTTGCACTTTGCACCAGTGTCAAGCCGGAGCTGGTCGCTAGTAAGCACATAGGTATAAGTACTTAGAGGGCGATGCAATGCATTGTATGGTGTATGGCCATATCTCGCGAAGAATCGGCAACCGCTGGGGCAAACGTGTTCTTGAGTGGAGACCGCGACTCGATAAGTAGGCAAGTGTAGGACGCCCTCCGACCAGTGGGATGACGAACTGCGAAAGACTAGGTAGATGCTGGATGCGTCAAGCTGAAGACGGGGCACTCATTAGGGGAGGCGTATGTCCAGCAGTGGACTAACATTATGATGATGATGAAGGGGCAGCCCATAGATAATTATCTATAGCGTAGAGGGTCTACATCGTAGAAGGTCTAAATCGTAAAGGGTCTACATCGTAGAAGGTCTACATCGTAGAGGGTCTATATCGTAGAGGGTCTACAACGTATCGGGATCTAAGGAACTAACTACATCGTAGAGTAGGGCAGAGACGTTTAGTGAAACGTAGAAAGTCTACAATGTTTCCATAAAAACAAAACGTGCGAAGCCACGGCCAGAAACTAGTATATAATAAAAAGAATAGAATATGTATAATAGAATAGCATTTATGTCGACACATACGAACATAATATATAAATAAATAACGTACATAAGAACGAACAAAACTAAACATAGAATAGGAGGTTTACAGGCTATATTACACAAGAAAAGGTAATTTAAAAATAAATCTGATGTTACATTTGATAGTAACTTTGTACACGGCCGAACGGATCTAATTGAAATGGAGATAATATAGTTTCCTAAAAGCAGAACACGTTGGAAACCACGGGCTACAGCTAGTAAATAACTTCAGACTTACCTACTTGATTGGATCACATGAAAAGTCACGTGATCAAGCAAGTTTAGAAGTCCATTCATTTGGAAACGACCCCACTGGACCGGGCCCGGTCAAATGAAATCAAATCAAGTGTGAAAAGACGTTTTTTATGTGTTTAGGACCTTTTAGGGCCGTTTCCGGTCGCAATTCATGCAAATTTTGGAGTTTTATTACGCGCTCTACGATATTTGAGTTAAGCAGGGATAGGGCTGAATAATCCACCAGCAAAATAGTCCATAGTATGAGTACTAAACACCAGTTTATGCTAGTTCACTGGTAGATACAGGCTTCCCTTAACGACGGCCATAGTGCACTGTCTTCAGCTCGCAATATCTGCATGGACTTTTTCGCTAGGGACTAGCTAGTGTATTTTGTTAGCCGTTGGCTGTAGGTACAGTCAGCGTCAAATTGATATGAGCGTCAAAATGATCTGAAAAACATAAAAGCAATTTGATATAACGTTCTACGTACTAACGTCTACACTGCTACAAAAATTCAGATAGTCAGTTCGGACATTCAATCAGCATTCCCTCAGAAATGCGCTTTATTTTAAGATGAGAATCAACCTATCAATTATATTTCATATTTAAATATTGCATATACACAAGACATTACTTCATTAACTTAGGAACACCCTAGAACTCGAGCATATTCTCTGGGTAGGTCTTTTATGGGTCTCAAAAGCTGGATCTCAAATCTCAAAGGACTCAAATAAGGGCATGGCAATTTTAAGCGTCAATTTGTGAACTTCTACAGATATATTTTCCAATACTCTGTTCGGCCCCCACTATTCCTACCCATATTGACGATTTCCTCTGTCATTTGAATTGTAGATCAAATGGTTCATCGTTCACATACGAATGCGTTCCGTACCCTTGGGACAATGCGTGAGAGACAATTAGTAACTATAAAACTTCATTGGTGCGAGCAATAAGCATCTGGCCAGACACGGGTACTGCTGACGACGCATGTAAGTACATTATCTTGAGGACTAAAGGGCAAAGCGCACTTGTAAAGCACAGCTACAAAAAAAAACACACAGTACCTAGACGCCTTTACCGCGAATAGTGTTGACCCCCGCATTATTTATTGACAAACGAAAAAATACGTGTTCACTATCTTCTGATAATCTAAGTCGCACTAAATAGAATCATGTTATTTTTACCCAGGACTCAACTCTATTCATAAGTGGACTTAAATTAAACATCTTTGGATATCTTTGAAGTAAGCAAGCTTGTCGCAATCTAGCCGCAAACTCTCTCCACTCATTGGATAGTCTAACTGTCGTTGGAAAAATTAGATTTTTATAGGGCGATGCGGCCCAGGTATGCTACAACCTTAAAGAACAACTAATGACTGGCGTGTTTGATACCTATGGCAATATTCTCCAATTATTGTCCAGCAGAGCATTTACCATGATAATTTACTTTAAATACTGACATTAATGTTAAGTCTGCGGTTTGTCCATTGTCATTTGGAAAGTGCGGTGTAGGCGATCGGTTCACGCTTCGTATTTTTGGAATTGTAGTTTAAAGTGGGCTGTCGATAGAAATGTAAGTATTCGAAGAAAATATATTTAGTAATTACCCTAAATAGGGACCAGAAAACGTTTAATTGCGATAAATTCTTCAAAGCTGGCGCGGTCAGCGTGGATAATTATTAGAAAATCAAAGACAATCGCGCGAGCTTTAAAACTGTATCTTACTTAAACCTTAGCTACATTGTCAATATTATAATAGGGCAAAAACGTAGTACTCTTATCGTACTCGTACATACTGTTTTTTAGCATCAGACCTCTTTATTTATAACTAACTGCGCCCCGCGCCTTCGCTTGCGTGGAAATCGATGTGTCAAATGGTTTATAAATCTTTCTCTTGAACCACTCTATTTATTACTAAAAACTGCATTATAATCCGTTAAGCAGTTTAAATGGAAGGACTTCATTTTATACTATGTAAACATTATTAGCTAGGCCAGTATAAAACTTACAGTAATCTATTATCATCATCATCATCATCCTAGCCTGGTACCCACTGCTAGCCTTTCGCTTTTGCCAGCTTTTTCTGTCCTGTACTTCCCACATCCACGTATGTCCTGTGACCCTGGTGATATCCTCAACTCATCTTGCGAGAGGACGACCCGACATCAATCAATAAATTATCCAAAAAATCAAAGAAAAATCAATAACCACTTTGTGCGTTCTGGACAAAACCTTCGTAGACCTTCTGGACTGATCCCAAACTTTTGGACTGTTTCCAAAACTCTCCAAAAGTTTGGGGTTGACTGTCACCAGTCTAAAATATAAAAAATTAGTACAAGAAGTTTGTGTTTTATAACTGTTGTAGGTACCTAATAAAGTTTTCAATGATTGCGTCCTACCTGCCATCACCTACGGAGCTGAGACGTGGACACTCGCGGCAGGGCTAGTACACCAATTCAAAGTTGCTCAGCGAGCTATGGTAAGAGCTATGCTCGGAGTTTCTCTAAAGGATTCGTGACGAATACATCCGACAGAAAACCAGTTATCAACATAGCTTAAAAAATTAGCCAGCTGAAGTGGCAGTGGGCCGGTCAAAGAACCGACAACCGCTGGGGTCAAACGTGTTCTTGAGTGGAGACCACGACTCGGCGAACGTAATGTAGGACGCCCTCCGGTCAGGTGGGATGACGACCTGCGAAAGACTGCAGGGAGATGCGACAAGCTGAAGACAGGGCGCTATGACGCGCATTAGGAGAGGCCTATGTCCAGCAGTGGACTAACATAGGATGATGATGATGAGATCTAAAGTCACTTTTAAATTGTACATAACACACATGTTTGTTTTTAATTATTTTACTATGGTTTTACCCACTGATCGCTATCACAATAGTTATTTTAAATTTATGCCATTAACCTGCTTCATACGTAGGATACCACCTACTTGATACTAAAATAATTGCAGAATAACTCAGGAATGTTTTAGTTCTCCGTAGCGAAATATTTTAAAAATTTCTAAGAAACTCGATTTTATTCAAAACTAGCGGCCCGTCCCGGCTTCGCCCGGGTAGTCAATTGTTTCAGGCATTTTTTTAAACTTTTATCTTTTTTCTCTCCGTAAGAACCATCCTCGTACTTCAAGGAATATTCTAAAAAAAGAATTAGCGAAATCCGTTCAGCTGCTCTCGAGATTTGCGCTTAGCAACACATTCAGCGATTATTTTTTTTATATTATAGAAGATAATATAGCCTATATCACCCGGGGATAGTGTAGCTTCCAAACGGTGAAAGCATTTTTCAAATCAATCCAGTAGTTTCGGAGCCTATTTAATGCAAACAAAAATCAAATATTTCCTCTTTATAATATTAATATTGACTAGCTGACCCGGCCAACTTCGTACAGCCTAAAAGTGTTTTTTTTTTGTCAATTGCTTAATGTTTATAGTTATTCTTATATTCAGGATGAAGACAAATACAATAAACCAAAACCCATGAAAATCGGTCCAGCCGTTCTCGAGTTATAAGTGTTGGAACAAACCCGACTTTATTTGATATTAATAGATGACCATCTGGAAAAAAAATTAAACACGTTATTGACAAACCGCAAAAATAAAAAATAAATAAAAAATTCGGTTCTGACGAGGAAAATATCCCATGAAAATGCTGCCAATATGGGAGCAAAACACCACACAAGGGTAATAAAATGATTGCTGGACAATCCACACTGCATCATGTAGCTCCAAGTTAAGCAGAGCTTGTGTGGATTACTAGACGACTGATATACATAATACAATATATTACATAGATCGTTTTTTTTATAAATAGAAAATACTCAGAACCCCTGAACAAATATTAGAAGGTCGTAAAAATATATGACGGAACCTTTCAGTTTCAAGTGCATGACTCGCTCTTGGCCGCGTAAGAGTTATTAAAACGACACTTAGATGGGTACCTACATAAAATACAACCTTCATGCTTAGGTTAGTATGCAGACGTTCTCCAATGCCATCTGAGTCAGTAAATATATAAACTTACTTAGATTCAGTGGTTTCAGTTAGTTTAAGAAGGTACTTACTTATTTCGTTAATATAATAACTAGCTGCGCCCCGCGGTTTCACCTGCGTGGTGATAGATTTTTTGGATAATATACATATGTACCTACAATATATCTTTATAAATTGTAGCCTATGTGTTATTCTGATGTGTAAGCTATATTATTGTAAAGTTTCATTAAAATCCATTCAGTAGTTTTTACGTGAAAGAGTAACAAACATCCATCCATCCATCCATCCATACTTACAAACTTTCGCGTTTATATTATTAGTAGGAAAGATAATTTGGCGTGTTTTGAAAACTGAATTATCGAAAGCGGTTGGCGTGATATTGCGTTATTCGTCCATTTGTCGCGCACATAGGTAATGCAAATTTAAGACTTATTATGGTCATGGATGCCATTGTCAGAACTGGACCAAATTCAAATGGGGCCACAAGGGAAGCACCAGCTTTCAGTTCACCCAGTCAAAAACTTGAGGTAACAAAAAATACAGTCGAATTGAGAACCTCTTCCTATGGAGGTTAAAAATAATAAAATTCTAAGGTTAATGTCGCCGAAATCGTTTTATTTTTGGGATATTTTTGAAATTATCACACTAAAGTCATTTAAAACGGGAGTTATTCCGTGATCATAGCGCATGAAACTGTGCCGAAATATTGGAAAACTCAAAAATCAAATCATGGTAGATATCCCGTTTTAAACGTATTTTTTTTAGTTCTCAATAATATTCAAGCTGCCAGCTCACAGGTAATTTAGACTTTTATTTACTACATTTATTATATTTATTAAATGATCGTAGTTTTTTTACGGATATAAGCGGGATAACTATGAGCCATATTAGTGTTGGAAGAACACCGTTTTATTAATTAATCATAACCACGTCTTTCTGGGGCTTATTGGTGGTTAAAAAGCCACCAAGCTATTGCACTTTGTTCTACCTACCCCCAGTTACCATGTGACATACGGAGGCCGAACACACTTCATTGTGCGCCGCACTTATGAAGAAAAAAACGAATAATGGTGTGGCCGATGGCCCCACCGTCCATACAAAAATCTTCACACTACATTCTTTTTCACTTCTTCCACCATAAAACATTAATTTATTATTTTATTAAAAATAAAGTCTATTTGACTTGTCCAAGTGCTCATTATGTAAGCCTAAAGGAATCAACTTTATTGATATCCGATTCCCCTACAGATGCTGACATGGCTATACCTGTCGTGCTGCGTGCTGGTGACGTCATACGTGCTGGTGTGGACGCGCACGCGGCGGGCGCGCGCGCTGCTCGCGCACCTGCCGTCCTACCCGCAGTGGCCGCTCGTTGGGAACATGCTGGAGTTACGAGGGGGCGCGGAAGGTGAGGATTGTTCACACATCATCATCTATTGGCCTTTTTAGCCGACTTCAAAAAAGGAGGAGTTTTTCAATTTGACTGTTTTTATTGTTACCTCGATTGGGTGAACCGATTCTTGTTTTTATTTGAAATTTGGTGTGGTTCCATTTCAATTTGGTTCAGTTCTGACACGGGGATCCATGAG
The DNA here is from genome assembly GCA_947044415.1 of Eupithecia dodoneata. Classification (NCBI taxonomy): domain Eukaryota; kingdom Metazoa; phylum Arthropoda; class Insecta; order Lepidoptera; family Geometridae; genus Eupithecia; species Eupithecia dodoneata. The sequence goes on along the minus strand of OX345672.1, from coordinate 11,152,213 downwards.
AAAACCATATAAGTCTTAAATTTGCATTTAGTACCTATGTGCGCGACAAATGGACGAATAACTCAATATCAGGCCGACTGATTTGATGATTCTTTTATGAAATCTAAGTTTTAAACCAATTTTCATTCTTTGGGAATTTGAAGTCGGTTTATAGAATGTGCCTTAGTGTAAATATATCCACAAACTTTAACCTTTTTGCCGTCTAATTTTTTCGGTTAAAAATGCTAATGATTTCTCCCTTGTTACAGACATTTTTCGTATCCTAAACCAAACGTCGGTGATCGCTGAGGAGGAAGGAAAACCCTTCGTATTTTGGATAGGACCTTCTCCACTTATACGTAAGATTTACTGACTATACCTAACTAGCTGCGCTCCGCGGCTTCACTTGCGTGGAAATCTATGTATTAAATGACTTATAAACCTTCCTCTTGAATCACTATGTATTAGAGAAAACCGCATCAAAATCCGTTGCGTAGATTTAAAGATCTAAGCATACATATAGGGACGTACAGATAGCAGGAAGCGACTTTGTTTTATACTATGTAGTGAAACTTCATTGTATTTAAGAAGGTACCAGATACCTAATTTTAGTGCTTACCCTAGGCACTAAAAGTATTAACTTTATTCTGAAATCATCAGCCAGTACAAGACGTTTGTGCTCTTACAAAGACTTATCTTTTTGGTGTTCCTGCCGTTTACAAAGAACATTTAATTTGAATTTAATTTTGTAAATGGAAAATGAAAGCGCCTTCTTGGTGATTGTTGGATGTTTAGAACACAGAACACTATTACTCCTGGCGTTTAGAAGAATGACTTCGTAGTTACTGTATTATCTTTGGTTCCTTCTTCTCTATGGTAGAATCCGTACGATGTTTATTACGTTGCACGTAACGAAGTCAAGACACAAAAAAAGTTGTTATTAGCGCGATATCATTATATGTATGTTTTCAGTGTGCCACGAGCCAGACGACGTGCGGTCGATAGTCAACAATCTGATCGAGAAGCCTCATTTCTACAACTTCGCAAAGGTGTACGTCGGCAACGGATTAGTCACGGCGCCCGGTAAGTCAAGCTAGAAGCAAGCCAGGGTGCGCTGTATTTGGATCTAGAATAAAAGAATAGACTAGACTTTTGGAAACAGATAGATATGTCTTTATATGATAACCCACTAGTATCTGCTCGTGGCTTTTCACGCGTTGTTTAAGGCTGTTTCTATCCTATGGGAATTGATTTATAAGTAGCCTATGTTTAATAACAGGTCTAGAACTACGTGTATAAAAAGTAAATTTCACCCCGATCCGTTCAGTACTTTTAGGTAATAACTTTGACAATAAGTTTGATCCAACAAAGGGGTCAGTCTCGAGTGGTTCCTGAATGATTGGTTCCTTAGAGCCAAGTTGTAGAGGTCTTCCTGCTGATCACTTAGATACCCCACATGATACACATCTTCACCCTGGATGAGGAAATATGGCATGAGGGGAGTGCGGGGATTTGATTTTCCTCCGGCTCCTAGCTCCTAGCTCCATATGATACACCTAATTCCCTTGATTTCTTAGAGACCAACAATGACGTCGATATTAAGAAAGCCGATCCATAGCTCCAGGGTCGTATAACTTTTCGCACCAATATTTTCTGTGTTTGAAAAAATACTGTAAACTACTCCCAGAAACAGATGAAAAATACTCCTTTAAAAAAACCTCTCCACATCCTTTCCAGCATCAATCTGGAAGCACTCCGTGAAGAAGCTCTCGTGCGTGTTCACCGCGTCGGTCGTGGAAGGTTACCTGCCCGTGTTCAACGCGCAGTCGCGCGCGCTGCTTGACAGCATGCGGCGCCGCGCGGGCGGCCCGCCCTTTGACGCGCAGCACGACCTCAGTTATACCACTCTGGAGGCGATCTGTCGTGAGTGGATTATTTGAGGCTTGAACAGGCGTTAGCAGCGAGCATACCCTCAAGAAAAAACCAAAGCTCATATGTCTGGTGGTTTGAAATGTTTCATGTTTAAGTACTATCAAAGATTTTATTAAGTGATTTAATGCTTTGCTACCACCACACCATTAAGTAAAATCAAATCAAATCACGCCACCTCACTGCCGCCCAAACCTACATCAGCAACCATCACATTGAGAAAAATTGTTTACGAAATCGTTTCGATCCCCTCTAAAAATATTAAACGAATGTGTCCTAATTTTTTCCTCAACTCGCCCCAACTAACTAAAAGTCATCACCAACAGAGACAGCATTCGGTGTATCCCGCATATCCGACAGCGTAGAAAAGGAGCAGTACTACCGCGCGTTCAACCGCTGCCTAGAACTGTTCATCAGGCGCGGCCTCAACCTCCTCACTCACCCGGACTGTGTCTACCGTCTGACAGCGTCGCACCGCGAGCTGGCGCGCCAGGTGCGCGTCCTGCATCATGTGTCGGAGACGGTGAGTCCACCATCCTCCGCTGTTAGTCCTGACCTTCCACAAATATTTATGTTATCATCATCATCAACCTATCCTGTCCACTGCTGGACATAGGCCTCCCCTAATGAGCGCCATAGATAGATAACACATTTATTTGACATAGCGCCCTGTCTTCAGCTTGCCGCATCCAGCATCTGCCTGCAGTCTTTTTCAAGGTTTTTGTATTTCCTTATATTTTGTTCCCTTTATTTGTCGTTATTTGTACTAGGTACTCCAAAAAAATAAGGACCATATCAGGTCAGGACATAATAATCAGCCGAACAATATTTTTGCTTTCAGGTGCTGCAGAAAAGAAAGCTTGAAAGAGAGAAAGTAAAATATGACATGCAGACATCGACAACAGGTAAAATAATTATTACGCTTGCCAGCAAGTCATCTATTTCTTTTGACCATCCTTCGGCAAATAAATTACTTTGTATTCTAGATGCTAAGTTCCGCTCAGTACTCGACCTCCTTCTGGACATCGGAGAGTCCGACCCTCATTTCACGGAGCAGCAGATCAAGTCTGAAGTAGACACCATCATCATCGGAGGCCAGGAGACGGTGGCCACCACTGTGACGTTTATTCTCCTCATGCTGGGCTCTAAACCAGAGGTGCAGGACAAGCTATACCAAGAGTAAGGAAAAGACAAGCCGGTGGTTGATTTTTGATGGAATTTGCCTAGGGTTTGTCCAGCTTTAAAGCCAATAAGGCGCTTATTAGGGCAGGCCTAGGTCCAGTTAGGCTGGTATGGTTCCTGTTATTATTGAAGCTAAGCCATCCTCTCAATGGTTGTACAAAGTGTAAAATACTGACAAATTTTCTTAGTGTAATTTTCAAACTTGAATTTTGTTACTGGACAAACTGCATTTGATCCACCGCTTAGCTACGTACACACATCTCCAGTCAGTGGGACAGTGGCTAAAAGTCATGGCCTAGGGCTCTCTGACCTTCCATTTCCATCGTTTCTATTTTAGAGTTTGAAATATATTATTTGTACGTACATGTTTCTCAGGAGGTTATTTTATCTATCTCTATTCCTAAGTGCCATATTCCTGATAAGAGTTAATTCCCGTTTTTTAACGGGCTATAAAATGAAGTAGGGTTAATTCCTTCAACGAATCCTATGCCTCCCACGTCGCTATGCATGTCAAGTCCACTCTTTAACAGATTTTTCCCACAAATGATCAGAGACATGCATATTGTTCAACCAATAACCCAACCAGTCATCAAAACAAATAGATCCGTCAATGTTTCAGCCAAACTCCCAATCCGATATAAAATTAGAGTGTGAAGATTGATTTATGTAAGTAATTCCCAGGATGAGCTCCATCTTCGGCAGCAGCAGCAGAGCAGTGGAGAAGGCAGACCTGTCGCGCATGGCGTACTGCGAGGCCGTCGTCAACGAGACCCTGAGGCTGTTCCCTCCGCTGCCGGGGGTCATGCGGTATGCTGACAAGGAGGTGCAGCTTAGTAAGTGGGAGTGATGTGGTCGAGCGTTGTATTCCCAGGATGCATTCCATCTTCAGCAGCAGTGGACGGGGGGTTCAGAAGGTAGATCTGGCCCGCATGGCGTACTGTGAGGCCGTCGACAATGAGACCCAGCGGCTGCCTATGTTAGACAATAGAGTTCTATAACATAAACTTAATTTGGCTAGATGTAGAAATCTAACTCCGGCCACACCTTGGAATACGCGTTAGCTGGAACTGGTACGAAACTACAAACAATTTCAAAATGATTATAAAAGAAATCGCAATGAAGCGAAGGAATTTCCATCCTCTTCCAGAATCCTGTACTATCCCCATCGGCACCATCTGTGCCATCAACGCGTGGGGCGCCGGGCGCTCCAAGCGGGCCTGGGGAGCCGACGCGCTGGAGTACCGCCCCGAGCGCTGGCTGAACGGGGAGGTGCCGGCCTCCGCCGCCGCCTTCCTGCCTTTTAGTTATGGACGCAGGTCGTGTATAGGTGAGACTCTGGTTTTTCATGTGAGACATTAATTTTGTATGAGCTAGTAGGGATCGTTTCGATCCCGACTAGCTACATAGCCGAGTTTTTCAGAACGGTCGGTCCAAACCGAATTTTATCCACATCTAGATAATGCTGTCTAGATAATTGTCCAGCATTATTTATTTATCTAAATAAAATCGGTGTTTATCGTCTATTTTGTGGCTTATCGTAGGCCTATGATCAGTTGTGGGGTATAGTGGACTGATATAATAAAGGAACACCGAACAGATAGGTAGCAATTTTTATCGGTCCATAGTCCCTTCACAAGTATTATTTCATTTCAGGTAAAAAATACGCCATGATGATAATGAAGACAATAATAGCACATTGCGTCCGGGAGCTGGAGTTTTCTTCAGAAGCTGATAAACTGGACTTTAAAGTAGATGTCGCACTGCGGCCCACTGCTGGGAACCTCTTAGAAGTCAAACTACGGACGTGAGCCTTGCCAGTACGGGGGCAAATAATACGAGAATATTTTCATTTTATGTTGACCTTTTATTTATATGGAAATCTTATAATTAGTACCTAGATAAGGCACCTCACTGGTTATTTAACTTTACCAGTCGGTGAGTAGCTTCCTGATTCCCCCCTTTTGACCATTCTTTAAAAAGTGTCACACCTTTACCTTTATGTATGTACATTACATCACAGTTTTCGAACATAGAAATAAGTTTTACAAAAACTGAAAAAACTCATTTCTAATTTACTTACAGGATTCCAAATTTTAACCACGTTTTATTTCGTTAGTGGCTCGTGGATCTCATAATGGTAATTTTCCTTTTGTTATAAATGTACAACATAATACTAAAATGTTCGTGGAATCTAAATGGTAGACCGCAGGGTTGTATACGCTGAATAAGTAGACCTCAATATGGACATTAGGAAAGCGAAACTCAGGACCGGTACACCTCCCGCAGACAACGATAACGTCTTCTGAGAGCTCTGCAGCATCAGAAATACCAACTTCATATTGTGCTTATCGAAGCTCTCCCATTTGCAAGAGTACACCGCCAGAGAGAATCTTTCACTAGCGTCTATCAGTTTCTGCCCTGCCCAGCATTCCATGATAATTGGGAACACTGTGTAGGGAATCTGAAGATAGGTGTTCTCCAGACCGCCAAGAAGTGCCGCCAATAGTCCAACAGTAAGACACCCCAAGCCTATTGCTATTGGTAGCCTGAAGAGCTGCTCCACTTGTCGTAGAAGATAAATGTTTGTAACGTGTATGTTTATGATGTTTAACAGTCGCTTCTTGATTGCTTTGTTGATATACTTTCTTGCTGTTTCATCGGTAACTATTATGTAAGAGGTTTTTATAGTAATACCTGCAGTGTTATAATATTCCTGTGCAGCATCGTCATATACGTTGAGCAGTTCTTCGCTGAGCGCAATCATTTGGGCCTCGGAGTATCCTGCGATTGGGGGGGGGCTGTATCCATGCTTTAATAGTTGCACTGCCTAGCTTGCTTGCTTTCCTAGTCACCTAGAATAACTGCCTGCTTGTTTAGTATAGATACAGACCTGCCTTACATAGCTCCTCAAGAAATGTAAGGCGCAAACGGTCTTAGGGGAGAGTAGCGCAACAGTCGCCGATCCCTAAGGCAAGCCTGGTGGGGAATCCTTCACGTGGTTGTCCCCTGTTATTGGTCTAATTCCCTCAGAAATAGATGTAACTAAAACCACCAGACGAACACTGCCTGGGATAAAGTGATCATGTCCCGGCGGGTCCACCATCAGGCGATAAGCAGATGCTGGATAGAAATGACACGCTACCATCTCCCACACTTCACTCTCTCCCTCCCATCCCATCCCTAACCAAGAATCCGCTACGGAGCAAGGTGGTCCAGCTCCGTGGGCCTGCTATCCCCAAAAAGAGTGATGGCAGGTGGTGGGAGGACCACCTACGCTTTTGATGCTGTGCGTAGGGGGCCCGATAGGGGGGATGCAACTGTCCTGGTGGCTGAGCGGACAGATGTCTCTTCCGCAACACTCCTCTTTGGCGTGAATTTCCTCCGAAAACGGGCGGTCATGGTCTAACCAACCAAGACAAATCAGCATGGCGGTCGGCCTTCAGCTACCGCTGGTGAGAGGGGGGGGTCGATGGGGTCTGCAGCCGGCGGTGCACGCCTTACCTTGGTGATGGTGGTCATCACCGAGTATAGCGGTGCCGTTGAGGCTCGTAGACAACGCGATCACCCGTTCTATATCGGACCGGCAACCCTGGTGTATAATGTGTACATACATCCCCCTGGTTGGACTCCGTGGTGGGTGGGGCCCGGAAAGATGAATCCAATAATAAAACTTAAAATGCAGACTACAAAAAATGACCACTTTGGGCCCTCAGCAGAGGAGGCGGTGGAAGCCTACGCGGCCGTCAAGGTTGCCACGGATTCTACTGCTGGCTGGTCGATCGTCAGATCGAAAGCCAACAAAACAGACGGAGCGGCAGGGAAAGGGGAAAAGCCAGTGGCATTGGCAGAAGCCCTTACTACCGAAGTTCGAACCTCGGAGAGAGCTAATGCTCCCCTAGGCAAGAACGCCCGACGTAAACTGCGGAAGCTACGACTGAAGCAAGACCAACAGGCGGCTTCGAACACCGGAGCCACTGTTGCGAACACAGACGGTCCTAGCTTCTACTATAAGCATCGGCAAAATGCTAAGCATGCGTCTAACTCCAAGCCACAAGCCCCGCTGGCGAAACCTACGAGCTCGCTCGAGGTGGCTGCCGGGTCTGAGTCAGGCCGAGGCAAGGAGAAAACGACGAAGCATAGCAAACGCTTCAATCGTCAGGACCGAGCAGCCAAAGCGATCTCCCGATCAGCTCAAGCCCCTGCCGCGACTCCGATCACGGCCCCGGCCTCGATCCAAGTCGCCGCCAGGAGCCAGGAGCCAGGCAAGCGGAAGGGACTGGACGATACTGTGTCACCGAGAGGAGAACAGAAGAAGCCAAGGCTCGACTACTCACGTCGCGTCCCCACTACCAGCTATGCTGAAATTGCGCAAAGCAGCCTTAGCGTAGCGGTGGTGAAGACAGACAAACAGCAACTGGTAGAAGAGCAAGCCACCGCACTGAAGAGGTACCTCGGCAGTCGGATGATGGACGAGGCCAAGAACCCGGACATCTTGTTCACGCCGCGCTTCCAGGGTAAACCCATCTTCACCGACGGGGCCCTAAAGCTGTGGTGTGTGGATGAGCCCACGGTGGAATGGCTGATCGCCACCGTCAAGCAGCTGCCGAGCTCTGCTTGCCCAAACCTTGCGGTGGTAAAGCAGCATGAGCTTACAAGGAAGGTACGTGCAGCAATCTTCTTTCCCGAATGCATGACCTCCTTGGAAGACACTAGCATCCTACTGGGGAAACAGAACAAGTGGGCGCTTGTTCACCAGTGGACCGTGTACACACACCAAAGGCAGGCAGACAACATACTCTTCGTGACGATAGGGATCCCAGAATCCTTAATCCCTATCATCATGGAGAATGGTCGCAAGTTGGCGTACTGTCTGGGAAACGTATACGTACGTTTCTACGGAGCGGACGGGAAGCTCCAAGACGACCCTCCCAGCCTGCTGAACAAAGCAGCTGGGAACGAACCTGGGCCCAGCAAGGGCTGCACGTCCGAAGGCCGCGACTCACCGGTGCCTTTCCCTCAACACTCATCACCCAGACCGTCGTGCTCAGATACGATGGAGGTGATGAGTGAGGAGATGAGTGAGAAACTGGCGCTGGCCTCGGATGGGGACACAGACGAGGCTACAGGGGAGGAAGAGCAAAAGGGAATCCAAAATGATGGTGACCCAAAGCCCCTCCTCTTATAATGTCGTCCAAGCAAACCTCCAGCACAGCCTCACTGCAACGGCTAACCTGCGCAGAGTGCTGGGGGCCCCAAACAGCGAGACCATAGCCCTGATCCAGGAGCCGTGGATCAGGGCAGGGCATGTATGTGGTCTCAACAACCTTAACGGTAAGCTAATATATGACAACACTTGCAAACATCCGCGTACGTGCATTTTTGTACCACGCAACATAAAAACTGTGCCCTTAACCGAGTTCTGTTCCAGAGACCTGACGACAGTCAGGCTTCAGGGAGTTTTCGGAGGGGAAACCGAAGACGTAGTGCTAGCGTCAGCCTACATGCCCGGCGACGAGGCCGTGCCCACGAAAGACACTACGGATCTGGTAAGACAATGTGAACTGAATAACTCAAAACTAATAATTTCAGCAGACACGAACGTGCATCACCCCATATGGGGCATGCCCGTCTCAAACAGCAGAGGAGACGATCTGGTAAATTTCCTCTTCACAACTAATGTCACTATAGCAAACAAGGGCGCAGAACCAACCTTCGTGACGAGGCGATGCCGCACCATAATTGATCTGACACTGGTAACGGAGAATTGCTCAGACTACGTGCAAAACTGGAGGGTATCAGATGAGACCTCCTCCTCCGACCACAGGTGGATCAGGTACGAACTGACGTTAAACAAAACTACTCCAGCACCCAGGCGTAATCCCCGCAAAACAAACACAGTACTGTTTGCAAAATCCTTGCAGCAGCACCTGGGCGAGGGCGGCCCGGTAGCGGATATAGGTAACATAGCAGAGATAGAAGCAGCAGTACAGCATATCACGCAAAGCCTTAACAAGAGCTACGAGTCAGCCTGCTCTCTAACCGTCAATAGAGAAACGGATGAAGGGAAGCAAGGCTGGTCTCGACGATTGGAGGAGCTCAAGGGTAAGGTTCGTAAGTCTTTTAACAGAGCCATGAATACATACGACGACTCCGACTGGAACGTATACAAGAAGGCCCGGGCCGATTACAAAAAACAGTTACGCCGTAGGAGTCGTCTCAGATGGAAAAACTTTTGCACTAACATAGAATCAAACTCTGAAGCGAACAGAATCAGAAAGATCCTGGCGGCAGAGCCAAACCGCGAGATCGGTTCGCTTAAGAAGTTTGACAACACCTACACGAAAACGACGGCAGAAACACATGAACTCTTATTACAAACACACTTCCCAGGGTGCCTCATAGACGGTGAAACAGAGTGGCACGATACCAGTCAAGTCACACCATCGGAGACCGACTGGACCGTAGCATGCTCAGTGGTAACCGGAGATAAGGTAAACTGGGCCATCAACACCTTCAAACCATACAAGTCGCCAGGGATGGACGGAATATTTCCTGGCCTCCTTCGCTGGGGGATAGCACACATAGGCGGGGCGTTGACGGCTATTTTCAGAGCCTGCCTGGCCTTCCGCTACGTACCGCTTATGTGGAGAGAGGTTAGAGTCCTATTCATACCCAAACCAGGTAAAAGCGACTACACTGAAGCAAAATCCTATAGGCCGATCAGTCTCACTTCATTCTTACTCAAGACGCTAGAGAGGCTATGTGATCGACACATAAGAGATAGCATACTAACTGTAAAACCACTGCACCCACAACAACACGCCTACACTTCAAGTAAATCAACTGAATCTGCGATACACACAGTAGTCAGTAGATTAGAACAAGACATTTCAAACAAAACACTGTGTCTTGCAGCCTTCATAGACATTGAAGGAGCCTTTGACAAGACAAACTTTAACAGCATCAACGCAGCCCTACAGAAACACAACGTAGAGCCAACGCTGGTAGATTGGATAATCAGTATGCTCAAGCTGAGAGCAGTACGGATTGATGTGCAGGGGGGGACCAGAGGAGTGGTTTCAAGAGGATGTCCACAAGGCGGAGTCTTGTCACCGCTTCTGTGGAACCTGGTAGCAAACGATCTAATCACCAAGCTCAACGCTCAACGCTTCTTCACGGTAGGCTACGCGGACGATCTTGCGATACTCATATCGGGACACTTTGCCAGCGTGACGTGTAACATTATGAGTAACGCGCTAAAGACCGTCGAAAAATGGTGTACAGACTATGGACTAACCGTGAATCCAACGAAAACAGAACTAGTACTGTTCACCAACAAGCGTAAATTAGGAACATATCAGCTTCCATTTCTATTCGACACGCAACTTACATTATCCGATTCAGTTAAATACTTAGGTATAACTTTGGACAATAAACTAAACTGGGCAACACATTTAGAAAACAAGATAAAGAAAGCTACCATCTCATTCTGGCAGTGTCGCCGATTGTTAAGGAAAACATGGGGTCTCAGCCCAAAGATCACCCTGTGGTTATACAACACTGTAATTAGACCCTCTCTGACATATGGTGCCCTAGTCTGGTGGCCAAGAACAAATCAAAGCACTACCATAAATAAACTACAAAAGTTCCAGAGACTGGCCTGCGTTGCGACTACAGGGTGTATGAGAACTGCCCCCACGGCAGCACTCGAAGCCCTGATTGGCCTATTACCACTGCACTTACATGTGCAACAAGAGGCAGCCGCAGCTGCATACAGACTCTGGGCTTTACGTTTATTGAACCATAACACAAAAGCACAACACACAACAATTATAGACGATTATGCAAAAAGTAACCCTATGCTACTCTCGATATATGATAGGGTGCCTAAAACACACATACTTTCAAAAAGCTTCACTTTACAAATGCACGAAGAGCCAAGTGATAGCTCAAACATACATGAAGTACGAATATACACTGACGGCTCAAAAATGAAAACAGGTACGGGGGCGGGAACGTTCTCGGAAGATCTCAATATTCACAAAACAACAGCACTGGGTGCCCACAACTCCATCTTCCAGGCGGAATGTGTAGGTATTATCCAAGCTGCGACTGCAGTGCTACGAAGGAAGGTAACTGACCAAAACATCAGGATCCTCTCGGACAGCGCGGCAGTACTACAGGCCTTGAACAGGAGAGAACACAACTCAGGACTGACTTTGCAATGCCACCACCTGCTAGAGCAAATAAGTAAGTCCAATAGAGTCACCCTACAATGGATAAAAGGCCACAGCGGATCCAGGGGTAACGACGAAGCTGATTCACTGGCGAGGAGAGGTTCAGAAAGGCAAACGGCAGGGCCTGAACCAATAATTCCCCTCCCCTTTAGTCAAGTCCGCTCATGGATCCGTCAACGCACAGCCAAACGACACGAAGAGCACTGGGCAAGTATTCCAGATTGCAGGCAGTCGAAGGAGGCATTCCCGGTTTTAAACCCACGGTACTCCCGAAAACTCCTCAATCTCAAACGTGACAAACTCCGGAAAGTCGTCGGTATTGTCACGGGACACTGCATGCTAAACAAACACCTTTTTAATTTGGGTATCACGGACAGCCCCCTTTGCAGAGGGTGCATGAATGCAGAGGAGACGGCAGCGCATGTGCTTGTAGATTGCGACAGCGTGGCTTCTCAAAGACTGCATCACCTTGGGACACCGAGGACGCCTAGGGAGGCATGCACCGGCATCAGCGAGCTGCTGGCCTTCCTGGAGGACATCGGGTGGTTAGAATAGCAGCCCCCCCACCCGATACGCAAAAAAGGCCCACCGGCGGCCAAGTTGCGGAAACCAGTCCAGAAACAAGTAAGTAAGTAAGTAGTATCCTGCGATTGTCATGAAGAGTGCCATAGTATTGGCGCATACGAAGCAATTGGATATGACGCAGATGGTCATTAGAAGCAAATATATTTCGTAGTTAGGAGTTTCAAACGAGGGTTCTAAGCCTGGAAAGAATACCATTTATACAATACTGACGCATTTCTGTCTTATACATTACGTGAGATATTGAAAAAGTTGTCAAGTAACCTATAATGTTATTTGTATGATAAATATAGTAAAATTTTACTTGGGAAATTTGTAGATAAACTTTTAAAGGGTGTAAATAGCAATAAACATCGTTTTCGCATCTCCTTACCATAAATGACATACAAATCTTCTACTAGATGTCTTTCAGGCAAACGCACGTAAGGAGCCATGGAGTAGATAACAGCATTGACCACCACCAATACCCAGAAGAACAAGGCTCTCATCTTGACAGTCCTCAAGGTCACCAGCAGGTTGGTAGAGAATCGACTGCTGGGTGGGAGGCGGGCGTCACACTCTAGGTACTCGCTTAGAATACGTCTTAAAGTTTTCCTGAAAGTATGAGAATAATTTGAAGACTTGTGAGCTTTCTACGCCTGCCAATAAATAGGAAAAAATCCTTTAATACAGATGCAACTGAATTATTAATTATTGAGAAACATAGATAGATGATATGAAAACTAGTTAAAATCATTTAATGGTACAAAATGCAGCCGAGGTTTCCTCTGCCAAATTGGTATTTTCATTACCGCTCAGAAATTTTGGCCAGAGTAGCAAACTGATCTCTGGCCAAAATTAACGAACTTTAATTAGGCTAAATTACAAAATGTCCTAATTGTTACTTATTATTAATTTTGTTTAATGTTGTTACTACTTAACTTTTCTAAATTTTATTTTAAATATGTATTTTTCGTTTTATTTACATTGGGTATTGTTTTAAGTTAGTTTTATAGAAATTTTAAAGATCGACCTTAGGTTTAGTTCGTATACGAATTTCCGCCTGCTTCCTTTGTAATGATGTTTTTTTCAGAATATATATATTATTATAATAATTCAAATAAGTTCATAGTTGTTATGCATTATTGGACAGCTAAGAAAACGGTTATGTTTGTAAAATAATCTGCGAGCCAAGTTTCATAACGTTTTTTTTAGTTTTTAAGGCATTTAGAGGAAAAAATTCTCAATGAATAATGAAATAATATCATTTTTTATCTCGCATTTTTAAATTTGGAGCGATAATTGTTGTTTTAATATTGATAAATAACCAATGTTTATTCGTTTTTATAAATCAGAAGAAAAAAAAAAGATTTTTTAAATCAATTTTTGATGTTGCACTTTTGACTTATTTTGAAAAAAGCTAAAAATCATGATAACTTAAAAATGGTTCACTTTTGCATGATGCACATGGGGATAAAAATTATCGCAAATAGTCACCCCTATCACCTCCTAACGGGAATACGTCGAATTACCAATAACCCTGTATGTTAATCCAAGCTTACACATTAAAGAACATGTTTCCAAGTTTCACAGCCGCTATCTCGCTGGAGACTCCAAGCGATAGCACCACCATGGCTGCCACCAGGTCTCCTGTTTCTGGACTCCTCACGAATAGGAACCACAGCATAGAGAACAGATATATGTAGAAGTAGCTGATTGCACATACGGCGGTTGTTATGTAGTAAATGAAGGGGATTCCTGCAAAAAGTAAGCTATTTTACCTCAATGTCAAACTCTACCCTACCTATGCGATGGAGTTATGGGCCATGTTATCCCTATTAGTTTATACCTGCAAAATCCTCTGATATGCCAAATCACAAAAGACGTTTCGTTGATTCGGAAACAGATGGCAATATGTGGCCATACCAAAAGAGATCAAGCAGAAACTAATCTATTTAATCTCTTTATACAAACTGTCGGGCTTGAAGTGGATCCATGATTCAGAAGAACTTTCTCCATGAGCGACCTTATCGCAGTCAAACGAAATTTATGAAAACATCGGCGTGTAGAGATAAGCTCATACGCACAAAACCATGGGCCTAAAATCACAGACCTAATACAAACAAAATAATACAAAAATTTACTTCTAAAAACCTCAAAATAGCACCTTAAGGAGTAACACAGGAGTACACAGGTTTTTGACTTGTGAGGTAACTTATTATGGTTGGTATATGATTAACTGTGACCACAACACTAACCTAGGCCAGTAACTTGTTGAGGTATGATGTGGAACAATAAGACTATTGTCGTCGATACACCTTTCTCGTGTAGAAGAAATTCTCCAAGTTTATAAAGTAAACTGCCACACAACAATCTTACCTTAAAACTTACGTTTTGTGTAGTTGGTGTCGATGTTCAAACACAGAGTCCGCAGCATCACAGACACGTTCCTTATCATGGTGGGCAGGTCGCAGGCCTCCAAGCCAAATTCACGGACGGTTGCCCACATCGTCCAAGAGGCGATTGGAATTCTAAAGTTTCTTGCATTTTAAAGTTTGTACACATAATCAACATCATAGTATGTAAACGATTCCTAATCTAGTTGACATACTAAACTTATTGTTTAACCTGGCGATTAGAAATCAGTTGTTCTAGGCTCACTATTGTATTCGCGGAAGCATTCCAGAAAGTTCCCGCGTTTTCATATGTGGCCGAAGAGCACCGTGAGGTTTTAGTCAGTCTGAAATAATCTTCCACCAGGGACGGAAGTATATCCATCCATGATAGATTTCCTCACGCAAAAAAAAGTCATACTATTTCTTGTACTTAATTTTTTATGAATTGAATTGTATTGAGTTAACTGCTCTTGGATTATAGCGTCAGAATACTTCGAGTGAATCCTTGTGGGTAATTTTCAGAAATGTAAAGAGTCACAGACTTGGAGAATGAAACATGGGGATCACACAAAAGCAGCCCACCTTGTATGAAGATATAGCGTCGCCTCCCGTAAGATTTTTGCTGATAGCCGCGGCTATACTCAGAACTAAATTAACATTTCAAATGATCGACCTCTTTAAGTCTGAAAATAAAACAGAGAGCTTCAAACAGGCTTGTTACAAAATATATGTATCTTCGACAGCCTGTGAAAAAGCACAGACAGCCTGTCAAAGTGGCGATTTATCACAAATTATTCAAATGCCTAGCCACTAAGCCTAGCCACTCGAAAAGCTTTCGCTTTTGCCAGTTGATGTATATATATGGGAAAAGATCTAAAGATAAAAACTTTAGTAGTTTCAAACATGCATTACATTTTACGGCACGGCAATACATTTTAAATTAATTCTGTACAGTGAAAATAGGTTCCTATTATTTTTAAAATTATTTCAACCAATATAACCTCGCAAAATGTAATTCAGAAATGTCATGTTCATTGTGCATGTAGCTATGCCCATAATTGGTATCGCAAAATCTCATAATCATTGTAATACCTGATCTGATCGTATGCGATACCAACTGATCGTTACAAATAAAATAAATAAGTACATAATACTCGTAGATATAATTACTAACAATTTCTAAAAGTAAAAATGAAATTAGATAAAGAGATGCTCTTGAAATAATGCTACTATGAACAAAATGAATTTTAAAGAGATTCTTTTGGTGACTTGTACTTGAAATTTTTGAATAAATTATTTGACACTAGCTGCGCCCCGCGGTTTCACCCGCGTGGTGATAGATATTTGAATAATATACAATATATCTTTATAAATTTTAGCCTATGTGTTATTCTGATGTATAGCTATATTATTCTAAAGTTTCATTAAAATCCATTCAGTAGTTTTTTCGGAAAGAGTAACAAACATCCATCCATCCATCCATACTTACAAACTTTCGCGTTTTTAATATTATAGTAGGATAGCTTTCCCCATACATGGAATACCATATACCACATAAATTAGTTAAATTAGTATTATATGTATAAAGTATCTGGCCATCTCCCATTGCGACACTATATACCCTAAATGGGTACATATTGTGTGCATTCTCTCATAGTTATAGTCAATAAATTCTGTAAAATTTTATGTACCATAATAAGATGCAATAAATAAACGAAATGAAACACTCTTCAAACATATTGCAGTACATAATAGCCTACTAACAGTTGAACCATTTGTTTCATAATGACCCAGACCAAAACTGAATCCTAGTTCTATTTTAATTAAGTTGGAATCAGTTTGTCCGCCAGTTTGTCGGTGGATTGCAATCAGGCCGTGATCAAACTTGGCCGAGGTGCAATGCCCATTATTTGCCTGATCGATTCGTCGCTCGTCTGACTGTTTGTATGCTATGTGGGGGTCTTGATTACACGACATTGATTAAACTTAGTTTGCAGGACCTACATAACATTATCCTTCACACTATTATTTACACCTATCATTATCATAAGGCAGCGAGCACTTCATAAAGTATTAAAAGTCAAGCTTTAATACCTAATGATGATAGCTCAGGCTGGACCTGTTTAGCCGGGCACTGGGGAAAGGCAATTTTATCCATCAGACTCTACACATAGAGTTTTTCTGTAATTTTCTGTAATAAAGCACTTTTTTATTATGCCAGATTGTTTTATGCAGTCTTTAATGTGTTTTAGTTTCAGTTTTTTTGTTGTTCTTTATCCGGGGTTTTTGCGTATTTGATAAATAAAATTTTATTCTGTTCTATGCTTGTAACCTACTATAAAAATTACAAGAGGAGTAAAACTGCATCAAGATGCTATTTGGTATAAAAGCTTAGCCTAACTGTCTAAATCTAAAAATGATTTAAGGTATGAATTGTTCTGAATTAATATTAAAATGCTGATGACTGATTTGGACGTATCGTATATGCTAAGAATCTAGGAACCTAGCACGTGAGCAATGTCACAGGCAGAGGCATGTGAGATTGAATAAGATAATATCCAATATTAAAAGTCTTTATTTATGAGATATTGCGTGTTTTTGAGTGGAGATGGCACTCAGCTGACTTTAGAATTTCAGATGTCCAGTGGCGAAAGACTGGTGGCGGATGCTGGATGCAGCAAGCAGAAGACAGTGCTATTGGATTTGTTACTTTGTGTAATTACGCCCCTATTAATGAGCCTCCCAATCATAATTATTTTAAAAAGATTGAGGAATAATTAATTAGGATTACGCGCTTGAGATTTATGCAAATTCAGCATGGCTGTCAAACGTAGCGTTTTCATCACTAACAAATTATTATTATACTAGTTTCTGCCCGCGGCTTTACACGCGTTATTTATATGAAAACGTTTTATGGTTATTTTCATCCCATGGGAACTGATTAATGGGATATGGACCTGGAACTATAGGATGCCTATGTCAAGTAGTGGCCGAAGATTGAGAACCTATTTTTGAATGCTATAAAGTTTACTCACAAGTTATAAAAATAAGATTATTTTGTATGATGAGATGCCGACGTGGTCGCCTTCGCGTCGGCTTCACAAGTAATTTGCGTACGACCGTCCCTTACTAATGGACGATGCCATCCTTTGATGGTGATGGACAATTAATTTGATTTTGATTTCATAGTTTACTCATAACTGATTCATAAAGCCCCATTATTAGAGAAAAAAGAGAATTCGATGGCAATCGCTCCCCGGAATATATTCTCAATTTGCCTAAGAAGGTTAATGTTGGTTGAATGTCCTTTGATGACAGCCTTCAATCTAAACCTGACATAGTAATTCAGCTCCTTATTCCTGCTCTGAGAATCGACGACGCTAGTTGATGCTTCGTTTTGGTTCTGGATGCTGTGGTAGTTTTCGGCGTCTTCCCACAGATGGAGCAATTCCACGCTCCACGAGAGCATCTGTGCTTCAGTGTAGCCTGTGATGACGATCAGAAAGGCGGTGATGTTAGCTGGCAGGTAGCACGTGAAGCAGACACCGACAGCCATGAGGAGGTAGGTGATCTCATAGTTTGGAGACTCGAACGTTGGCTCCAGGCCTGGAGAGAAACAAGGAAGTAGAATCAAGAATCTTTTGTGAAATACAAAGGTCCTGACAGAAAACTTGTATTTGTATTATCAATTATCAGTTTGTACACCTATTATTTTTGATGTTGTGTTCGGGGTGCCATTAAATCATTAGTATATCAGTCATGCTAATAACACAAGCTCTGTTTAGCTTGGGGCTAGACAATGGCGTTTGGGGTTTTCAGCATAAAAAAATAGTTTAGGCTATACATACTGTCCCACATACTGAGATGCAGATCTTCGAGTCTTTCTCGTGAGAGTCTTACCATAAAGATTAACACTTTGACTGCTAAAATCACACGGTATGTTTTTTCTACAAGTGACTAATATGCGTAAATCCACACTACCGCAGCGGCTGAGAAAATACAGATATTTGTGACTCAGCACAGCCGTAATATTTTTCGAACGAAACGCATGTGCGGCGCAACATAACCGCTGTGTAGAGCGGCAGCACGAATTTTTTAGGTTAAAAAAAAGATCGCAGTCGTCGAAAAAAAATCGCAGTCAAAGTGTTAAACAGGTCCTCCATAAGATGCCTGCCCGGCATCAAGATAGGCTTCACAATATACACAACGCCATTGCTTATAATGACGATCCAGAACAGCATAGCTCGCTTCTTCACATCCCTCATGGTTTTCAGCAGGTTCTTGGAGAATCTGCTGTTGGGGACCACCTGGGCATCGCTGGCGAGGCACTCGGATACTATCTGCTGAACCTTGTCTCTGAAAAAACCCGCGAGTTAGTACCTGCTATTTAATAACAATAAAGATTTTAGTTCGTTCAAAACTCTATACTGGTCACTGGTCCGAAGTCACCTTGAATCCCCTCTACAATGATACGAAAATATAAAGTAGGAAATTACTTAAATTGTAACTGAGAAATCGAAACTGTCGTTAGCTTTATTTGCCTCTTAGTCAGCGGTTCTATTGTAATCTAAATATAAGCTTTTTGTTTCCCAAATAAAAATAAAATAAAATAATTAATGATGGACTATTCCCACAGCATTATCTATAAAAGCTGTGATGGCCGTGGAATCCTCCTTGTTATAGGAGCCAATATGGCACTGATCAGAATTACATATGAGTATACTAGTATATATTATAGTCTATATATAGCTGGGTGTGTGGAATAGTTCACGCTGTGATGTGTGACCGTGAGATCTAAAGCTTTACTTTTGATTCCGTCATCTTAAAACGACACTAAGATGGGTACCTACATAAAATACAACCTTCTGCTTAGGTTCTCCAATGCCATCTAAGTCAGACAGTTCAACCAATAACCCAACCAGTCATCAAAACAAATAGACCCGTCAATGTTTCAGCCAAACTCCCAATCCGATATAAAATTAGAGTGTGAAGATTGATTTATGTAAGTAATTCCCAGGATGAGCTCCATCTTCGGCAGCAGCAGCAGAGCAGTGGAGAAGGCAGACCTGTCGCGCATGGCGTACTGCGAGGCCGTCGTCAACGAGACTCAGGGTCTCGTTGACGACGCGGTAGGATGTTCCCTCCGCTGCCGGGGGTCATGCGGTATGCTGACAAGGAGGTGCAGCTTAGTAAGTGGGAGTGATGTGATCGAGCGTTGTATTCCCAGGATGCATTCTATCTTCAGCAGCAGTGGACGGGGGGTTCAGAAGGTAGATCTGGCCCGCATGGCGTACTGTGAGGCCGTCGACAATGAGACCCAGCGGCTGCCTAAGTTAGACAATAGAGTTCTATAAAATAAACTTAATTTGGCTAGATGTAGAAATCTAACTCCGGCCACACCTTGGAATACGCGTGAGCTGGAACTGGTACGAAACTACAAACAATTTCAAACTGATTATAAAAGAAATCGCAATGAAGCGAAGGAATTTCCATCCTCTTCCAGAATCCTGTACTATCCCCATCGGCACCATCTGTGCCATCAACGCGTGGGGCGCCGGGCGCTCCAAGCGGGCCTGGGGAGCCGACGCGCTGGAGTACCGCCCCGAGCGCTGGCTGAACGGGGAGGTGCCGGCCTCCGCCGCCGCCTTCCTGCCTTTTAGTTATGGACGCAGGTCGTGTATAGGTGAGACTCTGGTTTTTCATGTGAGACATTAATTTTGTATGAGCTAGTAGGGATCGTTTCGATCCCGACTAGCTACATAGCCGAGTTTTTCAGAACGGTCGGTCCAAACCGAATTTTATCCACATCTAGATAATGCTGTCTAGATAATTGTCCAGCATTATTTATTTATCTAAATAAAATCGGTGTTTATCGTCTATTTTGTGGCTTATCGTAGGCCTATGATCAGTTGTGGGGTATAGTGGACTGATATAATAAAGGAACACCGAACAGATAGGTAGCAATTTTTATCGGTCCATAGTCCCTTCACAAGTATTATTTCATTTCAGGTAAAAAATACGCCATGATGATAATGAAGACAATAATAGCACATTGCGTCCGGGAGCTGGAGTTTTCTTCAGAAGCTGATAAACTGGACTTTAAAGTAGATGTCGCACTGCGGCCCACTGCTGGGAACCTCTTAGAAGTCAAACTACGGACGTGAGCCTTGCCAGTACGGGGGCAAATAATACGAGAATATTTTCATTTTATGTTGACCTTTTATTTATATGGAAATCTTATAATTAGTACCTAGATAAGGCACCTCACTGGTTATTTAACTTTACCAGTCGGTGAGTAGCTTCCTGATTTCCCACTTTTGACCATGCTTTAAAAAGTGTCACACCTTTACCTCTATGTATGTACATTACATCACAGTTTTCGAACATAGAAATAAGTTTTACGAAAACTGAAAAAACTCATTTCTAATTTACTCACAGGATTTCAAATTTTAACCACGTTTTATTTCGTTAGTGGCTCGTGGATCTCATAATGGTAATTTTCCTTTTGTTATAAATGTACAACATAATACTAAAATGTTCGTGGAATCTAAATGGTAGACCGCAGGGTTGTATACGCTGAATAAGTAGACCTCAATATGGACATTAGGAAAGCGAAACTCAGGACCGGTACACCTCCCGCAGATAACGATAACGTCTTCTGAGAGCTCTGCAGCATCAGAAATACCAACTTCATATTGTGCTGATCGAAGCTCTCCCATTTGCAAGAGTACACCGCCAGAGAGAATCTTTCACTAGCGTCTATCAGTTTCTGCCCTGCCCAGCATTCCATGATAATTGGGAACACTGTGTAGGGAATCTGAAAATAGGTGTTCTCCAGACCGCCAAGAAGTTCCGCCAATAGTCCAACAGTAAGGCACCCCAAGCCTATTGCTATTGGTAGCCTGAAGAGCTGCTCCACTTGTCGTAGAAGATAAATGTTTGTAACGTGTATGTTTATGATGTTTACCAGTCGCTTCTTGATTGCTTTGTTGATATACTTTCTTGCTGTTTCATCGGTAACTATTATGTAAGAGGTTTTTATAGTAATACCTGGAGTGTTATAATATTCCTGTGCAGCATCGTCATATACGTTGAGCAGTTCTTCGCTGAGCGCAATCATTTGGGCCTCGGAGTATCCTGCGATTGTCATGAAGAGTGCCATAGTGTTGGCGCATACGAAGCAATTGGATATGATGCAGATGGTCGTTAGAAGCAAATGTATTTCGTAGTTAGGAGTTTCAAACGAGGGTTCTAAGCCTGGAAAGAACACCATTTATATAATACTGACGCATTTCTGTCTTATACATTACGTGAGTTATTGAAAAAGTTGTCAAGTAACATATAATGTTATTTGTATGATAAATATTGTAAAATTTTGCTTGGGAAATTTGTAGAGTAAACAGCAATAAATATCGTTTTCGCATCTCCTTACCATAAATGACATACAAATCTTCTATTAGATGTCTTTCAGGCAAAAGCACGTAAGGAGCCATGGAGTAGATAACAGCATTGACCACCACCAATACCCAGAAGAACAAGCCTCTCATCTTGACAGTCCTCAAGGTCACCAGCAGGTTGGTAGAGAATCGACTGCTGGGTGAGAGGCGGGCGTCACACTCTAGGTACTCGCTTAGAATACGTCTTAAAGTTTTCCTGAAAGTATGAGAATCATTTGTTGTGAGCTTTCTACGCCTGCCAATAAATAGGAAAAAAATCCTTTAATACAGATGCAACTGAATTATTCATTATTGAGAAACATAGATAATTAAAACTAGCTAAAATCATTTAATGGTACAAAATGCAGCCGAGGTTTCCTCTGCCAAATTGGTATTTTCATTACCGCTCAGAAATTTTGGCCAGAGTAGCAAACTGATGCTACCTACCCAAATTATTTTTAGTGAGCTAAATGACTGTTGTCATCATTTAGCTCACAAAAAATAATATATGATATTTCATAGTGTTCAATTCAACATGATAGCTTTTTATTTTATTATTTAAAACTTTATTGCACTACAAAAGGGTACAAAGGGTGGGCTTAATGCCGAAGCAATTTCTACCTGCCGACCAGCAAAACACATGTGTTTATATAGGGTTAGTCAGCTAACAGTTAGTTACAGAAATATACGAATCTACGTATAAGTCATATGTTTTATACTTTATATGTTAATCCAAGCTTACACATTAAAGAACATGTTTCCAAGTTTCACAGCCGCTATCTCGCTGGAGACTCCAAGCGACAGCACCACCATGGCTGCCACCAGGTCTCCTGTTTCTGGACTCCTCACGAATAGGAACCACAGCATAGAGAACAGATATATGTAGAAGTAGCTGATTGCACATATAGCGGTTGTTATGTAGTAAATGATGGGGATTCCTGCAAAAATTAACGGTTTTACCTCAATATCAAACTCTACCCTACCTATGCGATGGAGTTATGGGCCATGTTATCCCTATTAGTTTATACTTGCTAAAGTCTCTGAAAAGTCAAATCACAAAAGACTTCGTCGATTCGGAAACATGTGGCAACAGGGACCATACCTAACTAAAGAGTTTAAGCAAAAACAAATCTCAATTATAAGACCGCTTGGGCTTCACGTGGATCCATGCTTCAGAAGAACTTCCTCCATGAGTGACTTTATCGCAGTCAAACGAAATTGATGAAAATATCGGCGTGTGGAGATAAGCTCATACGAACAAAACCATGGGCTTAAAATCACAGACCTAATACAAACAAAATAATACAAAAATTTACTTCTAAAAACCTCGAAATAGCACCTTAAGGAGTAACACAGGTGTACACAGGTTTTTGACTTGTGAGGTAAAATATTATGGTTGGTGTATGATTAACTGTGACCACCACACTAACCTAGGCCAGTAACTTGTTGAGGTATGATGTGGAACAATAAGACTAATTGTCGGCGATACACCTTTCTCGTGTAGAAGAAGGTCTCAAAGTTTATAAAGTAAACTGCCACATAACAATCTTACCTTAAAACTTACGTTTTGTGTAGTTGGTGTCGATGTTCAAACACAGAGTCCGCAGCATCACAGACACGTTCCTTATCATGGTGGGCAGGTCGCAGGCCTCCAAGCCAAATTCACGGACGGTTGCCCACATCGTCCAAGAGGCGATTGCAATTCTAAAGTTTCTTGCAGTTTAAAGTTACACATAATCAACATCATGGTATGTAAACGATTCCTAATCTAGTTGACATACTAAACTTATTGTTTAACCTGGCGATTAGAAATCAGTTGTTCTAGGCTCTCTATTGTATTCGAAGCATTCCAGAAAGTTCCCGCGTTTTCATATGTGGCCGAAGAGCACCGTGAGGTTTTTAGTCAGTCTGACATAATCTTCCACCAGCGACGGAAGTATATCCAAACATGGTAGATTTCCTCACACAAAAAAAGTCGTACTTAATTTTTTGTGAATTGAATTGTATTGAGTTAACTGCTCTTGGATTATAGCGTCAGGATACTTCGAGTGAATCCTTGTGGCTAATTTTCAGGAATGTAAAGAGTCACAGACTTGGAGAATGAAACATGGGGAGCACACAAAAGCAGCCCACCTTGTATGGAGATATAGCGTCGTCTCCCGTAAGATTTTTGCTGATAAACGCGGCTATACTCAGAACTAAATTAACATTTCAAATGATCGACCTCTTTAAGTCTGAAAATAAAACAGAGAGCTTCAAACAGGTTTGTTACAAAATATGTATCTTTGACAGTGGCGATTTATCACAAATTATTCAAATGCCTAGTCACTCGAAAAGCTTTCGCTTTTTCCAGTTGATGTACCTATATGGGAACAAGATCTAAAGATAAAAACTTTAGTAGTTTCAAACATGCATTACATTTTACGGCACGGCAATACATTTTAAATTAATTCTGTACAGTAAAAATAGGTTCCTATTATTTTTAAAGTTATTTCAACCAATATAACCTCGCAAAATCATGTTCATTGTGCATGTAGCTATGCCCACAATTGGTATCGGAAAATCTCATAATCATTGTAATACCTGATCTGATCGTATGCGATACCAACTGATCGTTACAAATAAAATAAATAAGTACATAATACTCGTAGATATAATTACTAACAATTTCTAAAAGTAAAAAAAATATATTTTGAGATTAGATAAAGAGATGCTCTTGAAAAACTGCTACTACTACTGAACAAAATTAATTTTAAAGAGATTCTTTTGGTGACTTGTACTTGAAATTTTTGAAAAAACTATTTGACACTTGCTGCGCCCCGCGGTTTCACCCACGTGGTGATAGATATTTTGAATAATATACAATATATCTTAATAAATTGTAGCCTATGTGTTATTCTGATGTATAAGCTATATTATTGTAAAGTTTCATTCAAATCCATTCAGTAGTTTTTACGGAAAGAGTAACAAACATCCTTCCATCCATCCATACTTACAAACTTTCGCGTTTATAATATATAGTAGGATAGCTTTCCCCATACATGGAATACCATATACCACATTATTAAATTAGTATTATATATATAAAGTATCTGGCCATCTGTCATTGCGACACTATATAATATACCCTAAATGGGTACATATTGTGTGCATTCTCTCATATATATATATATTATAATCAATAAATTCTGTTAAATTTTATGTAACATAATATGATGCAATAAATAAACGAAATGAAACACTCTTCAAACATATTGCAGTACATAATAGCCTAACTAACAGTTGAACCATTTGTTTCATAATGACCCAGACCAAAACTGAATCCTAGTTCTATTTTAATTAAGTTGGAATCAGTTTGTCCGCCAGTTTGTCGGTGGATTGCAATCAGGCCGTGATCAAACTTGGCCGAGGTGCAATGCCCATTATTTGCCTGATCGATTCGTCGCTCGTCTGACTGTTTGTATGCTATGTGGGGGTTTTGATTACACGACATTGATTAAACTTAGTTTGCAGGACCTACATAACATTATCCTTCACACTATTATTTACACCTATCATTATCATAAGGCAGCGAGCACTTCCTAAGGTATTAAAAGTCAAGCTTTAATACCTAATGATGATAGCTGAGGCTGGACCTGTTTAGCCGGGCACTGGGGAAAGGCAATTTTATCCATCAGACTCTACACAGAGTTTTTCTGTAATTTTCTGTAATAAAGCACTTTTTTATTATGCCAGATTGTTTTATGCAGTCTTTAATGTGTTTTAGTTTCAGTTTTTTTGTTGTTCTTTACCCGGGGTTTTTGCGTATTTGCTAAATATTTTTTTATTCTGTTCTATGCTTGTAACCTACTATAACAATTACAAGAGGAGTAAAACTGAATCAAGATGCTATTTGGTATAAAAGCTTAGCCTAACTGTCTAAATCTAAAAATGATTTTAGGTATAATTGTTCTGAATGAATATTAAAATGCTGATGACTGATTTGGACGTATCGTATATGCTAAGAATCTAGGAACCTAACACGTGAGCAATGTCACAGGCAGAGGCATGTGAGATTGAATAAGATAATATCCAATATTGTCTTTATTTATGAGATATTGCGTGTTTTTGAGTGGAGATGGCACTCAGCTGACTTCAGAATTTCAGATGTCCAGTGGCGAAAGACTGGTGGTGGATGCTGGATGCAGCAAGCAGAAGACAGTGCTATTGGATTTGTTACTTTGTGTAATTACGCCCCTATTAATGAGCCTCCCAATCATAATTATTTTAAAAAGATTGAGGAATAATTAATTAGGATTACGCGCTTGAGATTTATGCAAATTCAGCATGGCTGTCAAACGTAGCGTTTTCATCACTAACAAATTATTATTATACTAGTTTCTGCCCGCGGCTTTACACGCGTTATTTATATGAAAACGTTTTATGGTTATTTCCATCCCATGGGAACTGATTAATGGGATATGGACCTGGAACTATAGGATGCCTATGTCAAGTAGTGGCCGAAGATTGAGAACCTATTTTTGAATGCTATAAAGTTTACTCACAAGTTATAAAAATAAGATTATTTTGTATGATGAGATGCCGACGTGGTCGCCTTCGCGTCGGCTTCACAAGTAATTTGCGTACGACCGTCCCTTACTAATGGACGATGCCATCCTTTGATGGTGATGGACAATTAATTTGATTTTGATTTCATAGTTTACTCATAACTGATTCATAATTCAGCTAAAGATTACTGAGTTAATCGAATAAGAGGTACTTATGCATTCTGTGTTCCTAGAAATGTTCTGGCTAATTTTCAACTTCACAATAAAACTACATGTATTTATCTTCAAATCATTTATTTCAGTCTGTTTTCAGCAGTCTACTATTAAACTTCAAACGTATTGTGTATTACTATTTCATAGTGGTCCTCAGCGTCGTATACGCCGAGTAAACGGACTTTATCACAGCCATCAGCGAAACAAAGCTCAGTTTTGTGATACCTCCTGCTGACAGTGTCATTGTCTTCTGCGAGTTCTGCAGCATCAGTAGAACTATCTTCATGTTGTTCTTATCAAAGTTCTCCCACTTGCAATCGTAGACAGCTCGTTCGAAGACCATACTAGCGTCCATTACCCTCTGCCCTGTCAAACAGTCCATCGCTACCTGCATCAGTGCGAAAGGTATCTCCAAATATGTGTTCTCGAGACCCCCTAACAGTTCAGCTATCAGCCCCATTATTAGCAAAGAGAATTCGATGGCAATCGCTCCCCGGAATATATTCTCAATTTGCCTAAGAAGGTTAATGTTGGTTGAATGTCCTTTGATGACAGCCTTCAATCTAAACCTGACATAGTTATTCAGCTCCTTATTCCTGCTCTGAGAATCGACGACGCTAGTTGATGCTTCGTTTTGGTTCTGGATGCTGTGGTAGTTTTCGGCGTCTTCCCACAGATGGAGCAATTCCACGCTCCACGAGAGCATCTGTGCTTCAGTGTAGCCTGTGATGACGATCAGAAAGGCGGTGATGTTGGCTGGCAGGTAGCACGTGACGCAGACACCGACAGCCATGAGGAGGAAGGTGATCTCATAGTTTGGAGACTCGAACGTTGGCTCCAGACCTGTAGAGAAACAAGGAAGTAGAATCAAGAATCTTTTGTGAAATACAAACCTGATAGAAAACTTATATTTGTATTATCAATTATCAGTTTTTACACCTATTATTTTTGATGTTGTGTTCGGGGTGCCATTAAATCATTAGTATATCAGTCATGCTAATAACACAAGCTCTGTTTAGCTTGGGGCTAGACAATGGCGTTTGGGGTTTTCAGCATAAAAAAATAGTTTAGGCTATACATACTGTCCCACATACTGACATGCAGATGACAGTCTTACCATAAAGATTAAACAGGTCCTCCATAAGATGCCTGCCCGGCATCAAGATAGGCTTCACAATATACACAACGCCATTGCTTATAATGACGATCCAGAACAGCATAGCTCGCTTCTTCACATCCCTCATGGTTTTCAGCAGGTTCTTGGAGAATCTGCTGTTGGGGACCACCTGGGCATCGCTGGCGAGGCACTCGGATATTATCTGCTGAACCTTGTCTCTGAAACAACCCGCAAGTTAGTACCTGCTATTTAATAACAATAAAGATTTTAGTTCGTTCAAAACTCTTTACTGGTCACTGGTCCGAAGTCACCTTGAATATGCCTCGCTGGTTTGGAATCCCCTCTGCAATGATTAGAACATGTAAAGTAGGAAATTACTTAAATTGTAACTGAGAAATCGAAACTGTCGTTAGCTTTATTTGCCTCTTAGTCAGCGGTTCTATTGTAATCTAAATATAAGCTTTTTGTTTCACAAATAAAAATAATATAAAATAAATAATGATGGACTATTCCCACAGCATTATCTATAAAAGCTGTGATGGCCGTGGAATCCTCCTTGTTATAGGAGCCAATATGGCACTGATCAGAACTACATATGTATGTCCAGCTGTGGACTAGTTCACGCTGTGATGTGTGACCGTGAAATCTAAAGCTTGACTTTTGATTCTGTCATCGCTTCGAAATTTCTAAATTCTATCACTATAATAGTATCTGTTTTATTTTCTAAATTTAAAACATTGTCTCTCTTACTGGCAGCTTTAATGAACTTGTGCTGATTTACGTGCCCAACGTGCCAAGAAAGATGAAATATTCGAATTCATATTAAGTTTTACACTATTGCACGCTGAGTAGCATGAATCGTCAGAATGTTGTTGATTCAATTTACTGCGAGTGCGGTTCGGCGCGGTACGTTCGGTTCCGGATCTAGTATTGCAAAACGTGAAATATCTGTTACAATGTGACGTTTACATATTTTATAATTTACAATTATTTTCCATTCCTTCACACCGGCAGCATTGCCATCATCATCATCATGATGGTGTAATCTACACCTATATACGATTAAATTCTGTCTTACACATACCTGCTTGCGGATTGAATACATTTGACACCACTCTACTTTAAGATCTGACATGTTCCTGTAATAATGTATTCAGCAAATAAATGATTTGACTTACATATAAAGAAACATGTAGAACAGCTTCATCGTGCCTATCTCGCTGGATATCCCCAGCGAGAAGACTATGAGAGCCGCCAGCACGTCACCAGTCTTCGTGCAGCGCCACACGAACCAGACCATGGACACCAGGTACACGTAGAAATAGCACGCTGTCGCCACAGCGGTCAGGATGTAGAAGACCAGAGGGATGCCTGGAAACATAGGTAATTAGTTAGTTCCATTCCTATAAGTAGCATCACATCAGGCAGCCTATGAACGTGCGCTGCTGAACATAGGCCTCCCCAAACGATCGACGCAACAAATAGTGATCATGAGCACCATCTCCCGCGATTCCCCGCGTCCATATGCCGTCAGTGTAGCCAGCGGTTGGTCTATCACACTCCCTTTTAAATTGAATCGCGTCACTCGATTCTTTAAATCATTTAAAAGGCTAATGGTATTTGGGTGTGAACGTTAAGATTGCAAGGGAAGTCCCCGGCACATGAGCACACTCTAGGACCATGCGTAAAGTTGATGGGCTCGGGGCATTACCTACATCGTAGAGCACATTTCATGTAAAGATTTCAGGTTATTTATACTAAACTACTTAATTTTCCTATGCCGCTTGTCGACGGAGACTCGACGATCTTAGAGATCGTTCGGATAAAATATGTCAGAATAAAATAAAAATAAAAACTATAATTCTACTATAGTATAAAGCTAAATTACCACTGACTGACTGATTCACTGACTGATTGACATAATTGTTCGCCTTGATGGTGGATGGGAAGGTATGTTTTTTTTTACGGTATCGTATAGGGGAGGTAAAAGTCTCCTAGGGAAAATTCCGACTTTTTGAGATTAGCCCCCCCAAGACCCCCTCCTCAGGGGGGGCTCCTACGTAGAGCCATATTGCTTAATTTTTTTATGGGGGTTGTATAGAGGGGGACAAGTGGTTTTAATTGCATAGAAAATTTTGCCCCCCCCTGCCCCCAGGACCCCCCTTTTGAGTGTGCTACCAGATGCCGTCGCGATAGAGGGATTCTGATTGTGGGGTCGTATAGAGGGTTTCTCTTCGTTTTGGAAGAAAAAAAATTGGAACCCCCCCTTTGACCCCCTTTTTTGCCCCCCCTTTCCATCTCCAAAACGGATAGACTTGGAAGAAATTTTTTTTCATAGTCTTGTAGAGGAGGACAAATGGTTTTGAATGACAAAAAAAAATTGCCCCCTTTTGCCCCCCAGACCCCCTTTTTTTAGGAAAAACCGAAAATTGGCCTATTTTTGACCTATTTTTTTCCGGTGGAGCATCGCGGCGAGCGAAGCGAGCCGCGATGCGACCGCGGGGAACAGCACGGCGAGCGAAGCGAGCCGTGCTGTGACCCCCCCAATGACCCCCCAAGGACCCCCTCAACTACAACCCGGGGGAGCATTGCAGCGAGCGAAGCGAGCCGCAATGCGACCAAAGGGAACGGCACGGCGAGCGAAGCGAGCCGTGCTGTGACCCCCCAATGACCCCCAAGACCCCCTCAACTATAACCCGGGGGAGCATTGCGGCGAGCGAAGCGAGTCGCAATGCGACCAAGGGGAACGTCATGGCGAGCGAAGCGAGCCGTGCCGTGACCCCCCTACGCCCCCAGCCCCCCTGTACCCCCTCCCCCAACCAAGAACCTGATATGGGTATCGTTTTTGACTAACTTGGGGGTGAGGATTTCAAATTCGAAGCGACCAAGGGGAACGGCACGGCGAGCGAAGCGAGCCGTGCTGTGACCCCCCCAATGACCCCCCAAGACCCCCTCAACTATAATTTTTTTTCGGGTAGAGCATTGCGGCGAGCGAAGCGAGCCGCGATGCGACCCCGGGGAACAGCACGGCGAGCGAAGCGAGCCGTGCTGTGACCCCCCGACGACCCCCCTAAGACCCCCTCACTTATAACCCGGGGGAGCATTGTGGCGAGCGAAGCGAGCCACAATGCGACCAAGGGGAACGGCACGGCGAGCGAAGCGAGCCGTGCCGTGACTCCCCCATGCCCCCAGCCTCCCTGTACCCCCTCCCCCAACCAAGAACCTGATATGGGTATCGTTTTTGACTAACTTGGGGGTGAGGATTTCGAATTCGATGCGAACAAGGGGAACGGCACGGCGAGCGAAGCGAGCCGTGCCGTGACCCCCCCCACGCCCCCAGCTCCCCTGAACTTCCTCCCCAATCAAAAAAATCTGACATGGGTATCGTTTTCGAGTAACTTGAACTCGTAGATTACGAAAAAGATGTCCATTTCCAAATCCAAGATGGCTGACATTTTTTCATCGCAAAATTTTCTCATGGCTATCGATTTCAAACAAAATAATACAAGGTGTGGGTTACGACAAGGGGAATACAATAAAAAAAAACTCAATACCTATACACAACCCCCGCGAGCTGCTTGCAGCTCGCGCACATCTAACAACTAGTCTATTATATAAAAATGAATCGCTGAATGTGTTGCTAAGCGCAAATCTCGAGAGCAGCTGAATCAATTTCGCTAATTCTTTTTTATTCCTTGAAGTACGACGATGGTTCTTACGGAGAGAAAAAAAAGATAAAAATTTAAAAAGTTGCCTGAAACAAATGACACCCGGGCAAAGCCGGGACGGGCCGCTAGTATAGGATAAAATAAAATCTTCACTACTTACGTCTCCTACTCCGCTTGTCGATGTTGAGTGTGAGGACCCACAGCAACACAGACACGTTCCACAGCATGGTCGGCAGGTCGCTGTACCCCAGGCCGAACTTGCGAACTGTACTCCACATTCTTAAGCTTTGTACCTCTGCGAGACATCATGTGAATTACTTATTGTATAGATAGAGAAGCAAGAGATACAAAAATAACACGCTACCAACTAGCGAGGAACGCTTTTAACATTTTTTCGGCAAATGAGAAAGCGAAGGCCCGCATCGCAATACCAGTCTGATCCTCTATGGCTTTATGTTTAGACATAGAGAGCATATAGGAGTAGCTGGGAGGCATATAGGGAAACAGAAGAGTATTTTGATGCCTCATTTATCAAAATCGTTTAAGCCGTTTCATGTCTTCGATAAGGCATACGCCGCCTCCGGGCCGACGCGGGGCGGGGATACCTTGATCAATTGCTTGTAGGTAATACAGTGTGTTCGCTAACCACATAGGAACATTTGAAAAACATAACAGCTTCGCGGGTATAATAGGTCGCTATTCTATCCTATTCAAAGGAAAACTCTACACAATGAGCGTGCCCCATCTTATGCCATTTCTTCACTTTTGGGGTACACTCCTTGCCGTCTCCAATAAAAAACGAATTAACTATGTAGGCTCCACATACCTAACAATTGAAGAAGAAGGATGGATATTATATTAATCCTACTGAAAAATGCTGGTTTAGTGATCATTGTCGTGAAGGTAAATTCTTTACTTAACTAGATGATCGGGCGCTCCATTAGATCATTATTTTATACTTTCTACTTATTTTATACTTTTTACCTGTTTGATTAATTCAAATTAAAGATCTAAATTTATATAAATCAAATTAATTACCATGTAAATTAAAAGGCAAGGAACTTAAACAATCACAATGAATAACTAAGAATTTCCGTAGCTTCGTTCTAACCACACAGTAATCAAGGGTTAACCTCATTCAATTCAATCCATTTTTCAATCAAACCTGCTTCATAGTGGTTATAAACCGTTAGAACAGTACAAATATTTCTGGGCCTAAAAAAAAATATTTTAGATTTTAGCGCATCTCATTAGATTAATTTTATGCACTGCGCAGTCACCGAAACTTGTTCTCAAACAAAATGAAATCAGCTGTTTTGCGTTGCAGCTAGAATCTAAAATAATGTTTGAAATGGTTAGAAAGATTTCTGCCGCAAAGGAACAAGGTAATATGAACTTGCTAATCTTAAATGCTTTAATCTTAAATGTTATTTTTCCAGGTACATAGAGTACATAAATAAATAAAATATCTACGGCAGCTCAATGTAAGCAAGCCGTCACTGTAATCTGGTTTATTCTGAGAATCGGTACGGTAATAATGGTCATTCAGGATGATTCGATTTTAATTATTTCCGAACGATAGACCAGCTTATTTATAGATGGCCACACGGTGGATATGTTCATCAGAGAATAGTTCTAGCCGATGATCCACACAGTTATATAAGCAATAGCTTTGAAACGCGATGTGATTTAAAAAAGAATTGGCTTTGCGTTACGCCGCGCGCGTCGTCGTTGCAAATTAGAACGCGAAAATCTTCGGTACCTACCTTCCAGTACGAACAACTTTACATATGTATTAAAACAGACTCTTCACATTTTGGTCAGTAGGTATGCCATTTAAATGTGTGATATCGTAGCCACAAAGCCTCTGAGAGCGTGTGAACACTAATTAGTCTCAATTTCTTATTCGTATTCACTTGTGTATGTCAAAGCACTGAAGTTATAAGCTCGTCAACTCGCACATAGATTAGTTTTTGGTTATAAAATCAAGAAAATTCTTATATGACACCATCCCTCTGCTGTGACAGCAGCGTGTTTTTTTCTTTGATGTCAACATTTACAACAAGTGAATAAATTGGTTCAAACGTATCCCAAAATTATGTGCTAGTTTTTAGGTAGGTACATTCTGAGTAAAATTACTGTACGGAAACGGCTATAACATTATTAAATAAATTAAAATGACATGGAATTAATAACAGATTTAACTTACCTACCTAGAACCTGGATAAAAGAGATTAACGTCTGAAAAGAAACAAAACATTATTTTGAAATGAAAAGGCAAGAACTCGTTGTTTCCAACGGAAGTTTCAGTTATTATCAAGCAACAGAGACCTGAGAGTACTTTGAAGCTTAAGAACTCATAACTTAGGAACTCCATGAATACAAATGGAGATAATATAAAAAGCTAAACATTCAAATAAGAAAAGCTGTGAAAAGAGTTAAAGATATTACCGCCCAAAATCTGCGAAACTTGTGAAATTGTGAATAATAAAACACTGTTCGAAATTCGAGTTCTTTTTCTTTTTAAATCTGTTTAACCTTTTTTGTTCTGGCTGAATGAAGCGATGCCTCGTTGCTGCAAGGTTTGTAGTCACAATGAAGCTTTAGGACATCATCAAAACGGAAACGTTCTTCTGAAGCCTATAATCAAGTTCTTTATCGGCAATAGCTTGTACAACACGGCTGACGTTTTAGACGTATTTTCAATGTATTTTTCCAATATTTTCCTTTCTGCAACGCGTTGATAACAAACTTTATCGTGTCAACGTCAGTGTTGAGCGGCCCGAGGTGTTATTATGACAGAGTGGGATAGTTTACTTGTTGACGAAGACTCAAATAATAATTATGGCCTAGGTATTTAATTCAAATGAAAAGTATTTATTCTTTTAATAAGTTTAAAAACAAATAATTGTTGAAACTTAATTATGTTAATTTAAACCTATGCTTATTAAAAGTGCAAGCTCTTGTTTGGATAATTAAACTCAGTTGACCTTAATACTCAAGTCATGTGTAAGTTAAGTTATAGTGAAATAATGAAGCAACCCTGTGTGGAGGTCGTGAGGCTAATAACTGGACAAAGTAACTGGATTTTATTTATACATGGTCGTAAGTTTAAAATTTAATTGGTTTTTTAATCTGTTTCTAAATAGCCTAATCACACTGCATGTCTTAAAATTAAAGTTTCATGTTTTTTGCAATGCAGAAACTCTTGATATCAATGAGATGAGCGAAAATAGTATATTGTTTAACAAGGGACCAAAACACCCCGTCATAGACGACGTTGTTATACTCCCGAGCGTAGAGAGAGGATTACAAGGCCGAGTTATAATGGGTGGTTTTGGTCCGAGTGAAAAACACAAATTTTCACTTCGATTGCGAGAAAATAAACCTTCATGTTGCACTTTTTTCACTTCTCTACTTCATGAATTAGTCGAAAGTCTTTAAATATATATTCAACGTGTTTTCGACCGCAACTGAATCATATTAATTACTTCTGTTATGACTTATGAGTATCTGTTAACTCGGTCTTGTTATTCTATATAATATATGTACTCGTATAACATCTCGTCCATAATGGGGTTTGGTCCCATGTTAAAAATATACTACTAAAGAAACTCATTTTTAAATTAAATGGGTTTTTTAGATCAGTGTATCTTAGCTTAGAAACACTTGCTATTAATACTCTAATTATTCTTTAAAATTTCTAGTTCTCTACATTCGTTTCCTACATCAAGATCATATGTGCCAGTTCAATGCACCCAGAGTGAAGTCACGTGGCAGTCTAGTTTTCGCAGCCAATGGTCCGTAGCCAGTATTCCAGCTAATCTGGCTGTGGCGGGAATCGGCCCAATTTCACAGTTCATCTAACTTCACTGAGCTATTCCTCGTATAGGAAGAGATTGCTAGAGTTTACATAGATTGGAGTGTGTTTAGATAAAGTAATCTTCCAGCAAAGTTAAATTAATGATAATAAAATGAAATGGAAAGAAAACTATCAAATTGTGTGGTGACTGGACTCTTAGTGGTAGGTATTGGTACAATTTGTTTCAACTGCTAACACTGTTAGGTATTTTAGACTTTGTTTATGACAATTATGTTTATCTAACTCCATGTCAAACGTGTGGCAACACGAAACGCTGACATTAGACAAACCTTGTCTGGTTTTTATTGTCTTATATAAGAATAGTACCTATGTATAAGTTTTTGATATAATTAAAGCTAGCTAGCTGGTTAGAAGGTCTAAGAATAAAGCGAAAGAAATGTATGTCTGTTACCTTTCCTCGTCTAAACGTAAAAATACATCTAACGGATTCTAACATTAGAATGTTTTTGTAAATTGTAAATGTTATCTTGGGGACGGACATAGTCTACTTCATAAGCGTGAACGAAGCCACGGGAAGAAGCTAGTAGCAATTATAATTATATACAGTACGGCGTACAGCATTGATACTGCAAAAGTATAATATACAAAAATGTTTATACTCTTAAGGTTCATTTACATTGTATAGATACTAAGATATACAACACCACACAATTCTGGTTACCTAACAACATTTTTTTCTACGTTAAGGAAAAAAGAAAATATAGACAGAAATAGTGAAGAACTTGCCCAGCTGTCGGGCATTTTGTTGATTAAATAAAAATGGTTAATGGATTTCCAATGATATATATCTATTATCTTTCCGGTTCCTTGGCCGAGGGCTACGGAACCTTAAACAATAGGTTGGTTCTATTTCAATCATTTCGTAGCCAAAATCTAACCTTAAATTATGAATATCCGATAATTAGCCATATCACCGTCTCAAGCGGCCTTAGCCCTTAAGGATAACGAAGGTATTTCGGTTTCTGCCCCAATTAGGGACTGCTAAAGAGCGGTTTTGGATATCCGCTCGTCATTGGATTTTAAAGAAAATCTAAATTTCAGGTAAATTGATTGATGTAGGTGCTTTATTTATTATTAATAATAAATTATTTATTTCAGACCATAGAAAAGTAAGAGATCTGGACATAGGCCCCAATGAGCGCCATAGGGCCCTGTCTTCAGCTTGATGCATCCAGCATCTCCCTCGTCCTCGTCTTTCGCGTAGTTTGGCCAGTAGTTTTAGTATGCAGAGGTGCACTAGATCCACTACATACCATCATCGATAAAATCCTCACGTATTCTAAGAACTCTGATTGCAGTAGGAGCAACTAATCTGTGCCGAGAGCTGGCGTCCGCTCAATTTCTCGGCTGACTGCACATCTGTCGGCTCTGTGCATGATTGATCGCGTTCGGAGGCCGATGGACCACTGCCCATGGACGGCTGTGTTCTATGGTACACGCATATGATAGACAGGTCCGATAACAGAGCATATGACGTTATGAAGACTTTTTCATATGCGTCATTAATAAGCTTTTTCTCTGTTCAATTTCTTAAGGAAGCTCAATAAACTTGTGTTGCGTGTAAACCACTTTTAATTGCGTAAGCATGTCCAACTGTGGACGTATGTATGTGTGCTGATAGCTACTTAGAGCTCCTTGTAAAAGGGCCATATAAATAAACCAATAGCCCGTAATAATTTTAGTAAATCTCCTTTACAGCTCTAAGTAGTCATCAGCACAGATACATCCACTGTTGGAAATGCCTCCGCAATCAAAAGAAGTTGAAGACATTTCATTTTGTATCGCAGGTGATTAAACAACATGAGGGTTTAGACCTGGCGTGTGCACGAATGTATTCGTGGTGATGGGTAGGACCTGCAGTTCACGCAGGCGTGCCAGTGCATTACCAATAACCCTGTTTGAAAATCAATTGGTGTTCGTTTTTCTCGCTAAAACATAAAAACGGCTTGTTCGATTTGAATTTATTTTTTGTTGCTCTAATATAGGAGTGAGGTACCCCGTACAAACTACAAAAGTTAGATCAATCTGCTACCTGGCGTGGGGTAATAAACGTCTCTAGGTAAAAGATGTCAATGGGTAACTTGGTATCAGTGTCAAAATGTACAAAAGTATTAATGTATATTACGCGCAACTCTTAAAGTAGAAAAGACAAACATCATCGAGACTGACTTTTTGTTCGGAATCTCGTAGAGCTGCTACGCGTCGTAGAGGCTCTACGCCGTAGACAGCCGGGTTATTTTCAATATTCGCTGACGGCGCGGCATACGTGACCTACCTTGCTTACTCAGTTCAAACATTGGCTGTTTTTGCTGTGGGGCAATTCGAGGGACGAATGGCTGAAAATAGGGTTTGTGCTACATTTATGATTTTTGATGAAATTGAAAGAAAAAGAGGCTGTTCGTAAAAATACGTCAGTACTGTAGCCTTCGGCCTATTTTGCCATTGAACCTTTATAATATATCGGTTGTTGTATTTTTTTT
Source organism: Eupithecia dodoneata (assembly GCA_947044415.1). Taxonomy (NCBI): domain Eukaryota; kingdom Metazoa; phylum Arthropoda; class Insecta; order Lepidoptera; family Geometridae; genus Eupithecia; species Eupithecia dodoneata. Next base: position 11,114,585 of record OX345672.1, on the reverse strand, counting down.
TCAATTTCCCTATCCATCCTGAATTACCAATTAGGAACATTACCATCACCCCAATCGAAAGACATTCACTGCTGCTGCATAGGCCAGCAGTTAATCACGATAAAGTAATTTCAAAAGACCGCAGGGTTCCTAAGATCTCGACCAAATTATGTGCGAAACTGTGCAGTTTCATGTTTTTTTCCTAATTTCAGATCAGAGAAGCCAGAGAAATATGTTGAAGTTTATGTAAATTCCGTTTTTTACCACGTTTTTTCCTGGGAGTACCGAGATCTTGGCCTAGTTTGACAACCAAACCAGCCATATCGCCCCTTAAACTAAATCGCAATGGAGCATTTCCTGAGCACATCTCTACCTAGTTTTATAAAATAAAAAAACAATATTAACATAAAAAACATAATAATAAAAGCAGATGCCTATAGATCCTATAAGCCGGTCTCCAGCTGCCCCATTACACTGAACAATGGATCGCAGTCGCAGCTGCTTCCATCCGAGACGTTTGTAATGATCTGCGTGATTTAAACCTATTTCTGAATACCTTCTTTACTGAGTTTTTAAGATCAGTGACAGGTCTTTGTGGGCTTTGAAGTGTTTAGTGGCCGCGGGTTGCGGCCAGGTTGCTATTTAATAACCGATAGAATATAGAAAAAGATTTACTCGCCTTGGGGTTTTTTAGTCTTGAACATTTTTCACAGAATTATCATCTGTGAAATATTTTCAAGACTATTTATTTTAGTCAATGAATTTTTGTATTGATTTTTTGTTTAATTGTCTTAGAACGATGATGAATGGTAAAAAAACATTTAGCCACATATTTACAGGAATTTTAGGTAAGGAATGAATAAAACTATAAGGAACATTTGTATTTTTTTTAATTAATATTATTTACAAATCTAATCACATCCGTTGTTCGTCTATTATTATAAAGTTTTCGAAATAAAATAATACGTTGTTATTATCTGAGCTATGAAAATATTTTTTTTTTTATTTTAGGTAGTAATTCCATGTTGTGACTCTTAGCTGATTTCTTGATAAAATAAAATAAAAAACAAATAGGGAATCATAGATAATTTACATTGAGATCAAAATTTATCAAAAATAAATGTCATAAAAAATTGTACGAGCATAAAATAATTTGAAGTAAAAAAGTAATTTTAAGCAAAAATTAAAATTGAAACATAATAATAATAATAAATAATGAGAAAAGTGTGGATATTTATGAATGTCCAGTTACATTATTCACATTGTTTTGTTTGATTATGGCAACATAGCAACATATTAAACATGAAAATTTACGTACAAATTGATAAATAAGATTAGTTTTTAATGATTTATTTCTAAAAAATGTTCAGATAATACATACAACTTTTTTTAATAAATATAAAACTTCTACGTTTACATAAATACATCTATTTACATAAATACATTATGATACAAGCCAAATCGTTACTACCTAGTTAAAACTAACTACCAAACATTGGAAGGCACATTTTTATAGAATGACCTAATTTTAGTATTTTTACCCATATTTGAAGCTACGTAGTTTCATACTATTAATCTTTTCTATACATAAAACGCAGAGCTGATTTTTTTTTGTAACAAAGTTTGAATTAAAAAGTACAGTCACGGTAAAATCGTTCATTATTTTACAAACAAAAGTATCTGAATTTTAATTTTAAATTCATGAACGTACTTTTTACCAAACTCACAGAAAATAGTAGGTTAATACTAACAACTACTAAAACATTAAAACAATTCTTGTCTATTTAATAATTACACATATTTACACGGAATGACGAGAAGTTTGTATGAGGTTATTTTTTTTTGGTTAAAATCACAACAAGATACTCAAAATATAACTATATTTCTTATTCTACTCTAATATCTATACTACGCTCGATTTGCGTTTCCCGCCAATAAAGATTGTCCAATCCTCACAAATATTTCGATCACGCTCACTGCACTGTTTAAATATCAAAAAGTACTTACACTATTCATTATTGTTACAATAATTGACCTATTAACACTACGCGAACGTAAAACAAAATAAATCAACAAAAGAAAGAGAGGAAAGGTCTTCGGGACCTACATGTGAGTGAGCGAGATGAGAACAGTGTGATGACACCCAGGTGGGGGTTTATATAAGCCGAGGATGGGCCGCGAGCGCTCAGAACCGCGGCGCCACCCGCGGCGACGACAGCCGCGGAGAGCGTAGCGGGGAGCGTCGCGACGCCTGCAAACAAGCAAAAACATCTTTTAAATGTTGAAAGTAAGATAACAACATGCGCTGGTTGTCTTCAAAACCTGTAGGATTTGATTAAATACAATTTATTCTAACACAAAAGAGAAGGCACAAAACCTTTTCCCCCTCTGCCTAAATAGATTTTTATTAAATCAAAATCCTTTTTTCTTGGCTTACAAATAAGCTCTTAGAGAAGTCAAATTTTATACTGTACATTGTTATCAAATAAGAAATAAAGTGTTTTTGATTTTCTGTTTCTTTCGAATTTTTGTTCACTAGTGGAAGAAATGAAAAAGAAACTACTAAAACATTCATAAATTCAGCTTCAGACCTTTAGTTCTGTTGGACAACAGAAGAGTTTGTTAAAAGTGTAATTCTCACCTCGGGCTATGGCTTCAGTCTCTTGAATCCCGCTCCGTCGTGTCCTAACTTCAGTTCCTCGTACAGCGTGGGGTCCACCTCCCTCAGAGGCCCGGGCTGCGGTCCCGCCAGTGTCTCCTCCATCCAGGCCGAGCTGTTGGACACACCGTTGGTCATGCCGTTGGTAGTTCCGTTGGTTACTGCCCCGTTGGTGGTGCCGTTCATAGATGAGCCGTTGAGAATTGTACCCTGAAAGGAGTCTTTGTTAATGATTGTGGTAGGATGGCATTGCGTTTCTACGTGCCAGAAAAGGTCGTGTCAATTACTGAAGAAAGTCTGCTTTTTATGGTCCGTCCCGATGTTGGTCATTCGACAGTCTGGATGCCTAGGCTTGCCATGACTTGGCTAACTTGTCAAAACGATGGAAACTTGGTAAGGTCTGGTTTTAAAGAGGCTCGTGGCAAAAGTAAAACTTACGTTGATGATTGTATCAGGATTTGGTTCTCTCATGTAGCTTGGATTTTCAAATGCCACACCTCCTTGAGCTTTCACTCGTAGATTCTGAAAAAATACACACAAATTTATAACGCTAACTAAGTAAATGTACACCTAATGTGAGTTTGTTCGAAGTTTGGAATCGTACAGAGCGTAAAAACCGTCGTAAAGTACGTCTTTGGAAACCATTTCTCTTGGATAAGTGAAGATATGGTAAAAGATAGAGCACGCCCAATTGGGAAACAAATTGGAATTGGATTAAAGTAAAAAAATGGAATTGAGTACTAACTCAATAGGTTCTCAAAATGTTTAATGAAAATGTTTGTAAATGTTTTTTGGGAGAGAAAAGTGGGATATACTCCAACTCTTGCAATGGAAGATCTTTCTAGGTACAGGACCATATCGATTGTCAGTTCGGGGTGACGTTTTATTGTGAGTCAGTCGTAGAATGTTTCGTTTCTAGGAATTCGTATCGAGATCAAGAAATAGTTGCACTACGAAATAACCTTATTGAATGAAGCAGATTTTCTTGGAAGCTCACACAAAGAAATAAAATCGATGTTGCACGGTCTGGGTCTAATGTAGTCTAATGTTTATTTGCAAGGAAACATCACATGGATTTGTTTATAGGAAAGTGCTTACCTTCCTATGCCTGTAATATAGTCCGGCGGCCAGCAGTATAGCAGCTACGAGTATGACGGCCATGGCGAGGCCTACAGCTGAGGCGGTGCTGCTGCCCGTAACGGGCGCGGCCACGGAGCCCGACTCCTGCCCAGCAGTCGTGAACATGATGGGGGCGCTCAGGGAGGAGGTACCTTGGGGTGATAGTAAGGGCATAGTGAGAAATACAACTTTAATGTTCTATCGGCCATTTTGGTATTACATACCTATATATCTGGAGGACATAGAGTACATAAAATACTGGACTTATTTCGTGTATTGTGAAGTTGAAGAAGAGTTATGTCTGTTTTTAAAGTACAATCCAACCAAATAGTGTTTCCTTATTCAAAAGTTAGAACATAAGGGACATCAAGTGTAATAAGTGTACCTATAGTGGAATAAATAAATACAAAATAACAGAATCACAATTATGAAGAAAATTCTTCATAATTGTGATTAACTTCTAAAAATAAGGACGCAAAACTTGAACACAGTGGTGTTTATGTTTAGAGTCCTTATTTTTATACAAAAAGATGGGTCCTTTTGCCGGCGGTGGAAAAGCTTTTGGACGCACGACAACCAGTCGATCTCAGACATCTCTCGATATCTGAGCTTGATTATCAACTTACCGAGGTCATTAGCTGCCTTCACGACGCACTCGTACCGGATACCATCCTGCAGGCCAGTCAGTACCACGCTGGTCTCGCTGGTGTCCAGTTTGTCTGGAACCTTGGCTCCGTATGCTCGCCAGAATACCCGGTACAGGTATACTGTGCCGGGGTTCTTGAGGGGAGAGTCCCAACTGTTGGCAAAAGATAGTAGAAATGTACTTCTGCTTGACTTATATTCCATGCGTCTAAAATTAGGGGTGTTAGAGTACCCACCTTTTCAATTTGAATCTAATTATCCTAATTACCTCCGACTACATCTCACACCTGCGATTCGTTTATGACATAGTGTTATGGCGGAGTCACCAGAGGAGTTGAATCATATGCTGGACAGCCTAGCTTCAGCCTCCCAGATGTTTCAAGCTTTGCAAGCTGAAGTGGCAGTGGGCCGGTCTTATATCGCGAATGAAACCGCAAAATTCAAGAAAGAAGAAGATTAAATTGGATTTAAATTTTTAGGAGCACAGTGAAAAAAAAATCGGCGTTTACACCATTGAAACACTTTGTGTTGAAACACCCTGTTACATGAAGAGGCTAGTTGCTAGTGGAAGTGGTTACTACCGAAGTTTAAAAGTCAAGTTTTCGGCTTGCTACAAAACTTTGTTTGCGGGACCTAGGATTTAATTATCAGCTGCGTTGCAGTTCTGAACCGCTTTGTAACAGAGGATTTATTTATCTTCATTTCAAATACACCCGAATACGAATACCTCAGATCTCTAAGCACAAAATAGCCTAGCCTCATGTATTCTGTGGTTCCTCAACGGTCTCTCTCTATCCAGCTTGACACATTCCAGCAACCCACTTTGCTACTCTTCTTCTACAAACCTATCCGAGACTGCACATAGTTGTTGGTTGGTACCTGGTGTGTGCCTTCAGATTCTTGAGTGGGCCGGGCTTGGCCGTGCGTCTTGCGGGTTGGACCCTTCTAACTCTGAGTCTAACTCCGTCCTTTGACAGTACATACCTGAGAAGCACAGAGTTCTTGGTAGGTGCTTGATGCGCCTTCAAGTTTCTCGGAGGGCCTGGCAGCTTGGCGCCCGCGTCGCGGAAGCAAGCTAGTGCGCGGCGCGCGTGCTGGAGCGCACAGGTGCGCGTCACGGAGCCCCCGCGGCACAGCTCGAGACAGTTGCGGGGGACTCCCCAGGACGCGCAGCAGCTGCGGTGGTCTGCGGGATGAAGGAACAATTTTCATTATTTGCTACTCTTGAATGCATAGCTAAGTACACAAAAGGGATCGCGGATTAAATAATTTTTGATTTTGTAATTAAGCTCAGAATTATTTAATTTCAAGCATTTGCGATACGGTATAAGACCGATGTAACGCGGCGGTCGAAGGTCCTCCTGCGACGCAGGAGTTTACAGGTTCGATTCCCGCCTTGACACATGTTTATGGAAATATTTGTTTCGATAAAAAAATTACTGAATTAAAATATCTATCTACATAATTATGTAACATATTCTATTAGGTATAACAGTCATTTAGTACCCTAACACTCACTAACGCCCAAGCTCAGCTTGGTTGGAGCTAGAAGCTGTGTAGATAGTAAAAAAATAAATTGCAAAGACTATTTTAAACAGAGATCGAGGTTGTAACTATTTTCAAAAGCAGAAATGTGTAAGTTTTAATACCAAGGTCAAATACTGGACATACGCCTCCCCTGAAAAACTTTTATGCTTTCTTATTGAATGTAAATGTATCTCTTAGTTACCGTGACTGAGCTAACTCACCAGATCCATCAGCAGCGCACCTCATGAGCTTGTCGAAGTCGCTCATGCACTCGGGCCGGTCCATGATGTTGTCCATGTCCAGGTGGAAGCTGCACGCGTCGATGCACGTCGAGGATACGTTCATCTGGATATGACACAGTATCATTGTTAATTATATGTGAGAATTAGCATATACCGAACGCAAAAAGGGCCCACCTGTAGCTTAATTGCGGAAACCTGGCCCAGAATCAAGTATCAAGTAGCACATTCCGACACAAAGACAGTGCGCTATGGCGCTCATTAGGGGAGGCCTATGTCCAGGTTTGCAAGTTTTGTTCAAAATAATTATTTAGATAATAAGGCTGAAACTTATCCAAAGTTATGAAACTGATGTATTATATTATTCAATTATTTTTAAAATTTAATTATAAAAACTTAAAATTATATTAATTTTATTGAAAATAAATACTAAAATCACTACATATGTATAGTATCAAAAAAAGTCGCTTCCGACGACGGCTTTAGTCGAAGGGCAGACAACGGATTTTGTTGCGTTTTTTTTAAATAGATAGAGGGATTTAAGTTTTATGAACCACTGGACACATATATTTCCACGTGGGCGAAGCCGCGGGGCGCAGATAACCATATATAAGATTAATTGGTAAGCACTCAATTGAAAATAATTATAGTACAACCTAAAACGCAAGTACCCTAAGTCCCAAATAAGTAAACAATTTTCAAAATCAACTCGGTAACAATGTTCGTAAACATGTCTCACATCGTTTGATTTGACTCCTCTGGTAGATTCGATTTCCGCCTTTATCTGATTAGGATTTCCCAGATTTGTCGATCTGTTTTCGTTTGGAGACACTGTGGGTTCGGGAAGGTTACACGAGTCTTATCGAAACTTACAAACCGAGACAAGAACAGATTTATGGAGTGACCGTTTATTTAGCACTAGTTTCTGTCCGCAGTTTTGCACGAGTTGAGTCTATGAAGCCGTTTAATTGTTGTATGTATCCAATGGGAATTAATTTATGGGAACGAAAGTCCATGTCTGATTACAGGCCTCGAGCTACATTGTGCAAAATTTTAACCTAATCCTTTCAGTAGTTTTGAAGTAACATTCATCCATCTAAACATCTAAACTTTCGCATTTATAATATCAGTGATAATAAAATACAACACAAATAGGGATGAAACAAGATGGCTAAACTTAGGCAATAAATACCTCATGAGTTCTCAAAAGTCTACTGCGAAACATACAAAATATATTGCCGCAGAATTTAGAGCTACCAAGAGTTCCGTTTTATGGTAGTATCGCTACGTCATCGTGACACTTCATTGCGTAGTTTTATCCCGACCACAGATTTTTTTTTTTGCCTTATACCACTAACTATAAGTTCCCAAGTTGAGTGAAGTAGCTCTTACAACGAAACCTAAATATAACAGCTAGCTCAAAATTCTGTGACAATATATTTGAAGCCCATCGCAAAATGCTCTGAATAATTTAACCTGATCTATTAATATCTCAAGACTCTAGTCGACTGTCGTCTTGCAGTCTGTAAACTTGGTAGTGCAGGACCAAAATATTAGCATAGTAGGAAACAGTAGACTTGAATTACAGTTAAATTATCTATTCTGGGCTTAGTTTAGCGGGAAAGCGGTCTGCTTGGTTTTCAGTTTAATATTTAAGTTGTACGTGGCAGGAAGTTCTGGAAAGTTCGAGTGTTTGTTGGCGACTATTAGACGGGTATTTTGAGATGAAAATACCTGAGAGAGCTTCTGCAAAAAGCTCTACAACCAGGTTAAGGAGCAACTTAACTTTTTGTTAGCTCAAGGTAAAGCTTTCCAGAAAAGAAGCTAACGCGGCCGACAACACGCCGAGAAGAATTTGTATTTATCCTGACTTAAATAAATTTTATTCTGCCGCGAGTTTATTTATCTGAGTAGCGGTAAAATTGACAAAGTTACAGCAATCAGAAAGAATGGAATCCAAAAACTGGAGAATCAAAATAAAGCAATTACTAGGGATAGCTTTCTCATTCAACATGTTGGTAATCCAGCAATCAAATCACTTTTATTTGTAATTCTACGATCTCTGACGACCCCTGTGGCGCGATGGGCGAAGGTCCGCCTGTGATGCAGGAGGTTTTGGGTTCGATTCCCACCTCGAGACAAATGTTTGTATGATCTGCACTGCAGATATTTTTTCCGGGTGTTCTGGTGTTTTCTATGTAAAGCAAAAATATGTATCTATGTGATGTATTTATTATGTACATCAGTTCTATGTATCTAGCAACTCATAACGCAAGTTCTGCTTCGCTTGGGGTTAGATAATGCTGTGTTAATTAACCAGCATTATTATTAATATTATTCCGATAACTTGATAAAATTGCGGAACTAGTCACTCAATTATTCAAAGTATCAAAACAAAAGGTCCCAAATCTCATTTCAATTCTAAAGCCAGCGTCAAAGAAAAGGTTCCCAGTTCACTGATATATTGTTAGAGACACACGGGTGGTTTATATTTAGGGGTCCATCTGTCTGTCCCAACGTCGGACCGAAGCTAAACTTAAATTACAGTCTGCGATGTTTGCATAATTTAAGTATACAGCGGAATGGTTATTTTTGTGCGAGTCGAAAGCAATTTTTGTGCTACAGACGTGGTTTTCAATTTTATCCATATTACCTTCCTAGGGATACTCGTGTTTTATCAAGAAATATTCGTGAGTAGTTTTACAACAAGGATTACTATCGATGGTTTAGGTTGTTTTATGCAGCTTTATTTAGATGTTATATAATATGCCTAGTGTCCCAAAAAATGTAATTAATTATTAAAAAAAAAACAATATCTCCTGAAATGAAGGACTAAATTATTTTTACTAAGGATATGTTTGGCTTTTTTATGCCCATACCTTTAAATATTTACCTTTACATGTATGAATTGTACTCTGATGAAGCTTTTGGGTCCCGAAAGCTTCATATTACCTACATAGGAACCTAGTATCTGTTTAATGATGCACCTTTTTATTATGTTTATCTTTGTATTATGTGTTGCAGTAGCAAATAATACTTCATCTATCTATTTGAGACGTACGTCAACACACCGATAGCCGTTGTTTGTCGTCCTAGAAAAGAGATGACGCACATGTACCTAAAGGTCCGTTTATATGTACAGACATCGAGCGTGCCAGACACGTGCCTTGGCAGATAAAAAAATATTATACTGTACAGTGTGTGTAAACGTATTTATATCTACAGTGCATACGCCGACAGACACCGGCCGTGCTGGCGGAATGAATATTTAGTCTGCGCGGATCTGACTCGCACTGTGCCGGGAGATGTAATAGGAGCAGCCGCTGAAATTCCTAAGCGACAAGGCAAGAAAAAAGACAGAATTGAAGGCTGGACACGGACTGCGCTTTTATGAAGCACTGGACGCACACATATAGGCTGGTTTTATATTCAAGCCGCTGGACGCGCCGCTGGGAAGCGCGCTGTTAACTTTTACTGAACGGCGCGGCGGCGGCGGTGCTGCACAAGCGCGGGACTTCGTATCGCGAGGAAACGCATCTACTACCCCATCTACCACCCCATCTCCGAACGCGCGCGCTCCGAAACGCGTAACAATAAAACCAGCCATAATGTCATGAGTCTGTAAACGCAGGACGCCCTTCCGCTTAGAATGTTCTTATTTTTAAATGATGTATCTTAAGTTTCCTTCTTCTTACTATGGCTGTAACATGTTCTTTGTGAAGCTGAAATAAACAAATTGAATTGAAGGTAATGTTTGAAGACTGACTGACCTGAGCACAGCACTCGGTAACATTGTGGTGCGCGCCCTGCGAGGGCCGCAGCCGCACCGACACGGGCCGCAGCGCCTTGCCGAACGCGTTCTCTGCGTGACAGAAGTAGTCGCCCTCGTCCACTTCCGATATCTTCTTTATTATGAGACGCATCGTGTATTTGGTCTGGTCCTGTGGAAGAAAAAAGCTTTAAATTCGGAGGTTCACTGGCCGCCGGCAAGGGGACACCGCTGCATTGCCGTGCACTGAAGTCAGCTGACATCCGGATTACGTCATCGTGCTGTCGTCGGCGTAATCACTAAGCGTGTTAGTAATTTAGTAATTTTTATATATTTTATATAAAAATTACTAATGACTAGAATAAGATAAATAAGATCGACGACGTTTCTATAGTTTAAAATAAATGATTTATTATTATATCAATATAAATATAGTTTCAACATACGCCTTCATCATTTCAGCGTATGGTTTCCGCTATGGCTTAAGGTTGTCGCTCTGCTACGCAGGACAAAAATATGCATACAAATATGGGTTTTAACTAGCATTTAGACGATTTTTTTATTGATGGCATCAGAAGAGGACAGACTTGCAGACCACTCGTTAGAAGCTTGTGGAAAGCCATTTGGTCACTGTATAATGTACGAGTATCTAAAGATTAAGAATTTAAGCACCTATTTGAATACACGTTTCTGTGCCGGGTGGAAGCTGTATTGGAATGATGAGCGCAGAGCTAAATTTGCTAGGTTATAATAAAGACTCGAATATTGGGTCCGCCGCGCCGTGCGAGGCCTATCTATTATATTTGCCTTCAACGCTAAGGCTTGCCACGCACAGCACGCACTGTCAAATCAAAGAAAACGAATGCAATTTGCGAAGGTCCGCGAATATGTATCGATTGTTGTGCAAATTATCATTACGTTACGAATAACAAAGTTCAGGCAGCATGTAAATGTTCATGTCGATATTATTGAAAATTCCTACCTATCAAAACCATCGACGCTGCTAAAATGCTGGTGTTAACATTTTTGGCAGGACGTCACGAGTACCCAACAGAGAATACACTCTAGCTAGAGAATTTGAATTGATGATGATTCTTTGTTAATGACAACTTGTGTCTGGTTGGACACTTGCTCTGCTAGTGTAATGGAAAATAATTGTAAAATCAAAGAGTTATTAAATTATGTTGATTGTTTGATATTTTCACCAGAGCCTAGTTCGTTATCTAGCAGGGTGTTTGTATTGTGTTTAGAATGTAAATAAGTAACGTACATAGTTACATAATATAATTTATTTAATTATGAGACAAGAAGACAAAGCGTTTTGAACTTTTAAAAATTAAATTGATTATCAAGTATTTATAGAAGTAAATTAACAACAACAATTAGTTAATCAATTAATTTTCTCTTCCCCAATATCTTCGCACAAAGCTTTGTCAGAAGCAACACTTGCTCTTATTAAATGGGTACCTACATTTCTATATTTACTAACAACGTATACCTCTGTTGAAAATTCGTTAAATACAAAGCCAAAGCTCTGAAAGCAATCAAGTTCCATTCACAAATGTGAAACTCGTGTTTATTAAATTTAGTTATTCATATCAAAGCTTATTTCTTCATTAAAATATGAGGACACTCGGTAGTCACTGTCAGCAGCGGGTTTGTGAAAAATGAATCACTTACCTACACATAATTAATAAATAACGGTATCTATAAAGGTTTTTTTTAATTAATACTATTTAGTATGGATCAGTTGAGCTACCTACCTGTAGATGGTTTGCAATAATGTCTGCAGTTAGCTCAATTGTTTCAATTGCAAATACCAGTTATATTTTTTTCCTATTATTTGTTGTTACTTTCTTTGTAAAGACTGAAGACATTTACTATTAATTTGCTATTGAGCTTTGACTTTGGCAATTTTTTACTGCCCTGCAACGGTGCTTTTCAGGTGTGCAATAGGCTTTACGCACTATAATCACAAAAAAGTCAATGAATTGACAGACTGGTCAATTAATCTTTGTTCAAAATCAACGTAATAAGCACTTGACAAAAGATAGTAGGTAGGCACCGTTAGTTCCCATTAATTGGCATCAGTCTGAAATAAATATAGAATATCTACTACAAAAGATCTTCAAACTTCAGAATAATACGCAAAATAAAGGTTTATAACCTTGTTTTTAAAAACAACGTGTTGTTTACAGTTTTATTAACTCGCATGTTCCAAAAGGCAAGATGACTCAACGCTTTTCAAAAGTTACAAGATAAACTGCGCTCAATTTAACTTTCCAGCAGAAACAAAATAATGTGGGTTATTTTATATGGCAGCAGTAAGTAGGGTATCTAGGAGGCTCCTTTATGATTTACGACACGTTGCGTTTTATATTTTCCGGGAAGTTAAAGAGAATATTTTTTTTATTAGAACTGCTGGAGTTTTGAAGTGGGAACTTCTTTGAGCTTTTTGAACGCTCGCTGAACGAAACTGGTCCGTCACGCTCGGGTGGGTGACGCTGAATCTAGTAAAGGCACGTAAAGGTATTCAGTACGGTAGGTGACGATGTATAACGTACACACGGTACTATCGTTCGATTAATTGAAATCTTTATATTTTAAGAATTTCCGTGAAGAAAATGTAGGTGTAATAGTTATCAAATAATGTATAAGGTTTTATTAAATTCCGGCTTATGTAACTAAGGAAGAGCGAACCTTGCTAGTACAAGTAAGTATTCTATACTGAAAAAGAGACTTCAAAACTTTATGTACTCGTATGATAATCATGTACTTTGTGAACGAAATAAAAAAATCAAAAATAAAACATAATTACACCGTTTGTCCATCCAATATTCATCAAATATTTCTTACCTTTGGGTCCGCAAACAGTTGTATCTCATAGTTGTTAATTTATTTATGGAATACCAGTAGAAAATCCAAAAAAAAAATAAAGAAAAAGAAGGCTAGGTTTTGCTGACTGTAATGGGTCTCAGGATCAATCTGAGTCTAAGTGCGTATATATATATTATTCATATAAGAGAACACACACCATAACCAAATAAACATAACCATAACGGGTCTCAGTCCATTCAAGTCCGTTTAAAAGGCAGACTTACTGAGGTCCCTGTTTCTTACCTCAGGGTCTGCCAGCAGTTGTATCGCATAGTTATTGCTGTCTATAACCGGAGTCCGTCCGTTGGGGTCCCTCCAGAAGGCCACGGTTGGCTTGGGCAGTGCCTCGACCCTGCACTCGAGGATCACGGCGTCTCCCGCCGCTGCCATCGTGATGCCGGATGCTTGGATTATTGGTACGTCTGTACGAATAATTTCGATTAGTTACAGATCTTAAGATATATTATAGTACCTTATACCGATTAGCGTAAGGGCGGGGCGGAGGTATTGCGTAGGTTTGCGAGAGGGGGAGAAATTGAAAAATAAAGGCAGCTTCCGCAACTCAAGAAGAACGAACGAAGAACGTCTTCGAGCGTGCATCAATTGTAAGCTGCAAAAGCTGACAGTATTTTCATTACTTCCATTCTCGAGACTTGTTTATCTACTATATGTAGGACTAGCTAACGTACGCAAAAAGCGAGACGAATAGAAAGCGGTTTGTTTAAATATATGGTGCAGTTTGTTGTTCTACATCCTAAAAAGTTTCATAGAACTCCTAAAATTCAGAACCGATTGTTCAGTTCAGTTCAGTTCTTTAATAATAAGAATATGCTTATTGTATTGTACTCAAAACTTTATCGCGTATATTATAGTTTTCACTCAATTTATTTATTTACCTTGTATTATGTTCTAAATATAGATATTATTTTTTGTTTCAAAGTCAAAGTCAAAAATCATTTATTTCTTTAGGCTTACAAAATAAGCACTTACACAAGTCATATATTATACATTAAATTATTATCAAATAAAATTATTTTACTGTACTGTTTTGATATGCCTTTTTCTCCATTCTGGCGACTCTAGCTAGAGAAGACCTTAGGGCCTAGGTTCATTGTAAAAATGCAAATACTTACGTGAGATATTAATCTTCCTGGAAGCCTGCATGGGTGTTCCGTAGCCGTTGTCAGCGTAGCAGGAGATCTGGTCCATGTCACGGGTCACGTTGTGGATGACTGTCACCATGTGACGGGTCACCTCTTGACGGACCAGGCGCCCTGGTGGACAAAAACGGAAAAACTTTAATAAAAATAAACATCGACTTCAAAAACAAAACCTTTTTCATTCAGTAATGTAACCACAATTAAACCTAGCATAATGAAGCCTCCGGGCTGGTAGGAGAACGACCTGCGAAATAATGTAAGATGCTGGATTCGGGAAGTTAACGACACATGGCACTATTTAGGGAAGGCCTTTGTCCAGCAGTGCACTAATATACTCTGATGCTGATAATTATGATAAAAGTACTAAAAATGAATGCATTGTACATTTAGTGCAGCTATTTATCAACGTCCAATACGAACGTCGTTTCTGACGGACTAACTACGGTCGCTATGACTCGACCGTTATGTTTATACGTATGTTTCTTCTATCCTACAAATATACTCGTAACAAAGTCAAAATTATCTCATATATTTCAGTTTGAATTCACATTCACACATGAAAACCTTTGATAAAAAGCAAATTGCTATCGGAAAATCATACGCAAAAAACCTTTTCAAATACTCGTAGACCTATAAAACATCATTAATATTATCAAAGTGCTTTAAAAACCAATAAAATACCATTATAAAGATTTAAATCAACGCTGATGAGCAGATTACATTGATGAGATAAAAATCGACTCGAATCTAAACGAGAGCACATTTTACTAATCAAAACCAGATTCATATCTAGGCACTTTGTCAAAATCCAATTTGTCCAGCTTTCCAGTGAACCAGTGTAAAATACAATCCGTTTTAGGGTAGTTTAGCTGTGCGCTTGTAGTTTTTATATACTGGTAACGTTAGGTCCTTACATACAAATTTATTAGAATACTAAGCTATAATCTATAGTATTGATAAGCTAGAGTCGGTAGTATGTTACCTGATATAATGTTTATAGGTTATGATTATGTTTAATGTTTGCATTGTATTTTTTTATATATATTTATAGTTTACGTGCGTAGGCCTGTTGGTGACGTCACCAGTACGGCTTCTAACGGAAGACCAGCGCTGGCTAAGTCTCTTACGGAGCTTAGCCATATTTTGAATTCCTAAATTTACACCAGATATTTGAGATCAAAGTTTCCAGTTCGGCAAAACGCCAACTAGGACCTAATAATTATAGTAGTGTGATAACATAATACGGGTTAAGCGGAAATTCGACACTTTCGTTTAATAAAATTGCCCTTTTTGTTCCATATTCCGTCGTTACAAACCGACCTTTTCCTCAATCTAACTTAAATTGTGTAACTGAATCGCAAAAGTTGAAGGAATTCCAATACCACTGGAGCCATTTCAATCAGCCAGAACACTAGAGTCGACGAAACTCTATCTATAGAATATAACTAGC
The DNA here is from genome assembly GCA_947044415.1 of Eupithecia dodoneata. Lineage (NCBI taxonomy): Eukaryota > Metazoa > Arthropoda > Insecta > Lepidoptera > Geometridae > Eupithecia > Eupithecia dodoneata. The sequence continues at coordinate 11,099,161 of OX345672.1, read as the reverse complement.
TACGATCACCAACAAATCCCAGCTTCCAAGCTGCGAGCTAACGACGTATGTGTTCAAGTGAGAACAAACTCTATTACTTAGGTTCAGGGTATATTGCACATCTCTGAGCTTAAATCTTGTTAGGTACTTAGTTTCTATCTAAAAGTCTTTTGTAAAAGGATATTACGAAACGAACGCTGTTTCCTGTTGTATTACTCGTGTGACTGGCATATTGCTGGGTGCACATTATTAAATTGGAACAAACGGTTGTAGAAATCACAAACTAAAGAAATATATTATGCCTGACTGATATAAATACAGCGTTTCTTACATTATCGTACAGCAATATCTACGACTACGACTTTTTAAGAGGCCCGTACGGTCTTTCGAAAATAAAGTATTTGAATTTTTGTGTCGTATTCATAGATTTAGAATGAAAATGGTCTCATGTACATACATACAAAAGTAGTCCATTAATTTGTAAAGAAGTTTCTTAATAATAAAATAAATTGCCTGACTAACAGACAGCGTACAGACGAAATTACGACGAAAAATCAGTATAGCGTAAAATTATATTGGGTAGACTAAGACTTAGTAGGTTTTTTAGAGAATCCGGACAAATTTAATTATCAACCCAGCGGTATTAGCTAGACGTTCACAATCTGTTTAAATTATTTTGCCGCACAAATAAAGCTTTAATGAAAAAATGTATTACGTTTATTAATACAGTTTTTTTCGTTCCCTATATGAACCCCTATTAAGGGCTGGGGGGGGGGGGTATCATTAATTCGGGTAAATATTTTTTAATAACCAACTATGTTATTAAATTAAATGAACCGTTTGTTACCAGCACTGAATATATTGGTAAGTTTAACATTATACAGAACACTAACTAGTTATGGATATAATTTTAGGTTTTTGTTTGAGTAATAAAACGAACGAACGAAGCTTGAAATTTGTATTTAATTTAGACACTGAGACTAGGTATCGAAACAATCTACGAAGAAAAATGTTCAGACTTATGTGATGAAAATGATGGATGCCATTTTTGTACATTGGCTGATAGATACATAGATTATAAATTATTCGTTGGTTTATTACATTGTATAAACATAAACATAATTCAAAATATAACAGGGAAAAAAAAATTACTTCGTAAAAAGCTAAGAAGTTCTAAGACGTAGTCGCGCTTCTCTACGAGCGCCTACGCTGAAGCTCTATGCCCCAGCAGCCTAGACTAGACTCCTAAGAGGCTGTTTAGAGGCCGCTGGTTTAAGGGTAGGTAATCAGTTAACAGTGTTTGATTTCTTGGAACCAGGTGATAGAAGATAAGTAGGTAGGTACTTTCAGATAGGCACTTAAAATATATTCTGAACATTAAACATAGGTAACGTTACGCACAAGTCACATATCATCTGTACGTCAATTATCATACCAGAGATAAAGAAAATATTGGGATGTAAATATCATATTTATGACGCACATAGTCAAACTCGATGTACAATGTTTGTAAGCAAACCGCCCATACTTAACCTAAAATTCAATCTGTTGTCGCGTCTTTTATAAGCAATTTACATTATTTGTCAATTTGAGATCTTTGCTCCAATAAATATTGCTGACTTTAATAATGATGTAAAATCCTTGTAACCCATGTTTCGCAAAATAAATGACTTTGAATTTGAATGAAACTCGACGCCAAACAAGTGAGTTTGTGTCGTCGTTTGTTCACAAACATTCTACACGATGTTTGGGTCGTTTATAGTAATAATTCCTCGCAAAACCTGCTCTGATAAGATTAAAGTAATAACATATTATTGCCTGAATCTATTATTAAGAGATTATAATGATACGACATGACGTGGCGGATGTAAATTTAATGTTTTTACAGAAAACAACTTGATAAGTAATTTCCTTACAGTTTTCACCAATTTTATTGTATTTTGTCGTTGCACTTATTGACTAGCCGTTGTTGGTTTCAATAGTGTCCCATTATCTGTTACAAACGCCGCTCCCGTGATCCCCCTAGCTTTGTCGCTAACCAAAAATGCCACCAAATCCGCAATTTCTTCAGAATCGCTGATCCTCTTAAGCGCTGTCATGCCTTCCATTGACTTCCAAACTGTCTCTTGCATTTGTTTTGGCAATCCAGTGTTTTCGACGATGTCAGTCTTCACAGGACCAGGGTTCACGGTGTTAACTCGCACTCCATGGGCCGCCAGCTCTAGAGCGACGCAACGCGAGAAGTGGTCCAAGCCTGCCTTAGAGGTGCAGTAAGCTGATGTCCTTTCTAGCGCTCCCAGACCAGCAACACTTGATATGTTGACGATATTCCCTTTCGTCTGGACGATGTGTTTTGCAGCTAGATGTGTCAAGTATACAGCGGCCCGCAGATTGGTGGCGATAACTTGGTCAAATACTGTTATAGCCTGTTCTTCTAGGACAGTAGCTACTTTAGCGATGCCAGCGTTGTTGATCAATATATCGAGTCTTCCAAATAAATTGAGAGTTTCTGCAATTATCCTTTTAGCATCTTCGTCCTTTGATACATCAGCGATGATGGTCAGGGGTTTGATACCACGTTTTGCTATGATGTCGTTAACATTTTTCAGTTTATTTTCGTTTCTGCCAACGATGGCCACTCTTGCGCCTTCTTCCGCCAACTTCACGGCTATCGCTGCGCCGATGCCAGAACTGGCTCCCGTCACTATAGCCACTTTATTTGCGAGACTCATGTTTACCCGAACGTGTCTCACGGTAAAATAATGAATACGAATCGTAATAACTAGGTAAGTCGATTAGTGTTATAATTTTTTTACATAATGTCTTGTTGTGTTTGATATAGTGCTATATTTTTATCTTACAAAGTACCTACCTACTTAAGGATATCTAGCACGTACTGGCTTATCAGAGACCTACCTTGTATATACGAGCCTAGTAGGTATGTACAGAGTCCAAAGATTATATATGATACCATACACTGAAGAACTAAACACATTCCTAAACTTGTTTGTGAACCTAATAAACCATATGGTTTATTTGGTTCACAAGAAGAATTATGCATTATATATATGAATTATTAATTAAGCAATCACTTGAACGCCCCTCGTAGATATATGTATATCTACGAGGGGCCTTCAAGTGATTGCTCCTAGAGTATCCTGTAAGTCTTGATTCTTTGGTACACACCCTGCCTTTCTTAAATTCACATAAATCTTTCTATGCAAAGGTTGCCTGGACGAGATCGCTTTTAAGCGATAAGGCCGCCGATTGTACTTGTCGCATGTAATGTCTTTTTGTTATGATCTGTGTTTGATTTACAGTAAAGTATTTTTGTATTGTGATTACTAGTGAACCGTACATGTGCTCTGGCTTAGAACAGCAGTAGGCAGACAGTTGGCATGCTATATCAATAATCATTTGTTTCGTAACTTCCATGAAATACACGTCACATTAGTTTTGGCTACAGATACGTAGCAATTTTAAACTTACTAAGGTAAAGTCAACAAATAATATTCAATTCAATTATACATACTACAATAGAAATAAAAAAATGAACAATGAATGGAGAATTATAAAGAGTTTATCTAATTAGCTAGACAATTAGGTACATTTAGTCACATTTACATATATTCAAGGAACTCCTCTTAGCTGTAAAAGCGATTGTCAGTGAGCGTGCTTTAGTTTACTCTTAAAGGTTAGGCTTGTTGCCTTCCTATCAATTTCAGGAAGATTGTTGTACACCGTCGGTACCATTATGCGAGTTAACTTCCGACTTCGCGAGAGCACGTCGTAAGGTGGAGAGCTTGTCCGCTCGCCGCGTGCTGTACCTATGAACGTGGCTATTTGTAGAGAATAGTTCAAGGTTGCTATTTACACTTACCGGTGATGTAGAGAGAAATGGTTGGCGTGGGTGTTCCCATGGCAATGCAGAGGATGGTCATGCTGGATCCTTCCACCACCAGGTTCACGGGGTTCACCGTCGGCGGCTGTTAGACGAAATAAACATTAATATGTAAAGAAAATTACAATTTATTTATTAATTTTGAAACAAGTACATAAAAGGAAAACAGGACGCAAATATGGGCATTGAAATGAAATGAAATAGTGTTTATTTGCTTAAATATAGGTTAACAGTAGAGTAACAAATAGAGTAGTATCTAGTATATTTGACTTGAATTAAATAAATAAATACCGGGAAAGTTACTCGCATCGCTTTATCTTGGCAGTGAAAGCGTTTAAACGGTTTTTACGCGTTCACTGCCAAGATTAAGCGATGCAAACCGTTAAATATGAAACAATTTTCATAATTTGATAACTCTATTTTTCATTACTTGACACTGGCCGAAAAGTGTAAATTATTTTATTTGTATAAAAAATTTAAATGTAAACCTTAGCAAGCATACATTTATTTTAATTTCAATTTGATTTTTGCTTTTTCAACAAGTTATCTCTCAATGATTTCCTGTATCCGTGTTTGAATAACCCAAATCTCTTCAAATAACGGCCGTTACCTTTAATTCGCGTGTAGAAAGGCATTTATCGGAAAAATACATTTATTTAAGGGTGTGTTTATAGTAGGGAAGCGGGAGCGTTTTTAACCCCCCTGCAAACGAATATATCTGTTTAGTGAAATGAAATGAAACTTTTATTTCTTTAAGCTTACAAATAAGCATATTATTTTATAGTTTTATAGTTCACTTCAATTTTTTGTCCACCAGTGGAAGAAGTGGGAAGAAACCACTAGTATGTTCATAACTTATGTGTCTACGTTTGATTTTCTTATCTGTAAGTTGGTAGATTTTGAGTTGGAGCAAAACTTGTTCCAAGCTGTTTTGTCTTCTAGATAATTTGATATTTTGTAATAAGCTTTTTTACGAAGAATATGTTTCACAATTTTTTTAAATTTATTTATTGATAATTTTTGCAACTCACTTGGAGTTTTGTTGTGAAGTTTGCATTGTTTGCTCCTAACCAAACAGCTATGTTGTAGAACTTTAAACGCATGTTATGATGGTGTTTATGTACTGAGTCAAAGTACAATGCTCAAAAGTTTTAGGCTTTTTGTAAAAAAATATTGTCAATGCAGCAGCGTTTGCCTTGAGCGCGATATTCTTTGAAAATCAATTGAAGAAATAGATTTCCCTATCTTCAAAAAACTGCTGCATCAGTATTATTTATCCATATAAAAAGTTTGATAACCTTATCTTATGTCCACTATAAACACACCCTAACACTTCGTTACCGCGCCTCCCTTTACTCCAGCGCCTCGTCCGGTTATTGCGCTTCAAAAGAGCCATTTGCATTTTTTGATGGAAGGAAAGATTGGGGGATCTTTAAGACTTGAGACTTGAATGAAATCTGGCGCTTGTTCGAAGTCGAATAAAGGTTGGTGTTGACATAAAGATAAGGATTGGATTGAGCAGTTAACGTGTACCGTTATTTACTTATTGATCGAGATGACTGAATTAAATTAGGCTCTGGACTGATTTTACAGTTATCTCTAAACTGTACGCGCGCGTCCGGGTGTGGACTGACCATAGCATAGGGTAATGTTATAAGATTTTAAAATTACCCTAAGGGTTAGTTCACACCCAGACGAGATGCGACGCGACGACGTGAGTCATCTAGACGCAGCGTGGCGCAGCTCGGCGCAGCAAAGAGTTTTCATATTATGTCAATATGTCCAGGGCCCAACTGGTGGCTTTCTGGTATCGGGGGTTCAAGATATCGAGATGGAAGACTAAGGAACACTAATTTATATCTGGTCATTGCCATCACCTCCACGCCAGTCGATAAGACCCTGAGTATTCAATCTCTTGAAATATTATTGTATCCCTTCTAAAATAAGGTCTTACCTCAACATACGCAGGGTAGGCCGGGTCCGTCCACGCCACCAATGTCTCAGATGGCTGAGAGTCTCCCGCCGTAGCGTGCGCCTTTACCCAAACAACGTACTGAGTGTTGGGTGACAGCTTCTCTAAGGTATGTCCTGGGACGGTCGTGGTGATGTTGGTCACGTTGCCTTGGTTCATTGAGTTCGGGGATTTGTAGAACATTCTGTAGATAACATTTTAGGTTATAAATAGCCTATTTTGAAGAAACAAAAGTTAATAACAAAGACTTTGCTGAAGTTTTTGAATAGCAGTAAGAAAGGCATTGTAGGTACCACACCATCACAATAATAAACGGAACAGACGGAATAGGGTTAGATTAATTTCGAATTGTAAACAAAAGAACATAAAAACCCAAGATAAAAACAAAAGAAGTACGATATTTAAATAAATATACGTAGAAGTTTTTTTTCAATTACTATAAACCTCTTTGTTAGACCGGAGCAGAAAAAAGTTTCTATCAAAATCTGAAGCTACGAAACTTTTTAGCTACGAGTAGAATAGAGTTCACAACAAGGAGTTCTGTTCATTTGCACAAACCATAATGCTACCTCCTTTTTACTCCTTTTTAGTACGCGAATTTGTTTTCAATTCTTTTTGAATTAGACTTTTTGTTTACTTACGTGTAGCTGATCTTCTCATCAGGTTGCGAGAACTGTGGAGGCTGCCAAGTGAGAGTCAGCCATGTTGCGGAATGTGAGGACACGGCGAGAGTGTGTGGTGGAGACGGTATGTCCGTTACTTGCTTCTCTTCTGTGGGTAAAAGTTTGTGAATTACTTACCAGAAAATAAATTGTATTGAAAACTTTTTTAGTCTCGAACTTTACAAGGTTAACTTAATTTTTAGGGTAGTTAAATGGGATCGAAAAGGCGTAGTGGGAGCGGACATGAAATAGCTACGCAGAGGACTGATAGAAAATTGTCCTTTAGTCCACGTTCGTAGCTGATCTTTGATAACCAGCTACGAACATGTACAGGATAGAATGAAAGGGTCTATCTCTGTCTTCTTCCACTAGTGGACAAAAAGTTTAGTGAAGAGAAAAGCGATATGAAAATCCCTCACTTTATTCTTATTTGAATTTTTTTTTTGACTTGTTTATGACGTTATTTTGTAGAATTAAAAGTACCTAATTGATTTCTGATAATGAATGCTAAGAAGTTTTATATTTTTTCTTTTATAGTTTTATATCTTTTCATTTTTATATACATTACGAATCCCTCTTTGTTCTAAATTAGAATTTCTAACCAAACAAATGTCGAAACGATTATTATTGAAAAAAAAAATCAAATAGATGTTGAGTCAACGATCCAAAGAGCTAAGAGACAGGGGGATAGCAGCTTTTGAAAATTGACGTTGGTCACAGAGTTTTGGCGTCGCGTCGATGGTACCCCAAAAAGGATGGAGGCCCTACACAGATTGCCAACTCAATGATGCCTAAAGTTATCGCTACCTACACCCGTAAAGTTCGAAACGTGTCAAGTGACTGTTAAGTTTGGGTAAACGGCGCTGAAAAGTTTACAGTTGGCAACATGCGAGGAGCAGCTGCTTCGTGCGAGTTTGTTGGAATTATAAATTATAAATGTACTTGTCTGTTGACGTGTCAGTAGGCTTTCCTAAATTGAGCCTAAACTGTGATCACTTATTTATAGCCAGTTTATAAAGGATAAATGGAGCTTTGACAGCATTTTAGGAGTTACAGAAACAATATTTTAACAAAAAGTTCTGACGTTCTTAAGTGGAGATAGGTAGGATAAGGTTTTAAAGAGATTAAGCCATCAGAAAACTGCTTTAGATGACGTAAGACTTACGACTTTTCTACAAGCTTTGGAAGGTTACTAAACTCTTTGAGTTTATATAGTAATGAGACCAGTAGACAAATGGTGAGAAACTCCATTCAAAGACCAAGACTGATGATAAACAGATGTGTCGGGTCGCAGAGCCATGGGAGTAAACCAGTAAAGAAGGAAATAGGACATAACGGAAGGAAGTATTACGTACGCGCATGTAATGCACCTGATGTTGACAAAAATTTAAGTGAACAGAAAATTACCTACTTCTTGTTTGATAATAATTTATGGTATACAATTTGACTTGTCTAAGTGCTTATTTTGTAAGCCTATAGAAATAAAGGATTTTGAATTTTGTTGCAGGCGTCTATAATCTGCTATTTGTCACCTTCATCATCATCATCAGCCTATAGAAGTCCACTGCTGGACATACGCCTCCCTTAGGGCCCTGTCTTTAGCTTGCCGCATCCAGCACCTGCCTGCAGTCCTTCGCAGGTCGTCATCCCACCTGGCCGGAGAGCGTCTTACACTACGTTTACTCAAGGGGGGTGTTTTTATACAATTGACGAGTTACTCAATACTCAATATATTTATTGTTGTCATCACATTGGCTTAATTAGTAGGTTCTTATGTATAGATTAGTATCACAATGTGAACCCTATTGGGCGTGAACAACAAGCGGAAGGCCTGTCACCTTGATGGTATTTAAAAAGAAGTATTCACGTGATGTTGACTTACGGTCATCAGTGATGTTGAAGATCAGCATGCTGGAAGGCAGCGACTCGCCGTGCTGGTTGACGGCCACCACGAACACGTGGTACGTGCTGTTGGCCTCCATGCCTTCTAAGTGCACGCTGGTGTCTGACGCGTTCAAATGCTGGGGAGAGGAAGTAAGTTTTAACTTTTGGAAGATGAGTTAGGAAGGATTTAAATCAGCAGGGAGATATCAAGATTCTGAGTAGTAAAGACGCTGTTTTTGAGCAGGAGTGACGCGAAAGGATATGTTTGACGACCTCTGTGGCGCGTTTGGCGAAGGTCCGCTTGCGACGCACGAGGTTTCGGGTTCGATTCCCGCTTCGGGAAAATTGTGTGTACGACCTGAAGATAATTGTTCCGGGTGTTCTGGTCGTTATTTATGTATAGTAAAAAAAATATCTATGTAATCTATTGTATTAAGTATATCAGTGATCTACTCGTAGTACCCATATCACACACAAGCTCTGCTTAGCTTCGTGCTAAATGATGCTGTGTGAATTGTTCAGCATTATTTATTTATTTGCATATGATTTGGTGACACTAAAATATGGACTATGTTTCAGTGCGAGAATTTTGAGGTGCGAAATATAAAAATGAAAAGTTTTTATTTCTTTAAACTTACAAATAAGCACTTAGACAGGTCATATTTTATAGTTCACTTCAATTTTTTGTCCACCAGTGGAAGAAATGAGAAGAAACCACTAGTATGTTCATAACTTATGTGTCTAGTACATTTGATTTAGCTAGGTACCAAATTTATTTTATTTATTCATTTAACATACAAAATACATCACAATCACATTCAATGATGAGGGTACATAAAGCTTTTTTAAAACTTGATTGCAACATAAACATATGTACGTGCTGCTACATATATAAATATATTATATCGAGTAGGTAGAGTTATTATTATCTATTACAGGTTATGGAATCAAGATAGTAAAAAAAATATTAAATAATTAGAATTACGGTTGCTAAAATAAGAATAAATAAAGCGGCAGTGGTAAAATAGCACTTACATTATAACTGGCCTGCATCTGGTTATAGCTGTACGGCAGCGTGTTGTTCTCGATCTTCTGCCAGTGGACCACGTACGACGAGGAGTTGGCCCCGTCCGTGGGCGGCGACCACTCGAGGCGCACGCGGTCGCCCGTCACCGTCGCGTGGAGCTGCCGTGGCGGCCCGGGGAGGATACCGGTTCCTGGGGGGTGATAGTATTTTATTAACCACGGGAATAATATATCTATATATACATATAAAAGAAAGTTGTGTTAGTTTAACTTTAACTATTTATAACTCAAGAGCGGCTGAACTTATTTGGCTGAAAATTGGTGGAGAACCTTAGAACTAGGAGACGGACATAGGATATTTTTTTATTATCTAAATCATTTGACACATAGATTTCCACGGGGGCGAGGCCGCGGGACGCAGCAGGTAATGCACGTCAAAGATTTTTCTTTTCAATGATCGCTCGAGGTTGGCAGTGTGCCAGAAATCTAACCTGTCTCGAGCGCCATAAATTAAAGCTGAAAAAGAAAATCAAGACGTCAGAATAATATCGTTAATAGGCAAATGGTACAACATTGTACAGGATAAGCCTCTTTCGTGGTTTCCCGCGGTTTCACCCGCGCAAAATTCAAATTACACATTTATAAAATTTAATAGGTATGGCCTATGTCACCCGGGGATAGTGTAGCTTCCCAATGGTGAAATAATTTTTAAAATCAGTAATTTCGGAGCCTATTCAATACAAACAAAAAAAAAAACAAACCTTTTCTCTTCACAATATTAGTATAGAAAACACCCCAACAACAGACAGCCCTTCGACCAGGGATGACGACCAGCGAAAGACTGCAGGTAGATGCTGGATGCGTCAAGCTGAAGACAGGGCGCTATGGCGCTCATTGGGGGAGGCCTATGTCCAGCGGTGGACTAATATAGGCTGATGATGATGATAGAAGACACTGACCTTCCTCGAAACACTGCACAATGTTCCCTATATACGGGACGCAGGAGTTGACTCCGCCTGTGAACGCGCCCGTACACACACCCCGGCACGACGGGGGCACGCCGCGACGCATGCAGCACGCTTCATGGTTACGACCTGGAGAATAAAAATAAATATTGTATTCAAGGTTCCTTTCTAATTTAAGAGGACTCCTGGACACGGGGCAAAGATGAAATCTTCAAATATACTGAAATTTTCACACATGCCTGGTATAATCGGTGATGATGATCCCCTGAGTAAGCTGAATGTTGCGATATAAGTAAATTCATATTCCTCCTACATTCACAACTCCCGGATGGCCTATGTCCATTGTAAACCCAGTGCTGTAGTTACCTCCAGCACCACATCTCAGCAGCTTGTGGAACTCCTGCGCACAGAGCGGAGCCAACATCCTCAGGTCCGACATCTTGGCGTCGTAGGAGCAGAGAGGCATGCAGACGCCGGCGAGCTGCACGCGCTCGCAGCACGCCGTGACGTTATAGTTGTTGGCTGCTACTTCTTCTTCTTCTATCACCTGGTAATGTGGATATGATTTTAAAGGATTTTATGGTAGTCTGGGATAGCTTTTAGGGTGGTGATCGCAAGGTGTGTCTGCAACCCTAGCGACACCAGCTGATCGCAAATGTTCCCTATGAATGTATAAAAAATAATTATTTAACGTATATCTTAAGAGCCCTTTTTGATTTCATTGCATATTTATCACATAAAACAAGTGTAAAATAGTAATAAAATTTTTAAATTTTTTTTAGGTTTGAAATTTTGCTGGATTGTTATTATAAGTGCTTTGTGCTTACTTTTGTCGGATTCTCTTAAAAAGGAATACTATTTCCAACAAAGTTTATCGAGTTGGCGATGAGTCACCAGATTATGGCAAAAACTTCCATTGTTTGGGGAGTGTGAGAGGAGGAGTGACCAGGCTCATTCACGTACATATATAGAAATGGTCCTTTAACTTTAGTCAGTTTGCACCATTTTAAGCTTCTAATCTTCTAAAACTGTGTGCCGTCAAAATATAAGTCTTGTAACATGCTTGTATACAGTTTATGAATGGGTAATGCAAAATGGGTACATTTTCTACTCCTGGGCTTACGTATTATGTGTGCAGAGTGTTGTTTGTTACCTGACTCTGGGTCCTGAAGATGAGCCGCGGCGAAGGGTCTCCCACCCCATGCTCGTTGACAGCCTCCACGTAGATCTCGTAATCCGTGTTCGACTCCAGGTCTTCCAGGATGTATGGGGAATGCACCTGCAGGACAAGTTGACACAATGAGGTTTTAAATAAATATATAATGCTGGATTATCCACACAGCATCATCTAGCCCCAAGTTAAGCAGAGCTTGTATTATGGGTACTAGATGACTGATATACTTAATACAATACATTACATAGATAGATATTTTTTATTATACATCGATAACGACCAGAACATCCGGAACAAATATGTGCAAATCGTACCTACACGCAATTGTTCCGAGGCGGGAATCAAACCAGTAACCTCCTGCGTCGCAGGCGGACTTTCGCACACCGCGCCACAGAGATCTTCTCATCATCTTATGAAATTTACTTTCAAGGAAATGTTATTCGGTTAACATTACAATGGTTTCTCCCACACAATTAAGCTCGATTACCAGTACCCTATAAGAAGGCATCCGATACTTCCTTGTGGCAAGGAGCCAAGTGGAGGCTTCCTCACTTGTTGCTGTCCATCCGCAAGTGGAACTCGATGTTGTGTTATGAAGCTAATTGGGATCGTGAACTGCGGGGCGGGACAGGACTGCGATCGTGCTTAAAAGTGACATTACATGTTAAAATGTTTATGCCATAATAAAGGATACACAGCCTTAATCATATTAGGAGACACCTTTTAAGTATTATGAAAACACTTGTGTAGGTGGCTTCGCTCTTCCACATTTAAATTATGTATGTATTCGTTTTTGAAGGTTTACCTGCTATATAAAACTAGCAATACTATAATACTACTTTAAAAAAATTAAGTATTTAAAGTAGTTGAGAGTAGCACACAGAATCTGTCATGACCTCTCTCACAATAACTTTTTAACAGTATGGTCCAACGGTGACATACATATATGTGACCTATGTAGCAAAATCTGATATGCTCTGCTATGAACGTAATACGTGTTTCGCAAAATAAAGACTATTCTTTTCGAGTTGTTGCGACATAGAATGGAAATATATTTTGAAAACCGTATGACATCTTGGTTGTTTGGCTATGTCGAGTCAGACATTTTCCCCAGACTGAATTTGTTACAATTCAGGACATGAACTGGCCGGTAGACTTGCCTGCCTTCTTAACTTTATGGGTTCGGTAAGCGAGCGGTTTTTTCCTCTAAAGGTACATTTAGATAGATATTTTCCAAAACAAAAGGCTGCAGAATTCTCGATTATTATGAACATCTAAGAACCGAGACGTTTGGTTAGTATCTAACTCAATTGACGCGAAGTCCTCGTTTATCTCGTCTTTAGAATAGGCAATGCTCAGCCCCATTACAGTATGTAAAGCGGGAGGGAAGTGTTTGTACAAGGGAATTTATTCAACGTTGTTTGAATAACTTGTGCTTTGCATTATTCATGTTCATGCGAATAGTGTTGGCGTACTGTGATAATATACAATTACTTTATGGTCGTTGCACGTCGAGCCGGTTCGGTTTACTGAAGGGTCCTGAGGCTGAGTTAGAATCGGAAGATTGAGATGACAATATATTAAACATCTTTGAATGAAAATTGGTATCAAATCAAATCAATTATTTATTTGCAAGAATATAAGTCAAAAATATTTTTACGCGATCTGAACACAGTGTGTAAACCTGCTGAAACGTCGGGAAAAAGGTAAATAAACGCGATAAATACTCGTTGTATTAATACTTATTATATGTATATAGTCTCAAGTAAATACATGCCATAATTATTGGTCAATGTCAGGTCTTATAACTATTAAAGTACTTGTGTTCAGCCTGCACGCAGGCGTGCTAAATATGTCATATTGTTACAAATAATTAATTATTAGTGAAATTATGTAACAATTCATATTTCTAAAAATTCTTTAAAATTAAGAAAAAAAAAAATTACCATCGACTTAGCTTTTTCCTAAATATATTTGATAGTTGTGCATATGCACGATTGAGGTACTAAGTAAGTGTACTAGGCAATAACAAATTTATTTCCAAAATACGTAGTACGAGTAGGTACGCTCAGGGTTATTTCGCAATTCCCACTCCGACTGACTCACTGTAGTTAACTATATCATACTAGTAGCCTCATGTTACCAATAAAGCGTGGCCAGTGAGCGATGAACCACAGGGGAGTGAACTGTATTTACCAGTTAGATAGAAACTTTTTGCGTTAAACAAGGAAGAACTCAATTAATTGCGAAAATTTCCCAAAAAACGTTGTAGTCACCGTCAGTTTTCACATATATGTAGATGTTGAACCAATATTTTACTGTGTGTGGTGACCAGTGGACTACCTATTTCTTACTTTCTCTATCACCTTGTAGTCATCTCTGATTGCTATTTTAATCTGTCTATGACTTGTATTTGTTTTACACCTACTGATCAATTAACTTTCATTCTTAGATTCATGTTAAAAGTGCAAATAATATTTATTGAAATTGACTTACCTGCCTACATACCTTAGGTTATACATAAATAATGTTTGACGTTTTGGACTGTAGGTACATTATTCTGTAAGTCAAGTCTAAATAAAAAAAAATAATAATGTCCATGTCAAATCGGTCGTCTTGTATTGACGACCGATGTGGCGTGGCGGGCGAAGGTGCGACGCAGGAGATTGCGGGTTCGATTCCCGCCTTGGGAAAAATGTTATCTACAAATATTTGTTCCGGGTGTTCTCGGTATTACTATGAATAATAAAAATATATATCTGTAATGTATTTCAGTCATCTAACTCCTATAACCAAGCACTGTTTAGCTTGGGTCAAGATGTTGCTGTGTAGATTGCCAGCATTATTCATTATTCAATGCAGATTGTAATGTGTCCAAGTCCTTGGGTGGTGATCACAGAACCCCAAAAAGCTTTGGTGGGCTGAAGATTGATTATTCCTTCCCAACCCAAACAAAGATATTGTCACACATCAGTCGCCTACCTTCTCTATCGCCTTGTAATCATCTCCCGCCTGCAGCGTCTTGTAATGCAGGTTGTAATGCTGGACGGTATCAGCCAAAGCCGCGGGCTGCGACCAGTGCACCACTGCGTAGTCAGTGTCGATGTTAGTGAGGTAAAGCCGCGCGGGTGCGCCCGGGAGGACCCCGTAGCCTTGGAGCAGGCAGTTCGTGTAGGAACTCATGTAGCGGAGACACCTGGTGGAATAAAAGAGATATTATATTGAAGATTTGATCGGTACGAGAGAAAGACGAAGAGCAAGAGGAGTGGATGACCTCTCTTTTCTGCTTCCACTGCTGGCAGTGGGATGACAGTCAAATTATAAATAATTAGCTGTTTCCCGCGGTTTCACCTGCGTTAAGAGCGTTTATTCCTAAAATGCGCAGAAACAGTACTTTTAAAAACCCGTTTATATCATGAACCACTTATCTTATAGTATATGTTATTTACTAATAATTTTAGGAAATTTTAGTGTCCAACGAGTTTGACTATAAAATATTTCGATTAATATAGTATGTACGCGTTCTATCAAGATAACGTGTGAGAGGTTTTCATAATTTCCCTTTCAGCATCAGTTTCGAAGCTCAAAATAATAGAAAATACTGACATATCTAATTAAGAAAAAAATATAACCTACTGATGAGATCCTTGGCTAAAAACTTACTTAGAAAGATGTTTGGTTTTGGTATCCTACTATGAGAAATTAAAATTCAAAAAATGTGAAATATTGCGAATATTTCACATTTTTAAATGATGTTTTTACCGATATACCTTATTTAATTTAATATAATAATAGCCTACCAATAAAGTGAAGCATCTTTTTTAAAATCATACATTTAAAATTTTTATGATTTTGTTGCTATTATTTTTCTATAAATATTTAATGAGCGACGTGACCACACTCTAGAAAGCCTCGCGGCGGACTGATTTTCGCGTAGCGTTTTATAGTAGTTTTAAAATATTTATAGAAAAATAATAGCTACAAAATCATAAAAATTTTAAATGTATGATTTTAAAAAAGATGCTTCACTTTATTGGTAGGCTATTATTATATTAAATTAAATAAGGTATATCGGTAAAAACATCATTTAAAAATGTGAAATATTCGTAATATTTCACATTTTTTGAATTTTAATTTCTCATAGTAGGATACCAAAACCAAACATCTTTCTAAGTAAGTTTTTAGCCAAGGATCTCATCAGTAGGTTATATTTTTTTCTTAATTAGATATGTCAGTATTTTCTATTATTTTGAGCTTCGAAACTGATGCTGAAAGGGAAATTATGAAAACCTCTCACAAGTTATCTTGATAGAACGCGTACATACTATATTAATCGAAATATTTTATAGTCAAACTCGTTGGACACTAAAATTTCCTAAAATTATTAGTAAATAACATATACTATAAGATAAGCGGTTCATGATATAAACGGGTTTGAAAAGTACTGTTTCTGCGCATTTTAGGAATAAAGGCTCTTAATTCGAATTTCACATTTCTAAAATAGTATAATATAGTCTATGTCACCCGGGGATAGAGTAGCTTCCTAACAGTGAAACAATTTTTAAATACGGTCCAGTAGTTTCGGAGCCTATTCAATGCAAACAAATAAAAAATCTAATCTTTCCTCTTTATAATATTAGTATAGACAAGACCGAAACAAAGGAATGATACTAAAGACGAATGTTGGCTACCTACTTACTTGGTAAGGAGAAATAAATGTTGAAGATCGGTTTCAGCAGGCAAATCTACCACAACATGGGGCATATACGGCATAGAAGTGGCAATTATTATGCAAAATTCAGTTGGGCCTATGCTCAAATAGCAAAGACAATTTAACGATATTCAGAGGAATAAAAGAAATGATAAATAACAGATCAAAAAAATCGTACTTGAAGTGATTGAAGTCCAAATTGGTGATATTTCCACTGCACAGCGGGAGACAGGAGTCAGGCAGCCCCCGGGACCGGCAGCAAGGCGTGTGGTCCATCCCGTTGGCGAGGCAACCGAAGGTGACGCCGGCCCAGGGCGCACAGATCATCAGGTCTGTCACCTGCAACTGTCGGGTTAAACGGGCCCTTTTGGAGTGAGAGTGCGTTAGTCACAAATGGAGGTGAAGTCACAGGTTCTGTAGCTGTGGATTTAGATGCCAGGTGATTGTCTGCGGTTGTGAGGTTTTTTTGTTATTGGACACGATGTATATGGGTGATAAGATGCAATGCGATTCAGATGGTTGTAGTGAATTTTTTATGTAGTTGATTGTTGGTTGTCAGTTTACATTGAAATGAACTCCTAGTAGAAACACGTTATTATAAAATGTGGAAAAATGTCACAATATTCTAGAAAACATAGCCTAGACAATAGAATAGAATATATTACTGGCTTCTACCAGTTTGTTGGTGCATGGCAATGAAAAAGTCCGTCAGTGCTTTAGCGTGATATACTCGTATGACGACGTTGCAATGAACATTTATTGATGTCAATGGTTGGTTTTGTGAACAACAGTATCGTTTTGTGTGTTGTTCTGTGGCACACCTGCCATTTTATGACGGTTACCCAATGGTTCAAACCACACACAAAACTTACTACAATCTCAAATGTCTTCGTAGGATCGCATAGCTTCTCCACGCAACCGTAATGCGTGACTCCAGCGTTGGTGCAGCACGTTCTGACGTCAGGCAGCTTGGGAGCTGCAGCCACGTCTTTGGGCTTCAGTTTACCAGGTGTCAGGGTCAGTGACCTGGAAAAATCTAGCTTGAAATAGAGCTTGGGAATACAAGGTTTAGTTGCAAGACTATTATTATATTCAAGACTATATATTTATTGCTCTGCGGATTATTTATTTAAATAATCTATTTTTGTCTCCTCTTGTCCTGTACAAGTAACAATAAATTGTAAAGAAATTGCTTTAACACAAAAGTCATTTAAAACGGGATATTGACCGTGATTTGATTTTTGAGTTTTCCAATATTGTGTGTATTTCATTTTTGGAGGACGCAACCTATATCCAGGTACGAGTAAATGACTTGGATATTGAGATGCAACATTCGGATTCAGAATGAAATCCGCTAGGCTCTCGTTACTGATTAATAATATAAAACAAAAGAATCTTTACATGACTGCAACTGGCAACGATTTACTTCTTAAGATGTTGATATGCATAAAAAAACTACAAACCTGATTGCATAACTTGGCAAACTGGATCCATGTACATTGAAAGACGTCACCGTTATCTCATACATCGTGAACGGCATCAGATCATTCACCACCAGGAAGGTCTTATTACTTTGCACTCTATACGTGACGGATACTGTAGCTTGCATCGTGTCATTGGATTTTGAACTCTCTGTGGTTTCTATAAGATGTGCGTCGAATGATCTAAGGGTTGTGATGTTGACAATGTATTCGACGACTGATTCTGTGTTCTCGAGGGGTGGACTCCAGGAGACGTTCAGTTGTTTCTCATTGAGCGGGTCTACTTCTACGTCTTCTGGTTGGCTTGGGAGGAGTTCTGTGGGGAACGGGTTAATTAATTTGTCAATTTTTATTGTCATAGTTTCTTTATTTTATAACTTTTTGTTAAATCCCGTAACCAAGGTAGAGCGAAACCGCTTTGTACAAGTATACTTAAAAAGAGGCTTCAAAAATGTGTAAGATAAATATGGACTTGGTGAACGAAGGAAAACATTTGCAGGTTTGCAGGTATTTGACCTTTGTATTTGAATTGACTAAATTACAGATTTTTTTGGTAATGGTTTGGTTCAGCTCGTTAGAAATAAAACCGGAGGAAAATAACATGCTGTGATATCTAGAATCCACAATAGAAGCCAAAGAAAACAGCTGTTTGCTGACTTATTACATTTATAAACTAGGTACGTATGTACCGTATCACTGGGGTATCAGTCGTTGAAAGATTACGACGTTGGCTAACCAATCAGAAACTTTCATCTCTATCCACCAAGTGAACTTACCAATCCCTTCAACAATACAAGCCAGCGTCTTCTCCATATAGGATGCGCAAGAGTAGTGCGTCTTGATGTTGTCCGTGACCGGCGTGAACTCTCCGCGACAGACGTCCTGGCAGATGTCGGGGACGTGCTCCTGTGCGCAGCAGGGCACATGGTTGCGGCCGTCAGCCATGCATCTGAATAATAGAGAAAACATATTGAGGAACTTTCTCGTGCTAAGTATTACAGTGGTTATATGTTTGGTTCACTGAGCATCTACTTATTGTGATCTAGAATAGAATAAAATAGAAAATGCCCTAATGTAATCACCCCCTGCCAAATTATGGCAGGGGGTGATTACATTATGATTCCCCTGCATATAAAATACACACTTGGTGTAGGTATGATATTTCTATGCACAGGACGAAAAGTTTGAGATTTCGTCAATATCGAATGGACTGTATGATGCAGAAGCACAGGCAGGCCCTGTTGACGTTAGAGGCGACACAAAAGTCGGTGTAATTGTGAGAGAGAGCTGTGGTGGAGAGGGTATAGCTGCTGGCTGAGCAGCCGTGATGATGCACTAGATAAGTCTACTTACTTGACGATGGAAGGGAAGTCTGGCTGACACGTCTCGGGATCCTGCCCCGTCCCTTCCAGAATGGATTGTATGCTGCAGAATCCCAGGCAGGCCTTGCTGACGTTAGAGGCGACACAACAGTCAGTGTAGTTGTGAGACAGAGCTGTGGTGGACAACGTTGGTGCGTTGGCTGAGTAGGAGTCTGTGCTGTTGGCGCTCTCTGGAGGCGTGAGACCTCGGGATATCACTGGAAGAGAGATCGAGTTAGTTTACTTATTGCATCAGTAAATTGTTTCATCATCATCATCAGTCCACTGCTGGACATAGGCTAGCAGTGGACTAATATAGGCTGATGATGACTAATATAGGCCCACAATGAGCGCCGTAGCACCCTGTCTTCAACTTGACGCATCCAGCATCTATCTGCAGTCTAATGCAGGTCGTAATCTCACCTGGCAAATAGTTTATTGCAAGTATATTTTAGGTCTAATGTAGATCTCTTTAGGTATGCTTCCACAACTTCAACAGGAGCCGAGCATTACAAAGTTAGATATTTGTGGGTGGGTATTTTATTACAACAAACCTAATCATCTACGCATTCTACGCATCGGACGTTTTAGACCATACCAACTTATAACCTGCAAATAAATGATTTTATTTGATTTTGATTTGATGCGTCGTGCGTGTAACTATTTGCTAATATTTTTCGTTGATCTCAGTCTAAGGATATCACAGATAATTTTAATACTATTTTAGAGGTCATTTTGATACTCAGCAGATGTTTTTTCTAGTACATATTCAATGGATTTATTTTCTAAAATAATTTATTTTATTATTCAATGGATTACCAGTGAGTCTATGGAAGCTCCGCACGGGAGGTTCTGTATTCAGCTCGCACATGTAGAGACCGGCGTCGGATGGCTTCACAGCTTTGATGACGAGTGCCCAAACGTCGCCGCCCTTCTTGATGCCGGGACCTTGCAGCGGCTCTTCAGCTGAAATAGGAGAGGGTTTTATATTTATTTATTTATTAAAGGTACACCAACAGTATACATATCGTGCTTATATTTATATTAAACGTAAGTTAGACAAGTTCTAATATATATTATACTTTTAAAAGGTGGAGATTTTATTTCTTGTGCCTTTGAGCCTTCCACTTTCGAGAAGCTATTACCTAATCTCCCTTTTTTGCTTTTATTAATGGATCTCATAGATTAATGGGTTCATGATCATGGTCGTAAATCCATTCCATGGCAGAAAATGTTGTTTGTTATTAGAAGAGAATCTTCTAATAACAAACAACATTTTCTGCCATACGACTTTAATTTGAAAACCTGATGCAGTGGCAGGAACGAAGATAAATAAGCTTTGTGTTATCTTCGGTCATGACATGACATAGTGTGATTTTATTAACTACATTGTATACCTATATTAACTACATGACTCATGACTTGTTATTGAAATCAAAATAATACAAAACAGTACTCAAAGTAAACTTACAGTCAAAACAGTAAAGTTACAGTTACTTACAGTCATCATGCAAAATTTGTATCCTGTCGTCCCTGGTGACCCTCACAGCACCAGCAGTCAACAGATTCAGGTCCCGGGCTCTCCTCCACAGAACTGGTTTCCCCCTGAATCACAAATAGAAGACGTTTAGTTCCATAACACCGAAGAGGATATCTAGAAAAGTAATTTTATACAAAAAAAATGCCATTTTCTGGCTTACTGGAATAGACACCAGCAAAATTGTATGCTTTTCATTGATTTTATTGAAAAAATATATTAGAATTTGATTTATTATTAAAATTTTAATCGTTACTGAAATTTTGCACACCTTATTAGGTACCTATAGGCCATTAATGTCGAGTTTTCCAAAGAAAAAAAAGTTTGTCGCATGGAAAAATCTAATTATGTACAAATCCAAGGAGGTAAGGAAAACAAGTTTGACTTATATAACCTTTTTCGAGCCATGAACAGAACAAACAAACGACAATAGACTGATGAATAAGAAGGTTGAATGTTGTTTTACCTCCTTCAAAATAAGTTATAATGATTTAAAACTTTTTTCGTTTACGACCATAATATCTTTAACTTATTACACAATCGAAATGTAGTACAGCATTCCAAATTCAAACTACATAGGTAGCGAAGTTGGAACAACCTACAAGTACCTATTCATGTAATGGATGAGAGTTGTATGAATACAATTCCATAACATGAATGTGCTTTTTGAAGAGGCTAGACTATTACATATTATCTCAGTCAGTACCTCGCGCCTAGCACCACGCAGGTCAGCAAAGCATCCTCCCCACTCCTCACAGCGACTCCACCAGCCGGTGCTCGCATCCAGGTCTCTTTAGGCTCCTCATCTTCTAGAGAGCTGCCGGTTGAGGAGTTAGCTGTATCCGCTGACTCGCTTTTGAAATCTGCTGAAGAATGGTGAATGTTAAATGCATGTAGATAGGATATCAGAATTAAATGCTATTTGTGTGTGAGTATATTACTTGAGGAGGGCTAAAACGTTGAGGTTTGATAGTCCGATCGTCTTATTCTGGTTGGTATATTAGAAAAATCAGAAGTATGTATGTATATTTTTCATACATTTTTGGACAGGCCATAAATTAATAATCTGTTGGGTCAGCTCTGAGTAAAACGCGTTTCATAAATTTTCTTTCATAAGTGTATTTCGGTGAGCGGTGGTTCGAAAGAAAGCTCCAGCCAATGTGACTTTAGCAACCACACCTAATACGTGATTGTGTGCTGGTAACTTCGACCATGGTAAAGAAAACCGAGCATCTAGTTTTGTCGCTTTTAAGCGATAAGGCTGCCATTTGTACTTCCATTAATCTAAATACTAATCTCTGTATTGTTTTCTATTTTGTGTGGTATAATGACAGTGTTTTCTATCTAATTTCTGTTTAATTGTCCTTATACCAACTTCAAAACACATAGTGGGTTAGATCTAAGTACACTGTTTAACGCTTTCACTGCCCTGCCTTGGCGGTACATCTCCGGCTGCGCAGGAGCGTGCCTTAGCTAGAAGGTGGTTAAGCACGTCTACGTGCGGCGTTGGCAATTAAAGTATTAAAAAGTACAGTATAGCTACGTACCTAATACATTATTATAAATAAGTTCGCCCTCAATAGACGACCTCATATAAAATTCAGCTCGTCTGGTAATTTCTTGACCCATCTACATAAAACACGACTATAAAATTTAGATTTACGTATAGATGTAACAGATACCTATGATTCGAAACTATAAAACCCTATTCAATTTGATTTTATGTGACCCCATTTAGGTTATTGAAGTTTCTGTTATTGAAGTGGAATCGGTAGGTAGAGCACTTTAGCGATGGAACTGTGGTTGATGACCGTCCCTTGAAGATTTGCGGGTCGTACAGGCCTTAGCCTCTGATAAAAAGGTCGGCCCAGGGCGGGGGAAATGCGAATGTAAATGTAGAAAGAGATTTGGGGTGGGGTAGTAGTTTTGGAGGTATGGAGCTAGATGGAATAGTCAGAAAAGTTGCATACGAGTAATTTTAACGTTACGTGTATGTGCGGCTGGAACGACACGTTTAAAAGTTATAAAATAGTAAAAAATTACAATTGAAATTA
This sequence comes from Eupithecia dodoneata, assembly GCA_947044415.1. Classification (NCBI taxonomy): domain Eukaryota; kingdom Metazoa; phylum Arthropoda; class Insecta; order Lepidoptera; family Geometridae; genus Eupithecia; species Eupithecia dodoneata. Next base: position 11,076,454 of record OX345672.1, on the reverse strand, counting down.
GCATGAACCATCATGAACATGTCGGAAGAAATAATCTGGAAAATGATTTAATACATTTACGATATTTGTTTTTTTTCAATTTTATTATTATGAAAAAAGGCGTTTTTCATGAAATAGGAAATGTGTAATGCGGAAACACTAACTAAACCGGTGTCCATGATAAAGAACATGTGTTATCCGTTTTGTACCACCAAGAAAACCGTTTTCCACATGTTTTCCACGATAAGGACATGTGTTATCCGTTTTGCACCACTTAGAAAACCGTTTTCCATTATAAAGGACATGTGTTATCCTTTTTGCACCACTTAGAAAACCGTTTTCCACGATAAGGACATGTGTTATCCGTTTTGCACCACTTAGAAAACCGTTTTCCATTATAAAGGACATGTGTTATCCTTTTTGCACCACTTAGAAAACCGTTTTCCACGATAAGGACATGTGTTATCCGTTTTGCACCACTTAGAAAACCGTTTTCCATTATAAAGGACATGTGTTATCCGTTTTGCACCACTTAGAAAACCGTTTTCCATTATAAAGGACATGTGTTATCCGTTTTGCACTACTTAGAAAACTGTATTTTCATGATAAAGGACAATATGTGTCATATGTTTTACTTTACTAACGAAACCGCTTTTAATCGAACCGAACCCGCACCTCATTCCGATTCACTCTAGAGCGGTCACGTCGCGGCGCGGCGGCCGGATAAAGAAATCAACGCAAATTGCGCACTCGCTACCACCGCGCGCGGTCTGACCAAACAATATGCCACATGACTGTGCTCTTTGACTAGCTCCAATTGCTTGTGCATGTGTTTGTGGCTTGTTAGCTATGCATGCTGACAGTACGTGTTTTGATCAGAAACGGTCAGGTTTTGTTCATAGATAGATAGATAGATAATTCTTTATGGCACCCTTAGTTTATAATAACAACGTAAAATAAAAAACTTAAAAAAAACTAGATACATTTGGCGGTCTTATCGCTCAAGAGCGATCTCTACCAGACAACCACGGATGGATAGGATCGTGGACAGTACCAGGGGATCTGTCCGTAAGACTGTTTTGTTGAGAAAGTAGAACTAGTAAATTTTTCTTTTTGTTTGGGAAATAATATTTTGATTAATTTATAAAAAACTAAAAACTTTTTTTCAATTTTGCGGTACAAATACTTGCTCGTATCCAAAAGAATTTTATAGATCTCTTTATATGGCGTAGCGTAGGGGTATTCGGTATACATAGCGTAGGGGTATTCGCTATACATAGCGTAGGGGTATTCGCTATACATAGCGTAGGGGTATTCGCTATACATAGCGAAAGAATTGTCTAAATCCGTGCATAATTGACGTTTTGTTTTGGAAAGTAATTGGAATTTTACAAACGGCAAATCACTGGACAGGGGCCTGGTCCGAAGGTACAAATATTTATATTGCAAATTGGATCATGAACTGAGCTATACCGGTATACCTACAGCACTCGTTACAGTCTGTTACAGGAAGTATAGAAAGGATTGACTCTATGACCCTGTGCTAAAATAGGGGTTGGGGAAAGTATCTACCTACCCCGTGAGAAGCGATGAAGCGGTTTCCATATTAATCTTTAAAAGATCGGAAAGTGAGGAAGAATTGTACAGAACACTTTACTTTTATGTAAAGAAAATTATGCTCAAGTTTCACGAAAGTTTCGTGGATATTTTTGGAATTGAGATTAGTTTTTGTTACCGAGGAGAAGAGCACAAAAAGAGCGAAACATTGGATTATTTGTACATTTCTAAGGCCTTGGTAAATAAAGTAAGTAAGCCACTACAGAATGTTGTCTATTTAAAATCTTCCACCTGTCAAAATTCACATATCTAGACTTGTTACGAATATTATACGATAAAACTTTTGAAGCTCCATGGTTATTAACACGAAAATCATTTATAGCGGGATATTTACCTAATAATATTTGAGTTTTCCAATAAATCAAATCATGATAAATATCCCGTTATAAATGACTTTTGTATTTCTATACGTTTGTGAGTAAAACACTCCTAAGATAACTCGAAGCTCAACGCTTCAAGGCTAAAGATTGCACGCTATTTGTACAAACATAATACAGGGCGCGCGGAACTTGAGAGAGGCTCAAAATAAGCACAATACAGGGTGCGTGGATGGAGAGGGGCTCAAAGGCACGTGACTGGATACATCCCTTGAGTGCTCGCGCTTACCTGGAGATATTGTGAGACACAAGGGTCAGGAGAATACTTGGCATGATAATAAACTTGTAAGGAGGTAGGTAGTATCTATATGTCTAGGTACGCCCTACCTCTTTACAAGTTATAGATTTAGAGAAGCTATGAGACCCAGGATACTCAACAGGTGTATAGTTTAATTTCACCCAAAGTTGGCCTCCGCTAACATAACGCTTGTTGGGTAGTTAAATAGGGCTATTGTATGTATAACAGGCCTTGTAACTAATGAGAACTATTTGACGGGGTGACGAATAAAAACAAGTTCGCCGTGTGACCAATAATAACAAAACTAAGACGAGAACTGACGAAAACATATGACTGATTGAAACAAATTTTAATGCTTTTTAGTTGTGACCAATCAGAACACTTTTTTGCAGTGACGAAATGTTGTCTTAATCTTTTTATAGGCAAAGTTATTCAAAAGGTTGCATTCTTAAAAGAAGTTTGAATACATAACATGGCTAGGAACAAGGGAACGTAGGCTGCTAGCATCTTTGTAATGGGCATTTATCAATTCTCGGATTGATCTAACATCGTCAGACAAAATAAACAATGAAATGTGGATATTTGTTACCTCGACAATAAGTTGGTATGAAGCTGACCTGAAACTGTTTTCTAACGTCTCTGTGATATTTTCTTTCTTTCTCGTTTACCGCAGGGCCTTTTCAAACCTCTTCCAGCGTCATGAACCGTGTGTTCGAGCATGGTTCAAGGTAAGTTCAATGCGAAAGCACGCCCGCAGATACCGGCATAACTAAGTGAGCACAGGTGCGTAACTCCTTCACGTGGAAATACCAACCGAGATGCCTTTTAAATATTTTTTATTGTGACATTTGTTGACAAATACGTTGCTAGGGGTTATAGGTTTAAGACTACTTTGAGTCTTAATGCTTTGAGACCACTTAGAGTATTATCTTAATTTGACTAGATAGCAGTTATGACTAACTCACTTTCTGACTAAATCTAGATGTGACCACACACCACATCCGACTTTAAATGCATACGACCTGTTATCAGATCTTAGGTTTTTTCAAAAACCTCCTTGACCAAAAAGCGAGCAATGCTGAGTTTTTCTTGCTATATGTATAATGCTACTATAATAATATAAAATCGTCTATATCTGAAGGTCTTGAATGTATATACCATACATTATTGGTGAGATAATATTATATTTAAGACCTATTTCTCCGTTTGCTTCTATACAAAATATTCTTGTTAGTATCTTTAGTTGTCTTAGATAAGTCTCATTTATTATATTAAACATAAGCAGGCCATAAGGTTGTGGAATGCACTACCAGAGTCCATTAGAAAAACTATATCCTTGCCTGTTTTTAAAGCTCACGTCAAGGAGTTTTTCCTGCCAAAAGAATGAATATCGGTACTTACTATTTATTTATTTATGTATTTAAGTAGTGTAATTAATTTGGGTTTTGTAATATTTATTATTTGTTTTTTAGTATTCTTATTTAGATAACCTGTGGTACACCCCCTGCCTTTTCTTAAATTCATATAATTCTTTCCATCCAAAGGTTGCCTGGAAGAGATCGCTTCTAAGCGATAAGGCCGCCCATTGTACCTGTCGCATATAATGTACTTTTGTAATGATTAATTTGATTATGGTGTTGAATAAAGTGTTTTGACGATTAAACTCATTTTTATTTATGATTTTTTTAATTTAAATTCGTCCAGAAGCAAGTAATTAATATAACATTGAAATAACAAGTCGAACGTCTTTGTCTCCTGTTATCTTTATGACAGTCCGTGAAATAATATCTTTGTTTCATTTAAAGATATCTTCATGAAAATTCAAATGAAAGCCCAAAGTGGCTCATCGGACATTGAAGTTCCGCTAATCATGGTTTTATTAGAGAACAGAATCTCATTATTGTCGACGAGGGCATAGGGCAACGCCACGGGTTTTTAAACAGCTAGCCAACTTAGCAGAAGCTAAAAGAGTTGTTACGTAACGGGTTTGGTTGTTAAACTAGGCCTAGATTTCAGTACTCACGCAATTTTCGTGGTAAATATCTTGAATTACACAAAATTCAAAATTTTTCCTTTGTTTTGAATGTGACGCGATTGACAAAAAAAAATACTATAAAAAGGGCGTAGGCACATAATTTGGTGGAGATCGCAGGAACCCCGCGGTCTATTGGTGGAGATCGCAGGAACCCCGCGGTCTATTGGTGGAGATCACAGGAACCCCGCGGTCTATTCAAATGACTAATGTTTTGATTAGTAGGTTATTAGGAATTAGTTGGTTTTATGCCATTTTATTCATAAGTAGCGTAGTTTTCTTGAAATAAACAATTCTTCATTACCAGTACCTACATAATGCTGACTTGCAAAATTCACATGATTATAAAATAAATAAATAAATAATAAATAATGCTGGCCAAATCACACAGCATTATGGTAAGCAGAGCTTGTGTTATTGGTACTAGATAACTGATATATATAATACAATACATTACATCGATAGATGTTTTTTTTTAATTATATATAGAAAACGACCAGAACACCCGGAACAAATATCTGCAGATCGTACACACAATTGTTCCGAGGCGGGAATCGAACCCGCAACCTCCTGCGTCGCAGGTGGACCTTCGCCCACCGCGCCACATCGGTCGTCAAATTTATACTTTCAATTAAAATAAAAAATATAATCTTCGAGTAATAAACCTCTTGAATGGTCCTGCCACGGAGTAGGTTAGGTAGTAGGTATACGAAAAACGCAGCTACGCAGAGAAGAAAGCTGGGGGCACTACATAAAAGTATTCTAGCGTTTTCCTCTCACTGTGTCCATAATCAAAGCCGATGAGAGTTGGCAGAGGCACGTCAATCTGGTTCAGTACCTTTTTACAATATGAGACACGATGTTTTTAATTATTTATTTTAGATATGCTCAGTAAAACATATGCTCATAACATGCTCAAGCCGTTCAATGTTTGTGTAGCAAAGATTTCAGGATTATTTTTTGCAATTTTTTTTGTCGTATATAAAATCAAGGCTCGGCTTGGCTTGAACGATTTGATGCGATAGATTCACACACCTCACCTCCCGCCTCCTCAACAGCATTGGTCTACCTGCATCGATCTTTTTCTGAACGGTGGCAAGTACTAAGCGAGGTAGATAATTCTCAGCCGATCAACATCATCATCATCAGCCTATATAGCAGTCCATTGCTGGACATAGGCCTCCCCAATGAGCACCATAGCACCCTGTCTTTAGCTTGCCGCATCCAGCATCTATCTGCAGTCTTTCGTAGGTCGTCATCCCACTTGGTCGGAGGGCGTCCTACACTACGTTTACCGAGTCGTGGTCTCAACTCAAGAACACGTTTGCCCCAATGGCCGTCGGTTCTTCGCAAGATATGGCCGGCCCACTGCCACTTCAGCTTGCTAATTCTTAGAGCTATGTCGATACCTTTGGTTCTCTGTCGGATGTATTCGTTACGAATCCTATCCTTCAGAGAGAGCCGATCTTTTTAGCCGATGTGCGTCGATAAATGTGTGTCGTGAACAAACCAATGTCGTGTCGTGTAATACAATATAGCCGACCCGAGCTCCTTGCTTATTTATTTATTCCTGAAAAGCCGATTGTTTTGCCCCGGGGAGGTTATTAAAAAGTGTTCTTTGTACCGCACTCGTCGGGCAGTCATTATCTCATGCGCCGTTCCATGTGACGTTACTGCTCGATATTTGGGATGACTTTATTTTTTGTTTGGGTTTACTGCTGCCTTACATAAATATTATGCGACGTAAACATGTGTTATGTTTATGTCACATGAGAAGACGTTATTGTGGCGTCTCATTTTCCCTGGGCTTTGGTACAGCACCTTACCTAACTCATACAAAAACGATACGTCACGATACTATATTATATATGTATAGGCCTCCTCTTCGATATCGATGACGGCGTCCCTAGATATCACGGATTTTTTCTATCATGAGCTCTAATATGGCTCGCTAGACCGAACTTGGTCTTGAATACCCTACGGCACGTATGGCAGTAGAGTTGGTCCGATGAATTATATGTATGTACAAGTGTAGGAGGGCTTAGGTCTCTGTTTTCGTGTCTGTCACGATACTATCGGGTAACTAAACTGAGGGTTCTGTTTCGGGCCCGATCTTGGTCGCTTATGTACAGGATGGTATCGACACAGAATCGTCATTAGATAAAAGACACTCTAGATAGTGCGTGCGTTGCTATTTCCACGGAGAGATTGAATAAGAATAAGAAAATTTTTATTTGGCCAAAGATTGGTAGAGTGGTTTGAACCTTGACACTTTTGACACGGGTCTCTCCGTTTCTTTCATCAAAGGTATAATAGCAAAAATGTGTCATACATTGTAGGCTATATATAATAGCAAAAGTCTGAGACGATACGACCGTCATGGTCATGGTGAAGCGATTTATTTAGAAATAGGGCCCTATGCGTAGTTCTACAGCTTATCCCGGTGATAAAAGGTCCAAATGCACATTTTTGATGCGTTATCTTAAGCGTAAGTAAGTTGCTTCACAGCAGCTATTAAGTAGGTTCTCTTGATAGATTGCATGTGCTAGAGAAATTCACATTTTTTTATATAGCAATCAGTAATTTCCTGTCGTCCAGTAATTAGTATGAAGCAATTGCAATTACAATAACTTTTCTTGATTGCTAGTTACATTGTCTTCTCTTCATAATATACATTACTAGGATTGATTTCCCAACCAGTTTTATTTTTATGCATTATAGTGTTAAAGGTTAAAGGTTTATTCTTCCTGGTTATTATTAGGTATGCTGAAAGAACTAGATCATTAGGTAGGTACTCATATATAAAAAACTTGAACTTGATTTCAACTTCAACTTCTCGAACTAAACGAACGCTCATGAAACAGTTTCTTGAATATGCGAGAATCAGTTGAAATAATCAAAGAACCATTTGAAATGACATTCAAACTAGATAGCAGACCTCTTTTCGTTCTACAACCAGAACCAAAAGGCCGCGTGTTCCATTGATCGCCAACGACAACTCTATCCAAAAAAACGCCCAAAAAACCGCACACCAATCCGAACTTTGCTCCACGACCGCAAAGTATAATTCCCTCCGCAAAGTTTCGGCAGTAAATATTTATGTGAAGGTTTTCGGACACCACAAGGATTCAAAGTGAATTTCGGTTTAATGGAATCTGTCCCCATCAGATCTGGAAGTGGCCTGCTGAATAGTAATAGGGGTAATATATGGCTCGGTTTATTTTGAACCGTTCGTTCGGCTGGTTATAAAACTGACGATCAACTGATTTAACTTATTTTTGAATTGAAAACTTGTTTAGGCGCGTTGAGCACTTTTTGGGTGAACAAAAATCATTGAACTCGCGTCATCGTTACCGTACACATAATACACTAACTGTGTATTATGTGTACTTTTAGGGTGTACATAAAGCGTGAAACTCGCGTCATCGTCACCGCACGCTTCCCAGTATAACTAAAATATAAAATGACTTAGTTTTCATTTTCACTTCTATCGGCAGTCCCCAAAGACTGTCCCGCATGTTTTTGTGCTAGTTACCTACTTTCCTTTTGTAAGCATCTAGGATTAGCTTCTAGAGTAAATATAGACTTGAATTATAGGGTCCGTAGGTCTTTGTCAAAACTTTGTGTTATAGTTTGACCGAAACCGCTGTACCACGCCTGAGGTATGCGAGCGGCGAGACGGGGGGGAAATATCGGCCGCTCCGATCCATCAGTCTGCCGTCGCGTCGTCAACGCGTACTCTTGCTTTTTTTTCCTCGCCCCCCACCTCGCCGCACTTTCCTAAGGAGTGGTACAGCGGTTTCGGTCAAACTATAAAATACGAACACCGACGACGTCCTGACAAAGTCGTCTTCTTTGATATAAATATTAGTTTCTGTATTCCAAAGCCCAATAAAATTATCTTTGAAGTCTAGAACGAATGGAAACTACCCTTTATACGCGAAAACAAAATTTAATATTCTTGCATTTTCATTACGAAAGCAAAAAAAGTATCACACGAAAGAGGAAAACTTTTCAGCGACAGAAATTAACTGAGTTATTTGGGAGCTCCAGTATTTATGACGAGAATGGAAGTGGCGGGAAAAATTCCAGGCTGTACCAAAAAGCGCATTATCTCCGCAACTGAATATCCAGCAGGAATTTTAATCTTGGCCCCGACTTTGTTGTTGATATTACCTATCGTAATAACATTTTTGCTGTGTTTGTTAGAAGCAACGGTATATAAACACGATGATATCGTGCATTCGATATTTTACTGAGTTCTACTAAAGACGTTACGCGCAAATCCTACTCGTACTAATACGAATTTAGAATATTCTGTCAAAGAACATTTTAACAGTCTAATATTAATTATTATAGCTTATGATGATTATTCTTTGTTAATGGCAATTATGTCTGGTTGTTTGTACAATGTACAATGTCAAGTAATCTTGACATTAGCAGAAAAGTGTACAACCAGAATTTTCTATTTGGTTTGTGTTTCTATACATTATAGCTTATGAAGTTAGTGTTTTGTACAAAAAATCTACTATTAGTACTGTTTTTGATACACATGAAAGTTTGACGTTTCAATTGTGATCATCGTCGTGTCGTACCGGTAGCAAAATCATTCACCAGAGTTCCGAATTCTCGATCCAGCATCCAGCAGTCGTTAGCTGATATTCTCCGTAGGTATGCTTGAGGGATGAAGAATACGAATTTATAGAATACTTGCTCGCTCGTTAGACGGTTCATTTTGTAGGCAACCCTCGGGTTTTCTTTGATACTTAATTGGGCTATTGCTCTATATCTTCACTCTACAGCAGTTATGAAAATGCTTTGAAGTTTTATTAAGTTCACAGGGTTTTGAACCTTGGGGATGGGCAAATCTTTAACTAAATGATGAATCAAATTGTCAACGTCAATTCGCAAGAGAAATAACTATTTAACAATATTTGAGGACTAGCTTCTGCCAGCGCCTTCGCACGCACTTAATCTGGATAAAAAGTATATGTGCCTCCCTGCGATACCGTCAATCTTCCTGCCATTTAGGCGGAAAAGGGAACAGAAAGACAGAGCTACCTAATTTCAAATGTATAATATTAGTATAGATTGATTATTTACTTATTATTAGCGTACGAATCGGCTGTTAATTGCTAATGAAAACCTTAGTCGTTTATTTGCTGCTGACATGCAGTCCGAACAGGAAATAACACTACAGAACCACCTCTACATTATAATACAGTACAAAATACTTTATTGTAAACCAGATGTTTTTTTATGAGTACCTAAGGGGAAACATTCTTTGTCTAACCAATGATTACGAAACATCTAATAAAGGCCCTAACTGCACTAAATGTTGCTTTCATCTAAGTACGATTTTGTGACGTTACCACTGTCATAGTAAATTGACAAGTAAACAAAAGATGAAGATGTCCGAAAGACATGTGTTATGTAAGGTAACAGGTATATACATTGTATGGATCAACATGCTTGCTAGTCGGTATGCGGTAGGCGGTAATATTTGAGAGAACGACGTATAATAATTAATCATGACCTAGAATTCGGCCCCATTTGATTCTTGCATAAGTTTCACCAGAATATTATCCAAGAGGAGAGCTACTTCATACTAGATAAGACACTAATGTGTAAGTATCTGTTTTCTTTTCTTTATCCATATATTTATCGACGTGCCACCGTCTATATTGTTCCTTCATGTCCAGTCCATCCTAAGGCTGCCTGGAATAGATCGCTCTCAGTGATAAGACCGCCCTTTATTTTTCCTTTATTTTATTGATTTTTTCTGTATTGTTTTCTGTTTTGTGTGGTATAATAAAGTGTTTTCTATCTATCTATCTAGGACACATCTGTACGTTCTAATCCACCCCCATTTCATTCGCCGAGCTCCTCGACTACAAATTTTAATCCAACGTTCACGTAACGTTGATATTGGTATAGTACGCAATAGTACGCTAAAGTACGCTAAATGTAATTTACTAAATGTTATTTGAGTTGAGTTTAGAGCGCATAAAGTTGGTACTTTGCTCGCATCTCGATGTATGTTGGCGGAGCGTGTGTGGTGAGATGGTGTGACTGTATGTTTGTTTGTTTATGTGATTGTTGAAGAGTTTATTGTTTGTTGATGTGGAGTGCACAATATGACATGCACAAATCGACAAGATAGAAAATACTTTATTGCACTTTTATATTCATATCACTATGTACAATATAAAGTTCAAATTCGTTCCAATTGGCGGTCGTATTGCTCAAGAGCGATCTCTTCCAGACAGCCTGGATGGATAGGGTCGTGGACAGTACCAAGGTCTAGATTAGACAATTGACCTTTCCACAGAAATACTTTACTAACTTTTAATAATAATCCTAAGGAAATTTCAACAGTAAAATCATGTGCACAATAAATACAAAATGGCGCTAGAGTTTTAACCGGCATACAGGAAAAACTTATGAAAACCTAGCAACTCTTCTCTGTTTCGCACAGCTAGCAGAGCAGTATAATACATCTTTTTAGGAAAAATATTTCTGTAATAGATTGTTATCATATAACTCGGACTTCAGACAGATATATTATATACATATGTTATATAGATATATACAGACGCGGCCATAACTTATAGGTACACTAAGTAAAAACCATCCGTTTAGTAGTATTTTCGTGAAATAGTAACAAACATCCATAGGTACATATAAACTTTTGCTATAATATATTAGTAGTTTTTACAAATTATTATATAATATTAGTAGGATATATATACTAATATTATAAATCTGAAAGTTTGTTTGTTTGTAACGATTACACAGAAACAACGCCTACGAAGCCGCAGAAACTACTTTAACGTGATTATCTACGATTGTTTTTTCAGCTATCCACTATTAACCTTTCCAAATTCATAAAACAGCACAGCCGTTTTTAATTAACTGTTCCAAACTAATTTACTAAAAAAACCTAACCGAGAAACTCTGGATTCCTCTCCGTAATGCAAATCCTAAGTAAATATCATTCAACTAACATCATTTGCTATCTCCGACCAACATTCTCTTAATACGAGGTAAGTGGATCTCTCCGCTAACTAGCTGCAGCCGCCTGCTTCACTTGTATGAAGAAGACGATTTTATCTTTAGGTATTGTATGGCGATCTCAGTGACGCGGTGGGCGAAGGTCCGCCTACGACGCAGGAGGCTGCGGGTTCGATTCCAGGTCTTGGGACAAATGTTAGCAGCAGGATGCTGGCTTTTACAACGATTTTATTGTTATGATTTCACTTTATTATACCTGAAAACTTTACCATAAGAACTCGATTTACACATGAATCAACGGAATAAAAGTGTGCACCTGTGTTTGCAGACACACTTGTGCACTGTACCAATGTCCTGCGCTAGGGGGATATCATCAGCATGTTTCCCATGGCAGTTCTGGGCTAAACTGATCTTACTGATTGACAAAGAGACTATATGGAAATGACGAAAGCTCCATTTTCTCGCGTTAAAATACTTGCAAAACCGCGCGCCAAAGTTAGGTTATACTAATAATTATAAAGATGAAAGATTTGATTGTTTGTTTATTTGTATTGAATAGGCTCCGAAATTACTGGACCGATTTTGAAAATTCTTTCACCGTTGGGAAGCTACACTCAATTCATTTGTTAAATATATTTTTTTATAAACATAACAAAATAAAATAGTAATGCAAATCCAGTGTACATTTTCCAAGATAATTGGAAGGTACACTGTCCTCGGGTGACATAGGCTATATTATATTTTACAAAAAAAAAAAGCTGGTGAAACCGCGGGATACAGCTAGTAACATATAAAGAGAACTCCATATCTCGTAGCTCACTCCTGAAGCGGTATTAGTCTAGCACTTGTGAGCTAGATAGCGCCACGCTAGTTCATTACTTTTTGCCGCCAAAATTAAAGCGCTACTTGAAATGGCTGTTATTATACAACATTTGTATTGTCACGTACATTTCGCTTGCGTTTTAAGCACTCCTCCATTTCTGCAGAAGTCGAGATAGTATATATAGATAGTAGTAGTATATAATACTTTATTGCAGACTTTTACGAAATTTTACGACTAATACGAATTGCAGATGTAAAATAAAAACTTGAAAAACAAGTTGCAATTGATTGATCTATTTCATGATAATGTGTCTAACCATAATAACCATATATACTTCCTAATAATATAAAGAGGAAAGGTTCGATTTTTTATTTGTTTGTTTGTAATGAATAGGCCCTCCGACCAGGTGGGATGACGACTTGCAAAAGACTGCAGGTAGATGCTGGATGCGGCAAGCTGAAGACAGGGCGCAATGGCGCTCATTGGGGGAGGCCTATGTCCAGCAGTGGACTGATATAGGCTGATGATGATGATGATGATGAATTAATAGGCTCCGAAACTACTGGACCGATCGGATCCCTGGTGAACATAGGCTATATTGTATTTTCAAAAAGTTAGGGATTCGTACCAAAACCGTGCGAAGCCAGAAAGGTCTGTTAGTGTCAAATAGTCATGAGTTTTCTCCCAGCGTCATACGAGAGACGTATGAGTACCTGTCGCCAACGGGCCACAAAAAATATTTCAAGTGTTTCAGAATAAGTATTTGGACGCAGGTTTTAGAATTATATTTTACTAGTTTCTGCCCGCGGCTTTGCACCTATTGTTTCAGGTTAGAGGCGCTGCTGGTCACGCCCCGCATCTATTGGGATAACTTGATTAGAAAAGAGAGGGGGAAGTGGTCGTATGGTCGGAACAAAGAAAAATCAGTAAAGGTAAGGAATAACTGGATATTTACCATGATTTGAGTTTTGAGTTTATAAATAATGCTGGACAATTCACACAGCATTATCTAGCCCCATGGTAAGCAGAGCTTGTGTTATGGGTACTAGATAACTGATATACATAATACAATACATTACATAGATAAATATTTTTTATTATATATAGAAAACGACCAGGACACTCGGAACAAATATCTGCAGATCGTACACACAATTGTTCCGAGGCGGGAATCGAACCCGCAACCTCCTGCGTCGCAGGCGGACCTTCGCCCACCGCGCCACATGGGTCGTATCGTAAAGTTTTGAAGATTGTTCTGATCCCAGTTCATTCAATATTCGCGAGTGGTTGTTTTATTCATCTGCGATTGATGTTTTCGGACAACTTTCCGGGACATTTCAGACGTATTTTATATTTCCAGAGCAGTCGGGCGGAAATTCAGGAAAGACAAATTAAAATTTGGAGTTTCGTGGCGACAGTGACTGACCTTTTTATTTAAAATGTCACAATGTTTGTCTTAATTTGCCTTTTATTATTCTGTGAATAATTGTGAGGTTGATAAAATAATTATTATCGTAATAACATATAATAATAATGCCGGACGATCCACACAGCATTATCTAGCCCAAAGCTAAGCAGAGCTTGTGTTTTGGATACTGTAGATGAGTGATGTACATAATATACATTACATAAAAATATATGTATACTTTTATTATACATAGAAAACGACCAGAACAAATATCTGCAGACAAACATTTGTCTCGAGGCAGGAATCGAACCCTCCTGTGTCACAGGCAGTACCGCGCCACAGAGCGCATTATCATATTATCTGCAAAAAAAAATAATCTTCATGAAATACGTTTGGAACTGTCATTGCATGCAACACGGTAAAGCTGTGTTCAAAAGAAGATAAAGACATGACAAAAAATACTGTTTTAATAGCAATAAACTCGGCTTTAATCGTTGCATAGAATGTCGACAGCAATGCCTGAAGGTTTTTACATCCCCAATTGCTTTGTTCATGTTTGTTTATTTGAAAACGAATTTTAAGATAAGGCCAGATGAAATTAATGTGAAGTAATTCCAATATAAAGCACTAGCACATTTCAGTTTGTTAATTTAACAGCCTCCGCAAGGTGGCAATATCCATAAAACGCGTACCTTGGTACCTACCTAGCGCCGTTACGATGATAGTAGCGATAATCTTAGAGCCGTATATCTACGCGAGATTCCACTCTTATTAACCCTTGGATGACGTAGAGTTACTAACCTTTACATTAGACAGCTCAAGGACTTTCACACTGGCAGAGTAGGTAATTTTTAAGTTAGTGTCGCAAATATTAGTTTTTGTTAGGTTTGTATTTATGAGTAAACGATAATTAGTTTTATGGCCTGGCGATTTAGATAAACGCAGGTAGGTAAACGGAAAGGTAAACGTAGTGTAGATGCTGGATGCGGCAAGCTAAAAAAAAAGCAAAATAGTGGTAAATTGCCTAATCATTTTGTGCGGAAAATTGAAATGATAATGTAGATTGACGTAGCAACTACTTAATAACAAGTAGGAACACACTGTGTAAATAGAGACAGCACTCAAGCATGTCAGCTCTACTAGACTCGTAACTCTACGCTCCGTATGTAAATTATGGAGAGCGCTCGGGTTTCATTAAATGCTTTAATAAAACTGAGTTCCTTCCACATTTTTATATAAGCCGGAAATTACGCAGAATTAGACGGCCATGTTTGAGCTTAAATACTTCAATTGTAATTATGGACTCGGCGGAATTTCGTTCAGCCTTATTTCGGACAAAGGAGTTTTCGCTCGATGGTAGTAATGTTTTAATAGTAATTACGGAGGTTTGGAATGAGCGTGAATTTAACTGACGGGAAAAATAAAGTTTTAATTTGTTATTCCAGGAAACACATATGTAAGTAGTATTTTTCCATTAAACGTAAAATATTTTGCTCGCTTATTTTAAAATGCCCCAATAATATCCGTCGGAATATGATAATGTCTCTCTTTATAATAATTATGTATTCGTTATGTTCCACACCCTTAAAAATGTTATAATCTATAATAATATTATAAAGAGGAAAGGTTAGATTTTTTGTTTCTTTGTTTGTATTGAATAGGCTCCGAAACTACTGGACCGATTTGAAAAATTATTTCACCGTAGGGAAGCTCCACTATCCCCGGTGAATATAGGTTATATTATATTTTCAAAAAAGTTAGGGATCCTTACTAAAACTCCAATAATGTAACCCAAGGTGTAAAAAAATCGCCTACATAATAAAGTGAAATTCGAGTTTAACGCGGGTAAAACCGCGGGGAACAGCTATGTAGTATATTATAATTAAGATTTACAGATAATTCAGTTTTTTACAATAAAATTGCACGATGAAAAGGAATAGTCCAGTAGAACAAATCAGTGAATGCATTATTGGAATGGGAACAAAAAGGCCAAGTCTGTGGGCGGGCGGCGCTCACCGCCCAACCGGGCCGTGGGCGGATTACTGACACAATAGTTGAAGATGCATCGGTGCATGCGTATTTCTGCATATTACGTTGGATGGATTGGGATATTGTATACATTATTTTTTTATTAGTTCCTAATTTGTTATCTTTATTAGTTCTTCATTTGTACTATTTTATATGAAACGCAAACAAATATTTTCTATTTCTATAAATGTAGGTTATCCACATTTACAGAAATAGAACTTAATATCATGTTTATTATTTTATGTAATTATTAACTGTGAATATTCTAGATAAATGTTGCCGATTTAGAGTTATAAAAGCTCATGTGTTTTAAACGCAAAAAAAAGCTGCTATGTTAACTATGCCCAATGAGATTTTAATCTGTTACTTTTACCATGTCATTTAACATGTGTTTGAACATTGCAGAGTCAATTTAATAAATAACAAATAAAAATAATAATTCAAAATAATTAAAAAATAGAAAAAAAATACAATTCTAGGGATTCATTGGAACAATAAATAACTTCATAAATCAAATAATAATAATAAAATACTTCAAAGATATTCATAGAAATCGGAATACGCAAATTGCAAATCAGTTTTTATGTCTAACATAGATATTTTAATATAATTTTATACGAGTGTTACGTGACTAAAATGTGGTAATAAATAATAGACTGGTACAATAACGCCTTCCAATAAAATCGCAATAAAATGTTCATAACGAATTTATCTTTGTTCTTACTAACAGAATACCAATAGACGATGGATGTCGTAAAAATATGCTGAACCGATACTTTGCCAAATCCAGTCACCAGATTTTCTTAAGCCGAGAAAGTTTTTGTAAGAAAATAATGAAACTTCGTATTCGGAATGTTTCTATGTCGTCAATTAATTTATTGGTAATGAAAAGATGGATTGAAACAGATAAACTGCCTCAAACTTTTGTTCTTAGTTGGCAGAAAGTAAAGTTCGCAAGTTTTGAAGTCAAGGTGGGTCTGACCGGGGCGTTACGGGGCGTAATGTAACGTTTTTCATATCGGGCGTTCGTGCAAACAGTACGGGCAGAGAATATCATCATCATCATCAGCCTATATTAGTCCACTGCTGGACATAGGCCTCCCCCAATGAGCGCCAAAGCGCCCTGTCTTCAGCCTCCCGCATCCAGCATCTACCTGCACTCTTTCGCAGGTCGTCATCCCACCTAGTTGGATGGCGTCCTACACTACGTTTACCGAGAGAATATATCACACTAATATTATAAATGCGAAAGTTTGGACGTTTAGATGGATGGATGGATGGCTAAAACTAATGAATATATCGGGCTGAAATCAACGCGTTCGAAGCCGCGGATAAATACTCGTAGGTACTTAAAGCTTTTATCAATTAGGTAAGGGCGGTTTACGAATCGGTTCCTATACTAGTCCACAGTAGGACATAAGGCTCCCCTGAAAGCGCCAATTTGGATCTTATCATTAGGGGTTATACCATAATCCCCACGCTGGGCTTGCAGTTTGGGGATCGCATCATCATACTTAATACAATACATTACATAGATACATATTTTTTATACATATTACGACCAGAACACCCGGAACAAACATCTAAAGATCGTACGCACAATTGTTCCGAGGCGGGAACCGAACCTGCAACCTCCTGCGTCGCAGGCGGACCTTCGCCCACCGCGCCACAGAGGTCGTCAATTAGGCGGTTAAGAATGTTATTCTGGTTCTTTTTCTGTGAAAATTTATAATGCAGCCAAAAGAACGGCAAAAATAGTCTGCACAAGTCATTCACTCGACTGATATTGATAAGGCTATCAAACAAAACAAATCAAAGTCTAGGAAGTTTTTACAATTATCGCTATAGTCTGAGGTTTTCTTTCTCTCTTGTCAGATTGCCAACGAAGGCCTCGCAATCACAAAGCGACTCATATTGACGGAGCTGCGTTTGCAACGGGATAGTAACTCGAAAGCTAAGATTTAGTAACTAGAAAGATATGTTTCTGATCGTATAAAT
Organism: Eupithecia dodoneata; assembly: GCA_947044415.1. Taxonomy (NCBI): domain Eukaryota; kingdom Metazoa; phylum Arthropoda; class Insecta; order Lepidoptera; family Geometridae; genus Eupithecia; species Eupithecia dodoneata. Next base: position 11,058,940 of record OX345672.1, on the reverse strand, counting down.
GGATCACGAATCAAAAGCCATATTGATAAAAACGATAAATAAAAAAAAAACCTCATGTTGATCGTTGAATCTACTGTTGTAAATGATCAACATGCAAGTCGAATATTTTATTCAAGAAATTCGTGTGTTCAATACTGTGTACTAATGTTTCTTCAACGTATTTACAAAAACAGACACTAGCCAGGTGCGCAGGACATATAATAGTGACCAAGTGTGTGCTCTCTCACAATCCGATAACACCTCCTGGCTCCGGGCTGTTACTGTGAATTTTACTAGTAAGAAAAATCCCAATAACAATTTTAACCCGAGCCAGGATTTGAACCCAGGACGTCATTAGAATGGGTCTAAAATAGTTTATATATATATTAATCAAAGATTCTACTAATCTTAGGTATAAGCCTAAGTAGTAAAGATAAATACAGCACTGTCTTGCATTCCCTCACAAGTCCATCACTGACTCCAGTAACTAGCCTATTCAAACGAGTCTATAGCTTTGATATTTGTGAGTGTTCGTCTCCGCGATAAGAAATGAAAGATTCCTACTGACGACACTGCTTCCTACGTTTTGTTAGTGCGCGTGGCACACGGCTCTTCAGAATCATAGTTTATATCATTTGCCTAAGAATTTATCAAAATATCGTGTATTTTGTATAAGGTATGATCATCATCATTATCAACCTATAGTAGTCCACGGCTGGACATAGGCCTCCCATAATGAGAGTCATAGCGCCCTGTCTTTAGCTTGCCGCATCCAGCATCTGCCTGCAGTCCTTCGCAAGTCGTCATCCCACCTGACCGGAGGGCGTCCTAAACTACATTTGCCAAGTCGCGGTCTCCACTCAAGAACACGTTAAAACCAGCGGTTGTCCAGTGGTAGGTATGATAATGGGGTACAGCATTTATATTAAACGTGTACTGTCAGCGTCATATGAAACATCACTTTTATAATTATTTTACCGCACTAATTTCCCATGCTAGCATTAATTTTATTTGAGTATTGTTTAGAGAACTCTAGTGTCTAGATAAAACTGTAACAAATTTGTAACAATAAATAAATTGTATATCTATGTATCTCGTCGGTCAATCTTGATAACATTTTCTTTCAACTTTTTGTATTATGAAGAGCTTGTTGGACAAGAGCCAGAACAGTTTCTATGAGATATTATTAAGCAGCTAAAACTTCACAAAATAAGAAGTCAAAGGCACTAAATAACCCACGAAAGTATTTCAGTTAACTCAACCCAAACAATTTATTATGTACACGTTTAGACGAAATTCAAGTAAAACTAACTTCAACTGTTTTTGAACGTGCTCGACATGCTTAGGACATTATGAAACACGTTTTGGAATTAATTTAGTTGTTTGTTTTCATTGTTTTATTGAAATTGAAGCTTTTGTTGAAGACTTTGGGAGCAATTTATTTTGCAGATGTTTTGATAACATTTTATTTGATCGTAAATTTGAGAATTAATAGAATGTAAAACTTTTGGATATTTGTTTATGTTCCACAGGTTTATTTGTTTGTTAAAGTTAATTTATTTTAGGTCGTATCAACCCAACTATTTAATCAGTGAGGTATTTACCGTTAAGTATTTCGTTTATTTGAATTAAAATTAATAAATAATTTTATGAACAAAAACATACTATAATCATTGGTAAAAGAGTTATGAAGAGAGAGTAGGAGTTAAAAGCTATGATCGACCTGCGAAAGACTGCAGGTAGATGCTGGATGCGGAAAGCTGAAGACAGGGCGCTATGGCGCTCATTGGGGGAGGCCTATGTCCAGCAGTGGACTGCTATAGGCTCATGATGATGATGAAAAGAGTTATTGACCTGTTAGCTATGGGAAGTATAAAAAGCTAAGCTTCAAAATGCCCGTCATGTCCTAGCTTGTGTTAGCTATTATCGCGACGTTTCAGCAAGTTTACGCACTAGCGTAGACACTTCAAATTTGCATAAGACACCATAAGTGTAAGTGGTTTCTTTATCACTTCTTCCACTAGTATACAAAAAATGAACAAAAGCGAAAATCAATAATACATTATTTTTTATTTCACAATAATTTGTCTCATTAAATTTGACTTGTCCGAGTGCTTATTATTAGCCCTCACAAATAAAGTCTGGCTTTAAGCTTGAATAGAATCTGGATTTAAAAAACACGGGTATTTTTGTCGCGTTTATTTACCAAATTTTCCCAACGTTTCAACGGGATGAATGGAATTCATTACTACTAGTAGACAGGTAGATAGATAATGCATTTAATTTGACACTGCAGCACATGATATAAAGTTAACAATAGTAAAAGTAAACAATAAGTAATACAACATAGTATTATTACTGTAGAGTAGTGAACAGTTAAATAGCTAGGTACTAGAAATTCTATTATGATGGTGTAAGGGCTAAAACTTTCCGTCCATGTGTCAGAAGACAGTGTTCCATTAACTTTATTTGCCGACATGGACCGAAGGAGGTCAGATATCGGGATCCGAATGATGTATTGTTACAGGATTTCATTTGGTGGCGGCGACATTGTCGTGATGTTCGTGCCCAATTTTATGGTGAACTCAAATAAAAAACCACAGCAAGAAGTAATAAAATAAAGAGCAAATTAGATCTAAGTGGCTTTTGTCAATAATGGGGTTTTACTACATAAATAGCCCTCTCTGTCGTATTATTGTCAGTATTTTCTAGTAGCACAGGTTATAACAAAGCCTTGATATGTAGGTAATCAACACCTGCTTACATATTAAGGCTTTTTAGCGAAACGATAATAGTTTTTTTAGTTTGCTTTGCAAAAAAATAAATACCCTGAGGCAATAGAATGTATATCTTCAAGCTTAAAAAACAACATGATACGATTGACTAGCACGACTAGCTACAAGAATTTTTCACTTATTTTCTATTCTTTCGTTGATATCCCGACGGTTACTCTATTCTGTTGGCCTATGGCCTAGGAGCCAGACGTACCTAAGTGTTGTTATTAAAAGCAGATCAATTCAAGAATCTAGCCAGCGCGTGCCAGTAAGCTGAGGCAAGCGAGGCGTCAATCGCAATCCAATCGTCAATGGCAGCCGATAATGAAGTCCGATCGACGTAATGGATTTATTTGTGCGTTAATGGATTCTGGCTGGATCGGAATTACTGGATATCACAAATTAGTTGAGTTCTGTTTCAAGCGGGATATCTAGATGGGTAGGTTAATTATTTTGCTCTGTAACCCTTTTCACGTTAGCATAATTATTTCCTCCTATAGGAAAGAATTAAGGTACAAGTTCGAGATGGGTTGCAGACTGTAACCGCAGGTGATATTGCGGCTAGCGGCTGACCGTGGTGCTTCCTGCAGTCGCGTTTGCTTCTATTTCCAAGCACGGTTCGCGACACCACTGGCGCTGCAGCTTGCGGTCGCTGCGCACCGCGGCCGCAGACCGCAGTGTTGACGCGCTTGAAATAAATTTAATAGAAATGCATAGAAACTTGCAGCCTGCAGCTGCAGTTTGCGGCCTGCGGTTCATCTTGGAATTGCACCTTTAGGCTTATGGGATTGTCTTTTGTCCCTCCCCTGAGGGAGGATTCTTCCTGTGGAGATGACACAGTAGGAATAGCCTTGAGAAGATCTAAGCATAGTCTGGCTTAGTGCAATATTAGAGCAACAGAAAAATAAAATACCTTCTACAAGCGTACGAAAAAAAATCTCTTGATTTAAAAGTCTTGCCGTGCATTTCATTCTGATAGCTACACAAAAGCTGCCAGTATTGTTTTTACAGTTTCAGCTTTTCAAAATCTCGCCATTCGCAATATATTTTACACATGGATTTCAGAAGATGGTAACTAGCCCTTGTTTTTTAAATATTCAATTCAATTGAAATTCCTTGGTTGGACAGTCATATTTATCAGCTATGTCTTCCAGAATGCTGTTGTTACTACCTGTCACTCTACTCATCAGAGATGCCACTTTCGCATAATTGTCGCTATGCCATCTGTGAACGTATTATTGACATCTCTGATGCACTGCAGTAACGAGGCAGGCCCAACAGCATCCTGAAAATGTTATTATGTTGAATACCTAGGGCGTTAAGACGTTAAATAAACTTTTAGCCATGCAGGTCGCATATAACCTCAAATAGAAAGAGTAGGTGTCCATTTTATACAGCGAGAAATAGAAACGTGGTGAGCTAAGAATCAGTAATTTCAGGTGCCGAGGGTCGAGAGAGGCTCGCTTGTCCCCAAACAATGTCCGCTTTGGTGCTTGCTACCGTTGGCTTACAGGGGCGGATTCACAGGAACCTTAATAAATAAGGATGTGTACGCGTTCATTTTCTAAAATACGGTCAAAACATGCTGAAATAAATGTACATATATGATTCTTGTGAAAAAACTAAATACTGTATTATAATTTTATTTTAAAATCAGTTGTTCCGTCAGTCACATCTGAGTTCTTTTTGCGAAATACATAGTTATGAACGATGGCACGGAATTATCCGTGTGCCATTTGGATTCGCACTTGGCTGGTTTTATTTCTTGATGATGTTAAAAGTAGTAAGTAAATGTTTTTTTGTTTGTTTAATATTTATTAAATTAACATAGACCGGGCATTATCTCAATACGAGACGGGCTTCTAGACTAGATAGATAGATAGCTAAAATTTATTAGTATTAGAACAGACTGGACGCGACCTCGCATAAATGACCCCTCATTTCAACTTTTCCAATGCTTACGATCTAGAAACCACAAGCCCTGAATATTTCCATTCAAAATACCCTATATACATCGAGTCCTGTGTTCCCTGCAAACAAATACCCTGTATACAGCAAGTTCTGTTTATATCCATACTATGTTTCTAAAGGATGAGGCCGCCTATTGTACTAGTCGCATGTCATTTCTTTTTTGTAATGATCTGCATCTCGTGCACAATAAAGTATTTTTTGTATTGTATTCTAATCACGACATGAACCATGACATTCCAATATTCACTAATTTTATAAATATGATTGATTAGAAATTTAAGCTAACAAGAACCCAAAAATTGTTGTGCCCTGACCGGGTTTTTATTTTTTTACGCGTTGTGTACCTACCCACTAAGACACCTATGCATGAAAACACAATAAATGATATGAATGTGAATATTTCCCTGCATATAATTGCCCTTTGCACATCGCCGCCGAATCGTAGAATCAGCCCGTTTGTAGAATGCCTAGGCCGTTTACAAAACTAACGCAATTTTTATGGAACACCCTTCGCGGCGACGAGATATCTAAGAGACATTTACATCCATTTTATTGTTGCAATAGCGCCGGTTTGTGAGCCGCCTAGCCATTCTACAAACGGGCTTATTCTACGATCCTATTCTATTTGTGGCAACCTATTAATGGTGACCTTAGTGCTAGACACTGTGTTCATTAAGATATTATTTCACCGATGTTTCCCCTAAAATAAATAAATAAATCCGGCGGCGTTTCATTAACTCCAACACACGCACAAAATATTAATTTTGTAACATATTTAGTATTAATTTACGTAGTTTTATGGCTTTAATTGCGTATAGTAAATTAAAGGTAAATAAAAATATTTTCCTAATTTCTTGATTATTTTCTTTCAAGTCAGGTATTTCCTACAATAATGCCGTATGCCCTGAATACACACCTGACGCATCCACTAGTTTGTTATTCAGCCGCGTCACGCAAACAAAGCTGGCGATTATTTATCAAAGCAAAACGGCTTAAAGCGGCCGGCTGATGTGGTAAGCCTTTTTTAGTGATGCCCTGACAGGAGGGCTTTCGATGATGAAGGTGAAACGCTTGATGTGGGGCTGTTTGGATATCTTTACTTAAAATGCGGAGGCACACACACCTGTCTGAGTTTGTTAACACTTGGGACACTGTTTTAACTGCTTATGTCATAATATGATCAGAGTGTAGGGAATTGAATGACGGAGATACGAAGTGAAAATAATTAATTATATGTTTTAGTTATGAAATCATTTTCTAAATTGTCATACTTTTAGTATACACTTTGTATTATTTTTTTACAATTTGATTAATTTTAAAGCACTACTCACGCTTAACTAAAATAAAAAATATGACAAAATTATTTTCTCCAAAATGGAGGTGGCGTTTCAAAAGAAACACCTGTATCTCCTCTGGTTATGGGTGTGTGTCGGTCTAACTGTCCCAGTAAAAAAAAAAACCTTCTGTATATTTTTAACACCTCTACTGCGTTGACTAATTCGCTACCAATCATAATTATGTTGTACTTGTTTGAGTTCGTTCAGCAGTGGACCTATGATAGCTTGTATCATAGTACATATTCACTTACTACTACGTACTTTCTCATGAAAACTGTCAGCAGACTCTGTATTAATAGCAAATTGGACAAAGTGCTGACCACATGCAGTTAAAAGGGATATAAATCAGCTGACAGACAAAACGCGTGCTTTTACGCGAAAAACGCTAATTACATCGTTTCACTTTAAAATTCCGGTGAAATCGGACCCGAACGGGCCATCAATTACACTTATCACTGAGGTTGTACCTAGGTGCTTTGAACGGCGGAACGGCGATGACACGGGAAGACACATGTCATGGTCCACTCTACTACTGCGATAGAAACGGCGGTACGCCCCACTACTGAGACCAGTAGTGGGGCGTTTCTATCGCCTCTTATAACTTTTGTACTTTATTAAGCACAATTTGTAACGATTTGCTGATTTACCGTTTGAGTTGACGATTCTTTATTTTTCTTTGTTTGTGAATCTAATAAAAAGTCTTCTTTAAATGGTTCTTTAAAGACATCTTTATATGGTTTGTAGAACATTTTCTTGTATCATGGCATGACTTTAAGATTAACGTAATCGAAGCTGCTTGCAAGAGTTATTTGCAATGTGATAAGCTTTGAAAATAATAAGAATGTACCTAACGCATCTTTGAATCTTTCTGACAGGCAGCTAATGAACAAAGGTAGCCATATTTTATGAATGTTTAGCAAGAACCCCTTCCGGTTTTTGTCCAGAAGGGTTTACCCGTCTCTGTCCCACTAAGCCTACAAAATACGCAATCAAGCCCCGACTACATATTTGAACAGGCGGATATACCGTATACCCTTCTCGGGTTAACAATTCTTAACCATTAAATATTAAAGAAACTACAAATATTTCTTATTGACCACGGGATGGTTAGACTTTTGTTGGACGCCCGAGGCGAAAGGGCTTTTTACGAAGCTTTCCAAATAACCAAAGCGATCGATGTTGCGAAAAAACGTTAGTATTGCCCGAGGGACGATAATCCCATTGAAAAATATAATACTTGCGGTGATTTTATTCTCAGTAGATGCTTTGTGAGCTTATTTTCCAAATGATTTGCTTTTTGATAAAAAATAGGAATTATAACCTTATAAATAGACAGAAGTCGCGGTCAGATAAAGGACCTGTCAGACTGGGGCGTATTTTCAGGAGGTCTGAGAGGTCAGAGCGGTCAGAGCCAGGTATACATACTTGGTAGACTTAGTTATCAATTGAAGGTTAGTGAACACAAATGTCTATGTCCAGCTGTGGATGCCGTTCGGCTAAGATTTTAATATTTAGTGGGTAATTCTACGCAAAACCTTTTTTTATAAGAGAACCTATCAGAGTAAGTCGTCAACTATTTTGTCTCTTTGATAAGGTCTTGCACGGAATTTTTACCTACTGAATATCCTACTATTTTTAAGAGGTAGCCAAAATTTTTCAATTTTTTTTTTGTTTTTTCGCAGAATACACTACGCACTAGCAAAAGTGGAACAACATCGCCGAGCCGTCATTGAGTTGTCAATTTGTTTTGAGCGGAGACGTAGTGCGTATGAAATGAACACTGATATTTTTTTTAATAGACAATGGAAACGGAATGTCTATTGCGGTTTTCAATAGTTTCCAAAACACAATTGTGGACTTTATTTAGATAAAATATTCCAGGTAATAAAAGCATATTGTTACGTTTTTACAGCGCGCCGCCGGCCGAAGTTAATTATGTATTGAATTGGAAAGATTCTCGATCCGGCATAAAATATAAATTCCTATTCGACGGACTTTCGGACTTGCATAGATTTTAAATGGGCTTATTATGGTGAATACTTCGATGAATAATATTATGTAAGACCCTCAAAAAGTGAATATATTGCAAATAGAGGCAGTACGTACTGTAGGTACTTCGTACAGTACGTACTGCCTCTATTTGCAATATACAGACACATTAAGGATTCTTGTGTTAAACAGTTCTTACACTTTTTAATGTTTTCCTTATTTCTAGTGGCCAAGATGTACAAAGTACAATGTAATTAGAGCGAAGGTATGTGCGAGAGTTCATTTCCTACAGTTCTAGCTCAGCAATGCCGTACGTGTAATACTTGATCCTTATTATTATACGTGATTACTATGTTCCGTATTACATCTTCATGTTTACTTAAATCAATATAATAAAGTTCCGAACTATCATCGTTGGAGTTATCATTTCAGGCACCTTGGTAGCTCTGACACGTACATAGTAGCGTAGTGGTTCAAACGCACGGCTTCATTGTATGAATGTGCAAATAATATTTATATAAATGGACTTACCTACCTACTTATTTATTTAATTAGGTCATAAGTAATGTTTGACGTTTTGGAATTATTATTATTCTGTAAATCAAGTCTGAATAAATGAAATTAACCGAAAACTCACAAACACAGAACAAATAATTACAAATCCAACAAACATTTCATCCATTGTTGGAATCCCTTTACTTTCACTCACTATGCCGTATTTAACGAAAGACAACAAATTAATATTCAATTTCTTTTAATTATTCTACTCCCACCTAAATATCTTATTTAATTATCTGACCTCCTTGTCTAGAAAACCCCTCGACAGATTTGACCTCACTAAGTTACCAGCATTTTTCTAATGTCTTATCTATCTTTAAAATATCAACGAGAGTTACTGATGAGACGAGCGCTACGTAATTATGTGTTAACATCGGAGGTCAAAACTTATGTGATTATAAGGTAAAATAAAATCGGTGGGATATTTATACTTTAGGGTATTTTGTTTATCGGTAAATCGTTATAGGTTAAATTCAGTAGTTGACAATTTTTTGTTTGCATTTGACCTAAGTCGGTACCACTGTGTAACGGTTGGACAGTTATGACAGTATCGAAGTGATTATTTCACCATACAGCCAAATCTTCTAAGCTGCCACTGAGGCTGGTTTTATTGTTACGCTTTTCGGCAGCGCTGATGGAGCGTTCGGAGATGTATGGGGGTAGTCGTTGCGTTTCAAAGTCGCGCGCTTGTGCAGCGCCGTTCAGTAAACGTGAACAGCGCGCTGCCCAGTGGCGCGACCAGCGGCGCGGCGTGATTATAAAAACAGCTTTAGACTTTCGGTCGCTGCGATGACTCATACCTCATAACAATATGTACGAAAATTCCCGTTATATTACACGGGTCTTACCCGGAAACACCACGGGTAAAGGCTAAAGAAGGATAGCTCTAAACAAAGAGCCGGCACAAGCCATTATCATTTATTATTGACAAGCGCCCGCTTTACTTTACCCGCCCAACCTGCGATTAAATGTTGTATGGGCCCACGGTAGCCATGGCAACGGAACGCAATTATTAAAATTATCCATATTAAACTCAAGCTCTGCTTACCATGGGGCTAGATAATGCTGTGTGAATTGTCCAGCATTATTTATTTAATAAAGCATCCAGTTTGTAAACTGATCAAATTGACGATCTTTGCTTTGCTGACGAACTTGCTCGACGATCGATGTCGCGCGGTGGGCGATGGTCCGCCTGCGAGGTCGCGGGTTCGATTCCCGCCTTGGGAAAAAGTCTGTACGATCTGCAAATCTTTGTTCCGGGTGTTCGTGTGTTTATTTTGTATGTATAATAAAAATATCTACCTATGTAATGTATTTTAAATGTCAGTTATCTAGTACCCACAACACAAGGTTCGCTTAGCTTGGGGCTAGATAATACTGTATGAATTGTCCAGCATTATCTATCTATACTAATATTATAATAAGGAAAAATTTGATTATTTGTTTCTTTGTATTGATTTATTATAATGAAATAGATGGCTTGATTTAGTACTTTGAAACCACCAAGCATTTTCATGAGATTGTAATTAAGATCGAGATTCCATATTTAATGCCACTTATTGGGGGAGGCCTATATGTAGCTGTGGACTAACATAGGCTGATGATGTTGATGATTTCTCGGCCAATTTTGTCCATGAATCGCCATGTCTCGGCCAACTTTGCCCAAAATGTCACTGAACCATTTGCTTTGTATCAGTAAACCTAGTTCTTGTTGACACTGAAGTCGGTTCACTCGATTCGAAGTGACTTTACCCGTTGGTATAAGTACGGGTAGGTAAAGCCAATCTCATTAGAGGGAACCACTAGCTTTGTACTCTGCAGGCTGCGCTGTGCTCAGTCAACGAAACGGAACTTTTGGAGCTCAAAGAAAAACATGTTCTCCAAAGCGTTCCGGGTTTTAAGTTAGCGAAACGGTTTCTTAATAAAATGAGTGAGGGGTTCCCTTGTGAGGCGATAGCTGTCTTTGTTGTAGAACTTAGTTAAGTAAAGGTTGGGCTAGAAACACTACGTTATAATTATAAGGAAAAAAACAATCGAATAATAAGTTGAAAACCGACTTCGAATCCTTAATTTTACAATGATTTCAGGATAAATAGTTATTCCTCGATATAGCTAATCATTTTTGCGAAATAATTTTCAAAATCGGGCCATAATTGACGGAGTAATCGACGAACTTTATGTACATAAGATACACACAGCCGAACATAGAAAATCCTCCTTTTTTGAAGTCTGTCAAAAGAATTAGGAATATCTTTCGCAATGGGTGTCTTTGACAAACGGAAAAACTTTTTTACTAAGATAAACTCAGAATTAGCGGTAGTTAATATTATCACCCAATGGTATTCCGGCAGCGAGCACATATTACGGCTACATTTTTCTCCTACACCGGTAGACCCGCGCTGACCAGATACTCTCTAGTCTGTCGGCGTCAGTAGACAATTTTCTTGTCAGCCACGACACGTGTTTGTCAGCACACTGTCTGTAGATATAAAAGGTCCAATAGCCCAGTGTGTTTGGTGAGTGAAGACGAGGGTGACGCTAGTTCATAATGCTGTAAGTTACCTTCTGGAGTGTCAGCTAGGGTGACCACGAACAGCGCCAATAGCGCTATACCCGTCGACACCGCTCTCATCTGAAACAAGATACAGTTTCTTTGAGATATATTAGCTTGATTAATTAAGAATAGAACGAATTATACAATTAAAACAATTCAGCTAACTGCCGACTATTGCAAACAATCTATAGGTAGCTCAACTGATCCATATCAATACTAGTCCGAAGCGTCCCCAAGACGCTCGCTGGCTGCATTGTCCCATAGTTTATGCGTGCAAAGGTAACAGACAGACAGAGCTACTTTCAAACTACTTTTTTAAATAGTATTGAAGTATGGGTAATCCATTCTTACTTATTAATAAATTTCTTTTACAACCTTCAGGCTACGGTATTTGCTACGAAACGTGACTTGTAGCGGGTTACGTCGTAGCCGTAGCACGGCTACGACGACGTAGCCCGCTACAAGTCACGCTACAGCGCGCATAGCTATGTAATTTTAATTAAGAACTTTGTTTGTTCTTTGTTCTGAATCAATTTTTGAACAATTTCCGAGGGCGGGCGGAACACTTTTGACGGCGGTCTAACCTGATACAGGGCGGTGATTGATTCAGGATTGCATGAACAGACCCCGTCAGCATGGCCGACAAAAATGCTTCTAAAATCGTGAACAAAATGTTTTTCGGGAATTTTTCACAGTTTTGCGGAGCAGTTTTAATTTTGTTGATCGCAATTTTTAGATATTTCAAAATTGATTTACTTTTTTAGCTAGAAATATACAATACAACATAATACATTTACTACCCTCGATCTACGCTGCGTTTCGTCCTAAGTGCAAAGGCTCACGACGCAGATCCAGCGAATATAGACACTTCGTGGGCACTGAAAGTGCTATAAAATAACGTAATAAAGATTTTTACTAAAAAAGTCTGTAAGTTTTAAATCATGAAAATTTCCTAAGTTACGAATAAAAATAAAATGTTTTAAACGAACTTTTAGTAGTAGTGGAGTTCGCATTTCATTCGTAAAGAATGGTACATTTTTCCGGTTATTAACCACTTGACCCCCAAAAGGGGTAGAGGGGTCTAAGGGGGTTCTCGGGGCATGTTAACGACTTCACGCGGAATTTGTTTCCTTGTATTTAAAGTCGACTGCATTTTTGAGTCGCGTTTGAGTTCTTAATGAAGGCTACAAATATACCGAGGTTATTTTAGTTCTGCGCCAATTTTCACCTTTGGTATTTCAGAATTTTTAGTTTGGTTGAAACTTTCAAGCGAGCCTTGAACTATTTGGTTAGAGTCTGAAATATTTGCTGAACTACTTGTAGAATTTGTACAAGTAATTAATTGACAAATTAAAATGTTTACTGAGTCTTTTGATAAGATAAAGATATTTATTTGCCAGAATATATGTTACCATGTAGGTCTTAAATTTATCATATGTGCAGTTATATTCTACCTTACATAGACATGCAAATGTTTATTTTACAATTAAAACAATATTAAATTTCTATTTTTAAGATACAAATAAAAAATAAAAATAATGGATTAATATAATAATAAAATTCAGAATAGTCTTAAATAAAATAAATGTCAATGAACATATTCAAAGTCTTCTTAGTCCCTGTAATTAAAATATTGATTCATGGAATAATAGCATTTACCGAGATGCCATTTTTTTAGTTGAATACTGAATAAGTTTCCAGCGGGTCTTTAGGTCTTCTGGTAGATCATTAAATATTTGTATTGTCATGTAGGATTGTTTCTGTGTCATTATTAATTTTTACTGTGGTGTATGCAATCTGTAGTTAGCAACTTCTCTTAATCTTCTAGACCTCAAGTCAACATTTTTTTTTTAAAGTTCTTGATGCTGTTTTACGAGTTCTGCCACTTGTTTAATATAGGCATGGTAGAGGAAGAATTCGATATTTAAAGTGATCATGGCTCATGCAACTGTGCCGAAATATTGGATAACTCAAAAATAAAATCATGGCAGATATCCCGTTTTAAATGACTTAGTATTAATAACCATGATAGTTTCAAAAGTTTTAATTCGATATTTTTTGAAGAGTGGCTTTACAAGGGTTTAAAAAATGTGCTCTGCATGAACGAACGCTGTTCTTCTGGGCTCTGAATGCCCTATCAGAATCGACACTATTGCCCCACAAAAGTAAGCCGTACTGTAGAGCCGATCCTATATGGCCATGATATGCACTAACCGCTGTTTCTATAGATGCAATCTCGCGTAATCTTTTTAAAACGTATGCATACCTATTTAGTTTTGAACATACGGTTTTCGCCAGCTGATATTAGCATCTAAATGTATTCCTAGAAATTTAAATGAAGTAACTTCTTCGATCTTATTATTATTAAATTGAATGTCAAGCTTAAGGTTTACGTCGAATGGATTGAAATTTCATTATCTTAGTTTTAGTCAAATTTACCTTAAGATTATTACAATGTCTAAAATTCCTTTATGGATGTCATTCTCTAAATTTACTATATTCTTACCTTCAATTATTAATGTTGTGTCATCAGCAAACAGAACGGCCTGATGTTTTGTTGCATCAGGCAGATCATTAATATAGAGCAAGTTTTTCTCTAAACTCCTTTTTCACTTATTCATCTTCTGATTAGGTTTTATTGATCGGTTTTTAAATTAAAACAATTGTTAATTGAGAAGGTCTATTACAATGTTAATGAATATTTGATGGATAAATTCTTGAATAAGACAATTAATTGATTGTTAATTAATTTAATTATTGATATTGTATTTATTTATAATACGTGTAGGTATATTTATCGTGACTTTGCAGGTTGTGCTCATTCTATTTTAATTTAATATCAATGTAACCCATGTTTCGAAAAATTAATTGTCATGCAAAGAAGACCTCTGTGGCGCGGTGAGTGAAGGTCCGCTTGCAACGCAGGAGGCTGCGGGTTTGATTCCCGCCTCGAAACAAATGTTTGTACGATCTGCAGATATACATATGTTCCGTATACTGGCATGTGCGTCATGAGCAATGAAGGTGGGTGGCATTTGTATCCACCCAAGTCTACAGTTTGGCAAAAATTTAATCTGCCTATCTTCTCCATCCTTTCCAACAAGATTTTACTCAGCTGCAAGGGCATTCTGCAGTCTGCCCATCTCTGAAAAAAAATTCTGTGTCCAACAACTCTAGAAAGCTTAAAATTTGAAAGAAAGCTTCGGTTTCTCTGCGAATGTCAGTGTTTGCAGCATTAATTTGATCATCAACCACCATTTAGTCTTCACTAACGCAATAACGATCCGACCGACTCAAACAAGCCACAATTACATTCCACCTAGCGCTAGGGCGGGCTAGGGCGGGTTAGGCCTTGGGCGGGCGGTGACATCCGACTTTATCACATGTAGAGATGGTAGCTTATTTTAACACCGTTGTTGACAAAAATTGCCAGTGTTCGTTGTTGTCAACAAAAAGGTTATGCATATTTAACAACGTAGTAAAATATGTATTTCGTAACTATTCCGCACAAAAATATGTTACATTTTAAACTAGCTGCACCCCGCGTGTAAATCTATGTGTCAAATGGTTTATAAACCTTCCTTTTGATTCACTCTATCTATTAAAAAACGCATCCGCAATCCGTTGCGTACTTTTAAAGATCTAAGCATACATAGGGACAGACAGACAGCAGGAAGCGACTTTGTTTTATACTACGAGTATATAGTGATTTATATATTATACACCCTTTTTGGATGCCAACATCAGCGAAACTTGTTGATGAAGGATGTTTTTTAAAAAGAGAGAAGCGCATCGTTGTTGAAAAAAATTTAACGACAATGCCCACACGTGCTCCCACCAGTTTTATGCAAAAGTTCTGTACAGAACTATTGCCCAATACTGGCCATGCCTCATACCTACTTTTTATTCAGTGCCATAAAGAATATGTTTTGGTAGGATCCGATTTTATGACATTTGCTCCAAAAACCTAGGGAAAGAACTAGGTTTGTGTAAGAAGATAATATTTGACGGCTCCATCTGGTTGGTCTTTATGATTTTAGTTTGATAGGAAATAAGAATAAGAAAAATTTATTTGTTCAAAAAAACAGTTTTCAATAGATACAATAACACATTAAAACACACTAAAACACAGCACACATAAAATTAAATAATTTTAATTTATTACCAATCTCAACGTAAACTATGTATAACATTTTTCATCCTTAAAATCCGGCTTTTCCGGCCAACACCTCACCTGAGCTATCCGAGCGCATTTACACCGTTACCGCGAGATCGTAATTCGCTCACGTTAATTATTCATGTATAAACAGCGGGCAAGTTTACCTGCGCGTTCGATAGAGGGCGTAGATGATGTATCGCCGTGCCTGGGCAAAGTTGCCTCTAACTCTAGCTAGGTCTAATAAGTTGAAAAGTGAGGAAGTACAAGCTACAAGTTAAGAGTTATTCTGAAACAGCTAACACTATAATATATTTATGCTTATAGTGCTGATGAAGAGGTAAGAATCGAATTTTAGGTTTAAAGAACTTTACTTCTCATAAAAACATTACAGTTCACTTAAAATTAGATAATTTTAAACAGTAAATATGTTCTAAATCTAAGTTTAAGTAGGTAAATAACTCCTGGGCTCTGAGGCTTAACTTAATTTATTGATCAAGTTAATTTTTTTAGGTTAGCACTCAGACAAGTATCAATTATTATCAAATAAGATTGTTTTGGTGTCACTGATCATAACTATTTGTTTTATCTGAAAGTAAATAATACATAAATAATATAATAAAATAATTAAATAATATAAAAAAAATATTTTAGGTTTGTTTGTATGAAAACGTATCTAGTTATGAAACCTTTGCAACGCCAAGTCGAACGCATCGTCAGAATTTATTTATTTCATTTGATATCTACCATTTCAAGTACCTAGGTTTAAGCTCGAACATTTTACATCAAATCAAAGCTTTCGAGAAAAGCTTTATTTATTTTAACCGTTACTTATTCTTGAAAAATAAAAATCGTTACAAATAATAATAGGATTTCACTCTCTTGAAGGAATAAAATCTAGACTAAAATACTACTTACTATTTACCATAGGTCTCGGACTCAAACCTCAGACATATTATCAGAAAAGAAATATTCCGAGAAAACCTCTGCGGTTGAAATCTTAGAATGGCTAATTTTAATTGTTATTTCTTGAACAAAGGGTCGCCATTATTGGAATATTTTGTTGAAATATCCTAAATTGTTAATGAAATTGGCAATTCTGAGAATTCAGAGGTCTATTCGATCATGGGTCCGGCGTATGGGTTTTCGATTGTTTTAATGATTAATCAAAATTGTGTTAGGTTCAAAGAAGCCGGGGGAAGGGTCTATATATTATACATATAGTCACCAACTATACCGGTTATGTCATCATCATCATCATTAGCTCATCTTAGTCCACAGCTGGACATAGGCCTCCCCCAATGAGCGCCAAGCGCCCTGTCTTCAGCTTGACGCATTCAGCATCTGCCCGCAGTCCTTCACAGGTCGTCATCCCACCTGGTCGGAGGGCGCTCAACACTACGTTTGCCGAGTCGCGGTCTCCACTTAAGATCAAAGTTTACCCCAGCGGTTGTCAGTTTACCGGTTAAGTAGTAAATGGATATTTGGTACAACGAGTACAGAAATAATTGTATCTCATTTTATTTTTATTAATTTGGGAAACAAAAAGTTTATAGTGAAGGTTACTGAGAGCAAATAAATCTAACGACAGTTTCCACTCTTAGTTTGTATTGTAAAGATAACTGAACTAGTACCTGTACCTACTACGAAAACGTTATGAAAACTAGTTCCTGCTCGAAGTTTCTCGAGATTTGTAAGAAAATGTCACGAGCGGCCAAACTATCTATTAAAAAGCGACTCGAATTCGCCCCGCTGTTTTTAAAAGTAAGTAAGTAATCATTGGACGACCTCTGTGGGGCGGTGGGCGAAGGTCAGCCTGCGACACAGGAGGTCGGGGGTTCGATTCCCGCCTCGGAACAATTGTGTGTAAGATCTGCAGATAATTGTTCCGGGTGTTCTGGTCGTTTTCTATGTATAATAAAAAAATATCTATTTCTGTAATGTATTATATTATGTATATCAGTTCTCTAGTACCCATAACACAAGCTCTGCTTACCATGGGGCTAGATAATGCTGTGTGAATTGTCCAGCATTATTTATTTATTTGACACATAAAACACACACATACAATTGGCTTTATCATAACAAGTACAAAATTAAAACAAAACATAATTAAAAGACACCTAAATACGTTTTTTTTCAATAACTCCTCAACTTATTATAGAAAACAGTTTCTTTCACTGAATTTAATTCCCCAAATCATATTATTGTTAAAAGCTAAGAGCTACATAGTTGTTCGTAATTAGCTGACGCGATGGCTGCTGTCACCAGCAGCATGAGCACTTTAATCTTGTGTGAATTCATCAAACCTGTCTGTTAAGCCACGAGCCGCATTTACAATGTAAACGGGTACCCCGAAACTTTGAAAAGAAATATTTTGAAAAAAATGATATTTAAAGAAATAAATGTAAAAAAAATTAAGGCTTTTTCCAGTTTTCCCTATTGACAAATACACCTTTAAGGGAAAACTGGACATTAAATTTTAAAAATTACAGATTTCCCCCTCTAATTGTAAGTACTTAGGTAATTCTTCAAACTGGCATAACATTCCCCTGCTTTCTACCCTCACCATTCAAATACTTACTCAGCCTTTTAATTAATGATAACGAACACCCTCGTCAGTAAATATACTTTTAATTAATTTACTCCTATCGATATTTCGTAATTATCGACAAACTCAATGTTTTCTTTACGCGTCTGCACACACGTTTCTGATAACGTATTAATTTGCCTCTTCGATAATTTGTTTATTCAATTTATGAGCGGAGGCTTCGTGAAGGCTTGTCTGAGAAATGATAAACAATATATCGTATATGATGACAAAAAAAACTTTACTTATACATAATTATACAATACAGTGCCATTCAGTTAAATATGCCCTATGCGGATGGTTGAACGATCAACGGTCTACAAAATGGCTAAAAGTCACATAGCTATGTCGTTGAACGAAATGAATTAGGTTTCCTAACAAACCTGTGTTCGTATTGTAAGTGGCCTGGCCATTCTACAAACGGGTTAATTCAACGATCGGGCTGAAACATATACAATATGCTACAATACCTATGTAACGCATTGGAGAACTCTTTAATGTTATCTGTTGCCTAATTCCACTAACTCAATCGCCTCACTATGACAATCGTATCACGTATAAGTCACCACGTTTAACACATTTTGGTGTTAAATTAGCTCAATCTTTTTTTAGTGCACGTGGTATCTATGAACATAATTGAGGAACAGAACAGAGTGAAGAACATATACATAGGTATCCTATTATTTTTCTAACAGCTAATTTACTCTATGGTTTGTGATTATCACGAATTATTGTATCATTGGGCACCGAAAAACAACATAAGCTATCATAATAAAGCCCCAGTATTTTTCAACATTTCAGGAGTAGCCAGTGGCTATGCTTGAAGCAGCCATATTTCTCGCAGCATTGTGCCGCCACAAAAGCCGGGTGCTTATCCACTATCAGTGGATGGACGCAACAATGCATCTGAAGCTCTTTACCTTTTGTTCGGTACATTACTCGCCACTACAATTCTTTACAATTCTTTGGAAGTAGAAGAGCACTGAAGTTCTACTGATGGAATACCTTCGTAGCTATTTCATTGCATTTTGGAGTTCTAAGTAATGCTTTTTGAATTGGAATTTAGTTATTGTTCTTTAAATAATACGGACGTGTCAAATCATCTATATATATAAAAGAAAGTCGTGTTTGTTACAACACTTATAACTCAAGAACGGCTGAACCGATTTGACTGAAAATTGGTGAGAAGGTAGGTTAGAACCAGGAGTCTAACATAGGATATTAAAAAAAAACCATTTGACAAATCGATTTCCACGGGGGCGAAGCCGCGCGGCGCAGCTAGTATTTGATAAAGACGATGAAGAGGTAGAGCTGTTTTATATGTAACTAGCTGCGCCCTGCGGTTTCACACGAGTGGCGATAGATATTTTGGATAATATACAATATACCTTTATGAATGTAACCTTACTGTCATTCTGATATGAAAGCTATATTATTGTGAAGTTTCATCGAAATCAATCCAGATTTTTTTGCGTGAAAGAGCAACAAACATCCTCTCAAACTTTCGCGTTTATAATATTAGTGTTATGGACTTACTTGGTAAATCAGGACTGTAGATTGTGGGTAGCTGCCATCAGCATCTTTATCAAAGTACCCACATATATTTCATTATTTATTGAGTGAGTGCACTCACACATAGGGTAGGTATTTAATACACCACATACCTTCCCCCATAGTCACTTTATAATTATTTAATTAACTTTCTAATGTTCCTAATTGAATATCCTACTATTTACAAAACACTTGTTGAGTTTAGCTACTGTCCTTGCAACATGTCGCCTGCGCATGTTACTATGGCTTGACTTGGTATGCCTAGCACATCACGGGTTTCATTGCAAGGGCCTGGGATTACATCCGAATCCCGTCTCCGAAGCTGGTTGATATGCCTGGTGACTATCGGTCCCTCTTCCATCTTCACTAAGAATCGAACTGGACCTTTGATTCTGACAATTTCTCCTTTAACCCACTTTTCTCCTCTTACATAGTTGCGCAGCCACACCTTATCCTTCAGTCTGAAGGTTCTCACCGGTACATCCCTGTTGCTTTCAAGTTGTCTCTCAGAAATTGGCTTCGTTGATAATGGGTGCAATATATCAAACCGTGTTCTAAATCGACGTTTATTAAGCATTTCTGACGGTGTCTTCCCAGTGACTGAACTTGGTGCTGATCTCAACCCGAAGAGAAGGCGTGGTAGTATAATATCCATGTCTGTCCCTACCAAACTTTTCAATTTATTCTTGACGGTCTGCACGAACCTCTCAGCTTGGCCATTCGACGATGGACTATACGGCGGCGTTAATATATGCCTAATGCCATTAGACTTCATAAAATTCATGAATTCTTGTGATGTGAATGCTGTACCATTATCTGACACAAGAACTTCTGGTAGTCCTTGCTCTGCAAAAATTTCTCTCAATGCTTTTATTGCACACTCACTTGATGTTGTTCGTACTATTTTTACTGCCGGCCACTTTGAATAAGGATCAACCACAATCAGGTACATTTTTCGGTCTACAGGACCTGCAAAATCTATGTGTAAGCGCTGCCATGGGTTGGACGGTGTGATCCATGAGTGAGCAGTACTCGCTGGCATGTTCCTGTTTACTTGACAGCTATCACAGTTCGCCACTAGGGCTTCTATTTCATGGTCTAGTCCTGGCCACCAAAAGTAACTCCGCGCGATTGATTTGGAAATGACTATTCCATCATGTGTCTCGTGCAGAGCCTGCAGCATGTGTTCTCGCATTGGTGGCGGTATAATCACTCGAGTACCCCATATTATGCAGTCATTGCTGATGGAAAGCTCTTTTCTTTTCATCCAATACTGTTTCAAGTTAGCATCCTGTACATTATCCGGCCAACCATGTAATATCCAGAATTTCACCTTTGTTAGAACATCATCTCGTCCGGTTTCTTCTGCAATATCTTTCGCTGTATATTGAACCGCGCTCGGTGTCTCTGACAGCAATAAAATATCATCAAAGTCCTCAGTGGGCTTCCATTCTTCAGTCTCAATTGGCCATCTACTGAGTGCGTCAGCATTTCCAATGCTTGTACCACTTTTATATTTTAATTCATAGTCATGTGAATTCAGCTTCAAAGCCCATCGCATCATTCTTGGAGATAGTACTTTTGGTATAGCTTTATTATGGCTTAATATACCGAGAAGCGGTTTATGATCAGTGTATATTAAGACATGCCTTCCATAAACATACTGATTAAATTTATCCAGACCAAACATGATCGCAGCCGCTTCCTTATCTATTTGTGCATAGTTACGCTCTGCTTTACTTAATGTTCTAGATCCCATTGCAATAGCTTTTTCTGTTCCATCGTCCATTATATGAGACAGCACTGCTCCCACCCCGTATTCCGAAGCATCGCAAGTTAATGTTACTCGCTTATTATTGTCGAAATGTATCAGGGTGTCCTCCCCAGATAGTACAGCTTTGGCCTTCTGGAATGTTTCTTCTTCCTTCTTTCCCCACACCCATACTGCATCTTTATCTAGCAATCTATGTAGTGGTTCCAACATTGAAGCTTTGTCTTTTATGAATCTATCATAAAAGTTCAACAAACCCAAGAACGCTTGAAGTTCTTTTATATTCGTCGGACTCTTAGCATTCTCTATTAATTTAATTTTCTGCTCACTTGGGTGAATGCCGTTCTTGTTTACCACATAACCAAGAAATTCCACCTTATCCGTAGCTATTTCACATTTATTCCGGTTGAGTCGGAGTCCAACATTTTTCAAACAAACTAAAACTTTTTCTAGTCTCTCCTTGTGTTGTTCTTCATTTCCACTTATGAGTATGTCATCCAACAGTACTGTTACTCCTTTGATACCGGCCAATGTAGTCGACATTACCCGTTGAAATATACCCGGGCATGCCTTTAATCCATAGGGCAATCTTCTCATTTTATACAATCCTTTTATTGTATTCATTGTTAGGAGCATTCCTGTTTCGTCTGATACTCTAAGTTGCGTGTATGCCTCTTTCAAATCTAGCTTGGTGAAGATGACTCCACCTGCGACCTCAGACAGACTCTCATTGATGGTTGGTTGTGGATATGTATCAGTTTCAGTAGCAGAGTTTACTGTCATTCGATAGTCTCCACACAGTCGTATACTTCCATTTTTCTTCACCACTGGCACCACAGGTGTGGCCCAGTTAGAGTATGCTACTGGCTCCATTACTCCAGCACTGACTAACCTGTCAATTTCATCACAGACCCTGTCTCTAATAGCAAAAGGTACTGGTCGATTTCTCATAAATTTCGGCTGTACATCCTTTTTGCAACTTATCACTACTTCTGGTCCTTTGTACTCTCCAAGTCCTTCAAAAACTTCTTCATATTTCTTTAGCATTTCAGTCAAAGATTCATTCATAGTTGTTTCTACAAGATTAACTCTATCTATACCTTCAACTGTGATCCCAAGCGGCTTAAACCAGTTCCTTCCTAGGAGGTTGCCTCGCCCTTGCCCAATCAGTATTTGCAGGTAACCTTTGAAGTTTTTATATTCAATAAAAACTTTGGTCCTGCCATGCACCTGCACCTTAGCATCAGTCCAGGTATGCAGATTTAGATTGCACTTTTCTAGTTCCAGACCATTGGGCCAAATCTTTTCTGCATGTTCCCGGGACATGATAGTATAAGAGCAGCCAGAATCTACCTCAAACTTTACTGATTTCTTGTTCAGTTGAACTTCTGTCCATATTGCAGGTTCCCGGTTTATTCCACCGACACAAAATAAACCATTCAAACATTCTTTATCCTGAATCTCTTTGACTTCACCAGTTTCCTTATTTTTCTTGCACATTTTTGCTATGTGGCCTATTTTACTACATGCATTGCATTTTGCATAAGCAAACTTACAATTGTGATACATGTGGCTCCCTCCGCACCTGTAGCAGTATAATTTTTTTCTCTTATCTTCTTTCACTGAGTTCACCTCCATAGGCTCCCCCTCATTGTGTCCGGTACCACTTTCTGAACTGCAGCTGGGTCCTCCAGCATCTGGTGCAGACAGTATTTTGATATCTTCTGTACATTTTTCTGCTTGCAATGCCCTTTGGACTGCCGTTTCGTACGTGAGGTTCGCCGTCTTCAATAAACTTTCTTGTATTTTGGCATCTTTCACCCCGCATACAATCCTGTCTCGCAGCGTCCTTTCCAAATCAACAAAATTGCAAAATCTACACATTTTTCTAAGAGCCGCAATGTAATCTTGCATCGATTCATTTTTACCCTGCTTCCGTGTGTGAAATTTGAATGATTCAACAATTTCATTAGGCCGCGGACTAAAATGATCATTTAGTTTTGTTTCTATTTCAACTAAAGAAGCCTCACTAACAGATTTTGGAAACACTAATGTTTTTACTAAACTGTACAAATCACTGCCACATGATGCGAAAAAGATGGCTTTTTTGCTGACATTGTCAGTCACCCCCTGTGCTACTAAAAAGAATCCAAATCTTTCTTTATAAGATTCCCAGTCCGCATTTTTGAGGTCAAATGTTTCGAATCTCCTATCAGCCATTGTCCAACACACAATCCACTACTTTTCACAGGTTTTTTTACAATATTTCGCGTATTTTCCGTCGTCGCCAATGTTATGGACTTACTTGGTAAATCAGGACTGTAGATTGTGGGTAGCTGCCATCAGCATCTTTATCAAAGTACCCACATATATTTCATTATTTATTGAGTGAGTGCACTCACACATAGGGTAGGTATTTAATACACCACAATTAGTTAGAAGGGTTTGTTTAATTATGTGTTTTGGGTCTTTGAACTAATCTGATAGTTCAAGACTTGCAATAAGTAGCCTAACTATTTATCCCATATAACGGTTCCCATGGGATAGAAAAGGATAGAAATACCCTTAAAACATTTCCATTGCAGAAACTAGTTTGAAATAGTTTCATTGTAAACAAATTACTAATTAATTTTCTCTGAAGGATAGGATTCGTAACGAATACATCTGACAGAGAACCAGAGTTATCGACATAGCTCTAAGAATTAGCAAGCTGAAGTGGCAGTGGGCCGGCCATATCTCACGAGCCGACAACCGCTGGGGTAAACGTGTTCTTGAGTAGATACCACTACTCGGCAAACGTAGTGTAGGACGCCTTCCGGCCAGGTGGGATGACGACCGGCGAAGGACTGCGGGCACATGCTGGATGCCTCAAGCTGAAGACAGGGCGTTATGGCGCTCATTGGGGGAGGCCTATGTCCAGCAGTGGACTAACATAGGCTGATGATGATGATTGATGAAACAAATTACTAGAAAGTTCCCTTTTTCAGCGGACGTTTACGTTTTACGACTATGTTCATTTCATTCCAATAGAACGTAACTGATATTTATGTATTCTTGTTACGTTCTGTGAGCTAACGAAGTGACACCATCCGCCAATAGCCGATACAATAAGCGAAGTCAGGGGCGGGAGACAGCTAGTTGTGAAATACGATACCCAGGTATTATCCTTACTTGGTTCGTTATTTTTCTCGTATTTTTAGTCGTGAAGTGCGAGTTTTCTTTGTTGTCGTTCGAATTCGAAAGGAAACTCTTGTGTACCTCGTTGCCGGTAGCCTTTCTGCGTTCTCGTATTTAAATTGTTTTATTTGTTCCTAATTTGTTATCTTTATATTTAGTTCTTAATTTGTATTATTTTATATTAATCGCAAAACAATATTTTCTATTCTATTCTATTCTGTATGTCACTTTTTGATCGTATACTTTTTTTCTATTATATCTTGTTTATACAACGTGTCGTAAAACTTTAATATCAAGCCTAAACTGGAGGAGTATTGGGATTCTATTTTTTTTATTTTGATTATGGTGTGTATACTTGTAACCCAATTACACAGTTTCCGCGATAAGAAAAGGAAAAAATGAGTAAAAAGTTTAATATTCAGATTAATTCCAATCTTACTTCGAAGTTTCTCAATTTATTAGTCCATAACTCAAAATCACGGTCAATCAATCACTATCCATATTAACCACCCCTCTCCTGCACTACAAGATAACAAAATATATTTATTTCAATCACGATAAATATAAATAATTCAGAGGGAGTGAACCTAGGGTGAAATATGGCAGGGCCGGGTAAATAAATACAATCACCCTCTACCATCTATTCGATCGCTGTATACCGCATTTACAACTATTCTTCGGTTTTCCATCACGTCCAATGTTGAAGCTAACGAGAGTAAGTGTAGACTTAACGATTGTATTACTTAGGTACCTACTTTGGTACCTTTAATCTAAGTTTTTATTTCTGTATTGTTTTCTGTTTTGTGTGGTATAATAAAGTGGTTTCTATCTATCTACGTTTACTTTATTGGGAAGCGCTAGAGCGGCAGCCAAGTTAAGAATGAAACGGGAGACGCAATAGCAATGAGTATCTGTACACGAACCATTGGGCACGTTTTTGATCCCGTCTTTATAATTAAATAATAGTGGACAATACGCAGAGCATTATCTAGCCCCAAGCTGAGCTTGTGTTATGGGTACCAAGTAACAGATTATACATAATACAATACATTACGATACATTTTATTACTGCTAATGCCAATACTAAATGCTTGACCAATACAAAGGCATGCATGATTTAGTGCAAGTTAGCAAATGCAACCCTGGTCTTATTCGCATAACTCTTACTTGCCTGTTTATTCAATAGCTCCGTTAGGTTAGGGTTCCGTATCGGAAGTGTCAACACGATCCTATAAATCTTGTATTAAGCCTACGTTGCCTTTTCTGCCCTGTCATAGGGAGCGATGTTCGAGAAACACAAGACTGGGCCCGGGAACACATTTTTAACCTTTATCCGTAGTTAACGAGTGTTTTTTTGCCTATTTAAAGAAAATATTTCTACTATATTATAATAATAAATAGATAATGCTGGACAATTCACACAGCATTATCTAGCCCCATGGTAAGCAGAGCTTGTGTTATGGGTACTAGATAACTGATATACATAATACAATACATTACATAGATATATATTTTTTATTATACATGGAAAACGACCAGAACACCCGAACAATGTATCTGTAGTTCGTTCAAACATTTGTCTCGAGGCGAGAATCGAACCCGCAACCTCCTGCGTCGCAGGCAGACCTTCAGCTTTTTTTATTAAACGAAAACTGTCTTAAATGAGGTGTCATTTTCGTTACAGCTGATAACCGCAAACAAATACAAATGAATTAGTGGTAAATTTTATCCGTGCATACACCACGCGACTCATAAGCTTGGTGAACCTTTAATAAAAAGCTCATGCCACTGATTTCACCATGAGTCAGAAAATAAGCTAGACGTTTAAGTATAGCATCTTCACTTATTAAATTAATGTCAGTTGTTTAATAACTGTCAAAACGTATCGTGGAACCCAAACACGTAACTTTGACTCAAGCCTCGCGTTGTACTCAAGACTTTCCGTTTTATTTGAGTTTGCCCTTCAACGCAAAGCTACCCTGACTGATTTATGCTCGCTAAGCGTAGCTCAGGGTAGCTCAGTGTAGCTCAAAGCCTCGTGTGCTCACATACACGAATATTTATTTGTTTCTACTACATTTCTACAAATGGCGCCGGCGAAAAGATTTCGCTTTGTCATTATTTTCCCGGGTAAGTATTCGAGGTTTTTATCGCATTCCTCTTTGGGGAATGAAAAGCTTAGTGCTTTTACGTCGTGTCGACACCAACACACATTTATTTGTGAGCTGGTTTAGCTAGGTTCCCGCATTTTGGGAATAATGTGTTTGTTTTCGAATAGTGGTTGTCTTCCGACCCCTTAAAATGTCTAAGCAGTTTGCAAAACGAACGCTGATTTCTTGGGAAACCTATTTCATTCGACAAGGTGGCTATGTGACGATTAACACTATTGTTGAACGCTGATCGTTCAAAAATCGGTATCGTCATAAGCGCCTCGTTATGTAAACCGCCTAGTCCTCCTACAAACCGGCTTATTCTACGATTCGGCGGCGATATGAATATCCTGTTAATGTATTGTAGTTCTAATTACCTTTGGCGATAGTTTTTTTCCAGGGGTTTCCTGTCGACTAGCTTTCCGGTTTCATGCAAGAACCTGCAGCAATACAAAAATAAAATAATTAATGAGTACATAGTATGAAACCAAGTTCCGAGTTCCCGCTATCTGTCTGTCCCTATGTATGTTTAGTTTCTTAAATCTACGCAACGGATTTCGATGCGGTTTTTAAATAGATAGAGATAGAGATAATTCAAAAGGAAGGTTTATAAACTGTTTGAAACATAGATTTCCACGAGGGCGAAGCCACGGGGCACAGCTAGTAATATAATTATCGTTTCATTCAAAATTAATTTAAATAATGACGATGTGTGCCGAAACCAATTCACGGAGGACACATAAAAAATATGCTACACGTAAAAAACTAGTTTCCAAGTTTGAAACCAAGTTGCGGGTCGCAGTTACCCAGAGACCGGGTCGCTGTCAACCGGGCCGAAGTTTTCAACCGCTGTTACTGCTATTTATCAATAGATATCTACTTGTCCGGAATAAGTAATAGAGTCGGGCAAAATGTTTACTGTTAAGGGTTTTATGTAAGTAAGCTATTAGCAGATGTTTATTTTGATTTATAAAGAGGTTTCTTACGTCGTCGATAGACATTTCGATAAGTAATTTGCTTTAAGTAAAACTACCAACAACTGCTGAACCTTCAAGATTTTTCTAAATAATGATGATATTAAACTAGACTCACTTTAAACAATTTATGCTGCCAAATGCAAAAAAAATATATTTTTCAGTTAAAAAGTATTTTTGAGCATATAGTAGTTTTGAGATAATTTATAGATCTGAGTAAATAAGTTAATTAAAAATATGTTGATCGAATCTTCTTATAAATTAAATTCATCCTGTGTCATATCGAAGTACTTTCTAGGAATCCCTTACTAAACGAGCTTATTTCTGTCCAATAAAAAAGAAACAACAAACTTGTAAACAAAAAGATAAAGCCTCGAGAACTTTCAAACTTGTGGGTCGCGTTACTTGAGTGACACGGAGGCGAGCGCCGCGGTCCCAAGTTGGCGACCGCTGCTTATTGAACTAGTTCGCCTTTTTTATAGAAACTCCTTTGTAAAAGATAGTTCCTAACTAGGTTCCTTATTGTGGTTATTGGGTTCTCTCGTCTGTTGAACACTGTGTTGTATTATTAACAGAGGTCGCTATTTATCGAAACAATAATGCCTTGTTTTAAAAGTTGTTGAACTTTCATGTAGTAGTTATAGATATAGGCGGGTGCGACGTAAGAATCGACCCCGACTCAGCTTGTGGGTTTCGTAAGGGCAACAGAGGAAGGGCAGCAGCTACCTTCTTTGTATTTTTACTTCTTCCCTTCTGCGATCAAGCTTACTGATTATGGCAATACTTCCCTTGATCGGGGGAGGCATGTCCAGCGGCGGACATAATGTATGTGTGTTGATGATACTACTAGAGAGAGGATACTACTAATTGACTGATCTACTGACCGCGGCTTTTTGTAAAGTGCCTTGCGAAATAAATGGAGCAAATTTATATTTTTCTTTAACTATTTCAATGTTATTGGTCAATTTTGATATGACATTGGTCATATTTTGTTTGTATTTTCCAGGCCATAAGGTTGTGGAATGCACTACCAGAGTCCATTAGAAAATCTGTATCCTTGCCAGTTTTTAAAGCTCGAGTCAAGGAGTTTTTCCTGCCAAAATAGTGAATATTGGTACTTACTATTTATTTATTTATGTATTTAAGTAGTATATTATATAGTTTGATATTTGTAACGTTTATTTAGTATTTATTTTTAAGTATACATGCCCCTGCCGTTCTTAAATTCATATAATTCTTTTCCACCCAAAGGTTGCCTGGAAGAGATTGCTTCTAAGGGATAAGGCCGGCCACTGTACTTGTCGCATGTAATGTCTTTTGTAATGATCTGTATCTGGTGTACAATTAAGGTCTTTTTTTTTGTATTTTGTGTAATGAACATAGATAATTAATACATCCAACAGAGAACCAAAGTTACGAGTAGCTTAAAGAATTACAAAGTTGAAGTGGAGCTACAAGGTTCGTATTGCCCTGCGCTCGTTTATCATTGGTATATTAAGTCATCATCATCATCAGCCTATGATAGTCCACTGCTGGACATATGCCTCCCCCAAAAAGCGCCATAGCGCCTTGTCTGTTATGTCCATTATATATATTATGTCTCGTATATTAAGTGCCAAGCCTCATTTACCGTAATTTCACACGAAACCAAACCTTAAGTAAACCAATTTCTCAAAAACCTGATTCTACAGCCTGTTTCATCCCCTTTCAATAAATCGTTCCTGCGGTAGGAGGTAACAAACATACATCCGCATATACCTTCGCATCCATTACTTTTATCTTTATATGGGCCTAACATGCGGACTAAGAAAGCAAAGGAAAACGCAATTCAATGAAGTGCGAACCGTAAAAAAAGATTACAATCGTCCAGTAGGTCTTACCACTAGCGCCACCACCTCGTTTTACCCGACTAGAAGGGGGCTTGTTTTTCTTATATTATTATATGAGTAAAGCGTTGATTAATATATTAATTTTCTTTAAGTGGTAGGTAACGATTTTTTCTGTTTGTATGTTTTATTTATGTTTTACTACAAATAAACGATTTGATTTGATTTGATTTGATTTTAATAGAACTTTCATAAATCCTTTTGTCAATAGGTATCTGATAACTATTATCATTATCATCATCAGCCTATGTTAGTCCAGCCTTGTCTTCAGCTTGACGCATCCAGCACCTACCTGTTGTTTTGTCGCAGGTAGGTGCTGGATGCGTCAAGCTGTCGTCATCCCACCTGGTCAGAGCGCGGGATAACTATTATACGCTATTAACCCTTAGTTACTCGCGCATAAAAACATACATTTTTACTCGTGTAGAAAAAACTACCAAATACATGCAAAATCAGACTTTTATGTACGATAAAGATTTAAAAATAAGCGTTGTAAATTCGTAACTCCAATAACTAGAGACGATCAAACAGTCGCTGGGGTGTTGAACACCCCACGCGAGTAATTAAGGGTTAAATTGCGAGTAGTT
The DNA here is from genome assembly GCA_947044415.1 of Eupithecia dodoneata. Lineage (NCBI taxonomy): Eukaryota > Metazoa > Arthropoda > Insecta > Lepidoptera > Geometridae > Eupithecia > Eupithecia dodoneata. Next base: position 11,028,936 of record OX345672.1, on the reverse strand, counting down.
TTCCTTTGTAAAGTTTTGGCAGAATTTCGTATCTGACTAAGTATTTTTTAAATCTCTTTGTAAAGTTTGTACAGATATAATCTATAAAATAGAAAGTGGCGCTAGTGTGAAGAACTACAACCCCGCAATTTGACCGCATCGGAAATATCTTCCGGCTGAAATGTAATAGAAATAAATCGGGAATCCCATTCCGCGGTCACTCAGTCTTGCGGTCAGTCAGACCCCGGTCAATCAGGCCCATGAACCACCGGAATTGAACCAGTCATCCAGACCCTAGGAACTACCGGAGTTCGTCGTCGACAGTAGGGTTAGAATATTTAATAATTAAATGTCAGTTTCATCGATATCATGGAGACGCAGAGCTATCTAGGAAGAAGTTGAAGTTGAATGGTATGACTTGTCTAAGTGCTTAGAGTCTGTGCAAAAAGAGAACCGTCGTCGTGGCGTTATGGTGAACTAACATATTAACGCAACAAAAGTAGTACATTGGCACACACGCGCCCTCTATTCCTTTTTGCACAGTCTCTATTTTGTAAGCCTGAAGAAATAAATGCTATTGACTTTGACTTGGAATAGTTGAAATTCCTCAAGGCTACATTCCTGACGATACGTAAGAAAAAGATGAGGGAAGAAGACCCAAACAAATCAAACGTAGTTACGCAAATCTTTATTCCTTCACAATCCTCAAAACACCATAAAACTAAAGCATCTTTTACGACAAAGACTTCGGATGGTCGTTATCAGTAAAAAAATTAAACTAGATCAAATAGTATATTTTTCCTAAACGGTGGGAGGGAATTCTATAAGGAAATAATGGCAATATGTGTCCCTATGGACTTTTCTGCCAGTGTCAATTAATGTAAATATAATAGTATATTATCGGAGTTATCAAATTATACAGATTGTTTGATATTTTCACCAGAGCCTAGTTCGTTATCTAGCAGGGTGTACCACGTGCAGCTTAGGTTGGCTTGGGAGACGACTGTTGGAGTCTCCCTTACACTCTAAACAAAAGTAAGCGAGAGCAAAGAAAACCAACATTGATCTTTATCAGTCAAAAGCCATCATCCCACGATCCCACTTCCATTGTCCACTGTAAACGAATATCATCTGCCTTAAACTAGATTAACTTTTTCATTGATAACGATAACCAAACAAACGGTTCAACGCCCTCTGATTTACATTCGGATTCAATTTGTCCTGTGATCATAGCAGCGACAACCGCGTAACTTAATACCTATTCGAATAAAAGCGTTCATTTCATTTATTTATTTATGACTAGCGGACCTTCCCGGCTTCGCAAGGTTTTACGGATCCCTAACTTTTTTGAAAACATAATATAGCCTATGTTCACCGGGGATAGTGTAGCTTCCCAACGGTGAAAGAATTTTTCAAATCGGTCCAGTAGTTTCGGAGCCTAATCAGAACAAACAAAAAATCAAACCTTTCCTCATTATAATATTAGTATAGAATAGATAGAAACACAGGTATTACAGGGATGCTCATACATAAAGTTAAGACCACTGTGATCTGCCATTAGGCGTACAAATGTTACATATTTTGGAAATAGAGCAAAAATTCATTATAATACTAAAGCAAAAATGAAAAGTTTAAGAATTGAAAATAATGTGTTTTCCAATTTGAAAATCAAACACGTCTCTATACTACATTTACATATGTAGTAACTGAAATAACTCTGTCTCGTCTCGGTTTAACACTTTTATAGCCGAGAACTTCAGAATACTGTACTTAAAGCATTTTGCTGTTCATTTTCTCTCGTCAAAGTACAATATGTTTTAGGGATCCCAAAGGGTGTTAACGCCCTATTACTAAACCCACGCTATCTGTCTGTCTACCTGTCTGTCACAGGTTTCTATCTCTTAATTGGGGGACAAGCAATAATACATTGTTCAATTTGTCCCGGCAAACTATTTATTATTAACATTTTCAATTGTAATACAACTTTCATCTGTCCAGCCGTTGCAAAACGGGAGACATATACCTCGATCGTATATACCTGTACGGGCTCGGAAGACCAACGCTGGCTAACTATCTTACGGAGCTTAGCCAGCATTATGCTGAGTTAGAGCCTTTTTGTAACAACTCTCTACATGTACCTATTCTATAAGTGTGTTATTTGTTCATTTTAAGTTGTTATGAATAAATGTTCTTCTATTCTATTCTATATGTTTTTTTTTTGAATTGTTCGATATACCCCCTCGTGACTAACAAGGGGACAGATAGATTTTATCCCCAACTGTCCCCCTAGGGGGCAGAGTAGGGTATATAGACATAGGGGTATAAGGGAACAAATCTAATATTTATAGTACATAGTTGAAGGTACTAGTTTTTCTCCGAATTCTCGCTACTTCAATGGGCTTTGGGTTGAGGTTTACTAAACTAAATGAATTTAAAAATATTTAATAAATGGTGTTAGGTATTAAAATTATGATAAAACTCTTAGTGCGCGAATCCGGCTAAAACTAGGCTGTTTTTATAATATTCTGAATATACTCAACATATCTACAAGCTCTATCAAAATGTGCATCGGACCATACCTAAAAACTTTTTTATATATTTATTAAGTGTATAAGTAGCTAGCCGGTGATATGTCAGAACTTTAGGACTAATAACTAATGGAAAATGTCTAGACCGATAAAAATTCAATAACTTTAAAAGTGTGATATTAAAAGGATACACTTTAGGAGCGTGTAAAATGTAGCTAACGTCAAAAGTTGTCTCAAAGTCGATTGGGTTCATTATGGCACACCCTGCTAGATATAGAACTAGGCTCAGGTAAAAATATCAAACTATAATTTAATAACTTATTGATTTTACAATTATTTTCCATTACTTGACACTGGCAGAAAAGTGTCCAACCAGACACAGTTGCCATTAAAAAAAAAAAAAAAATGATTTTATTTCAGATGACTTAAATGATCCATAATTTGTTAGTAAAATTAAACACTAAGAACTTATTTACTAGGGTTTAGGGGAGAGGTGATTCTACCTGCTATAGTGTTTATGTATATAACAAAGAATCATCATCATCAGACCTGCGATCCTGCGCAAGAGAACGGCGTCAGATCATTTTATTTTTATTTATTTATTTAAGAAAATAGGAGGCAATTTCAGCCCGATCCGTACATTAGTTCAATTTTATTTATTTATTTAAAGCATTACAACTATTTTTACAGGTTTAGCGTGAAGAAGTAACAAACGTCCAAATATCGAATAATCTGAACTGTCGGATTTATTATCATCAACCTATAGTAGTCCACTGCTGGACATAGGCCTCCTAATGAGAGCCATAGCACCCTGTCTTCAGCTTGCCGCATCCAGCATCTGTCTTCGTATTTATTTATTTTCGATTCAAAAGCAATGCAAAGCCGCAATATTTCCCTCGTATGTTTATTATTTAGGCGTGTTTAACGAACTCGTCCAATTTTAATCATTGTTTTTGTGAGTTTAGGCCTTCGCTAAAGGTAGATTAAAATTAAACATAGCCAGCATTCTTTATTTTGTTGGCTTAAAAATAGTTATGTATTCTTTTCGTGCACATTAGGGGAGGCATATGACCAACAGCGGACTATTATATTAACTCATCATCATCAGACTATTTTAGTCCACTGCTGGACATAGGCTTCCCCTAATTCCCCATAGCGCCCTGTCTTCAGCTTGACGCATCCAGCATCTCCCTGCTGTCTTTAGCAGGTCGTCATCCCACCAGATCGAAGGGGTGTCCTACACTACGTTTACCGACTCGTGGTCTCCACTCAAGAACATGAAAGCGTCTCCAAGAAGTTGGCTCCATTGCCCCGCTGTATGGCAATACTGATGCGTTAACAATATTTTGACACAAGTAAATTTTCCCCAACCAACCAGTACACAGCCACTGTATGCAATAAAGCTGATATTCCCTTGCAAGCTATCCCATTGTTAGCTGGTCCCCGTGGGGCAAGCAGAGAGGATGTATAAAGTAATGTGACCCGAGATGACGACAATTATGGCACCAGGGACGAAGGGAACTGGATACTGTGGGAGGGGGAATTTCTTCAGAATTTTGTGCATTTTATATATTAAAAGAATGTCACGAGTCTGTTTTTATTCGGAAATTAAATGAAATGAAATTTTTGAACAACTGAAAAGAAATTTTTGACGATCTCTGTGCCCGGTGGCATGTTCAAATCACTAAAAAACAAAGTCGCTTCCCACTGTCTATCTGTATTTTTAGATCTTTAAAACTACGCAATGGATTTTGATGCGATTTTTTACAGGTAGAATGATTCAAGAAAAAGGTACATAAACCATTGAGCATCATGGGTGAGATTAGTCCTAGAATACTTTGTTATCTAGGAAAAGCGTATTCTTAAAAATATTTATAAAGACTTCTTCCACCCGATGATGATATCTACACTCATCAAGTCCTGACTATGAAATCTTAATTACTCCAAACTAACACAACAGTAATTTAATCGCATATTTGCGCGCCCCCTAGCGGGAACTTTATTCGCAGTTCTTGACAAGGGTGCCGGCACTGTCGCCTAATCTGTGGCGCTGTCAAGTACACACGTCTTGAGATCTGGATTCGGCTTTGGCGTTTTTCGGCTTCGGTTTAAAAGATTTTTATTCATTTTTATTTATTTATTGTTTTGATGAAAATTTGACATGTAAATTGTTTTTACCAATAAATTGTATTTCTGTATTTCTATTGCATCATACATAATATACATAAATACATAGCTAACATTTATAAATATTGGAAAACTCAAAAATAAAATCATGGTAAATATCCCGTTTAAAATAACTTTTGTGTTTATAAACATGATAGTTTCAAAAGTTGTAGAGCTTAAATTTGTCAGAATTTTTGAAAGGTATGTCATATACGAGTAATTTATGCAAAATTTCAATTACAAGTCACCAAAAGTATCACTTAAAAGTTAATTCATATTCTTCTGAGCTCAATGAGTAAAACTCATTTCTTAAATGGAATAGTTTTATTTGAAATGTACTCGTAGGTCCAACAATATTCATAATTGCAAAATCTAAATCTCTTCTGGTAGTTATATGTAGGTCAAGATGTGTACTTAAATTATAAATAGGTACTTACTTTAGGATTCAGGAAATAGTAATTCATTTATTATTAACATGTTTTTTTTTATTCATGGACACATTTGATTTACAATCGCATTTACCGAAAAGGATATTACAATCATATTTGGTTCCTGAAACACAGTTTTTTACTAGTTCAGGAGCCTATGGACTCGTATTGCCTGATACACTGTCTATTTGGTCAATAAATAACATTTTTACTTTACTTTACTATTGCACTTTTTCGGTTTTTAGCTGAATGTTTCTCCCAACTCTATGTACCACACAATACGCTTTGAAGATTATTATGCTTACGGAATTAGATTGCATTCACTTATTTACCCCTTACCGAATGGTCTTAAGTATTTGTTTCTTATTTATAGGCCGACCGAGCTTAGAAACGTAATAACTTTAATAAATACATTGTATTTAAGACAAAAATTAACCTTTAATGTTAAAGAAGTCTCTCATCTTTCCATACAAACGTGGAAGGGTAACTACTACACTGTTTGATGTTGACCTCCCAAATTAACTCGTGGTTTCTATGGAAATGTTTAAAGGTTATTCCTATCCCATAGGAACTGATGTATGAGATAAAAGTAAAGCTTATGTTTTATTCCAAGTCTAGAGCTACCTGTAAGGAAAATTTCAGTCTGGTCCTTCCAGTAGTTTTGACGTGAAAAAGTAACAAACACCCATCCATCCATCTAAACATCCAAATTTTGGCGCTGACGCCGAGAGCGTAGCCTAAATGTTGTTTAGTGCACCTATAGAAAATAATAAGGTAATCATTCTACTTCTTACAAAGTCTATGCAGAAATCATATCTTTTCGCTTCTAGCATCATCATCCAGTCGCCTACTATACTTTGATCCCTCGTCATTGATTTTCATATAAAGAGGTTAGTAGAAAAGAGTTTGCATAATTCTTCGACCTATCTCACAAAAAGGCCTGCATTTAAAAAGTTTGAATATGGATTCTCTGCAGTCCCTTACGTAAGGTTGCCGCAGGTGAATTAGGTATAGATCCAATCAGAGCTCACAGTTCTTGCATATTTTATGCACGAGGCCGTATGCCAGATACGTTTATATTGTTACCTTGTTAGGTCAAATAAACGGATGCTTCTCTATGTAGGTATTCAGATAAATTGAACACCACATATATACTATAACAAAAGCCATTTATAACGGAATATTTATCATGATTTGATTTTATGAATAACCGTTATAAATTACTTTTGTGTTTATAACGTAGTTTATAACCATGATAATTTCAAAAGTTTTACTATGACAGCAGTTTATGTACTAAATAGTAGGTAGGTCAACCTCATGAGAGGTTTTCTTACTGTTAAAAAATATTTCGATCAGACTGAAAAGATGGCGCCTAAATTTTAAATTGAAATGGTATAGAATAGATACTGCATTGGTTGGCATGATACACTATCACAATTTTATATTCTCCCGCGAAAGATCTCGGCCATCTATTTAGATCTAAGGTTTTTCCTGGGGTTCAGACAAAAATACTTTTTTTGTTTTTGGAAAATATCTAATCATTTGTGAGCTGGCAACCCCTTGAAAATCAGCGATCAATATTTATTAAAAAAGCATAATTTTGAATCAAAACTTTTTGTAAATAGAACAACCATAGAACGCATTTCATATTCAAAATATTCAGTAGCACGTTCGATTTGAATTTGAAATTTTGTTCTAAAATCGGAATAGTCACGTGTGCTGGAAAAACGTTAAAAAACAGAAAGCTTTCATTCTAAAAACAAAAGGGGTGGAATCCTTAGCGATGAATGGGCATATTCGGATAAAAGGCGAGATGAAAGGGATATCGGTGGGGCTATTGGAACTAGAACATTGTAACGTTATCATTCTTATCATATTAAATATTATTTTTCGGTTATTTATCGCTTACCTTTTAATATGGCTACCTATACTATAATATTAAAGATTATGAAAAGGTATAGGTACAACAACTTTTTAAAAAAATCGCGAAAGTTTTAAAATGTTGTATGTAACGTTATTTCACAAACACAGACATATTACAGAATTCTTCGATTGATACTTCTTCAGCATAGTAGGTAATCTTTGGTCACATGGTCGGAACATAAAATGTACTTAGTTATTTCTATTGTATAATTGCCAACGGAAAAGCGCGGCAACATTATTAAAATCATAAAAGCTATGGCTGAGTTGACTACAGATAAAACACAGGTAGGTAACGACTAAGGTTTTTTACTACCTTAGTCGTAATAATAATTACCATAAGTGAAAATAAAGAATTTTATGACTTATTATGATCGACAAAACTACCTACTAATTCGCTAATATTTTCATATTTTTTTTCTATTTTTCTGTTCTATAATAATATGAAATCTGAAGTTAAGCTTTGCTTGAATTGGTTAAAAATCTTTGCAATTGTATATTTTCTATCGTATAAAAACATAGCTTTAACATCAAAAATCGCACTATATAAGATATTAAATTATTTGGTGTGTACTCTATGTTTATTACTATAAAATCGATAGGATCGTTACTCGTGCTCGGGCCGCTGGAATCGGAGGCTATCTGGGTAACAATAAAGATATTTTCGCGTTGATGGCGGGAGGTGGGCCTTTTTCAATATTACGAGCTTTTTTCAGATTACGCCCTTTAGGCTTTATATTTGTTGTTTCGTGGTTATCGCCTGACAGGGCTAATAGGGTCGGTTAATCTTGGTTTATTTTTTTCAAAACAAAATATATAAATAATAGCCCCAAGCTAAGCAGCGCTCGTGTTATTACTAGATGACTGATATACTTAATAAAATAGATTACATAGATAGATATTTTTTTATTATACATAGAAACCGACCAGAACACCCGGAACAAATATCTGCAGATCGTACACATAATTGTCCCGAGGTGGGAATCGAACCTCTTGCGCCGCAGGCGGTCCTTCGCCCACCGTGCCACGCAGGTCGCCAATGCTCTGAAGCAGGGAGTTACATATACCAGCGTGCCTCAGACAAAAAGCATGTCAAGCCGTTGTTGGTTCTGCTCCTGACCTCTCCCCGGTGATACAGTCTCATTGGATTATGAGGATGAGGGAATAGCGAGTGAACTTGTGGTTGCGCACACACTTGTGTACTATTAAAGATATACTATAATATGTTCTGCGTCAATCGCTAGTCGTCATTGAGACCGCCATGACCAAAATTCGGCTTCGAAGACATCATAATAATTAATTGCAATTTTGATTAAAGGGCTTAAAGGAATCGAGGTTGGGCTAACGAACTAATTGGGGTCAATCTTTGCGTATTGGGGTCATCAGATGAAGCGAATGATGAATATCGAAGGTGAACGTGTTATGCGTTATGTTCAGTCTAATGCACTGATGATTTTCGTAAGATAATAATTGATATGGCTACATACCTATTGATAGTTTCACTATAATATTATAAATGCGAATGTTACTTTGGAAGCTTAGTAATAGAGTCCCGTTTTCACCCTTTGGCCATACCCAAAAGGGTGAAAACGGCACTCTAAAAAGTACCGATAATACTAAATTAACTCGTGCTAAGATAGAGTCCGTTTTACTGGTTCAATTACAAAAATCTGTTTTTTCCTTTTTTTTTATCATGTTTGTTTTATGTTTTTGTATATTGAGTTACAAATAAAATATTCTATTCTATTCTAAATAATGTATTTAATATTTTTAAAGGTTTTTTTTTTAATGTTCGTTAACTTTCGACTGGGTGAACCGATTTTGATGATTCTTGTTTTATTTGAAAGCTGGTACTTATCGAGTCGTGGTCTCCACTCAAGAACACGTATAGGACGCCCTCTGACGGTGGGATGACGACCTGCGAAAGACTGCAGGTAGATGCTGGATGCGTCAAGCCGAAGACAGGGCGCTATGGCGCTCATTGGGGGAGGCCTATGTGCAGCAGTGGACTAATATAGGCTGATGATGACTTCCCGAGTGCTCCCATTTCAAGTTGATTCAGTTCTGACAATGGATGCCACTGTGAAAACCATTCGTCTTAAATTTGCATTAAGTATGTGCGCGACAAATGGACGCCAATATCACGCTAACCGATTTCGACGATTCTGGTTTTTCATTATTTAGTAATTTGAAGTAAATTTTTTGTTTTTTAAAACACGCCAAATAATTAGACACAAACAGAAATCGACTTACTTAGCTTAGTTCCGAAGCCACAGTATACATACATCTTGTCAGTAGGTCAGGTACACATAAGGTAGAGACGCGGTCAAACATTGCACGAGGAACACATACGTATCTACTGTGAGATGGGTACTGTTGCCTCAGTGTAGTGTGTATTTGCTGTTGAGTCGACCATCGAGGCGTGCGGAACATGACTTGCATTCGCTGAACACTTTTTGATAGATGAACAGAATGCGTCTGAGAGAGTTATAGAGCAGAGAAATATTTTTTAAAGCGTTATAGAAAAGTAAAATTACAGATACTATCTACTTTGAAAGATTCTTCATCAACATACTCGTAATATCAGCCCACTAACATCCATCGCTGGACAAAGGTGCATTATACCACACAAAACAGAAAACCAAACAGAAATAAACAATAGAATAAAGGGATTATAAATAATTATTATTATCGTCAGCATTATTTATTATTATGAAACATCATAATGCATAATTTCCTTTGTGTCCCACGTCGCCGACACACGTGCTAGTAAATAGGTTTGTTTTACATACGAGTATGTTAGATTAAGGTACATATTTTATATGAGCCGTGGTTTAACACTTTGACTGCTGAAATCACACGGTATGTGTTTTCTACAAGTGACTAATATGCGTAAATCCACACTAGCGCAGCGGCTGAGAAAATACAGATCTTTGTGACTCAGCACAGCCGTAATATTTTTCGAACGAAACGCATGTGCGGCGCAACACAACCGCTGTGTAGAGCGGCAGCACGAATTTTTTAAGTTAAAAAAAAGATCGCTATCGTTGAAAAAAAATCGCAGTCAAAGTGTTAAAGTATTTTCCATCCCGTACTAGACTGTTGTTGCCTGAAATCAATTAATTATTATGTCTCTCATTTACCATGATCTCGGGCCATGAAGTGACCCGGTCCTTTGGAAGGCTTGCGTGGGGCCGAAGCCAACAGCACAGAGGCCCTTTGAGAAGTTAATCTAAAGGCGATGGCTGCACATAGCGGGTATCATCCTCGGGTGCACAATATGATACACCCAAAGATGGTATCCGCCAGGTGTAGAGACTATTGCAAAGAAAAATGAAAGAAATAAAACCAGGCTATTGTGAGGGATGGATGGAAATGGATGGAATTATTATTACTATTTAGACCTTGCAGGAATTTTGGAAACGTCACATTTTTTTTATATAATCATCCCCATTGAGTTCTGAGGTACCTAAAACGACTCATTGCTGCAGGGGAATATATCTCCATGTTTATACCTAAGCTTTAAACATATGACGAAATCTGTTTTCAAAACAAACTCTCATCAAAAATAAACCGAAAAGCCAATAAATGGTCTACACCGGGTCCTTTGATGACATTGCACCATGTATCTCGTCTCATTTGATGACCAGTTCTATAAATGGGTTCGTCACCCGACATCAAACTTGTTCTAAAGGTCACCACTTATGACCAAGAGCTGGATACACGGTCGGAAATTCGGTCCGTCTCAGTAGAAGTAATTTGTAACGGGAAATATCCCGTTAATGTAATCTAATTATGGTAAATATACGATAATTCAATTTTTGAGTTTTCCAATATTTTTGCACACATACGTGATAATATGAACATACTAGTGGTTTCTTCTCACTTCTTCCACTGGTGGACAAAAAATTGAAGTGAACAGTAAAACAGTAAAATAATCTTATTTGATCATAATTTATAGTATAACATTTGACTTGTCTAAGTGCTTATTTTGTAAGGATAAAGAAATAAATACATTTGACTTTTTTGTACCGCCATATACAGCCGTGTATGTGAACAAACGTGCTGCGTACACTGATCTCTTTACAAATACCATTGAGAAATATAATAATGATAAAAATAAATAAAAATAAAATAAAAAGAGCTTTATTGTTCCAAAAACACTAATGTTAAGAATATTAACTAATAAAGGCTTAACACTTTGACTGCGATTTTTTTTCGATGACTGCGATCTTTTTTTTAACCTAAAAAATTCGTGCTGCCGCTCTACACAGCGGTTGTGTTGCGCCGCACATGCGTTTCATTCGAAAAATATTACGGATGTGCTGAGTCACACAGATCTGTATTTTCTCAGCCGCTGCGCTAGTGTGGATTTACGCATATTAGTCACTTGTAGAAAACACATACGGTGTGATTTCAGCAGTCAAAGTGTTAAGTAAGTATACTATTTGTTTATATAAAAAAAAAAGAATGATGATAAAGAAGTTTTAAATTCTTTAAGTTATTTTATATAGTTAAGGCTACGTTGATCTCTTAACCTTGTTTGTTTGTGATTGAATCAAATATCATAGTTTCAATCGATTATACATATATTTTGATTATAGTGTAGTGTACACTCATAGACAAAAATGGCTAAACTAGGCATTATGACCTCATAAATTTACATTAAACACGCTTATTTTCTGCTTACCACGGGGCTAGATAATGCTGTGTGAATTGTCCAGCATTATTTATTTATTTATTATTTATTTATGTCACACATATGTATGTCCAACAATATTGTGATTTTTACCGTTGACTGCAACTAAGTGTGCACAACAAAAACTTATTTGTTTTTTTAAGAGTCGGTTCAGTTGAACACATTAATAGTTCTACCATTCTACCTGCAAAAAAAAGTCGTTGGTACCAGAAAAACCAGGATAGCCTAGGACTTCAGGTCAATGACTCCTGTTCATAGTTTCATGTCATTGACCTCAATCAGATGTATGAGTAAACGCATAAAATATATTTATAAGGCATAATCATTAAAACATCTGAAGTTTTTTATGAATGTCAATTAAATTTGACATTTTGGTTTTGCCGTCCATTATTAGTAAAGTTAGAAATACAGATGAAGGTCAAATCAAACAAAATTATTTAGTTCCATCTTAACACTTTGACTGCTGAAATCACACGGTATGTGTTTTCTACAAGTGACTAATATGCGTAAATCCACACTAGCGCAGCGGCTGAGAAAATACAGATCTTTGTGACTCAGCACAGCCGTAATATTTTTCGAACGAAACGCATGTGCGGCGCAACACAACCGCTGTGCAGAGCGGCAGCACGAATTTTTTAGGTTAAAAAAAAGGTCGCAGCCGTCGAAAAAAAATCGCAGTCAAAGTGTTAAAAGAATCGATATGAACCATCGATCATGGTATCCGAAGGAGGTGGCAAATACCTGAACGAACTTATGAACCTACTAGTTTCTAAATGTTGTTAAACTTATGCGATCTAAACACATATACAACGGGTATTTTAGTTTCTGCCCGCGGCTTTGCATGCGTTGATTCTATGGACACGTTGTAAGGTTATTTCTGTCCCATGGGAACTAATTTATGAGGCTAAAAGTACCCTATATGTTTTATTCGAGGCCTGAAACAGATAGGTCCTGGTGTGGTGGCACAAGGCTGGATCATCATCATCATCAGCCTATAGCAGTCCACTAGGCCTCCCCCAATGAGCGCCATAGCGCCCTGTCTTCAGCTTGCCGCATCCAGCATCTACCTGCAGTCTTTGGCAGGTCGTCACCACACCTGGCCGGAGGGCGTCCTACACTACGTTTACCGAGTCGTGGTCTCCACTCAAGAACACGTTGACCCAGCGGCCGTCGGTTCTTCGCGAGATATGGCCGGTTTACGGGTCTTTATTACGGAATTTTTTAAGGCTAGATTACATTTTATAAAACGAGTGGAAACTGTAGTTAGCTTTATTTACTCTCAGTCTACGTTCTATTTATAACTAAATATAAGCTTTTTGTTTCCCAAATAAAATAAAATAAGAGAAGAAGCTTCTGCCCTTCCTCTAGTGGGTTCCCTAATCCAGCTCGAACGACATCTACGAGCTGACTTAGAGATTATCGATATACTAGATACATACGCCGCTTAATCCTATATCTGTGACCATAGCTCAATACTCAATAACAAAGCAAATAAATCAATAGGTACAATAAATATAAACACATGTATTACCCAAGTACCCATTGACCTTGCTGTTACGACATGGCACTCGCCGGCGCGCGAGCACCTTAGCCTGCCCTTTTTAGACGAAGGTTACCCCGCTACGGAATCGTTTGTCAACGATGTATTGTGCTTTGTTTTTTTATTGATCCATGTGGATACGATTTTCCTTGAGTACTTAGGACTTAGACTCACTTAGGTAGTATAAAAAGTTAAGAAATATCAAGGTGTAGTGTAGAGCCGACTTTTTGAAGATAGTGTAAAAACAAAACTAAAACTTATGGGCCCAACTAGACTACATAAGATAAATGTATTTTTTAAAGGGCAATGTGTACGCTTTTACAACAAAACTACAAGGGTGTTGCAAAAATAATCAATAAATAAATTCAAACAAATTGTTAAACACATCCTTTGTAAATAGGCATATTACAAAATATCGGATTATCTAGTCTAGATAATAAAAAGCTTAGGGCGAGTTTTTCTCCAGCTCGAAAACTAACAATCTAACAAGGTAAAGGTTTTTTGTTCGCTTAAACTTTACCTCAAAAAGATTGACGTGAAGAAAAAAGTAAAGTGATGACTTTATTTCCTATTTTTACTTCTGCAGTTTGAAATTTGTGACGTGTCCAAGAGGAAGGTCCTCCTGTAAGGCCTAAAGGAAATAAAGCACTTTGATATTTGATGCGTTCAAAAATCTTTCCGAACCAACGGCGGCGAAAGAGCTGGAGGAATCGAGTTTCAGTATGCGTTGCATAAAATCGTGTGAAAATGGACACGTGTACGCGCCCAGACTGTCGAATCGTCAGAACTTATTTGTTTACTGGTGAGTATCAATCTCACACGAGAGCACGACTCGGTAAACGCAGTGTAGGACGCCCTCCGACCTGGTGGGATGACGACCTGCGAAAGACTGTAGGTATAGATGCTGGATGCGGCAAGCTGTAGACAGGGCGCTATGGCGCTCATTGGGGAAGGCCTATGTCTGCTATAGGCTGATGATGATGACGAGGTCAATCAGTAAAATATAGATCGATTAGATCATAACCTCAAAAGAACTTGAACAAATCACAAGGTAAGTAACACTGGTTATTTTTTACAGCAATATGAGTCATGAGTAAATTGATGCGTGATTCCTCGACACCTGCGCGCGCGCACAAAAACGTTTCCTAGTCACGCGGACTTTATGCTGCATTATTTATTGGTAATAAATCTAATAAGATTATTGAGAACGTATGTTTGTGTCCTATAACTATCTATCTTGACGACCTCCGTGGCGGGCGAAGGTCCACCTGCGACGCAGGAGGTTGCGGGTTCCATTCCCGCCTCGAGACAAACGTTTGTACGATCTGCAGATATTTGTTCCGGCTGTTCTGGTCGTTTTCTATGTATAATAAAAAATATCTATCTATGTAATGTATTGTACAAAGCTTCCATACAACATAAAGTACGTAACCGTTCGTGCGCGTGTCTGACTCACACTTGGCCGGTTTTTTATAAACAAGCTTATGCTCCTCACTTTGTCGACCCTTTTGCGATGTAACACGGCAGATTAGAAGGTCTAACGATATATCCGTCTACATTGTAAAATCTAATTTTCCGCCGCATCATAGTATGTTTTGTCAACGCCAGCTATGTCATAAAAATACAGAAGCCCATAAACACCACCTATGGCACCTCCAGCCTCGCCACTAGAAGACGACCCGACGTCCTTAGCACAGTTCACTTGACACTCATCTGAATAATCGATTTATTGTTATTGCTTGATTGCATCGCCACGGATTCAATTACAATTGCTTGGCTTTTAAGGAACATGCAAACTTGGACCGCGGCCGGGTACTTCGGTGCTGGTTGCATAGATAAGTAGGCTCAAGGTTAAATAGGTCGCTCATCTTCTCATACAAACGTGCACGGGTAACTACTACACTGTTTGATTTTGGTCATCCAAAACTAAGGATTATATCAATTTATCGTGTACTAGCGGACCTTCCCGGCTTCGCACGGTTTTAGTACGGATCCCTAACTTTTTTGAAAATATAATATAGCCAAGGTTCTCCGGGGATAGTGTAGCTTCCCAACGGTGAAAGACTTTTTTAAATCGGTCCAGTAGTTTCGGAGCCTATTCAGTACAAACAAAAAATCAAACCTTTCCTATTTATAATATTATTAGTATAGATAACAAGATAAATTGATCCTTCTACATTTGTATCTTTGTTTGTATACACCCATCACTGTAAAAAAAGTATAAATTTAAAAAAAAAACATGCTTCTAAATTTTGTATTTCACCACTCATTTCAGCCTAACTTTGGACGAAAATAAATGATATTTATTACGGACAAAGGAAACTCTTTAATAAAGCCCATTCCGATATAGTTTATTTAGGTAATTCTATTCAAAAGTCGAAAAACTTAAATTTATTTTGAAAAAATAAAATCATAATACCTACTGAAAAAGAAATAAAATATATTTATTAACATTAAAATAAGTATATCAAGGATCTACTAACCCTCTATAATTATATTTTTGTGTACTAACCAAATATGGATCCATGGATATCCGAAATGAAGAGATTTTATTTTATTTATTTATTTTAAAATCACTATACACAATAGCCATGTTCTAAGCGTGTGTTCACATTTTTTAAAGCGGCCCTTCTAGGAATAAATCATTGGGCATTTCATCCTAGCTACATATATGTATACTGCACTGTTTACTTGTCTAATAATATCAAAACAATATAACTATATACACCTACAAAAGGTGGTGATAATCCCTAATCAAGTTTAGGGACCTGTCAACGAGGCTGCCTCTTAGATACCTCAACTGTGTATCTGACACACTCTGTTTTGATTTGGGTACCAGTTGATAGGCATTGTCTATACTTCTATAGAGCCTCAAGGGTCCAGTTTCATCGCAATACACAACTTACAATACAATACAATATAACTTTATTGCACCATGAATACAAAAAAATAATAAAAATAACAAAGGATCTTAATACTAACTAAATCTAGTGGCACAATCGGCGGCCTTATCACTAAAAGCGATTTCTTGCAGGCAACCTTTGGATGGATAGGATCGGTACGTATTAAAGCTGACGGTGGCGTAATTATTTGAAGAAAATTATATATAAAATAATTAATATTTATCTTAAGAACGTACATATATAAAAATAGAGCAAAAATACACAAAAACAGGAACAATTAACATAAATAACATAGAAAATAAAATATAAAATACTATAATAGACTTACTACAAACTGAGAGGATAGGATGGTAACCATGGTTACCTACGAGTATAAAAACATTTACCAATTTACAAGAAGGTACTATTTTAACGGGGTATTTATCGCGTTTATTTACCAATTTTTCCCGACGTTAAAAAATAGGTAATATACTCGTTAAATAGTACTTGTAATGTGTTCTGATCGCGTAAGTTTAAAAACATTTGTTTACCAATTTATTCTTAAGTACAAGCTGACCGCCTAAAAGGCTTCTAACTAATTTAAAAGCTATATTGTCTATGTTAAAGTGCATTTTAGCTCATCAGAGCGTTATTGAGGCGGTCGTTTATATCCATTATCTTATTAGTTTTAGAACTTTGGATAACGTCATTATGGAAAATGTTCGTAACAAGCAACAAAACTCTTTAGACTTTTTGAGCACCTCAAATAACCTACAGGCTAGAATTTCAGCCCACTTACCTGGGCTTATTAAATTACATTGTTAAGTTTTCCTTTCTTCTTCCAGTTCCAGTATTTTATAACCAAATTAAAATAATAACGTTGATGGAACACCCTGTCTATGAGGAGGGCCATGATGTCTGTTACACTGTTTTACAACGACTATGGGCATCATCGAACTCAAAAATCCATTCACATACGTAGATAAACGTAAATAAATAAAATAAAATAAATAAATAATGCTGGACAATTCACACAGCATTATCTAGCCCCATGGTAAGCAGAGCTTGTGTTATGGGTACTAGATAACTGATATACATAATACAATACATTACATATGCATTACATACATAGATAGATATTTTTTATTATACATAGAAAACGACTAGAACACCCGGAACAATTATCTGCAGATCGTACAAACAATTGTTCCGAGGCGGGAATCGAACCCGCGACCTGCTGCGTCGCAGGCGGACCTTCGCCCACCGCGTCACAGAGGTCGTCATCAAAACGTATCTAATGGATGTCCATAAATACTTCAACGGAACGCTCAGCAAAATAGGTATGGCAAATATACAATAATAGTAAATTACATCTTCTAAATAATATCTTGAATTAGAACCGGTTTTAACTAGGACGATGTATATGTTAGGTAATAATATAGCAAAAACGTATGCAAAGTGATATTATCGTAAAGTAGGTTATTGGAAACCATGACGAGGTCAACCTCGGTCAATAGCGCCTCAGATGAAGGTCACAGATGAGATGAGTCGACCTTCGGCTGTTGCTTGAGCTGGGGACTTCTGAATGGGTTCTCTCAACTGGCTTTTATCGGATTTTAGGATTTAACGATGTTAAGGTTATTTTAATATATTTTTTACAAAGGGTTCTATAAAATTAGAGCAGAATGGAAAATGGACACGAACTCGTGTATCGTATATAAATTTTGAATACGAGTACCTATTTTATTTTTCAACTTGTAATTTATAATAAAATTTCGTATTAAACTGAGCACGCGTTTTGTACGCTAAGTGAGAGAAATCTTCGGAATTAATCTTTTTGGTTTCGATTCAATTTTATTGCCGTTTTCGGCTGCCAGGAGCGGGGGGCACTTCGAAATAATCAGTAAGCAATATCGATATAATATGAACTACGCAGTACATAATAACTCAGTGGTATGGTAATAAAGCACCGATTTTGTCTCTGGTTATCGATAGAATTCACAGGCTATTTTTTCTACACCAGAGACAAAAACTATCTTAATCGAAGTCCTTGTTCGCGCTCCAGGCTTTGGTTGAAGTTTTTTAGACTTATGAAGAAACTTTAAAACTTCATTGTTCTTATCTAATCACTTTGTCACTAAACACCCTTGGTTTGTCCCGCGAAGGAACTAAATCTGTCGTGACTTCGACTTGAAAATATGCAGAAATCAATTTTTTTTTAAATTTCTTATAATAATATCTTACGAATATATCTACGTCATAGTTACAAATCCAATCCAAGCTTAAAAAACTCCAAGGTTTATGATGCAATAAAAATAATCGTACAATGCTCCTATGCGGTAGTAGCTGAACACTACCGAGGAACAATACTATCAGCTATCAATCATATTTTAATATCATCTGTGGGAATTTATGCATCCTTCCTATGTTTTACGGATAAATAAAAATATATTTACGAGTAGAGAGGCACATTTAAGCTGCCAAACTTGGTCTTGCTATCTTCTTCTTGATTAGTATTAATCGGAAGCCATTCCTTTTATAATAAGCTTTAAGTAAGTACTTTGTCAAAATAATAATTGTAAGTAGAACCTTGAAGGCATGTAAACTTCTTTTATCCTCAGAAAATATTTGGTTAGTTAATAAAAAGCAGCCTAATATCGAATATTTGCTACAAAAATTGCTTTCCTGCTCAAAAGAACATTAATCAGCTCTAAGATTAATACAAAAAACGGGGAACAACTGAATGCAGGTTGTGACCTTCATTTTGCTTTGACTTGCATGCCTGGAATACCCTATATTATTGTTACTTACTGTTATAACTGTTATGATCAGTTGTTCTATTAATCGAATTAATCAACAAATACGAGTACTTACAGTATTGACTTAGTAACCCACAGCCGTAGATTGCTCGACACCTGCGGAAAAAGAAAACACATTAAAGCATTTTTAACCAAGTTCTGATGCAGTTTATAAAGTCGACAAGCACGTATAAACTAACCCTTCTTCTTGAATATGGTTCAAAAAGGTTTAGTTTGCGATAAAAAAGCTTGGGACGAGTTTTGTCTCCAACTCGAAAACTAACAACCTACCAAGGTAAAGGTTTCCTGTTCACGCCTTTACTAAATATTTTAAACTTGCACGATCTGAACACATAATTCTTCGCTTCTTTACTTTAAGAAAAGATGAAATAAACAAAAAATCTAAGTCATCACATTATGTCATCATATTATGACTAATATTATTATAATATTTATTATGACATAATATTTTCCTAGTTTTACTTAGGTATGTAATTTGTGACGTGTCCAAGAGTCCTGTTCGGTCTATAGGAAATAAAGCACATAATAATATTTGATATTTGAGTGTTATGGCAATAGAAACCGAGTTACAAAGTGATACAATTGACATCGCAGTAGCAAGGCCCTTGGCCCTCAGTAAACAAAGCGAGCGATTGATCACATCAATATTCATGGTTCGACATGGAGTCCACATCTCCATACTAGTTTGCATGGAAGCGCAAAAACTGCAAATGCCTAGAGCTTCCTTATTGAATGCTTGGATGGTAACGTACGAAGTTGTTTGACAAACACCTTTGTGTTATTATTATAACTTTTCTCTGCAGTATTTATTTAAGTTGTTGACGGAGTACCGTACCGAGGCTCTCCGGTCGGGTGATTATGTAACTCGCGACCGGTTTGCGACAGGCGTAAATTAAGCAATCAGTGCTGTCAAACGTCAATTTTGTATTGGTTTGACACCAGCTACAACGACAAAATTTGTCAAAATAGGCGTTTGACAGCACTGATTGCTTAATCTACGCCTGTCGCAAACCGGTTGCGAGTTACATAATCACCATACGGGCACCATCTGAGTGTTCGCGTGACCCGAGAGCTGGTGGTGAGTATCTGGCGCAGCGCATCAGCGTTGCCATACAGCGGGGTAATGCAGCCAGCGTCTTAGGGACGCTTCCGACTGTTATTGATATGGATCAGTTGAGCTACCTTTAGGTTGTTTGAAACAGTCTGCAGTTTGCTCAATTGTTTCAATTGTGTTCAACTAGTTCTGTTTTGTTTATATTATTTGATTGTAAATTTCTGTGTTTTAATAAAGTTATTTCAACTGACTAAATCGAACTATATTAGCAACAAATACAAACATCCCACTTTACAACTTAAGTTTTCCATAAAATTGTTGCATAGCAAAAATAGGAAGACTTTTGGTACTGAAAATCATCATGTATATTATTTCTATGACTTCCGATGAATTAGAGAATTTTTTACCTATCTGTTCAGTTTTTGCTCTGAATTTTACTCATCTTAAAAGCATCGGACAATATACAAAAAGCTATAAAAGTCTGTCTGTGTTTCCTGACAACCCTACCGTCACAACCACAATGAGGAAGGCATTGCATCATTTACACGTGTCAGGTTATATTAAAACGTACTTGTTAACAAAGTGCGATGCGAACCACGGTACTTATTTATATTGGTACTTTATCTTCTGTGGTTCTTTGAATAGGTTTCCATATCGGGATAAGATACAGTCGTAATTTTTGACAATTATGGTTAATATTCATCGTGTACTTCACTACATAGTATAAAACAAAGTCGCTTCCCGCTGTCTGTCTGTCGCTATGTATGCTTAGATCTTTAAAACTACGCAACGGATGTTGATGCGGTTTTTTTAATAGATCGAGTGATTCAAGAGAAAGGTTTATAAACCATGTGACACATAGATTTCCACGCAAGCGAAACCGCGGGGCGCAGTTAGTATTTGAATAACTCAAACTCCTTGTCAAACTTATATAATTTTTTAACTAATGACTTTGAAATTCGGTAGTTTTTTTCCAAAATCACACTCAGCAGCGGTTATAAGTTCTTTTGAGGATTCTATTCTATTGGTTTTACAGCGAATATCTACTTTGCTTTTTAATTACTTAGAAAGGGTATTTCTTCTATAAAATATTTAGTATAACACAACTAAAGTTAATGTTTATTCAATATTTTGTAGAAGACACAAAAGTCCATAAAAGCGATACTGAGTTATAGAAATTGGGTTATTTTCCAACCGCCCAAGGAGTCCGGCCAAGGGCGGGCGGCCCATTATTTATGGGCTTATAAGTCTCGTTTTTTCTCCAAATTGGTTGTAGATGTCGCAGTAAAACCTTCTTATTGCAGATATAAATTATATACCTATGTAGGTTTATATAATATCGTAGTGGGGGTAGGTTGTGGCTTGTTATTCAGCCTCCAGTATATTTAATTATTAAAATAACATTCTTAAAAACGCAACCTAATTTAATAATTCAAAAGCACTCTATCCCATACGGTACTATTTTATTGTAACTAGTTAGAAAAAAAATAAAAAAAGCAATAAAATGGCGCTCATTAGGGGAGGCCTATGTCCAGCTGTGGACTAACATAGGCTGATGATGAGCTAGAAAAAAGTTATTTACCATTCAATCTAAAGCAAGAGCTAGGAACCACCAAGGTAAGTTAGGAAAAAAACTGGCAACACAGGAAATTTACAGGTTTTAATTTACCTTCCCCCTCTCACTGCTAGCTAACTACGCGAGTATTGTGCATTTTGGCATACGAGATGACTAGCTTTAGAGTCATTTAAAACGGGATATTTACCATGATTAGATTTTTTAGTTTTGCAATATTACGGCACAGTTTCATGCCGTTTTAAACGACTTTAGTTTTCATAACCATGATAGTTTCAAAAGTTGAATGACTAGCTATGTACTCTGCAGCTGAAACTCTTATCTTTTTTATCAATAACCCGGCTATCTTCAACAAGGAAGGATGCCATCTTGTACCGATAGCACAACAGCTGGCTGGCGATAGGCTGGCGTCGCGCCAATTGATTGGATTTAGGGTTGTAATTGCTTTGTTCTCCTGTTCCTCTCCCTAGGTGCCTATAACAAAGGCCTTGAAGGTTGTGCGGCGTGAGGTAGTATTGGATATTGAGCTTTAAAGACATACAGGTAAAATTATTACACCCTTAGGTAGGGCTATAAATTTGTGAGGATTTCTGCAGTGAATCTTTATCCTAGTTTGTAGAAAAGCTCGTGAGTTTTCTGCTTGCGAGCGACGCAGCGCGACAGCTACGCGATGGTAGGATGGAAGGGAAAGTTCCTAATTTGTTATCTTTATTAGTTCTAAATTTGTATTATTTTATATGAAACGCAAATAAATATTTTCTCTTTCTATAAAAAATACTGACCGCTTGCAAAAACAAAATGTAATAGATATTCCATGGTTTAGTTTTATTTTTGCTAGTTCGACTGACAATCAAATAGATTGTAATGTCCAATGCTTTTAAGATTCTTTCTTTACATACTATGTCAGCTCGATAAAAATAATCTTTAGTAAGTCCCGATATTTTTCGCATTTCTATCTGGAAAATTAACTATGAAACGTCTCACTTTGTCATTCAGTCTTCATTCAATCCCCTGTCACCAATTAGGGAACTTCGTAGGGGTGCATGCATATACCCAATATAAAATTAATTCGTGGATCGATTCGCATTGAAAACTAAGAATACAAAAAAAATACGTTGTATTGCTCATCAAGACAGAGACAAAATAGAAAAGAACAAAGAAACAATAAAATAGCAGATATAAGACTTAACTTTATTAAACTTAACAGTACACTATAGAGTTACCTCCTTACATTAGCATAATTATTTCTAGAAAATAAATCTTTTTTAATGAGTGGCACAAAAGGGTTCATATATAAGTTATAAATATAGCAAACATAACAACAGCTCTGCTTAACTTGGGGCTAGATGATGCTGTGTTAATTGCACAGCCACATTTATTTATTTCAATCAATTATGTTTTTTTTCTTCGCCAAGCCAACCTTTTAATATAAAAATGTCCGACAACTAATAAAGCCATAAAATAAAGTCAACTGGAAAAAGTTGTAATTCGAAAGTTTCTCAATAAAAGTGGCTCAGAGTTTCCCCCTGGCCACTCTTCACCCTTTGATACTTTCAGAACACTTTACAATTTGCCTGTTTGATCACATTTTATGTTTTAGATTTTGTTTCGTAGGATACTTTATTAGAGAACTTTGATTTTTTCTTTTAACGCGTTTCATTACTGTTTATATGTTATTTTGGGTTTAAATGTGGAAAAAATCATAGTTACCCATACCAATAGTGTAAACTTTTTCATGTAGAAGTTCAGATGCTTGCGAATGATGAGCAGTTTTATTAGTTTACTCTTCGTTAGCCTTCGGATGCACACCAATATTGGCAACAGCACCCAAACCATCCATAGCTCCATAGAGCTGGTCAATACTTTGTATAAGTTCTTTGTAGTCTATGGATAGGTCCATAGAGCCAGCCTGTACATTACAGCAATGAGGCAGTCAATAACAGCTGGAACCGAGGCAGCTAATTAGCCGTGATTGGCTCACGCGACAGTGGCTCTTTGGACGTCGAATGGCATGGCGATACGACCTACAGTCACGAATAGGTTGTGGTCTGCGTGCGGACGAAACTACTGTTCTGTCACAGTGTTCTGTGGTCCAAGCGCAGGCTTTGTTGTGTCCGATAGAAAATAAACATTACGTCACTTTGTCAACGAATGCGCAACTTATTAGAAATGCAATCTTTCGAGTTCAATGAAGTATGCAATGTTTGACAATGCGATGTCATTATTGTCTATTCTAAAGAACTACCCCAGTGGTAAGCCTAAAGTGAGAAGACACGTTACTTTAGTAGTTTCGTAACTACTAGCTGAGCTCCGCGGTTTCGCCCGCGTGGAAATCTGTGTGTCAAATGGTTTATAACCCTTCCTCTTGAATCACTCTATCGTCATCTCTATCGTCATCTCTATCGTAAAGTCGCTTCCCGCTGTCTGTCTGTCCCAATGTTTTTACGCAACGGATTTTTATGAATTTTTTTAATAGATAGAGTGATTTATAAACAATGTGACACATAGATTTCCATGCGGGTGGAGCCGCGGGGCGAAGGTAGTAATAAATATAAAAAGGAATCCAAGTGACAGTACAATAAAGTTTCAGAACAGCATATCTTTAAATCTACTTTTAGATATTTCCGAAAGAGAGAACGCCGCAATAACATAAAATCGAGTTCTCGTGCATTTGCCTGCACTTAGACCAGAGGTACTGAAAAGCGATAGCATGCCCTGGAGACATTAGTCTGCAGTATAAAGCATGGTAGTTTCAGCTATCTCTACCTTATGGTCCGGGAGCCAGGTACAAATTTGGTCAATAATTTGCTCTCGAGCGAAAATTCGTAAAATGCATTAGGGATTAATATTATGAATACTCGTGACCGTCAGCTGCGTTTTCTTACGTAGATTGGGCAGTGGCAGCGACAGCGACATTATTTCCATGGAATAAGATTCGAATTAGAAATTAAAATTCGCATATTCCAGAATTCTGATTTGAACCTTATTCTATACAATAATGTCGTCATCGCTGCCACTGCCCACCCCACCCACGGAGTCGCAGCTGATGGTCACGAGTATTCATAATATTAATCCCCAATGCATATTACAAAGTTTTGTTTCCCCCCCAAACAAAACTTTGTAATATGCATCCTACCGTGAAAGTAAAAATGTGAAGGTCAATGCGCATGTATTAATGTCACATCCAAACCATGAAGTGGTTATCGCGACCCGTGATGTTGACTCTTTGTGAATTTACAGTAAAATACATCTTCATCGTTTCTGATATCCTGGTAGCTGATATTTGTTATCGACTTTATGCCTGTCTTAAAAATGGTAGGATTTATTTTAACCCAGTTTTATTAATAAAAATATTGTAACTCAATCACAATATTTTCATTATTACTACTCATTGTAATTTTCAGTCCAAGTAGATAAACTATTTTTTAAGTAAAAATATATTGGAGGAAAGGTATCAATTAAGTTTAATTGGTTGTACAAATAGGTGATAATATTGGAGTTAACATTTAATAAACTAGGTTACTGATCATAACGCTTACCTAACCCTACATACTAATTATCGAAAAAACTCCAGCCTTGACATTACCGACACAGATTAGAGAAAATGTTACCAGTACCGGCCACCGGAAGCTACAACAATGGCTCATCACCCAGCATCCGGTGTGGATAAATAGCGCCCACCTGGTAAGGGACGCTTTCGGCGGGGAATTCAGATATTATATCTGAGGGGACGTGCTGCAAATTATACCAGTTATTATACCTGTGGGCTAAATACTAATTGTACCCACCAGTGGGGTCAATTGATACTCGTAGTTAAAAGCCTCGCTAGGTCTAATTTTAACACGCAACATGTTAATTTGCCATCAAATTTGACGATGTGAAATAAAGACATTTTACTTTCTTCGAAAAAAGGATGCGGTTCTATGCTCGGCTGTAATGTATGTTCGTATATTTCTCCTTCAATTGTTAAAATATCCTAGGGCGGTCCCTTATAAATTTAATTTCGAAGGAATTAGGTACTAGTTGTCCCGCAAAACTTAAAAAAAATCAGTGAAATGATATAGGAACTTGAAGTGAGTTTTTGGCTTTTGTGAAAATTATCAAAATACGATATAAAATGTTGGCATTTTGGCACCGAAATTAATTCAGCGTTGCCAAACCAACCATCACACCTGCATTCATAAAATAAAACTGTTCCCAATCAAGCCAAAATAAACGTAGGCCCAACAATTGAAATCATCGCGTGTATTTTCCTTTCAAAAGGACCAATCACGGACGTAACCACCGCGCTGCTGCCAAAAATGCAAATGCTCATAATTTGAACAGCTTTAGAGATGAAAAATATCGCGTTAAAAGCTTTATGACTCGGATTTGCATGATTTTATTGAAAAAGTTTAACAAAAAAAGGCTAAATTTGTTCACACATTGGTATACCATTCATATAATTATACGTAATTCTGATTGCCATGCATTTATAAATAAATAATGCTGGACAATCCACACCATCTTCTAGCCACAAAATAAGCAGAGTTTGTGTTATGGGAACTAGATAACTGATATAGGTACTTAATACATATTACATAGGTAGATATATTTCGGGACAATGATATGTAGGTACAATACTTTGCAGATTGTACATATCATTGTCTCGAGACGGGAATCGAACCCGCAACCTCATCTTCG
Source organism: Eupithecia dodoneata (assembly GCA_947044415.1). Classification (NCBI taxonomy): domain Eukaryota; kingdom Metazoa; phylum Arthropoda; class Insecta; order Lepidoptera; family Geometridae; genus Eupithecia; species Eupithecia dodoneata. Next base: position 11,002,665 of record OX345672.1, on the reverse strand, counting down.
CAGCCGGACGTGTGAGAAGACGCTGCGCTGTGCCACCTAGGTCATCTGAATAATGTCGGAATAAAAAAACTTTTTGTTTTTTGTTATCCTTTTTTTTATACTAAATAATGGGAACGATGATGTTTTTTTAAATAATTATTTAAAACGTTCAATATATGTACATTCTTACGTTATTTTATTATTTTATGAAAACCTATGCTCTTGAACATGAAATCCATAACATATCTGAAGATCTCAAAACATCACCTTAAAACCATAAACATTTTATACGAAGAAGGTAAAATACATTATTTTGTGAATATTTTAATTGTGTAGGTATTCTGTAAGTTATGGCATCGTCGGTCTCAAAACTTTTGAAGAATATATTTCTAACTAGTTTCTGCCCGCGGTTCCGCATGCGTTATATATACGTTTTATAATATATTAATATTTTTATATCCCTTGGGAACTGTTTCATGGGAGAAAAGCCTATGTTTGATACTAGACTTAGAACTACATCTACGCAAAATTTCAGACTGATCTGTTAGTAGCTAGTCTTGGCGTGAAAAATTTACAAACATCTTTTTTATGATATTACTAGTTTCTCGCGGCTTCGCTCGCGTTGTTTCTATGGAAAGGTTTAAATATTATTTCTTTGTCATGGGAACTGATTTATGGGATAAAATTCGTTCAGTAGTTTTCGCCTGAAGAAGTGACATACATTTTGTAAACATAATTAAGCATTACCGGCAGGCTGATTATGTAAAAGCAACAGCAACAGCGACGCGACCGCGACCGCAATTTTAGCAAGCAATTTTTAGTTCACCGATTGTCCGGCAGAGGGAAACCTAGTGCTCGATTGCTGGGTGACGTAGTACCTGGTGTCATCTAATACAAAATTGGCTTTTGACAGCACTGATTGCTTAATTTTCGCCTGTCGCAAACCGATCGCAGTTACATAATCAGGGGGCGGGCGTAATGTAACATGTTACACAGCGAGCGTTTGTGCGGTCAGTACGGGGTGAGGGCGCTTGCAACGAGCAACGAGACGGATTTTAGCACAAATCCTACTATTATAAACGCGAAAGTTTGTAAGTATGGATCGATGTTTATTACTCTTTCACGTAAACACTACTGAATGGAGTTTAATGAAACTTTACAATAACATAGCTTATACATCAGAATAACACATAGGCTACAATTCATAAAGTTATATTGTATATTATCCAAAATATCTATCACTACGCGGGTGAAACCGCGAGGCGCAGCTAGTATCAAATAACAAAGTGCTTTATTTCCTTTAGGCCTTCCAGGACTCTTGGACACGGCGTAACAGATCATGCTCGCTGCGAATGTTACATTACGGCCCGTTAAACCGGTCTGTATGTGGCTTAATGGCGACATCAGATGGCTGGAAAAATAAAACCACGAAAAGCCAGAGACCGAAACCACTGGAGATCCTTGTAGGAAGCATACACCGCCGAAGGCACCCCATATCAGGAAGTAACGGACATCCAATGACGACCGATGTGGCGCGGTGGGTGAAGGTCCGCCTGCGACGCAGGAGGTTGCGGGTTCGATTCCCGCCTCGGAACAATTGTGTATACGATCTGTTCCGGGTGTTCTGGTCGTTTTCTATGTATTATAAAAAATATCTATCTATGTAATGTATTGTATTAAGCTCTGCTTATCATGGGGCTAGATAAATGTCCAGGATTATTCATTTATATATTAAATAAAAATAAAAGATTACACCAGATACCTGACATAATTCTATATTTATTATTTATTTAACTGTGATAAATTACTATGAATCTTTTTATTTCATCTTTAGACAAGGCTTGTCTCTCTGCTTTTTCTTTGCACAATCTGCAATGGTGTTTCCTATCTCAAAATTAGTGTGTGTGTTATCACTTTGATTGCTGAAATCACACGGTATGTGTTTTCTACAAGTGACTAATATGCGTAAATCCACACTAGCGCAGCGGCTCTGAATATACAGATCTGTGTGACTCAGCACAGCCGTAAAATTTTTCGAACGAAACGCATGTGCGACGCAACACAACCGCTGTGTAGAGCGGCAGCACGAATTGCTTAGGTTAAAAAAAAGATCGCAGTCGTCGAAAAAAAATCGCAGTCAAAAGTGTTATACAATTAAATTGTAATAGAACTTTTAAAATGTATAGAACTTAACGACATCAAGTGTAACATGTGTACCTACGGTGGAAATGAATAAACAAACAAATATTTAATCCTAAAATTATATGCATGACTATTCAACTGTAATTATTATTATTGTTTAAAATTATACCGATTAATAACTTGATGATATGGAATAAAGCTCTTTTTATTTATTGTGGCTTATAGAAAAATAATAGCAACAAAATCATAAAAATGTTAAATGTATGATTTTAAAAAAGATGCTTCACTTTATTGGTAAGCTATTATTATATTAAATTAAATAAGGTATATCGGTAAAAACATCATTTAAAAATGTGAAATATTCGTAATATTTCACATTTTTTTAATTTTAATTTCTCATAGTAGGATACCAAAACCAAACATATATCTAATTAGATTTTTAGCCAAGGATCTCATCAGTAGGTTATATTTTTTTCTTAATTAGATATGTCAGTATTTTCTATTATTTTGAGCTTCGAAACTGATGCTGAAAGGGAAATTATGAAAACCTCTCACAAGTTATCTTGATAGAACGCGTACATACTATATTAATCGAAATATTTTATAGTCAAACTATTTGGACACTAAAATTTCCTAAAATTATTAGTAAATAACATATACTATAAGATAAGTGGTTCATGATATAAACGGGTTTGAAAAGTACTGTTTCTGCGCATTTTAGGAATAAACGCTCTTAATGATTAAGTCGGAAGAAGTTATGTAGGTACTCATTGTTCATTATTTTTCTCAGACGAGCGTGCAGTCCGTGCAAGGTTAATTTATTAATTACCTTTTCATTTAATTCAATGTTCATTACATTGCATAATGTAAACGTTAGGTACCTACCGTTTTTATAGTTATTAGGCCTTCATTTGACCACAATCTCACGTGAAGATATGACCGATGATGTATCGCGAAGGTAATAATAATAATAATATTGCTCTCTTCTTAACATTACGATTGACTTGTTTATGGCAGGCGTCCGCAATCTCCCCTATAGCCCGATTACCCAGTCCATCCATCCATCACAATAGCCTGGTTTTATTTCTTTCATTTTTCTTTGCAATATTCTCTACACCTGGCGGATACCATCTTTGGGTGTATCATATTGTGCACCCGAGGATGATACCCGCTATGTGTAGCCATCGCCTTTAGATTAACTTCTCAAAGGGCCTCTGAGCTGATGGCTTCGGTCCCACGCAAGCCTTCCAAAGGACCGGGTCACTTTATGGCCCGAGATCTTGGTAAATGAGAGATATAATAATAAAATCTTTATTTAACATTAAGTACACATTAAACAATACTTTAAAAAATATAAAGTAATATATAACTAAGAGATGTGTGGCTTGTTCCATCTACATGATAATTGCAGAGCCTACACTAAGTCGTGAAGACTTGTACTGTAGGTATCCCTTCCAAGGACGTTTAGAAAAATATACTCGTAAGTGCCACTAGTGATATGAATATTATATTATAAAGCTACTACATTAAAAATATATATACAATGTGTATTGTCGAACCTTGATCAAACGAAATTATGAAATTTAATACAACATCCAAAAAAGTACACCTCAATAACCCAGTTTTAAAGTTACAGATCAAAAATAAAATAAAATCGTTTTTATTTTGCAAATTTCTAAATAAAATATTGATTTTAATATGGTTATGTAACGAAATTGGGTCGTTTTATTAGCTTGGTAGACTTTCTAGCTTTCAAATGACTAGACTACTTTGAATAAAATACACCGTTTACTCAAAAAGAAACGAAGAAAAATCCAGATGAAGTAGTTTTCATTAAAAAAATTATTAAATCGTCTTTGTTTTTGAGATAGGTAACATATAATTTTTATTTTTTGTTTTTTATCGATAAATATATGTCGTGTATCTGCACATCTCGTTTGATCAAGGTTCGACAAAACACATTGTATATAAAAAATATAAATATATACATTAAGAAAATCAATTCAAAAACTTATAACTAAGTTAGATTGAGTTTCATTACAAATATTTAAGGATAAGATATCAAGAATAATATACATTAATTAATTAATAGGTCTAGACTAGAAGACGCCTACTCACTATTGTCTTGAAGAGACCCAGTAATTAATAAAGAAGGTTCTATAATTTCCTTCCTCTCAGAATATAACTAGTCAAAAGCGTTGTTAAATGATTTAAATACGGGACAAAGTGTTGGGGGCCTCCGATGTCCCTTAAAAGGTTTTTAATCGACTTTGTTCCGACTATTACCAACGTTGATAGTACCTTTTGTTTTGTTTTAATATTATGAGGGTTCAATTAAAACTTCGTAATTCTGAACAAATCCGCTTACAAATATCTATCTTAGCTTCATGCAATGGGTCATCATCATCAGCCTATAGCAGTCCACTGCTGGACATAGGCCTCCCCTAATGAGCGCCATAGCGCCGAGTCTTCAGCTTGCCGCATCCAGCATCTACCTGCAGTCTTACGCAGGTCGTCATCCCACTTGATCGGAGGGCGTCCTACACTACGTTTACCGAGTTCTGGTCTCCACTCAAGAACACGTTTGCCCCAAGCGGCCGTCGGTTCTTCGCGAGATATGGCCGGCCCACTTCCACTTCAGCTTGCTCATTCTTAGCTATGTCGATAACTTTGGTTCTCTGTCGGAGCAATGATAGATGGGTATTATGAGTAAGTCGTACGATTTAAAAATAGGTATTTTGTTGGGAGGACGATTTGCCTGGAATGGCATACAATGTCATAGGCCTATGTCATAGCACAAGCTGTCTTACATACCACCGACCGATATCAACATTTTTAATAATAGAGGCATGAATACACAATGACATAATGTAAATACTAGAAATAAGAATAAACTCGCTGTGCCCACAAGATAAGTGCATATTTTAAGTATACGCTTCTACAACAAAACTCCAAGTGAGTTGCAAAAATTATCAATAAATAAATTTAAAAAAATTGTGAAACATATTCTTTGTAAAAAAGCTTATTACAAAATATCAGATTACTTAGAAGATAAAAAAGCTTGGAACGAGGGTTGCTCCAACTCAAAATCTAACAACTTACAGATAAGCAAATCAAATGTACTAGACACATAAGTTATGAAAATACTAGTGGTTTCTTGTCACTTCTTCCACTGGTGGACAAAAAATTGAAGTGAACTATAAAATAATTTAATTGATAATAATGAATAGTATAAATATGACCTAAGTGCTTATTTGTGCGCTTAAAGAAAATAAAAAAAATAAAACTTTTCATTTTCATTTTCAATAGAGGTATGATATTTTTTAAACGTCAGAGAATAAAGACTTTTTATCATCATCATCATCAGTCTATAGTAGTCCACTGCTGGACATATATTAAATTTTTTTTAACATATTTTATTTATTTAATAGTTTCTCTCCGCGGCTTTAGAGCTACATCAATGCATCTATTAAATGTTAGCTTCATCCGCTCCGTTGTTTTTGCTTGAAAGAGTAACAAACATCCATACATAAAAACTTTCGCGTTTATAATATTAGTTGGATTAGAATTTCGTTTTGTCGCTTATTCGAGTCATTGGGTGTGCAATAAGACACTTTTTAGAAATCTATTAGGCCCATTTAAAACGGGATATTTACCATGATTTAATCTTTTTTAAATGACTTTAGTATTATTATCCGTATAGATAGTTTCAACGATTAGGTCCGTTCTCAAATGCGACTGCAAACTGATATTTTTACGAGTCATCTTCAAATAATATTCGGATAGGGCACGATAATAAACAGCGGATATTATGAGAACAGAGATTTATGTGGAAGGTGACACCACCCGTCCATCTCCGAACAATAATATTGGAGGTTCTTCCGGCTTCATTGTTCTGTGCCAAACTACCTGTTCTTATATCTAACCTCACCTTCTTATACTGATAGGTAATGTTTGGATAAAAGAGGTTTCATCTAAATCTTATAACAGATCAGTTCATTCATAGATAGCTGTACAGTTCATTCATTCTAATATAGTTCGAACCTGACATATTATAGAGATAAGAGATAATAAGTGGGTCAGAATTGACCCTACCTAAGAGAGTAAGGTCAATTCTGACCCATTTATTATAAAGTATATTTACACGTTTTTTCTATAACAAAGTATTTTAGTATTTGGAAATGGGGTATTAACGTTACTAAGTAAGTAAACTCATTGCTTTTAAGTTTATAAGGACGCAAAAACTGTTACGCTTAATGTTACCCATAAGTGGTTATTATGCTGTTTGTTTTGCAAATAAAAAAAAAATTATAAATACATAAATATATGTACAGTCGCGTTCATTGTTAGCTGCCTGATACATTTAAAGTCAATTTATATGAACTATTTCAAAATGAGAATAACTGATGCGAATTGTTTTTCCCTTCTCTTGCTCGATAAGTACGTCGTTATAGCGTAGCTACGCTATACAACTCGTGTCTACTGCCTAGGGACTAAAGTATTTTGTCTTTTTAATTTTCGTCTGATAAGTCTAGACAAGTCATGCGTCCCTTACATAGAGACTCGACTTTTTGGTGTTCCATTTTGATATGTGTTTGCTCCCATCTTTCAGTCCTATAATTCTGTCACAACTTGAAATCACGCGTTACCGAGGAATTTAATTTAAGCCCCCTAAGACACGTCATAGACAAGCTGTCGAAATCGGTTGCTATTCCAATTTCCTCAACGTTTCCCCTAGCGGGGTGTTCAGGGTGCTTTACCCTTTCGACGGCATCGATAATATCAGTTTGAAGGAAGTTTCGAAGTTTGTTTGCTACTGAATCATGTCAAGAATGCTGCTCTAATGATTCAGCATATGGATATAGATTAGGTGAAGAGGTGATGAGAGATGGTGGTCCCAGTATCTCTGTTTGTTAAGTTTAAATAAAATAAAAACAAAGGTTTATTTACGAAAAAGCTTACAAAAAACACCTTAACTATGTACCTTAACTATGAATAGGTCTTTGATTTGGGTTTTAGGTTTATTTACGAAAAAGCTTACATAAAAAAAACCCTTAACTATGTATAGGTTTTTGATTTGGGTGGTTTCTAGTTAAGGTGGATATAGAATTATAACAATAAACACCGCACTAGGTCTGTTTCGCAAATGATTATTTACTTACCTACGCGTAAAGCAATAATAAAGAACCTTAGTTATCCACTCCGAAAACAGCGACAAAGCTGTAAAGTTGTCACATATCACATAGTATTATGCTTAGCAATCTCCTTTCAGTGCCAATTCTAAAGAACTTATCTATCTGTCTCTGATACCTTCCTTTAACCTACGCTTCTTCATCAAAATCGAATGTTAATCTTCAACTCTTTGTTCAAGCGATACATCGACACCCATCGTTTTATAGAGCACTGCGCCTTGCGGCTTTGTCCGCGTGGAAATCTATGTGTCAAATGGTTTATAAACCTTCCTCTTGAATCACTCTATCTATTTTAAAAAGCCGCATCAAAATCTGTTACCTAGTTTTAAAGATTTAAGCATACATAGCATAAGCACCATACATAGGGACAGACATACAGCGGAAGCGACTTTGTTTTATACTTTGTAGGGAAGCGCGCTTACTCAACGAAAACAGAAAGGCATAATCTAAAAGTAGGTTCCTAATATATTTTCCTGTTTTGAGGCAACCCAGAAACACTTTCTATAATTGAAATAACATTTCTACGAGGTTATTTCCTTACCCTTTGTGACAAACGACTCAAATCATTCGAAACAACTTCAACTGACAATTAAATATACGCCCCGCCAATCACAGCTCGGCACAAAAGACAGAAAAATATCTCTTCCTCGCTTTTATACAATTAGATCATAAAATGTGGAAATGCTTACGTCGCTAGGTTACCATCCATTTTCTTCGGTGTAATAAGCAAGCAATAACGGGGACGTTGGTCAGCCAGCGGGACCTACCGTCAGACTGTAAAATTGTTTTTGCTGGTCACACAGGAAAGTGAAAAGCTGGGTCACTTGGCCAGATTGCTGATTGCTACGTGATGATGATTGAAATGATGGCATAGTTGACAAAGTTTATCGTAGGTTACAATGTTTATGCACAGTTACTTTAACGCATGTTTTAAGGTCAAAGGATGATTTTATTATCTTGCCAATTAGTTACCTACTATACAGAGATTCTGGTCCGAGCAGTAAGGGCTGGTTACTTTATCGTTGAAGTTACATGAAAATGGTCTTAAGATCCATCCTGTAGTTTGGACCTTGAGTCATCCCGTGACCACGACAGTGTGTAAACCTGTTGAAACGTCGGGAAAAAAGGGAAATAAACGCGATAAATGCCCCTTAAATTTACAATTTATAATGTTTGTTGATAAGATCACGTTTTTACAATCAATAGACAACGTGTCAGAACGTGTTTGTGTTTATTTCTCTACCCATAGATTCTATACCTATAGGCTGCCTGACTAGACTTCGTGATTTGGCAATATGGGTCTACCATAGACAATAATAATTGATGTGTAGTTTTTTGTTAATTGTTGTGCTATCTAGATTTAAGGCTTAGATTGATTTATAGATAGATTTAGGGGTTATTTGCATAGGTTTGTGATGTCCATGGAGGTCTACTCGTATTTAATGGTACCTCTCTTCATTTTTCCTTTTATCTCTGGCTTTTTTATGTTACTTACTCTTGTTTTCTTTTATATACATACCTACTAATGTTATCAAGCTTTGTGCCACCACACCAGGACCTGTCTGAAAATCAGCGCCGCTGCTTACTTAGGGCTTGTAGCGGCATAATGCTGAGACAGGGACCTTTTTGGCCCCTTATGTAACACGTATTTGCTCTATTCTGTATATCTTATATTTTCCTTGTAATGTTTTTTCTTGTTTTTATTATTTTCTTACCATGTAATGTGTCGTGTTATGTGTTATGTATGGTGTCAAATAAATGTATTTTCTTTCTTTCTTTCTTCTTTCTTAAATAGTACTTAAAATAATGTGTTCAGATCGTATAAGTTTAAAAATATATACCTGTAGTTTGATCTGGACGTCCCGATGGATTTTTCTGTTTTTTTGTATAGTTACTCAGTTATCTTTCTTCAGCTACGCTACCATTACCCGCACTAGCGGTTTACGAGGTTCATTCGGAAATTGGCGGGAATCCGGCAATGGCGGCGACAACTATTTTTATTGTTCGTTGTTCGCTGCGTTTTACAGCTGATTTACTGTTTGTTGTTGTTGCTTATTGATTTGTTTGGCACAAAGGCCCTAAGTCTGATAGATTGTTCTGCTTTGTTACATTATCTTTATTCTTATTCATGTTGCTTCTTATATTTCTTAGGTAGGGATACTGATAGGTTGTGCTACGCGGATAATGAAACAAATAACACTAAACTCACTTTCAGACCAACGCTGGTCTAGAGATATATGTAGAGGGCCTACATATATCTCTAGACCAGCGTTGCGCAGCATGCTAGTCATCCAACTCGTGCTGAGGCAGAGCGTCAGTTACTGAATTTACGCACTTACACGTTTTCTCTTACGAGTAGTTTAAGTTTATTATGTTCTGTGTAAGTCTTATAACGAATAAAAATTAATTCATTCTCTAGCTAGTTGCATCTCACAAAACAGACAAGTAGGTTACGATAAATCAGAAGAACTATAAATTTTCAGCGTCTTGGCTCGTATATGATGCAGTATGTGATGCAGTATGAAATATAATAGAGATAAAATGCTGGATATCTTTGATAGATTTTCAATGACTTAGATTCCGACAATAATTTTGCCGCATAGCAGATTCCCGATTCTTTCGGGAATCTATATATCAAACATAGGTGGATTCCTTTATGTTTTATTAATTTTATCGAATATATTTTTGACTCAATGACCGATGGGCAGCAAAAAGATGTTTATGACAGCCGAAAATGCGCTACGTAGCGCATCTTTGAAATCTAGTCATTTCATAGACCTCTAATAACTCTCTCCTGCTTTGATGGTCAAGTCACATCAGCTTTTCTTGTATTTTCGTCGGTCTATTCAATGCTATGAGCACTCGGTATATTAATTCTATTAATTATTAAAATAATAGTGTCGATCAGGTCTGTCCACTTTAAATATTCTATACCGAGAGCGGATATTAGACGAATCAGCGATCATTAAGTCATATTCACTGTCACGTGGGCAGCGTTTGGGAAACTACGTCGAGTCTTCTCTTCATCCATACCGCAATGCTTGAAAACGAAAGTTTTCAACCAGTGCGTCCTACCCGTTATGACCTACGTGGACACTCCCGATAGGGCTGGTCCACCATTTCAAAGTCGCTCAGCGAGCAATGGAAAGAGCTATGCTCGGAGTTTCTCTGAAGGATAGGATTCGTAACGAAATACATCTGACAGAGAACCAAAGTTATCGTTAACGATCGATAACATAGCTCTGAGAATTAGCAAGCTAAAGTGGCAGTAGGCCGGCCATATCTCGCGAAGAACCGGCAACCGCTGGGGCAAACGTGTTCTTGAGTGGAAACCACAACCGCGGTAAACGACGCCCTCCGAACAGGTGGGATGACGACCTGCGAAAGAAAGCAGGGAGATGCTGGATGCGTCAAGCTGAAGACAGGGCGCTATGGCGCTCATTAGGAGAGGCCTGTGTTCAGCAGTGGACTAATAGATGATGATTGTCACGTGTCTGTCAACTCCTTTAATGTTATATCCCGCGATATTAGATCATTTGTCGTTATATAGGTACTATCCGCTGTCGCTTCTCACAGAAAACACAGCCAATAGGTATATCAACATAGACAAACTAAACCGTAAACAAACATGAGCAGACGTTCAAAGTAAAGGCTCCGACACACTCACCCGTTAATTACAGACGCCTGCCCCCTGACCTGGATGCGGAGTCGTCTTTAAACTTCTAAAGAAGGTTTAAGAAGGCGTTCAGGTTTTGCTCCGGACTTGCCTCGGGCTATATTGTCCTTCGTTGCGTCTTGAACGTAATTTTCCTTACATTTCTTGAATTTTATAACAATCAGAGGAAATTCTCAATTTGGGGCGTGTTGTACTTTAACTTCTTGTTGGTCTTCTATAGGTCTAACTCGAGGATCCCTCAGTAAAATTATCCTTAGTAAAATCATCCTCAATCAAATCATCTTCAGTAAAATCATCTATTAGGATATTATTTTTTTGATTTGGACCAATAGAGTAATGCTACCTATTGCATTACAAAAAATTAATGAATTTATACCTTATTGAACTTAAAAGAACACAAAACTAAAACCTTATTACAGAAATTAAAACATGATCACGACAAGAGGCGGCATTATCGTTGAGAAAGATTTCTCTTAGGCAACCTAGGGATGGAAAAAAAGTCAAAAAGAGTTAGTAGCGCACAAACAGTAAAGTAAAATTATTAATATGATAAGATAAAAACTACAAATTGTAGAAATATAATTTTTATATTTGTAACTCAAGCAAAAGTAAAGCATACAGAACATTTGTACACAACGTATTTGATACTACATTTGTAGAGCAAAACAAAAGAAGTAAATTCAAGTCTAACAAAAGTATGATTGAACCAGCAAATTAAAGGGCAGGGAATGAAAAGGGCCTAATCAGAGACCCCAAGGGCTCATTACTAGTGCTGATTCAGGGTTGCTCTGATTGACTGATTGCAGATGTTTTTCTTGTCTGTGGTCGGCTTCGTTTTAGCTGGAGTCAGCGCTGTTGAAGGTTTAGTCCGGTAAGAATGAAATTAAGGGAGTTTCGTATATCTGCCGCATCGTATTTATACATAAGTTTGTTAATGAGTTTAGTCCAGAAGTTAAGTTAAGCATGTAAGTAACTGGAGTAGAGTAAGTTTAATAGGTACGATGATTGCTATGTCAAAGAATTTAAAGAAAACTCGACTTATTATATAGACGACATAAATAGAAGTGCGTTATTACAAATTTTAAATATTTTCTAATTTTTACATATTAGTTGCAAAGAAAATATTGTATGGACCAAAGTTTTGATTGACGATTACCTAATAGAAGTTAATAATTAATCGGGAATCGAACCGAAACCTTCGTCGCCACAGAGGTCTTCAAATCGCCACCTTCCACAACGCGTCAGAGTGCGTGACGGCGTTGTGACGATTCCGAAGGTATGTCCATCACGCGTCATGTCCCCCAATGACGTGACGTGACGCACGGGAAGTCGGACGTGACGCTGTTGACGCGAGGATATGAGAACTAACTGACCGACTCTGACGGGACGATTGCAACGGAATAGTTTCCTGTTTTAAGTATGAAATGAGTCAAGCTACAGACAGGGCGCTATGGCTCATTATGGGAGACCTACATATGTCCAGCAGTGGACTAGCATAGGCTGATGATAATACGTAACATTATGATTGAGGCAATACCCCATGAAAATGTGAATTCTACGCGGGCGAAGCCGCGAGCACAGCTTGTTTACAATAAGTATAGGTAAATCACCTTAACTTACAATAGTATATTATATACCTTATATATGTACATTACAGCAGGCGCGTCACGGCACTGATAGGCGACTCCACACCATCTATTTAATATAATATCTGTCTATCGCAACCTGCGATCATAAATACTATCTAGATGTCGTGTCGGACCAAAAATCTGTCTCCGTAAATAAGAGCTCACTTATATGTATTGTGAGCTCTTATTTTGTTTAGTTCCATTAAAACACTGTAGCGAACGTGTTCTTGAGTGGAGACCACGACTCGCTAAACTTAGTGCAGGGCGCCCTCCGACCAGGTGGCGTGACGATCTGCGAAAGACTGCAGGTAGATGCTGGATGCGGCAACCTGAAGACAGGGCGCTATGGCGCTCATTGGGGGAGGCCTATGTCCAGCTGTGGACTGCTATAGGCTGGTGATGATTAAAACACAGCCAACCTAAACACATGTCACAATGCCGCAATGTGTATTCAAAAGTTGCAAAAATAAAATAAAATATTATTTGTTAGTTTAAACCTAAAAATATAACTTATTCATTTACGTACCTCAAGTGCGGCTTGTAGCTTTGATTTTGTATGTGACCCGAAATCTAGATAGTATTGGTGATCGCAGATCGCAAAGTAGATATTCAGTGTTCTATGGACCGACCTTTTTGGCCAAGTGAGTGAAATAATGAAGGCTCAATTCAATTCAATTATTCCAATTATTAAACAAATGTTTTTCGGCAGATATTTGTTTTAGATGTTTCTGTGAAGTGTTTCCGTCTTCAAAGCCAAGTTCAGCGATGGCAGCTTTGTGTAATGATTAACATTTTTATATTGTATTCATGTATTTTCCTCGAAATATTGTCAAACACAAACTAGCACAGCTTGAGTACATCCAGTCGCCCCGTGACCACGATCGCTGTAACGCGATGGAAACGCAGGGGAAAATAAAACCAAAGGTAAGTACGCGATAAATACTAGATAAATTAATCACTACATAGTATAAAACAAAGTCGCTTCCGCTGTCTGTCTGTCATAGGGACAGACATAGATCTTTAAAACTACGCGATTTTGATGCGTTTTGGCAATACCCCATGAAATCGTGCGATTGTGATGGATTTCTATACGTTTTTTTTAAATACTCGTATAGAGTGATTCAAGAGGAAGGTTTATAAACCATTGAACACATAGATTTCGCGCGGGCGAAGCCGCAAGGCGCAGCTAGTCTTTAATATGTTAACAAATCATGATAATTTGTTTATAGTTTGTTCTGATGCAGATGTGTTCCTTTCTATGAAATTTTAAGTCTCACTCTAAAGATAGTTTATTCCACGGAACCTTAGCACGAATAAAGCGGGGTGTACACGAAAGATAATTACGTCATACCGCATGCACGCGACATGTTGGACAGTGGAGCTCGCCCAAATGGTACACTTTCTATGGACTGAATTAATTGTATGGTACAAGGTACGAGAGTTTAGCGGAATGCATGTTATTAGTTGGCGGTTTATTTTGTTTTGGACTGGTGCGGCGCGGCAGATGTAAATATGCAGGTCTCGACAGAGCTTACGCATTTGCTCCCCTTGGAGTACTTGGCGGTACCTAATGGACCTCGGGTCTCCGGGTGCAAACCGGAAATTTAAAAAAATCTCAGTGTCTGTTCGAAGCAACGCGTGACCCGAAAGGGCGCGCTAATATGAAATGTATAATGATTTATTCCTAACACGACCGCGTAAAAGACCCCTATTCGTATTATGAACAGAACTAATATAAAATAATTAATTATATACAATTTAAACACATCAGACTAACATTTAAAATCATCATTAAAATTTAAGTACTTCCTAAGTATCTAACTAACACAAGATATATGAAGATATATGCTTTTAAGAAACGCATGTTCTTATGACTTGCACGGCCTTTAATCAGTATCGGAAGCATTGCGCTCATTGCGTAAGATGGAGGAATGAATATACGCATTACCGAACCTTGTCAGCAGTATATTGTACGCATTATGTGCACTCGGCAAAGAAAGCGTTGTAGCTACACCCACACATATTTTATAATAAGTATAAATAAATAATGCTAAGATACAGAAACAAGAATCAATCAGATGTAGCCCCCAAACAGCCGAGATCTAGCAGTAGAAAATTACAATAACATTAGAACTACGAGTTGTATTTATAATTGAAAAAATTGAGCAAACAGCAGACTGTTGCAAACAATCAACAGGTACTTCAACTGATCCATATCAATACCAGTCGAAAGCCTCTCCAAATTTTTGTATAACTGTGCTATTTGTAGGAAAAATATACATATATGTATACGTTGCCAGCGCTATTCAGTTGTTCGCAAATAAGATATTAAAAAGGTAAATAGCAAATGACACTCGTAGAGCCTCCTATTGTTCGGCACCACAAAATGATGACACGGTCTCAGAACTTTTCCCAACAGACCCCGTCTTCAAGTCCATTCTAGGTGCGTTCCCAAGGCGAACTAGTACCCAAGCCCAGTCACCCGTACAATCTCCCATCTACAAATTAGTCGGGTGCCTTCCACTATCTCAGATAGTTCAGTAATTTCCGCGCGGCTACGCTATCGCCGTTTGATGTCCCACTAACTTGTGATCTGATTAACTTTTACAACGTTTGAGACCTCTTTCTTGGGCCCAGAACATTGGCCGAAAATGAGGTTTTCTTGAAAATGCCATAGGTTCGGTCTAAAAATTCTGAGGGCAACACCAACACCATTAGGCTTTGAATCACCAAAGCCTAACTGTGTTGATATTGCCTATGCAGTATTCAGTCTATGTGTCCTTTTACAAACAATAGCAGGTTTTGGCAGCTTTCAAAGAGGTCGGAGAGCGACAAACGTTCGAAAAAAGCTAAATTCATATTAAATATTTATTTATCGGGATTTATTGCGCAATCAAAATATGTTTAATATGTTAACAAATCGCAAAAGTTTAAATAGTTAAATTCATGATTAGAGAGATCATAAATTTAACTTTTTAACCTTACGAATTCGCAAATTAAATAATCTTTCTCTGGTCTAGGTATGCTTGAAAACTTAGATTAGCTACGCTATGCCGACTTATGGGGCCATAATAAACAAACCATTTCCACTGACTCATGCAACATAGGCCCATAACTACGGCCTTCTTAACGTCACTTCCGAGAGGACCGTATCAATTGGAAGACAAGGCTCGCAAAACAAAGCAAACACGCAATTGCGCCAAAAACTACCGCAAAAAGCAGCGAGTACCATCCGCTTAGAATGGTTCCTCAATACAAACGTCATTAAAAGTTTTTACACCGGACCGGGGCGTCGTCGCGTCGGTCGGCGGCGCGGCCGGCGGCGGCGGTGCGACCGTGGAATTCTGTTCACGGTTGTAACCATGTAATTAGTAATTACATAATACGAGTCAATTTTAACTATTGGTATCTGCTAGCTCATGCACAATAGCCGGGCCGGTATTTATATTGTCATAAGGCTAAACACCAAACACGTGGCACACAACAGCAGTGGACGTGTTTGGTTTGGCCAGATGTCGGTCAGTTCCGCACCGACGAAGAAAGAAATTCAATAAATGGACAGCGAGATTTAAATATTAATTATTATCAAACCAGAAATAAGGTGCAATATTACTGTTGTTCTCTTCACTTCAATATTTGGCCACTACTATCACTACTGGACAAAATAGTAGTAGTATATACTATCTACGCTAATATCTATTTACAAACAAACAAAACATCAAACCTTTCCTGGTTTGATGTTTTGTTTGTTTGTAAATAGGCTCCGAAACTACTGGACCGATATGAAAAATTATTTCATTGTTGGGAAGCTACACTATCGCCGATGAACATAGGCTATATTCTATTTTAGAAATGTGATATTCGAATTTAACCGCCTTTAAAACCACGAGAAACAGCTAGTAGTAAGTGACTTTGAAAGTATCACAAAAAAAAATTACATACACCACAATAATATAGTATATAGTACCTGGTCATTAAATATATCGATATCTAAAAGCAATATAAGTAACGTCACATTGCTGACTGTACATTACATTCAATCTGTGGCCGTAACAAAGAGGCGTAAAGTAATTTCCTCTCTTTAGAAAAGTCAGTAACTTCCAAATATGCGGTGTCAGGTTGTTACGGTACAATAGGGAAGTTTCCGTAGGGCGCGAATTTAAATAGACCTTCATTGTGCTTGTTTAGACGGTAAATAAGGGCTTTCTGAACTTTGCCTGGCTTCGTATTGCTATAATTTGCAATCTATAGGAAAACGAATTTAAAAGCGTGAGAAACGAATCCTTAAGGGTCCGGCGACCCTCACTTGCAAAAATCGCTCCGAATATCGCTGTCCCTTAACCCTAGCGCCGCGTCACATGCGTGCGCGATAGCAATATTAGCCGTTCAAAATTTGGTTTGTTCCGTAATACCAAAAATTATGACTGAAAACTTTTTGTATTCTTCACAAAGTATTGTTATTCTATAACTAAACAATATAAGCTATGTTCCTTAATAAATAAAACGTAAGATATTGATGTTTTTAATACGAAACAAATAGCAAGAAAACTTGTCCATTTTCGCATAAAAATGTGCAAAATGAGATTGGCTTTCATTTCATTTTAGGTAAGTATTTTGAAAAAAAAAACAACTATTTGGGAACCTAGATAAATACTATTTTAATAATGCAATATTCTAGTGGAAATATGCTTGAATTAGAAATAATTTTGGTATTATGTTTGTATGAAGAATTCGTCCCTCCGGAGGCCCCTTAACGTCTCTACGTAACTTTTTAATGCGCAAATTTTTTTTCATGTTGCCTCAAATAAATTTATACATTACAACAGAGTATGACACAAGAATTTGGAAGCCTAGATATACTTTGATACGTGATAATAGTGAAATCGGAGCATACATTTGACTATACAATAAAGTTAATATGAACCTCCTAGCAATCGCGGCAAGCAAACGCGACAGCAATCGTTAAATCATTTGAAGCTATTGTGGTCGACACTAAAAAACACTTTTTTTTATTTCATCATCATCATAATCAGCCTATATTAGTCCACAGCTGGCCATAGGCCTCCCCTAATGAGCTCCACAGCGCGCGCCCTGTCTTCAGCTTGACAGCATCTACCTGCAGTCTTTCGCAGGTCGTCATCCCACCTGGTCGGAGAGCGTCCTACGCTACGTTTACCGAGTCGTGGTCTCTACTCAAGAACATGATCTCCCCAGCCGCCTTCGGTTCTCCGCGAGATATTTTTTTTATTTATTTGTTTATATTAATTATTTGTAATTTTGTCCCCGTGTATGGGATTTATTATTCGCTTTTTATGGATTGTGTATGTGTTACTGCGCTATGTCTGAAATAAAATGTGTTTTGATTTGATTATAAAAGGATACCATGATGTGATTTGCACAATAGGTTTAATTTAAAATAAACTTTTTTGAACACAATGCTTAGATCTATCTTTGACTGCGATCTTTTTTCGACGACTGCGATCTTTTTTTTAACCTAAGCCATTCGTGCTACCGCTCTACATAGCGGTTGTGTTGCGCCGCACATGCGTTTCGTTCGAAAAACATTACGGCTGTGCTGAGTCACACAGATCTGTATTTTCTCAGCTGCTGCGCTAGTGTGGATTTACGCATATTAGTCACTTGTAGAAAACACATACGGTGTGATTTCAGCAATCGAAGTGATAAAGCGTTTATTGTGAGAGGTTGGAACTTGCTATTGGTTTTAGAAAAATATGTAACTGCAAGTCTCCATCATATGCTATGACTGTAAAGTATCTCAAACTTGCGAGTTTAGGTTCATATTTGAATGCTCAGTTTTATGCTGTACGGCTTAGATGATCTACTTACCTACGAGTATACCTATTATAGTTTAACCGCTCAGTTGCCTGTCAAATGGCCGCTCAATTTGCGGCTGGGTAATCGGCTGGCTGACATTATTGCAACAGCAACCTTCGGGTGACGGCGACAATTGCCGTAGTGACCTAGATCATCTTCCTCGGCGATGCATTAATTCTTAGTCTGACTGGTTAGACAGAAAATACTTGATTAGATATTGACACGGATATTGGTCGAAGTTAAGATGATTTTTGAACAAATCAAAACGCGACTATGATATTGACTACGACCCATAGGTCGTAGTCAATATCATCGGGTTTTGTACAGAACAACATATTGTTCTGTATTTTTGTGTGTTTTCCTTTTTTTTGTAACTCTGTGTGACATTGTGTGTGTGAAGCTGAAGACAGGGCGCTGTGGCGCTCATTGGGGGAGGCCTATGTCCAGCAGTGGACTGATATAGGCTGATGATGATGATGATGATGTGGCTATTAATAAATTCTTTATTCTTTATATTTTTACACTGTTTTCCTATATATTTTTTACAGTGCTTTGATACTGACCTATTTGGACATGGTTTGTCTCTAATATTTGAGAATATACTTTTGCGTGGACTTTGTAACAAATTCACCGACAATTGAGAGTCGGACTTCCGCACAAAGGGTTCCGTACAATCATAAAACTTTGCTTCGTGCCAAATAATCATGATTCAAGGATTGAGCTACGGAACCCTGAAAATTGTGGTCTTACTAAATTGCCTGGTAGCAGATGGGAAAATAAATGTCCTGGCCTGCAATACCTACGCCCTTTATTAGAATATTCCAACTGCGCTAGATGACGGTCAAGCCTCAGAGTGCGTCCGTTAAACGTAGCCAGGGTCAATTTAGATGGGGTGTGGTAGCCTAATGTAGCCCGGGGATTCCTAGCACCCCCTGCCCCGCCGTTACCGTGGTCGCTACCATGGCCAGGAATAGCGAGGCGGCCGGGAACTGGGGGCCACGTTATATCGATCCATGGGGGGGTTGATGGCCATAATCCCCACGCTGGGCATGCGGTTTGGGGGATCGCAGTACAGGGAGTGTGCTGCAAGGGACGCTGCCGCCCCCTGGTGTATGTCCCTTAGTCGCCTCCTACGACACCCACGGGCAGAGTTGGGTTGGTGCTATTCTATCTAGGCCGACACCACACAGCCGCGTCAAACGTGTTCTTGAGTGGAGACCACGACTCGGTAAACGTAGTGTAGGACCTCCGACCAGGTGGGATGACGACCTGCGAAAGACTGCAGGTAGATGCTGGATGCGTCAAGCCGAAGACAGGGCGCTATGGCGCTCATTGGGGGAGGCCTATGTCCAGCCGTGGACTAATATAGGCTGATGATGATGATGATGATTATTAGAATAGGGCATCTTCTTATACCATCTTCTTATACCATCTTCTTCTATAATATAAAATGAATCGCTGAATGTGTTGCTAAGCGCAAATCTCGAGAGCAGCTGAACCGATTTCGCTAATTATTTTTTTAGAATATTCCTTGAAGTACGAGGATGGTTCTTACAGAGAGAAAAAAGAGAAAAATTAAAAAAATTGCCTGAAACAAATGACCACCCGGGCGAAGCCGGGACGGGCCGCTAGTAGTTCTATAGAATATTCTTTTCTCATAGGTTCAGTGCAACTGACAAGTGACAACCGTTAGGCAAAGAGAAGTAATTTTGTTCTACGTATTCACTGTCTCTGGGGTAATGCCGCACTACAAAGAGCTTTGCTCACAACCAAGCTACTCACCTAGTCACTGATCCTAGCAAACCTAGCGATCCTAGTATCGCCAGGATCCTAGTCGCTAGAATAGCTAGCGATTCCAGCGACCTGTTACATACTATAGCTAGATGCCTTTAGGAGGACCAGTCACTAATCGAGTCGCTTGGCTCTTAGCAGCAAGTGAAGCTTTTTGTGGTGTGACATTATCCAAAAGGTTAATAAATACATATAGTGGTTAAAGAACAAAGTACATTAGATAATATGTAATAATTCGTAACGTAAAGTATAGAGTCACGGTAATCGAAAGAGCAAATGAGTTAAATAGGCACTTAACACGTAGGTTCATATTTTGTCACCTACCTATGACATAGTATTTTGATGCGAAGGAGCAATGAAGGAGGTTGTACACACCTTGGCACTTCTTGTTTGTTTTACCTGAAATATAAGAAAATAATAGGTTAAGAAAAGTGGGAACCAAATTCTGAGTATAGATAGATAATAAAAATTTTTGGCACACTTAAAAATAAAACAAACAAGATTTTTTTAATTTGGCGGTCTTATCGCTCAAGAGTGATCTCTACCAAACAACCGTGTGTCGTATCTTTGAAGGTTATAATTTATACTCCACTAGAACTGATTTATGGGATAAATAGTAGCCTTAATCTACGCGTGAATTCCACCCCGATGGGTTTAGTCGATCTGGCTCGAAGAAGTAACATACTCGTACCTACATCCATTCATACATCCATACTTTATATTATATCATTGGCATAAAGATATTTGTTTCACATATAGTGAGACCATTATCACGAAAGAAAAATTCAATACTCCGTTCTATTCATAAATGTTTAACAGTTTTAGTAATAAATGAAGAAAAAATTATCTTTATACATATAACCTTAATCTAAAAACAACCATTTAAGTATAGTAAAAACATTTCTTTTATATGCTGTAAAATGCCCATTGATAGAATTCTCATAACATATAAAATGTTATTATGGAAACTAGACAACATTAATCGAGTTTAAGAATTAATCACATAAACTAGCTGTATTAAAATCAGGCCGTTGTCCAATGTGGACAAGTTTTGTCCAAGTTTCGACAGATTTGCCAACCGAGAACATTGACCTGTTATGACATTGCCTTCCATCGGTCAACTATAGGCCAAACAAGGTGGCTTTCCTACCGATCGTCAATATTGGTACAGAAAAAAAACTCTAAAAAAAACCAGGTTCTTTTAGCATGGGCATTGGATATAATTTTGTCTAGAATATCTAAGAGGGCTGGCATATTTTGTAGATCGAGTAGAAAATATTTCGTAATATCTAAGAAGTTATGTTTAAAAATGGCTCATAAATTATTTATAAGGTACGGTGATCTTTCAAATAAATTTCCTAACATAATTTAGGTTTTTTTCAATAACCAAAGCAATTTTCAATACCTTACAGTTCGTTCCTACGCTGATAAGCAAATCAAATGTACTAGACACATAAGTTATGAACATACTAGTGGTTTCTTCTCACTTCTTCCACTGGTGGAAAAAAAAATGAAGTAAACTATAAAATAATTTTAATTGATAATAATGAATAGTATAAAATATGACCTGCCTAAGTGCTTATTTGTAAGCTTAAAGAAATAAAAACTTTTCATTTTCATTTTAAAGTTTTCATTTGATAAGCTAATTGAATCTCTACCATTCAAATTATCATACGAATTAACAAATGGTTTTTTTTTTGCAATAAATCACAAACATATGTACATTGGAGAAAGGTACATATGTTGGTAATAATAAGGTCACAAGCACACTGAAAAAACCACCAGTTACCAGTGTACTTATGACCTTATTCTAGAAGCTACGTGACCTTCTCGATGAACACAGCCCAAAGGTCCAACGATTCCATAACCGTGATAGGCAAAGTTAGATTAAAATGCAATAGACACGTCCTCAAGCCTTGATAATCAATACATTGGGTCCATTAAGCTAAACGGAACTAAACTAATCCTACTTTAACCCCGTTTATAAATTACGGTGCAAACGGCATTGGCAAGGCTTACACGATAACCCTTCTACACTCGACTCAACATTGTACAGAAAATGGTATTTACATAAACGTGCTTGATTAAAAAGCCGGACTTTCTTCCGGCTTTTTGTTTTTTTACTTACTTACGCATGACTTTTACGAAAACCTTGCTTAAATATGGATTTATCATGATCGACGATTTATTCGGGTTATTTTGTTGTCAGGTGCTGCGGAAAGAAATCTGTAACGCAACAAACTCTTCTTTGCATGACCAATATTTATATTACCTGAACAGAGTCATTATTACGATACTTTAGCCAATATAAGTTTCCTAAGACGATTCTGGATTAAGTTGTAACGAATGTAGAAAAGTTTCTGTAAAACGCTTTACATAAACTGGTTTCGAGATTACTTATGTAAGAAATACAATCATTTCATTTTAAACATTTTATTCAGATAAATAATTACATGGTTTTACTTAAATACTATTGCTTATACTATTGTTACATCGATATTATCTGTATGCCCTCTTTTGGCAAAGGCCTCCTCTAACCCCTTCCACTTTACTCTGTCTCTAGCGAACCTTATCCACGTGTTCCCTGCTACGTCTCTTAGCTAGTCCTAGAAGAAATTCAATCATAATTGAATATAAATTTAAACATAGAACGCTGAGTACGCTGGTAGTATATAAGAGTGTAGAATATAAAAACCTTGTGAATAGACAGACCTTCGTTTGAGTTCTCAGAAAAAAGTCCGTCTTTTTACATTACGTAGCTCCTACTAATGGGCAACACTACGTACCCGGGCAACCCGGGCTTTGTTTATGAAGGTAGACAGAGATAAAACATGTTTAGGTTACAACATAGAATTTGCTCTACGCTGAAGTTTTGCTGAAAGTTTAAAACGAATTTTATGTTAGTGCGAAATATTTTTATCGCTGCAAATATTTTTGGATATTTTTACGAAACTAGAAAATTTTATTTAATTTTGGCTAAGCCAAACGAGAAGACCGATAGTACCTGAGTTCCTTTTCTACAAATACTCATCTGTGTCTCAATGATTTTTAAACTTTTACTTTTAATTGTATTTTTTTTATATTTTAGCCTAAAATACGAAGAAACCCAATACAAAAGAAAACCAACAAGTTATCATTAATCTGGAATTCGTGCCCTCCATTGAAATCACGAACCACCACCGGCTAGCTAGAGGTTGGTTCGTACGTCGATCGATTAATAAAATATTTTCTCAAACAAAGATAATCACTATCAAAAGAAACTAATTAAACCTAGTTTTAACAATTGAGCTAATTGCAGACTAATGTCAACTGAGCCACTCGTCGGAAGCGTCACCAAGACGCTGCATCCCCAATAATATCTCAGAAAAAACATCAAATTCAAATAGTTTGTTCATATCAGACATGGTAAATTAGAGGTGGAATTAAAAAAAAAAATATCCTCATATCTCGCTATATTACTCGACAAGCGATCTGATAGTTGATTTTTGATAATTTAGGTCATTAAAAAGATGATCAGCGTACGAACAACCAGTCGTAAATGGGTTATTGTTTCTGCCAGTCTAACGGCAAACAACGCTTACTGTAATACCTTATCATACCAAGAAACACCAAATAATAAACATATTCTTAGAATGAGCATCGAGCCAAGACGCAAGTGACCCAGGCAATTGCATCTCAATTGAGGATGTGTTAATATTTGAGCGGAGGCGACGTGAGGCAGTCTGTATTGTGATAGTCGAGCGGCGAATGCATGTTACTTAAATAATGTGTAGGATGGTAAATATAGCATTTTATAAGGAAAATATAGGTATCTTAAGACTTTTGAAACTATAGATAGATAACACTTTATGACACCACACAAAACAGAAAATAATACAGAGATAAAATCATAGAATAAAGGTATAAAGGGCGGCCTTATTGCTGAGAGCGATCTCTTCCAGACAACCTTGGGATGGACTGGACATGAACGAACAATATAGACGGCGGCACTTTCATAAATAATTGGTAACAAATAAACTAAATACCTACATTACAAACATTATAATAAACTTACATAGACATAAGATAAGGCGATCAATATTTCATATGGATAAATAATGCTGATGCAGCAGATTTTTGAAGATAGGGAGTGATTTTGCACGTCTGATGTCCAGAGGGAGAGCATTCCATAGAGGGGTAGCTTTTACAGTGAATGATTTGACATAGAAAGAGGTAGAGTGAGCAGGGACTTTCAAGATGAGGGTTTCAGAGGAACGCAAAGAGAGTGAGTGAGAGTTTGAGAGGAATTCGAAGCGCTCCTTGAGATAAGAAGGGTATCTTGGACTAACATGGTTATTAACACTAAAGTCATTCAAAAGTCATTTAAAAATATACCTTTTAAAGGGAATAAATACAGTATAATGTCTAGTCATAATAAAACATCATCATGATCATCATCAGCCTATATGATTCCACCGCTGGCCTCCCCCAATGCGCCATAGCACCCTGTCTTCAATAAAAATAGACTTAGTTAATTTATAGTGAGATTATTCACGGTAAATGCGAATATTTTGTTTCTATAATTGGGAAGTTATCGATAGCCACCCACTTGTTATCTTAACACATCTTTAATAATGTATTTGTGTACTGAAAGATCCCTTAAAATAAATAAATAAATACAATAAACAGAAGATCTAAATACCTACGGAATACGACGACCGCTGTAACGCGGCGGGCGACACAGGAGGTTGCAGGTAAGATGGGAGCATTGTTTGTACTATCCGTAAATATTTGTTCCGGGTGTTCTGGGTATTTTCTACGCAGAAAATTAGATTACCTAAGTATATCAGTCAGACTGGTCGTAATTATCCACTTATCCACTCGACACTCCAGTAGAAACCGAGCCTAACTCAACCATTTCCCAAGGACAGCGTTGCCATGCTACCACTGTCAACCTGCCACTTCTCAGCGCAAACAAGTCGTAATGACAGCAAGGCCCTACTTATTGCTAATTCGAAAATAACACAACGCAAAACAAGACTATGCAATGAAACCGCAGCCATCTTAGCGGTAACACCGCAAGCTGAGTGAGCTGACTACTCGCCACAGCTAGGAATGCCAAGGCTTATACTATGTATACTAGCTGCGCACGTCGCCCCCGTGGAAATCGATGTGTCAAATGGTTTATAGGATCGTCACCAAACCTGGCTTTAGGGCATCTTCCACTACCTTTGCCGAGTTGTGGTCGTCACTCAAGAACACGTTTACCCCAGCGTGCGGTTTACGGTTCTTCGCAAGATATGGCCGGCTCACTACCACTACAGCTTGCTAATTCTAAGAGCTAAGTAAATAACTGAGATGAACAATTCCTACCGTACAGGTAACTTCTAGTTTTCTTCTTTTAACAATTTGATTGCTGAAATCACACGGTATGTGTTTTCTACAAGTGACTAATATGCGTAAATCCACACTAGCGCAGCGGCTGAGAAAATACAGATCTGTGTGACCTCAGCACAACCGTAATATTTTTCGAACGAAACGCATGTGCGGCGCAACACAACCGCTGTGTAGAGCGGCAGCACGAATTTTTTAGGTTAAAAAAAAGATCGCAGTCGTCGAAAAAAAATCGCAGTCAAAGTGTTAATGGAAAAAAGGTTGTGAATGCTGCAGCTTCAGGGCTGAACAAATAAAGTAGCGATCACAATAGGCCTATCATGTGGCCGCATTGACACCAAGCCACTAAAAAGGATCCAATAAAAAATGTTCCAAGCCATCCCAAAACAAGGTATGTAACTCATTCAGTGCGGTTCAAAAATAGTTCAAGAAGATTTTTGAGAAAACAGATTAATGTAAGAATTTACTGTTTACTTTGAACAAAAATTAGATGTGCACAACAGACTATATCTGAGACAGGCAGCTGACTAAATGAATTGTATTATGTCTAGCTAACAAACATCAGTAAACTCGAGCTGAAGTAAACCGCAATCAAAACTATTAGAAGAAACGGCGCGGAAAGCGAATCGCTCACGTCGATTGAGCTTTCAGACAGGTGTGAGTGAAATCGATGAGCTTTGGACCATTTGGAAACTTCTAAATGGACCAAGTAGCACACGAATGCATAATAATTAATTGGTCAGAGATAAGGTAGTACAGACTGAATTATCAATCGGTAGTCCCTAATTTGTAAGCTTATTCATATTAATCCAGAACTATTTGTACCTACGAGTACTTCCGGAGAAATTTACTAGGAATGAGTATATATATACCTACCTACTTATATTCCTGCCAAATGAATGTAAAATATTTGTAAACAAACCGCCCTTACTTAACCTAAATTTCACTCTGCTGCCGCGTCTTTTTATAGGTATGCCAATAAACATTACTTGTCGATTTCAGATTCTTCCCTCAATAAATATTGCTTATTTATAATAATATTTCGATAAATATCTGAATCATGAAAACAAAAAAGTAAGTTTTAGTTTTTTGTGTCGTGGTTGTCTTTACAAATATTTCATATCGAGTTTGGCTAGTGTATAGAACTTAAACCCTCTTAGGGCTATTAGAGTAGGTAAATATTCACAAATTGGATCCGAATACGTGACGGAGTATAGGACGTATTGACGGAGCAAAGTAGCTGAACTAATTTCTTGATTTGGATCGCATTCACTGCATTAAGCTTCTTTTCATCAGGAAAAAATGAGTGCAAAGGTAGTCTTATATAATATATTGTTTCTAGGTCCCACAAATCATAAGAACCTTCAATAAAACAACAGTAACAGAGTTAGAGAATTTATCACCCAAGTCCAGGTTCTAACGCAGAACTGCCACTAGAACGTATTGTGTCCAACAGTTTTTACAACATATTATCCCGTACAGGCCATTAAGCGCAGCAAAATGACAAATACCATGTTTTATTGGCCGTAATAAAACTGCACTGCCAAGTACGGCAAGTACGGCATAACGTAGCCTATAGTGTTGTTCTAAGTCTGCCCAACTACTGTGGTTCTCCCTATTATTGTTGGTAACCCTACCATTCATAATGTGGCCTCAGTAGTTCTCCCTATCATTGTTGATAGACCTAGTATTCTTACTCTGGCCACTGTGGTATTCCATCAAGGCTGCTATCTGCTCTACCATAGGCTTGACGTGGTAATTATACGATTTTAAATAATGTTCTTAAGCATCCTACTAATATTATAAACTTGAAAATTTGTGAGGATGTATGTAAGTATGTTTGTTGCTCTTTCACGTAAAAACTACTGAATGGATATTGATGAAACTTCATAATAATATAGCTTACATAGCAAAATAACACATAGGCTACAATTCATAAAGATATACCATATACATATATGTATATCTATCACCACGCGGCGCGGGTGAAACCGTGGGGCGCAGATAGAATTCCACATATTTATTTGGAGGGTTCGGAAGTAATTCATTCTAATGTACAGTTTGTCGCAAAATTCTTTGCATATATCTAAATAATATAAAATCATCATCTTTATTTCAGTTTGTAAAGAAAATAATCGATCGAGGAACCTTTTTAAGTAATATTTGATCTCCGGAATTCCTAACAATGAAAATCACAGAGAAAAGTTAGTTGGACATCTCTTATGGATCCGCCCTAGAGGAAAATTGTGTATATGCACGAATAGTTAGATCACCCATTGTGTTCTATGCTTCTTTATGTAGGTACCGCTTCGTTTTGTTGTATTTTTAGTATATATTTAACCAACAAAACGAAAAACAAAAGGAGTAGATTCTATTATTTTCTCCGTCAATTATGCACTAATTTGGAAAATTATTTCGCTACTGTATGGAGAATGATACCAAGTATAAAAGATATGTTCCTGAGGGATGAATATTTGTCGCAAAAAACTTTGATTTACTGAATATATATCATAAAACTGAATGCCTTAGATTTGGACGGTTTTTAAATGATGCGGGAATAATTATTATGGGACCATCTCGGGGTCATAATCTATACAAATGCAAAGAATCATCAAAATCGGTTTATGCCTGAGAAATCGACAAACATACATACATACATACAGCCCAATATAGAACCATCTCCTTTTTTCAAAGTCAGTTAAAAATATAACTTAGGGGAAAGGATTCAAATGAAAAGAATGACCATGTGTGATATTATGAATGACAAACTAGCTGCGCCCCGCGGTTTCACTCGCGTGGTGATAGATATTTTGGATAATATACTATGTATCTTTATGAATTGTAGCATATGTGTTATTCTGATATGTAAGCTATATTATTGTGAAGTTTCATTAAAATCCATTCAGTAGTTTTTACGTGAAAGAGTAACAAACATCCATCCATCCATCCATCCATACTTACAAATTTTGACTTCTATAATATAGGTAGGATAAAAGAATACAGAGCAGATCATGCTATAGCGCTGTAAAATGATATTTTCAACGTTATGTTGCTGGCTATGGTGCCATACGGCTACCGTCGCCTCACTAGTCATTGTTTACCAATAGCTTGTAATGGCAGCGTGCTCGTTATAGCACAGAATCAATAACAGTACATCGCAGCCTCCCTGAACCCACTTTATTGGGATCTCGTAAATAGTGGCTGGACCTCGGAGTTATTCTGGGGTTTGGCTGGTTGTAACACCTTTTCGTTATTTGCGGCAACACTGGGGGCGCGTTCGAAAACAACACGAAATGATTTCTACGTGTGGTGTATTTGCAAACGACTAAATTAGGTCGTATTTGAACGTTTGTTATTCAACAAAAAAGCAACAATCGGAACTTTATCGAACTTTGAAAAGAAACTATTCCATCGAAAACATTTAGGTAATTATCTATTAGCTTGAAAATTAACACGAGGTAAAACGTTTCATAAACTGCTTTTTATGACGTTGACTGTACAAAAGTACATACCAGTAACTTCCACATACACTCCAAAGAATTAGTCTAAGAATTTTCACTCGCGTTTTTAATTACATTGAAGAATTCTGTAGAGGCCGCCCACCCCAGGGGGTGCAAGGGGTGCAGAGAGGTGCAGGGGGGTGCTTGGTGATAATGGCCGGATCATAAATCAAGCCTGACTTACAGTTTTTATAACAGATTCCACTGAAAAGTACATACCAGTAACTTCCACATACACTCCAAAGAATTAGTCTAAGAATTTTCACTCGCGTTTTTAATTACATTGAAGAATTCTGTAGAGGCCGCCCACCCCAGGGGGTGCAAGGGGTGCAGAGAGGTGCAGGGGGGTGCTTGGTGATAATGGCCGGATCATAAATCAAGCCTGACTTACAGTTTTTATAACAGATTCCACTGTCAAATTAAGATGAGAGTTAAAAATTTGTTTTGTGTAACAAAGAAAATTGGCTAGGCATTTTTTGTCTTTGGTCTGGCTAAGCGAAATTGGATGGTTCTCAGTTTTTACTTATGCTGAAACATACCTAATCCTTTACGCTTTATATTAAACTTAGTTTGTGTCTACTATCATTCTACACAACCGAGTTTGTAAGAAACTATTGGATCGTTTTCATACGGTAGGGGCGCTGCAAGGCACTAAATTTATAGGAAGAACTCAAAAACAATGAAAGAATTTAAAGGATAATGCACACAGCCCTTTGCTAAGCACTCTGGGCATTATTTTGAACACATATAGAAAGTTTTTATTTTTATTTTGAGGACTTGACAATAGCTCCGCCTGTTCGCTTACAGGTTTGACTGCATTACATGGTGATACATGTGGATGCAGTCAGTCTTTGAGGATGCACGTGATAGATTTTGATGGTTTTACTAATTAAAAGAAGCTCTAAGATACCATAATGAAAACTAATTTGAACTACCTTGGTATCTATTTTCATTAAAACGTTACTAGAAGTCCTAAAAGGGTTGATATTGTGGGTATTAAAGAAAAGAAGCATAACTTACAACATGAATACTGTTTTATTCAATAATACAATCTGGTTGGAACATAAATTATGACGTGAAAGCAATATAGTTACTAGATCTCCTAATAGGGTTCCATTGTGGTTATTAAAGAAAAGAAGCGTTACTTAGAACATTAATACTCTTATATTCAATAATACAATCTTGTTGGACATCAATTATTACAGACAATTAATAACATTTTAAGGTTATGTTACACAAATTGCTAGTCACAAAATATGAACAATACTTAGCTTCTGTCTGGTTAGGCTGCCGATCCAAAAGTGGGTATTCTCCCCCTTTTGGGTCGTATATATAGGCTCTGACATCGTAAAATAATGCAGCCTGAGCGATGGCTCACACTGTCTTTGGCGCGAACAGTCGATACAACAATTTATTATGTTTCTTAATACTGAATAATACTTTCAGACCAAATCAATGATATTTAAAATTGTACAATTAATATTCCACTTATTTTAAATATAATACATTTTAATAATTAATAAATTATCGGCGCCGCGCCACTTATGAAAGTTATATGCTAATGATTTTATATACATTAAAATACCAATGAAATAGGTAATCTAAAATCTGAAAATGATTTAAGAGATACATTTCATATTTCTTAACCACAATATTCTATTATTAATCTTTATTGTGAAAGTTATGTGCTAATGATTTTATTACATTAAAATACCAATGAAATTGGTAATCTAAAACCTGAAAACTATTTTAGACATACTTTTCATATTTCTTTATCACAATTTTCTATATTAATCTGATACGGCCAATCTTGACCTATACTTCGTCCCGAAGTAACTCTTATATCTCTACATATAGATACTTAGCTTAGGTAGATAGTCTATTTTACATTTCGACTTACTAGATAGTACAATTTAAATAATATAATAATTGGTACATATATAAGTAACTTAGTAGGTATCCTATAAGTACTTCTAACGACTTTTTAATAAATTATACTATTTAGGTACTAAAAGTACATTGTTAGGTACTTACTTACTTTATAAGATAGATGTTTAACATGTACCAAAGGTATATTTTTATTTCACTTTATTAAATGACACAGAAACAAGATCATACACAAAAACTTTAACTGTGTCTAAATAAGTTACATAGGTATAATAAGTATGTATGTATTTATGTAGCATTTTGAAACCGTTTTAAACGTTTCTTATTATGTATTATATGATGTCTAATTATCTCATTTTGTTTCTCGCTGGTTTATTTTAATTATCTGGCCAATTACTCTGTATAGTACTGACGTTTACTCTCCACCTGCTGCCAATGGAGCGTCAGCACCCGGAATTGGAGGCTAGAGCAGCACGGGCAACGACTATTCCCACTTGACCCTAACCACCCGCTGCCGGTGGCATAATCAAGCCGAGCCACGAAGCCCACAGCGTTAGCCAACTACCAAATGTGCTTTCTCACCTCACATCCGCTGTCGATGGGCTGATCAGCACCCAGCAAGAGGCCACACAGCGATATATAAATATAAATAAAATGTATGTAGGTACTTTGTTTTTGCCATACACTGGCCCCGGGTCTTCTGCCCATTGAGATTTTAGAATCATTTATTACATTTACCAACTGTAGGAAAGTATACATTTTACATACATTACATACCTATTTACCTTTGTTTTAGTACTTATAACATTCAATAGGTTCTTATTGATCTAAATGTAAACGTAAACAAGTACAGTAATCACAAAATCGTAGCATTTTCAACAACAACGTTCTCTTCCTCCCATTCTCCCGGTTATTTTTATCAAATTATTAAACAGTTTTAGAGCATAGCGGTATTGGGAATAAATCAAAAACGCCTATGGTATAACTAACGATACTAGATCACCTACCTAACTAACTTGTTATTTCCTTTGCAGAATAAAACTTTCTACATCTGTATTGCAAGCTGTTTTCGTCTAAAACCTCAGACGGAATCACACAATTTTACAATAATATTATTTCCATTCGTTTGGCCAATCTGACGAAACATTACAACATATGTACTTTAATGTACAAGATTATCAATATAGTTAATTACTGTTGCATAAGAAAACATCAATTAGTAAATCAAATCATCAGTATGTAAATCAAACAAAGAGAATATAACGCTACGGCCTACGCTATTTCTCCGGCCGCCGGAGCAAAACGCGTTTTGTGGCTAACTTTTCCCTAATAGCTTGGCTCTGTGGTTATGAATTGTCACTTTATTACCTGCTCTGTTGGTAGAATGACAAAAAGCAAGTGGCAATACAAAAGTTTCATAGACGAATTTTTAAAAAAAATAAAAATAATTACTGCTGACACCGACACCGTTCGGTTTTTATTACGAGCAGTGGATCTTTAATTATTTTAGTGTATTATTATTAGTGTCGTATATCAAATTAATCCTTATGAATAATGCTTTCTAACTATAATCTAAATATCGTAGAACATTAATTTTCGATGCGACGACTAATTGACCTCAAAGTTGAATGTAATTTTCCCGACAAGAAACTTTGTCAACTGGCTTGACAAAATAAACAACGAAGTGCTACCTAATTATTTTTATTTGTTTTGATGATCTTAGTTCCAGAAGTAAAGTTGAGACAAGAACTGGAAAACCCTAAAAATGTTGGGTGGGTAGGTAGGTACCACCAACGGAGTCAAATAAAGCTATAAAAGCAGAATCATTTTGGCCTCACACATACTCTCACATCGATGACTAAGTTTAAAATAAATTTTGTTTTCAAAATAGTCAAAATCTTTTCCAATAGTACCTATTAAATTGAATCAAAACATCGTGTGCCTAGAGCTATATAAATTGGTGGTGAATTGTACGAGTCAGCTAAACACGTACCTATCTTTCTACTAACTAATACAAAAATAACTTATCTAAATTTTATGGTTTGATGAGCTAGGACTTTCAGTTATACGTTATACTATACCTCTTTATATGGCTAATCAACATAAAACCAACATCATGAAACACATTTATTTTAGTATTAAATCGCCTCGACTCTAATTACTTTGTCCGTACAGTAATAGTCGATGTAATAGTCAAAAAGTCAGTTTTCCTCTGACCAATGTAGGTAGGTACCTACCTCCTCATTGTGTACCTACTCGCTATAAATGCTGCAAATATCCAAAGTAAGCACAAAGTCTACCGTCGCTAGCGAAAGGTTTTTTTTTTCATTCTCGCTTTGTATTCGCAAGTATTATTGTCAGTTACAAGGTACCTACTAAACACAAGCCTTTTTTTTTGTTTTACTTCAGATAAACAGAAACATTTTATTCGTCATATGTCAAATTATACGTCGCAATATATAAATCATTTCTAATATAAAAATATAATATCAAATAATAATGAAATTTAAAAAATAAAATTATTCTATATAAAATGTGGTGTTTTTCGTTGCATAGAAAACAATCAAGAGAAAAAAACTCAAGGTAGATAGATAAATTAAATTTAGAATGACTCACGAGATTAATCTTCTGAGAGAGAGATAGCAGCTAACTACTAAAATTATAAACGCGAAAGTTTTTAAGTATGGATGGATGTTTGTTACTCTTAGCGTAAAAACTACGGAATGGATTTTAATGAAACTTTACAATAATATAGCTTATACATCAGAATATCACATAGGCTACAATTTAGAAAGATATATTGTATATTATCAAAAATATCTGTCACCACGCGGGTGAAACCGCGGGGCGCAGCTAGTTATATATATTTTTAAGGCCCTATTATCGCATCGTTTTTGTCACGTACAAAACAATAAATAATGAGAGATAATTCCTACATACAACAATATTATGTAGCTCCCTACTTGCTTGAAGTTAGAAAGTACCTACAAACTACCTTCATATTTTTTTTTCAGACAACGACCTCTGGTCGTCATGTTCGGATGAGCTGTATGTGGGTAGGTTCTAAAACATCGACAATAAAAAAACTTATGTCACTGATTAAACTATGTATCGATACCTACATGATTCGATTCAACCACTAACAATGTCAAGATACATAAACGAGACTATCGCTTCGATAAATCCGTTTATTTATAACTTCTAGTCAAATGTGTGGCTCCGCGCTGTGACCACTGACACCAGACAACCTTTTCTGGTTTCATAGTGTCTTTCAAATAAGAAAAGTACCAGTTTTTGGTGAATACAGAAATACAACAAAGAAATAGTGCGGAGTAAAGTTGCAACAGAGGAGTTTTGTTATAGACTACATACTTAGTAATTGTTTATACTATAATTTGGCCTCCGTGCCTATAAGTAAAGTAATATGTCCGTCGTTAATTTACACAGTAAGTTTGAGGTGATTGTAGTTCAGTGTTATTTTCTAATGCTTGTCTGTGAAAAAGTGTTTTTTTTTTTTAGCACTTCTGCATTATAAATACACTTAAATTCCCTACCGCTTTGCTCCAAATGACGTTATTTAATATTTACCTATGTAAAACATAATAAGGCAAACATATTTCCAAGTGGTTTTACACTGCTATTGAAGGATGCCATTTGAATATAACATTAGGTACGTTATACTGCCACATACTAATTCGACTTAGTGCCGCTACTAAAAACAACTTCTGTTTTACCTACGTAAAAGAAAACGGATACTGCTTTCTTATTTAGAATGTTAATCTGCAAAAATCGAGGGTACAAAGCTATGTTGTCTTGAAATACACTGTGCAGAATCCCATGTCTTGAATAAAGTGATCAGACCCTTTTCAGAGCCTTACCTGCCAGAGGATGCGTAAAATCTTGAGGTTATAGTTGAACCATATCCCTCGGCATCCAGGCCACACGTAGTCTAGTTGTAAATGCAGGTCGATATCATCATCTCTCCGGCAGCTGGTGGTGCAGATGGCTCGTAGGTTTTTGGCGCAGACACATCAGATGGATGACGATGGCCACACGTAGTCGAGTTGTAGATCGGCAGATCGATGTAATCATCTTTTCGACGGCTGGTTGAAAAGATGGCTCGAAGGTTTTTGGTGCAGACACATCCATCTGAAAATAAATTCGTATTAGTAAGGCACATGCTGTTCTATATCCCACTTCTGATGATAGATTTTGATGGTTTTACTAATTAAAAGAAGCTCTAAGATACCATAATGAAAACTAATTTGAACTACCTTGGTATCTATTTTCATTAAAACGTTACTAGAAGTCCTAAAAGGGTTGATATTGTGGGTATTAAAGAAAAGAAGCATAACTTACAACATGAATACTGTTTTATTCAATAATACAATCTGGTTGGAACATAAATTATGACGTGAAAGCAATATAGTTACTAGATCTCCTAATAGGGTTCCATTGTGGTTATTAAAGAAAAGAAGCGTTACTTAGAACATTAATACTCTTATATTCAATAATACAATCTTGTTGGACATCAATTATTACAGACAATTAATAACATTTTAAGGTTATGTTACACAAATTGCTAGTCACAAAATATGAACAATACTTAGCTTCTGTCTGGTTAGGCTGCCGATCCAAAAGTGGGTATTCTCCCCCTTTTGGGTCGTATATATAGGCTCTGACATCGTAAAATAATGCAGCCTGAGCGATGGCTCACACTGTCTTTGGCGCGAACAGTCGATACAACAATTTATTATGTTTCTTAATACTGAATAATACTTTCAGACCAAATCAATGATATTTAAAATTGTACAATTAATATTCCACTTATTTTAAATATAATACATTTTAATAATTAATAAATTATCGGCGCCGCGCCACTTATGAAAGTTATATGCTAATGATTTTATATACATTAAAATACCAATGAAATAGGTAATCTAAAATCTGAAAATGATTTAAGAGATACATTTCATATTTCTTAACCACAATATTCTATTATTAATCTTTATTGTGAAAGTTATGTGCTAATGATTTTATTACATTAAAATACCAATGAAATTGGTAATCTAAAACCTGAAAACTATTTTAGACATACTTTTCATATTTCTTTATCACAATTTTCTATATTAATCTGATACACGCTTTTACTTATAATCATATAAATGACGAAATTGCAAAAAAAAACAAAGAAAAAATAATATGTTTCCTTCTTTGATTATTGTGTTGTCGTGTTCAATTTGATAAAGCTTCAAAGTCAATATACGCACCGTCAGTAAAATCGTCATTTTCCATAAGATGAGATTGTGGTCAAACGAAGGTATATCACAACAATAAATAAATATACAGAATATAGCTAATATTAAATTATTGTTGGTGCATGATTTATGTATTGAAGGTGCAGTGAAGTAATAACCTATCAAGTTATTAAGATAAAGTGTTGCCCGCTCTCGCTCACAAACTACGCCACTCGCAGACGGTCCCGCAGGATGTGCCCATTGCGACATACCTGTCCCTTTATGTTTCTTATACAGCCCATTGTTGGACTCTGAGCTTTATTGTTGTTCCCATCAGTAGCATTTTATCAGCGGACGCTCACACAGTGTACCTAGTGTTATAGTGCCCGTACGCGAGTTCGCC
Source organism: Eupithecia dodoneata (assembly GCA_947044415.1). Lineage (NCBI taxonomy): Eukaryota > Metazoa > Arthropoda > Insecta > Lepidoptera > Geometridae > Eupithecia > Eupithecia dodoneata. The sequence goes on along the minus strand of OX345672.1, from coordinate 10,966,022 downwards.
ACTTTACAACGGGACACGACCGACGTCAATGATAAAATCTACTATATTATAAACGTGAAAGTTTGTACGTATGGATGTTTGTTACTCTTTCACGCAAAAACAGACAAATGTTTGTACGATCTGCAGATATTATACTAGTGGTTTCTTTTTACTTCTTCCACTGGTGAACAAAAAAAAGTGAACATAAAAATAATGTTATTAATAGTATAAAATATGACTTGTCCATTGTTCACCTGCCTGTTTGTAAGCCTTAAGAAATAAAAAACATTTGATTTTGATTAGTTTCGGGTGTTTTGTTCGGTTTTTATGTATCGTAAAAAATATCTATCTATGTATGTGATATATTGTATTTATCCAAAGTATTACATCTATGTCAAAAAAAGTCACTTTCCGCTGTCTGTGTGTCCCTATATATGTTTAGATCTTTAAAACTACGCAACGGATTTTGATGCGGTTTTTTGATAGATAGAGTGATTCAAAAGGAATGTTTATAAACCATTTGACACATAGATAGATTTGACACATGTGACACACGCGAGCGAAGCCGCAGGGCGCAGCTAGTTATTAATATAATGTATGTTTCCCCAAAAATACCACCTTTGTTCATTCTAAATAGCCCAAAATAACACGTCTAATCAGAACCACCCCATAACAACCTCAATGAAAATAACTCCTTTCACAACAGTGTCGTTTCATTCAACCCACAGGTTGGGTCGCTACCTCAAGGCAGAGAGTATAATAATAGGTACAGTCAACGTGGTATTGGATAGGTAAATTGCTAAATCATGAGCCTGATCTCAATGGGGCGCTTTCCACAAAAGAAAAATCCCATTTACATTAAAACTCAATACATGACGCGGATTTTTCGCGGAAGAATTGAGGTTTACGTTGGGATGGCACATTTATACCCAATTATGCGTGGTCTATGCGGGGCTTATGCCATTTTGATTTGACAGATCCAAAGCCATAGCGCAGTCTGGTTGAATTATTTAAGATCTGCGAAAGACTGCAGGCAGATGCTGGATGCGGCAAGCTGAAGACACGGCGCTATAATGGCACTCATTAGGGAAGGCCTATTCTAGCAGTGAAATAGCAAAGGCTGATGATGATGATGATGAGCTATTTAAGATCATTTTATATAGTTACAAGTTTGGTTTAAATCGCCATAACATAATATTGATAGATTCGTGAAATCCAGACCCTTCTAATGTTGCCTGGAAGAGGACGTCCTAATGATAATGCATTGAATTCGATTCTCGGTGAAGGGTAGCTGTTTTGACGACGGCTTATTTTTACGAGCCTAAGTGATTTAGAAGATATATTTTGAACATTTGGAATTGATTGAATTGAAACTAAAATTAAGCGCCCCAGAAAATAAAATATTAGAATGGGCATAAAAATCAAACAACGAGACTCTTGAATTAAAACGCGAATTGTGTTCAAATCCTCTTTAACCCATCACCGCGCGTCCATCAACTTGTCACGCAACGTCTCACGCTGACTGTACCGCAAGGGTTGGATTTTGAAATGTCACCACGTGTAATTGATGGCTGGGGACTGATATTACGGACAAACTCTCATCAAAAATGTATCAGCTCTAACGAGAATGAAATGTTGTTACGGGCTTTTGTTCAAGCGACCTTCTTACCTTGGACCGTGCCTTCTACTATAAATCACACGGCAGAATAACTGGGACTGAAGGAAGTCCTGGTCATTGGAAATACACTTCTACCATCCACCTTCTAGTAGAACGGAATGTATGGAGGGAATATCGATAATTCATTACGCACTATTATTGTTAATATTAAGGTTATGGAATAAATATATTTTTTATTTATTATAAAAAAAGATATTTATTCTTTTTAATTATTATAAAAAAGATATTTATTCCATAACCTTAATATTAACAATAATAGTGCGTAATGAATTATTTATAAGTCAAAATAATAATTATTTATATCTATAATAATTACATTCTATGATATCATAGTTCCCTATGATATCAATAATAAATAAATTATGCTGAACTCACACAATATCATCTAGCCACGAGCACCGCAAAACTTGTACTATGGGTACTTACTAGATAATTGATATAGGATACTTAGTACCTACAGTAAATTATATAGATATTTTTATGATATAAAGAAAACACTCATTTGTCCCCAGGCGGGTATCAAACTCGCAATCTCCTGCGTCACAGGCGACCTTCGCCCGCTCCGCCCCAGAAGTCGTGAATTAATTATTAACTAATTATATATTTAAACCACAGGTCTAGAGATCCAATTATTTTATGTGTATTTTGTTTATACTTGTAAGTTTCTACATTTGAACAACAAAATAAAGCCGGATTGATATAATTGAGCTGGCAATACAGAAACTATCTGGAGTCCCCTTAAGGAGCAGGCGTGTGTAAGGGGACGATTCCTTTGTGACTGCAGATAATTGGGTGGTTGTCGAAGTTCTTCGTCTTTTCCTTGTGCGAAAGAACCTTTCAATTTAATGAGAAATACCTGCGCTCTGTAAAGCTTTTTCCCGTTCCCAATAAAATGGCTAAACTTGTGGAAAATAGCTGACGAACTATTCCGATGACAAATTTAATGATTTTTATCGCAGTCTAAAAAAAATATGTCATATTTAAATCATGTCTGTTGTATGACAGCCCCCTTAAAAATTTGTTTTATTTTAATTTAATTATTTATTTTTAAAGTGAACTTATAACTAAATATTCTGTGAATATTTCAAGTGTATCCGTTATCAATATTTTCTTCCTTAAATATTAATTATTTTCTGTAATTTAGTATTTGTTGTTATGGCACAACAACAACAATACATTGTCTGTAAAACTTTTAGCTGTCTCTATCGCGGTCCAAAAAGGTTGTTTTGCGACTTTTGCTTTGTGGGTATGTCGTTTTTATGAGGTTCTCAAATTTTGCAGTCGACGGAAAGATAACCCGCGAAACTATAATAATTTTCATTATAAAACTGCTCAGTTTTACATGAAGAAGCTTTTTGGTAGAGTCTTAGCTCTTTCCTGGCTGATTAATGATTAATTTGTTGATCAACGACGACCGATCGACGTTTGACGAACGATGTGGCGCGGTGGACGAATGTCCGCCTGCGACGCAGGAGGTTGCGGGTTCGATTCCCGCCTCGGAACAATTGTGTGTACGATCTGCAGATATTTGTTCCGGGTGTTCTGGTCGTTTTCTATGTATAATAAAAATATCTATCTATTTAATATATTGTATTATGTATATCAGTTATCTAGTACCCATAACACAAGCTCTGCTTACCACGGGGCTAGATGATGCTGTGTGAATTGTCCAGCATTATTTATTTATTTAAACTATGTTCAGCTTTTTAAAAGAATGACTACCTTCATTATTTCACGCACCCGAAAGATGAACATTTAATATGTCTGGTAAAGGTCACCTATTCTGATCAATAACCCTATCCAACACGACATACACCAACACTAGGAACAATATGAAACTTGTATCAAATATGATTTATAGCCGGAACTAATTTCGTCGCCCATTTGCATTTTATCGCCCAATATGTGCCGCAGAACGTGAATTCAAATAAGGCCGTATTGTTCGATATTGTAACTTGATTTTACGTTTTTTTCACCACCTTGTTCAGATAACCAATAATTGCAAAATCGCCTACAGATTCGTTAGCTTCGTACTGATTTTTCAGAGCGAAGTAGGTAAGTTACAGTTTGTTATAAAACATGAAGAAACAAAGGTTGATGGTACATCCGCATTTTAGTGAAAGTTTATAATATTAATTTGTTTACAATATTAGTTTGCATTATTAATGTGTTACTCCTAAGAGTGTAGGATACGACTACTATTACAACACTGCTCTGAAAAGTTTCCAATTGAAATAAATTTCAAAAAGTTTGATGATAAACAAATTCCCGTGAACAGGCATCAAACTTAGATAGATAGATAACACTTTATTACACCACACAAAAACAGAAAATAATACAGAGATAAAAACTAAGAATAAAGGTATAAAGGGCGGCCTTATCGCTGAGAGCGATCTCTTCCAGGCAACCTTGGGATGGACTGGACATGAACGAACAACATAGACGGTGGCACTTTAATAAATAATTGGTAACAAATACACTAAATACCTACATAACAAACATTATAATAAACTTACATAGACATAAGATAAGGCTATCAATATTTCATATGGATAAATAATGCTGATGCAGCAGTTTTTTGAAGATAGGGAGTGATTTTGCACGCAAAATCACTCCCTGCAAACTTAATTAAAATGTTTGCAATCTCAAATTAAGGTTAACAAAAGTTTGGTTTTGGTTTTCTTTGTTTTAAAAAAAAGCGCATGCGAAGCTCGAGGTAATAAATCCTAGGTACTATATAATATTATAAACGCGAAAGTTTGTGAGGATGTTTGTTGCTCTTTCACGCAAAAACTACTGAATGGATTTTGATGAACCTTCAAAATAATATAGTTTACATATCAGAATAACAAATAGGCTACAATTCATAAAGATATATTGTATATTATCCAAAACATCTATCACCACGCGGGTGAAACCGCGGGAAGTAGCTAGTAGTACATAAAATGTTTTATTCGCTTGACTTGCTACAATCGACCTACAAGATGATTGCAAGATGACATCTGACAGAGAGACCTTAATTAGAACCAGACTCATTTATTCGGTTGTTTCTCAGTATTAATAGGTCTTAGATAAAAATTATAGCGTCAAACATTAACCCCGTTGGGATGCTACAACATAAGATTAACTAGGTTCATTTAATTCTAGCCTACATTAGAAAACTTATCATAACTTATTATACAAGTAAGTTATTTACAAGAAGTCTTCGTCAACGCGAAATTTATTAGCAGATCGTTATAAATCTAGCTCATAGCTTCACGCTATCCCCACGCATAAAAGAAAGCCATTCCTACTGGATAAAGTCTATCCCCTATACCTTGCCAAATATTCAAAAGTACCTGTCATTATCAACCTATAATACTCCACAGTTGGACATAGGCATCCCCTAATGAGCGCAATGTCGCCCTGTCTTCTTCTTGACGCATCCAACATCTACCTGCAGTCTTTCCGCAAGTCGTCATCACACCTGACCGGAGGGTGTATTATACTACATTTTCCGAGTCGCGGTCTCCACTCAAGAACACGTTTACGCCAAAAGTACCTTTCCTCTTACCATAAACAAATTTGGGCCGTCAGAGAACTTTTATTATTGATTTGGTTTGTTCTATGAACCAATTCAGCAGACTAACTTAGTGCCCATGACACAAACGTGCAAGCTCGTCGTCTTATCTTGCGTGGTTTCGGCATGCCTTTGGGCCGCTGTGAACACGTTAACGGGAACATTGCCGGTTAACACAATCAAAGGCGCAGTGAACGTCTTAACGATGAAATTCCCGAAATACCTATCGCTATTCAACATTCCAAAACAAGGCCAGACTCAATACCTATCCCGGAATATCTTATCCAATCCATTGACAGGCCTCAGTCGGAAGCCGGGCTATCCTTCATGACATGCTTATCAAACTATTCGGCATAATAGCATATTGTTCATTAAACAAAGAACGTCTTACGTGATCACGTACACGTAAGTAAACTCTGACTTGTTAGATAAAAAACAATAACAAAATTACTTGGAAAATAGCCCCTTTTATAGAATTTTCTAGAGTCAATACAAAAATACTCAATGACTATCTTGTTCACACATCAAAGATATGTTTGTATAAAATGCGCAGCGACTGATTTTGATTGTACTTTTTGGCACTATAGAAAACTATTGTGAAGAACATTTTACAGGTATTTATCGTCTTACTATATGTACTATAGAACGTCGGGAAAATAGGGAAATAAAGGCGATAAATACCCGTTAAATAGTAATTATTAAAATGTATATTTTTCGCTTAAAATACAAGTTACTTTACAGAAAGAAATGCCCTGAAAAAAAGCAAAGATAAATTACCTCAACCTAAAATCCGATTTTTGAATATTCAAGCCGTTTGAAAAAAACTTTATGAACTTTATAAATCCCTCTCCAAGACAAATAAAATATAGGTGTCTTCGAAACCATTGTGATGCAATAACGAAGGTCTATTCTATTTCGCTGCCTACTATTTTCTCTCGTTTACAAGTGTTGATTTTGATTGTGATTTTGTTAGTAAATTCCCATGTTTTCTCTCCATAATAGAATTATAAAAGCCACCGATCAATACCTTTTCAAGAGGCACTTGATCGTAAGTCAAGGCTCGCGCAAAGCGGTCCTCTAAACACCAACAAAAAGGGGAAAATGCTAAAATCGCCAGTTTTCAATCAATCATTTGCAAATTTATACGCTGTTCAAAGGTCGGCCTCGATAAGCCCTGCCACTACCCTCAAGCCTTTATTCGATGACCTTATTCGACCGGTAAAGAGGTTTCACGACTTTTTGACATTGAATCACACATTTAAAACTTGTCGCACACTTAAAAATGCACCGCTGTAGCGCAGCACAAAAATGTACATTCAATTATATTTAACTCAAAACATTATATGTATTTTATATTATTATATAATATTAGGGTTGTATGTGATTTTATTTGATCCCATTTCTTTAATCTGTTTTTTCTGTGTGTAATTTGTTGTAACTATTTTCTTGTTCTGTCTCGCGGGCCCCTCGCGAGAAGCTTGTGGGAAGCCTTTTTGTCGCTGTAAAATGTGTCTCAAGATATTTGAATGCACATTTTTGTGCTGGGTGGTAGCGGTGTTGGATTAATGTGAGCAAAGGTTAACACTCCTTTTCCGGTGGTTGTTTAACTTCAAGCTCATTAATGTTCTGAACGTAATTAGCTTGAATATTTCTACAAAAGGCAACGAATATAAACAGTAGGTGTTATGTGTTCATTACAAATTTCCGTCTTCATAATGAATGGTCGTTATAAATTTCATCGTCATCATCAGCCTATAGCAGTCCACTGCTGGACATAGGCCTCGCCCAATGAGCGCCATAGCACCCTGTCTTCAGCTTGCCGTATTTATTGTTATATTGTTATTAATTTAATCGACCTCAAAGTGTGGTTCTTTCGCTTACCTCCAATTTGCAGGGTAATTTAGTAAAGTTTGTCATAAAACGATCCAATACGCAATAGACCTTGGCGGTACACAGCTGCTGGACAAAGGTTACTGTTTTATAGCTTAAGTGCGGTAGGTATTTAAAATATGTACATACCTACGTATTAGATCGTAGTGGAGGTGGTGAAAATACATAAATAAATATGCATTGCTTGTGTTATGGGTACTAGATAACTCATATAAATCACACAATACATTATGTTATATATATTTTTATTACCTTTATGTCGTGCAAACAATTGTCTCGATACAGTAATCGAAAACACAAACTCCTGCGTTCAGGCGGGCCTTCGCCCACCGCGCCACAACGGTCGTCAGTCAAAGTTGCTGCTCCTCCTCTAAGTAAGCTCCCTTATTACGAGATCTATGGCTGAATCTGCGGGGTCGATTCTAACGCAGCGACCGCCTCGGCATATCTACTTCAACTGAGCTCTAAATTCTACCTTTACACAAGGCGTCAATATCCATTAGGTGGCACATACTGACTGGCGTGATGCCAAGAAGCGCACTACATCTTGGCCTATCTAGATATAGCTAGACTCCAACTAACGGCTCTTTTCCTGCCATGTAAATAGATATCTCAAATTCAAATGTTTTTATTTTCTTTAGGCTTACAAAATAAGCACTTAGTCAAGACAAATTTTATACTATTTATTTTTATCAAATAACATTATTTTGATGTTCACTTCAATTTTTTGTCCACTAAGAAGTGAAAAAGAATCTGACCGCGTGCGGACCACGAAACCTATTTTAATAATTTTTTTACAAGCTGCGCCCCGCGGCTTCACCCGCGTGTAAATCTTTGTGACAATTGATTTTTAAACCTTCCTCTTGAATCACTCTATCTATTTAAAAAAATCGCATCAACATCCGTTGCGTAGTTTTAAAGATCTAAGCATACATAGGGACAGACAGACAGCGGGAAACGACTTGGTTTTATACTATTTAGATCATTCAATAGTACCTATACAACAAAGTCGCTTCCCGCATAGAACAGAGTAGTTGTTAAGATGTGCGTGAGCTGCAAGCAGCTCGCGGGGTTATGTATATTGTGATTTTTAGATGTATTCCCCTTGTCGTAACCTACACCCTTGATTTGTTAGAAATCGATATCCAAAGATATAGATTACATGCCCTTTGATGCGTTCAGCTTATGAAATTGAGTATTTACACAATTTAGACGAATAAAGCTGTTTTGTTTATGCTAATTCTGATCTCTGCGTTTTAGAACACAACGCCGATTAACACCGAAGGATCGGATATCCATTACACAATCCAATTGAACCTCCCTTTCAATAACATGTTAATTAGTCATTCACATCAGTCAAATCCCGAGTGTGGTTCCTCATTGAGTATGCAATACAAGTAAGACTGCTGTGGGTACATCACTACTGTAACATTGCTCCAGTTAATTACGCACTTGGATTCTATTAGTTTAGGTTGATGGGCTCATCTAATTTGGGTAGTTGAAATAGAAGCTGGATTTTGGTATGGAAAATCATTGTAGTAATTTTATTAATAACTAGCGGACCTTCCCGGCTTCGCACGGTTTTAGAACGGATCCCTAAATTTTTTGAAAATATAATGCCTATGTTGACCGTGGATAGTGTAGCTTCACAACGGTGAAAGAATTTTTCAAATCGTTCCAGTAGTTTCGGAGCCAACAACATGACAAGCAAACAAACAAACAAAAAATCAAACATTTCCTCTTTATAATATTTTATGAATAACTAGATTCCAAGCTGCTTTGACGCGAAAAATGTCATGTTGATGTGATTTTGATATCTGTACCTCATTTAAATATGGCATGTAAGGGGGACTCCAACATCTCGTCTCCCAAGCCAACCTAACCTGCACGTGGTACACCCTGCTGGATAACGAACTAGGCTCTGGTGAAAATATCAATCCATCTGCATAATTTGATAACTCATTAATTTTACATATATTTCCATTACTTGACACTGACAGAAAAGTGTTCTACCACTCACAGTTGTCATTAACAAAGAATCATCATCATCATTTAAATATTTACATGCTAATTGATAGAACATTTAATGGACAATCCAAATATATAATATTTATATAATAGATATTACGTATTCCTACAAAATAATCAAGAAATCAGCGAAAGAATACATCACACAGTTTTCTAGAAACGCAATAGTTTTCGGATCTGTTTCCTACCGCAAGATTAAAAGTTTTTATGATCTGCAATAATTTGTGCCGGTGTAAAGGTATCCTAAGAAATAATCCAGACAATTTGGTTCCCAAAACTACGGCGAGTAAGGGAATATAATGTGCACCAGTGTGTGTGCACTTTTGCTCAAACAACAAGTACAGGCTAGGGACCACTAGCGACTGACTAGCCGCTGTGGCCGAAGTTCGGCTTAGAGGCCATCATCGCCATCTGCACAGGTATTATAATAGATCAAACAATCAGAGCAATCATTTGATTAGTAAATACCTACTCCAGCAATGCAATAATCCAATTGAGAGGGTAAGCAAACTTGGGTGCAAACAGCTTGTTTCTTGAGACTGGTAATTACTAATTACATTTTCGAGTTACAGCAAATTGGTTTTCAAAACTAATATTGAAATATGAAGGGGATAAGATTTACAAATATAACTAACTACCGCCGGCGGCTGCGTACGCATTTTTGCGGATAAAAGTAGCCTATTTGTTATTCCAAGTCTAGAATCTTTCTAGAGTCATTCATGCAATTTTAGCCCAATCCATTTAGTAATTACTAGCTGCGCCCCGCGGCTTCGCTGCGTAGAAATCTATGTCTCAAATGGTTTATAAAACCTTCCTCTTGAATCACTCTATTATATATTTAAAAAAAACGGATCATAATCCGTTGCGAAGTTTTAAAGCTCTAAGCATACATAGGGACAGCAGACAGCAGGAAGCGACTTTGTTTTATACTATGTAGTGATACTAATATTATAAAGAAGTTTGTGAGGTTTGATTACTTTAATTCCTAGTTTTACTTATGCAATTTGTAGTGATGGCATACATATTGGTGCTAGAGTTTTGGCCCGGCTAAAGGTAAAATAAATAAATAATGCTGGACAATCCACACAGCATCATCTAGCCCCTAGCTAAGCCGAGCTCGTGTTATGGGAACTAGATGACTGATATACAACACATTACATAGATAGATATTTTGTATGATACATATATAACGAAATGAACACCCGAAACAAATATCTGCAGTACACACATTTGTCCCGAAGCGGGAACCGAACCCGCAATCTCGTGCGGACCTTCGCCCACCGCGCCACAGAGGTCGTCCAGAGGTGGTAAACTAGGTGGTAGGGCGGGTCCGTAGTGTTTTGAACCGACACTAACTCGATTACAATCGTTGTTGGAGTCAGTTTGCGAAACCTGCGATTATATTGTTGCCTACGTTCTGGCTTCACCATCGCGGCTGAACGCAGTAATTACTTTACCCTTCAGTATTATGTCGGTAATGTCTGCTTAGAAATGATATTAACAAAATCTGTATCGCTAATGTTATGTCTATGCTTATGATGTTGGGAAGCTATGCATCAAAGTGGCTCAGGACCGCTGTCAGTGCCTATGTCCAGCGGTGGAAGTTGGTGGGCTTATATCACTAGGAGAACTAATGAACAAGTGCACAGGATCGCAATGGTGGATCTTGAAAAGTCAAATGGCCATACACATTGTACATACAACACACGAGTCTCTGAGCATAGGAACATAAAGTATTTGTTTTGTTTATTATTTTAATGTTATCAAATATTTCTTTTTTGGGCTACTTATTTGAATCAACCAACTTATAGATAAGCAAATCAAATGTACTAGACACATAAGTTATGAACATACTAGTGGTTTCTTGTCACTTCTTCCATTGGTGGACAAAAAATTGAAGTGAACTATAAAATATGACCTGTCTAAGTGCTTATTTGTAAGCTTAAAGAAATAAAAACTTTTCATTTTCATTTCATTTTCAATTATTTAACTTGTCATAAGTTACTTTTGCCAAGTTATACATATAATTACAAAACTTTTTTTAGTTAAACAACAAACACTTTTTTGTTCCTATGTGTTCAGGAACAGTCTTTGGGAATAATGTAATTTCTACTGGACTTTATTTCTGTTTGATTGTCTTCTTTCTTCGATTCTTATCTATAATAATTTGTTTTATTTTTATATTATAAATAATGCTGTACAATTCACACAGCATTATCTAGCCCCATGGTAAGCAGAGCTTGTGTTATGGGTACTAGATAACTGATATACATAATACAATACATATACAATATTTTTATTATACATAGAAAACGACTAGAACACCCGGAACAAATTTCTGCAGAGCGTACACACAATTATTCCGAGGCGGGAATCGAACCGGCAACCTCCTGCGTCGCAGGCGGACCTTCGCCCGCCGCGCCACATCGGCCGTCAAACAACAATCTTGAGAAACCGTGAGTTGAAGGTAGCAAAAGTTAGATAATATTTTTGTGAGAAAATCTGTTCCAGATTCTTTAGAGAACTCTACAAAATGGCGAAGCTGAAGCCTTAAGAAACTATGCAGTTCTCGAACGGTCTGCTCTCTAAGGACTTGGAAAAATTAAATAACGCTAGAACAGAAATAAAATAAAGCTTGCTATTGTGATCAGTATTCTACCCTATAGTTGTTTGTACTGCAAGTTTAAAATGTGTCATCATCAGCCTATGTTAGTCCACGGCTGGACATAGGCCTCCCCCAATGAGCGCCATAGCGCCCTGTCTTCAGCTTGACGCATCCAGCATCTACCTGCAGTCTTTCGCAGGTCGTCATCACACTTACACTACGTTTACCGAGTCGTGGTCTCCACTCAAACTGTGAAAACTTAAAATGTATGTTCTATGTTAATATACTTCTGTTGCTGACTGTACACCTTCTAATGTAGCTTCAAAACATTTTTTGTTACGAAATTGGATTTGGTTTCTTTCATTATTTATATCACAATACTTTCATTATTCTTTCATTATTTATATTTAAAAATTGTGTTCGCCTTTGATCATGGGGACTCGTGCAGGTACCTACTGTTTGCTTTTTAAGCCGGGTTGAGTAAACAAGGATATTATATGTAGGCACTTATACTAAGATAAGAGTATACATAATTTTATTGTGAAAAACCTGGCTTCAAGTTCCGCTGTTGACGACCGATGTGGCGCAGTGGGCGAAGGTCCGCCTGCGACGCAGGAGGTTGCGGGTTCGATTCCCGCCTCGGAACAAATGTGTGTACGATCTGCAGATATTTGTTTCGGGTGTTCTGGTCGTTTTCTATGTATAATAAAAAATATCTATCTATGTAATGTATTGTATTATGTATATCAGTTATCTAGTACCCATAACACAAGCTCTGCTTACCATGGGGCTAGATAATGCTGTGTGAATTGTCCAGCATTATTTATTTATTTACCCACTGTTTTTAAGTATTTCATGACAAATACTTATTATTCGGGAATAACATTCCTGGGATCATCTCATTGCTTATACAATACAATACAATACAATACCAAAATACTTTATTGTACACCAGTTACAGATTATTATAAAAGACATCACATAATACAAGTACAATGGGCGGCCTTATCGCTTAGAAGCGATCTCTTTCAGGCAACCTTTGGATGGAAAGAATTATGTGGGTTTATGGAAAGGCAGGGGGTGTACCAAGGATACGCTAGAATAAATATGAACATGAATATTTAAAGATAAATAAATATATATATATATAATATAATAGCGAAAGATTTTTTAACATCGGTCCATAATTGACGGAGAAATCAACGAACATAGAAAAGAAATACTACAGTCGAACATATTAGAACATCCTCTTATTAATATGATGATATAATAACTAATAATACGGGCCTTAGTTTCTACAATATTCCAAGAAGACCAAGTATTGTGGGTTGTACGGTAGGTTCTTATTCAGGTAGGTAAGTCTTTGAAGGTAAAGGAAAGCGAAGCATTAAGGTTAACGAATAGCGCCCCTGCCTTATTGTACGGAACACGCGTACTGGTCTCTAATTAATGGAACCGAACCCTATTTGTTTGCGGAAAGAGTTACAGTCTATGTGTTCTTAACAATAAATTATCGAAATACATCATCATCATCATCATCATCATCAGCCTATAGCAGTCCACAAAATCAAAATACAACAAGGTTATAAATAAATAATAAAATGAAATTCGTTTATTTCGGACAATTCCGAATCATAGTGTTAGAAGATACACAAAAAAACAAGTAAAAATTGCTGCTTAATGCTGGACAATCCACACAGCATCATCTAGCCCCAAGGTAAGCAGAGCTTGTGTTATGGGTACAAGTACCCACCATAGTGCAATGTATTGTATTAAGTATATCACTCATCTACTTAATACAATACATTACATAGATAGATATTTTTTATTATACATAGATAACGGACCAGAACTAGAACACCCGGAACAAATATCTGCAGATCGTACACACAATTGTTCCGAGGCGGGAATCAAAATTCCAATTCAGTTTCGGCGTGAAGAAGTAACAAATTATTCATTCAACCATCCATCCAACCATCTAAAGATCCATTTTTGCATTTATAATATTATTGTGATTCTAATTTTTCTAATGCAGAACAATCTGGTTCAAAAGCAAAGTCAGGGCGAATCGCTAGCTCCTCATAATCCGTTGAATAACTCCGACATAGCTCCACCAAACATCATAAATCCATCCAGACAAACTTTCGCCTTCACTTCATACATGAGATCTCATACAGATACTCATTATAGATAAAATATCTATAAAACATCAATCTGGAGTCTTCAGCAGCAATGGCCATAAACACAAGTAAGTAATAATTTATTACTTACATGTATTTATTTGTTCATCATCATCATCATCATCAGCATACGTTAGTCCACTGCTGGACATAGGCCTCCCCCAATGAGCGCCATAGCGCCCTGTCCTCAGCTGGACGCATCCAGCATCTGCCTGCCTTCGCAGTCCTTGCAGTCCTTCGCAGGTCGTCATCCCAAATGGTCGGAGCCCCTGCCTTTCTTAAATTACTTACCACATTTCTATCCACAAAGGTTGCCTGGAAGAAATCGCTTCAAAGCGTTAAGGCAGTCTCCATTGTACCTTTATGTTTAATATTCATTTCTATGTTTTTTGTTTAATTTTGATATGTGATTAAAAAGGTATGGATTTTTTGAAAAAAAAAGATCGATTCCAATCAATTGAATATGGATGTAAAAAATATACATAAAAATACAAACAGTCGAACATGCATAGAACCTCTCGTAGACCCGTAGAGTTAACAAACTCACCGACCAACCATCTCACCTCTGGTTTTATCAGAGACGTAAACTTAACCAAGCATTTTATCGACAAGCCCCGAACACGGCGATTGTGTTATCAAACCTACTAACTACAAACTTCACTAAAAAACAATTAAAAACTAATAAAGTTGTTCACGGCTCTGCATCTTAAATAATGTGCGGGGAAGCTAGCACGAGATTATTTCAACTAGCTGTTTCCCGCGGTTTCACCCACGTTAATTCAAATTTCAGGTTTCTAAAATATTTTATAGCCACCGGGTATAGTGTAGCTTCCCAACGATGAAAGAATTTTTCAAATCGGTCCAGTAGTTTCGGAGCCTATTCAATACAAACAAACAAAAAATCAAACTACTTTATACTATTATACTTTATAATATTAGTATAGAAAACCGCATCAAAATCTGTTGCGTAGTTTTAAAGATCTAAGCATACTAGGGACAGACAGACAGCGGGAAGCGACTTTGTTTTGTACTAGGTAGTGATAGGATATTACCCGTATAATCTTGAAAAGTCTCAATAACATTTATCGTCGTAATTAACTACAAAAAAACACAAATGTTTTATTTAATCGACAAATGCCATGCATTTCTATATAAATAACATATTCAACGCTTGTAATTTTACGAATACACTGGACGGCAGTGGACGTCGTATTGCTCTGTGGTCGTGACGTCAGTTGGCTGTGTAAACAAATGAAAATAAAAAGTAGTAAAAGCCATCACTTGACACTTTTTAGTTTACACAGCTGTATGACGTAATAACATGGTGGCTACGACGTAATATTTTAGTGTTAAAACGGATTTAAAAAAAAATTAAATATTGAATTAGGTATTAAAATTATTTTGTTATTTTACAAACTATAACTATCATTTTCCGACTTTTATACATAATATAATAATAATAAAATATTTTAAAAATACTCTATTCTTTGGCAAGTAACAGCGAACGCTGTGAATAAGGCACAAAACAGCATAAAATCGCTAGTGTTAACGATGTTTACTCATGCTAAGGGCACTGAACGATCTGTGTTCAATGTCAGCTGTTAATGAGGTCTAGAAAACGGCCAAGTGCGTGCTAGCGCCTGTGAGAACAAAACGTTATGTTTTATCTAACACGAAGCATTACAAAACTAATATTTTTTGTATTGAATAAAAATTATCTTTAATTTATTAATTTTACTTATATAGTGTACTGCCCAACCCACCCTCGGAGTCGCAGCTGACGGTCACGAGTATTCATAATATTAATCCCTCATGCATTTTACGATTTTTCACTCGGGAGGAAATAATTTACCAAATTTGTACCTTGCTCCCGGACTATAAGCATTCCATATTGAATGCCTACCAGGGTACTAAAGTACTCCGTAAACTAGGGGAATTTTTAGACCTTAGTTTAGTGATAAATAATAATAATAATAATATAATGCTGGACAATTCACACAGCATTATTTAGCCCCATGGTAAGCAGAGCTTGTGTTATGGGTACTAGATAACTGATATACATAATACAATACATTACATAGATAGACGATTTTTTTATTATACATAGAAAACGACCAGAACACCCGGAACAAATATCTGCAGATCGTACACAAAATTGTTCCGAGGCGGGAATCGAACCCGCAACCTTCTGCGTCGCAGGCGGACCTTCGCCCACCGCGCCACATCGGTCGTCTGTGATGGTGATGAGATATCAGCTCAGGGGCGACCAACACGCAGAGGTACACAACAATAGCGATGTATTCAATTTTCCAATATAAACAATGGCTCCCTATGTTTGTAAACGATATATTTGATTGTCTGTATAAACAATAGTTCAGTTTTCTCTCCATTATTCTCTGTTCACGGGAAAAGTTAATGCTTATACAAAGGGTATCTTCATCATCATCATCAGCCTATATTAGTCCACTGCTGGACATAGGCCACCCCCAATGAGCGCCATAGCGCCCTGTCTTCGACTTGACGCATCCAGCATGTACCTGCAGTCTTTCGCAGGTCGTCATCCCACCTGGTCGGAGGGCGTCCTAAACTACGTTAACCGAGTCGTGGTCTCCACTCAAGAACACGTTTGCCCCAGCGGTTGTCGGTTCCTCGCGAGATATGGCCGGCCCACTGCCACTTGCTAAGTTTAAAGGGTTCGATAACTTTAAAGGGTATCTTTTCATATCGGAATGGCATAGCGGACAAACTGTCCATGTATTATTATATGTACTCGTATGTAGTGGCAACGTCAATGTCGCTGTGGTGCTGTAACCATCTGAAGTAGAAAGAAGCGGGTTTGAAAAGGTAAATCCATAACGAAATTTTCTAGTACAGCTATATTTTACTATCATAATGATTATACAATTTTATTTATGTTATAATAAAATATGGCCCATTAAAAAAGTGACAAAGTGAGCACCAAAACTAAACGAAATTGATCTCAAAACTAGATAAGGATCTGTTGAGCTACCTCTAGATTGTTTGCAAAAGTCTTTCAATGTTTCGATTATTTCATTTTATTTTTCTTTGTTAAAGTTTAAATTCAATGTGGTTGTTATACGGAAATATAAAAATGGGGCAATCAAAATATAAAAATATAAAAATATAAAAATATAAAAATATAAAAATATAAAAATATAAAAATATAAAAATATAAAAATTCGAATCCGTTGAATGCACAAACAAAACTCATTTTAATCCGTCATTTGATCTTTTTGGTCCATTTTGACCTTATTCCAAGCGCTTTTCAGTCTTACCTAATTCCTTTTCAGTCTAATCTAGCCCGTTTTAGGTCACAGACTATGCGCCACCCAGTGCTTGTTATAACGAGATTAATTTAGGGTTCCGTAGCTCAAAGAGCGTCGAAGTTCCATTGTTTCCGACGCCCCGAGGGTTCCCGATAGAGCTGACACCAGCACAGATTATAATTACGGACGAGTTTGGTTAGATTAAAGTTGGGTGCGGGGAAATTGGTAAACAGTGTTGCCGCAAAAAGTTGAGTGGTTCGTTTGGTTTTGCGCATAAAAAGAATAAGCTATAAAAGTTTTTTTATAGCAGCATATACAAAAAAGGTATTAGCTACCTATTTGGACGACTGCCTGTATGCAATTAAAATTAACATTCAAACATTCCACAGTCAGTAGAGATTTGATTAGGTAAATATTATTTTTTCTTGACTTTTTTCAGATATTTCTTTCAGCAATAAGGCCGTCGTTCTACTGTTTTCTTAGTAGGATTTATATATACAATATTTTTTTTCTGTTTTTGTGTTCCTTTAATGAATTAATTACTTCATTGATTCATTAGAGGATTTTTTTTACCAAAACTTTTGATGAGAATTTTTTTGTCGTAGATTTACGTACCCATAGAATTCTAAATATATTTAGAATGCTGTGGGTTTTATTCTAAGTATAAAATGATTAGTAAAATCGTAACCTATATTTCGCATAACATTAAAATAACTCAAACCATTAGGATGCTTAACAAAAAACTCAAGTCGGTTTTTGTGCCAGCCAAGGTTAAGTAAGACTTGAGACTCCGTCTTGAAAAGATATATATTGTCATCTTTACATGGATAATTTTCATGAAGGTCAGTAAAGTGTTCTCTATGTTATTTATATTTCTTTTGTGCAGACAATAGGGTCAGAACGAGGCGAAATTGTAATTATTCGGCGGTTTGTTGTTACGATCATGCATTTGGTTGTATTATTCTTTAAATATAATATAGATGTAATCATTTCACGGAATCAGATTTTTAATGGTTAAATTCTTTTCATATTTTTTTGTTATTTTGTCGATGTAAAAACGTTTAATTTGTACCCATATAATTAGGTAGATACCTACCCAGTTATTCAAATAATAACGATAAACACGAATAACAAAAATCATGTTTACAAAATCAAACAAAAGCATCGAGCAATATAATTTCTAGCACCCTCACGCACGACACGTTAAAAACGATTAATTTCAGAGCTATTAAAATAATCTGAAAAGGAAATAAAACTGTTTTCATTAACGGTTATGTAGGTACCACTTTTTCCAACTAACATAACTCTACCATTTCATTGTTACCCAACAACCAGGAATAAAACAAAACACGTTCTGGTAACATTTTCCGGGTTTACTGTAAAAGATAACCAACCTTTTTGCTCCTGAAATCCTCTCACAGTATCACTAAAAAAACAGAAAATCACGGAATGTGTCTTTTTCGTATTTGGTACACTCGCGGGAAATGGCGGGCGGTGTGCGTCGGTCCGCGCCTGCTGACGATCGCGGGACGACTGATCCGCTCTTTAGTTCTCAACTCGCTCCAACCTCCGCACCTCCTACAAAAGCAATATTAAAACAATGGACAGTTTGTTTATAACCTGTTAACAAAGGCCTAGGCTTACCTTTGCAGTTATCACCACATTTCCCAAAAAAATAGAATCGTAAATATAAAAAGAAATCTTTTGTTGGATATGGTTGGCAACTCTGCGTTCGATGTTTGAATGCACGCAATATTTTGCAAGGTCGAACAAGATGACCCTTTGTTTTAATCGTTGTTTTAATGATAATAGTTTTTAATAAAAATGCACGCGCAATTATGTGCTTAATAAACTTGAATTGTTTTATCTTAAGGTAGTTTTCCTCAACAAAGGTGAGTATTTATTATGAATTTAAATAATAGATAATAATCTAGCTAGATGAAGAATATTGTTATGCTGTTGCATAATAATTAATAATGCCTACAATGTCTTGGCCGTGAGCTAGAATTTATCTGACTAGATTTTATTCTACAATAATATTGTCTTGTTTTTTATTTACATTTAAGTTAATGAGATGTAAAACTGTCGTTTCTTTACCAAATATTAGGTAAAGGTAAACCGAAGCAATTTGTAAAAAAAGAAGGGTAAAAGGCGTTCAACATTTTTGAAGTAAAATAAAAGTAAAGTAAATGATTTTATTTTGTCAGAACGGAGACTTCTAAATTAAACTTAGATTAACAGAAAAACTGACAA
Organism: Eupithecia dodoneata; assembly: GCA_947044415.1. Lineage (NCBI taxonomy): Eukaryota > Metazoa > Arthropoda > Insecta > Lepidoptera > Geometridae > Eupithecia > Eupithecia dodoneata. Next base: position 10,946,563 of record OX345672.1, on the reverse strand, counting down.
AATCGGACTCCACTCAGCATGTGCTATGGCAGAGCAGATCGTACCATAGCGCTGGTCTTCCGTGGAGACCGTGGTACGTAAGGTGGCCTGTTTCACCTTGTGATAGGGACCCATCCTTATTTACTCAAGTACTTTGCGATTGTCGCACTGTGTATTGATCATGACCTTTCGCAGAGGTCGTGAGGTGCTAACAGAGTATTTTAACACGTTCTTATTACGATGAGGCAAGGTCGACTTTGCTTTGCTCATTTTCGATCTACTTAGATTACACTTAGACATTGATATAATTTATCATGATTTCAGACGAAAGATATCCACTGCTGGACATTGGCATAATGATATTGCTTGGGAATATAATGTTCGATCGATACTTGTATGGATTTTGCATCTTTATTAAAATATTGATACAACTAAAACAATGTAGAGGATACGACATCACTGACTTCAAGAAAGAGGTGGAGTCAACGAGAATATTCGCTGCGGTTTTTAAGTTTATTACACTGAAAAACCTCAGTGAATATTCTCGATGACTGTACCTCAGGAAAGAGAGTTAGAGTCATGATCATAATACTGGAAACGCCACGAAATTTTTTTTTTAAACGTTTAATATTAATTTCATAACACCTATATGACCTGTATTGGTTATTTTTAAATAATTTAAAAACCAGCGCTGCATTGGCTCCTGTGTCAACGGAGCATTTGATGCTGAGCCAATTGTTTTTCTCGCTGTTAATTTTTTGTTTCTTAATTGGGTTGTCATTTTATTAGTACCTATTTTTTATATATTATTTGAAACGCAAATAAACATTTTGTATTCTATGTAGTGGAGTATGTGCGCGACAAATGGACGAATAACTCAATATCACGCAAACCGATTTGGGGAGGTAAATAATTGTAATAAATCTGCTTACGTAATATTAGACCTCCTCAACAAACACAACAAAAAAGAATTAGCGAAATCGGTCCAGCGTGATGCCGTGACCAAGGGAATAGTTTTTTATAAGTCGAATTATTAAAAAAAAAAAACTGAATACATATGTAATTATAGGTACGATTGAACACTTGATTACATACTGGACGTTAGGCCACGGGATAACGATGAGTGGTATTGAAACGATGGGAAAATAGGTAAATAACGCAATTAATACCCTTTAAATATTACTTATATAGTTAATTATTTATTTAGATATATTTGGAGAACAGCTTGCAGCTAGGTTTACAAATATTTAGATACAGATATAGAACATGCCTGGATAGACCAGTGTATGTATGAACTGTACTAATTACAAGTTTCTGCTGATAGGATGCCTTATATATTTAGGTTATGTATATATATATATAATAAATAATGCTGGACAACTCACACAGCATTATCTAGCCCCATGGTAAGCAGAGCTTGTGTTATGGGTACTAGATAACTGATAAACATAATAACATATATTTCATAGATAGATATTTTTTATTATACATAGAAAATGCCCAGAACACCCGGAACAAATATCTGCAGATCGTACACACAATTGTTCCGAGGCGGGAATCGAACCCGCAACCTCCTGCGTCGCAGGCGGACCTTCGCCCACCGCACCACATCGGTCGTCAAAATATATATAAACTTAGTAGTATTACCTACTACCCAAACCTAGAATCTAGATCAAAGTCAATACCACAGGCAATAAATAGTGCACAAAAAATGTCCGTCCACAAGGGCGAGCTCGATATTTCGAGCAAAGTATCTGGACGCAGCACCGTGACGATTTCACTCGCGGATCCATTGCCATGTCGGAAGGAAACTCTTCCGCACGTAATCACCTCTGTTATGCCCATATAATACTAACGCGCTGTTCACATTATACATTTAACAGTATCAGTCTTCTGATTATCATCTACTAGCTGCGACCCACGGCTTCGCTCGTGTGGAAATCTATGTGTTAAATGGTTTATAAATATTCCTCTTTAATCACTCTATCTATAAACCGCATCAAATTTCGTTGCGTAGTTTTAAAGATATACGAGTACATAGAGACAGACAGCGGGAAACGCCTTTGTTTTATATTATGTAGTGATACTAATATTATAAAGAGGTAAAGTTTGGGAAAACTCCCAAACTTTACCTCTTTATAATATTAGTATCACTATACCCTTGTTTTACTTACGCAATTTGTAATTTGTGACGTTTCCAAGAGTATTGTACTGTCTAAAGGAAATAAAGCACTTTGATAATTGATGTTTGTCAGGTTGTAGGGGGTAATCTCTGGATCTACTGAACCGAATTTGAAATGTATTTTACCAATAGAAAGCCACGTTATTTATGAGTGTCATAGGCCGGAAAATTATTTAAATATATTCTACTAATATTATAAACGTCAAAGATTGTAAGTATAGATGGATGGATGTTTGTTTCTCTTTCACGTAAAAACTACTGAATGGATTTTAATGAAACTTTACAATAATATAGCTTACATATGATTAGAATAACACATAGGCTACAATTCATAAAGATATATAGTATATTATCCAAAATATCTATCACCACGCGGGTGAAACCGCGGGGCACAGCTTGTATGATATAAAAATGCATAAAGAGACATTAACTCTACGTTAATCGCAAAATATTTATGAAACAAATATCCACAGTGCAATGTGAACGAAGCTGCGGACTGAAACTAGTAACACACTTTCGTTTTCCAGCGTTAAGGCTTTGCCTCTGCCAAGTGTATAAATGGGAAGAAAATTGCACATCGTTTGGCCTTTTTGAGGTAATTAGCCTCTTGCCAGAAGACGTTCTTTGTTTCGCATGAGTAGATTTTAATGCCTTTTTTTAGGATAAGGCTATTATACTAATTAATACTACGCATTTCCTTTATATGATCGGTCTTTATGAAATATAAAATAAACTTTATCTAGTTTCGTGTGGTGTATAGAATTTGCACCACCCCAACTTTTCCCACGGGTGTCTAGAGAGGCGACTCCCTTAGTCGCCTCAGGGATATCCACCGGGGGGCGGGCAGCAGCGCATCCTGCAGAACAATGTACCACCGAACTGCAATCCCCGACACACATGCCCAGAGTGGGGATGAGATAAAAGCCCATAAGGTGCTTATTATTATGTTTCTTATGGGAGGCCTGCGTCCAGCAGTGGACCAATATAGGTTGTTGAGATTGTGGTTGAGGAGTTCTAGCTTTATACTTCACACACACGTAATCATCATCATCATCAGCCTATATTAGTCCACTGCTGGACATAGGCCTCCCCCAATGAGCGCCATAGCGCCCTGTCTTCAGCTTGACGCATCCAGCATCTACCTGCAGTCTTTCGCAGGTCGTCATCCCACCTGGTCGGAGGGCGTCCTACACTACGTTTACCGAGTCGTGGTCTCCACTCAAGAACACGTTTGCCTCACAGCGGCCGTCGGTTCTTCGCGAGATATGGCCGGCTCACTGCCACTTCAGCTTGCTAATTCTCAGAGCTATGTCGATAACTTTGTTTCTCTGTCGGAAGTATTCGTTGCGAATCCTATCCTTCAGAGAAACTCCGAGCATAGCTCCTTCCACAGCTCGCTGAGCGACACACACGTAAAATAATCATCAAATGTAACGATTATCTTTTGTATAAAGTTATTATCGAGATTGTAGAGCTCGCGCGACCGTGCGAGTAGAGTACCAGATAACTGATATACATACGTACATAATACAATACATTACATAGAAATGTTATTCCTCTCTCAAATATTTATGAATAGTGGTATCTATTCATATATATTTGATACTAACGGTCAAGAATTCATAAAATGTATTGTGTGTAATGTGTATTTACTTGTTATCTATCTTACATAACACATGTTTTGGAAAATAAAAACCTTTATCTTTACAGAAGTAAAGTTATTAAATCTGAACCTAATGACGGTGATATGGTAATTTAGACAATTCCTCACGCGGCATGCAAATAACCTACAAATGATATTACATCAGAAGCCCAAATTCCTCAGCAATTAATGTTCGGAATGGCGTTTGGGTAATTTAAATAAAGGCATAGCATGAATGTCAAAAATGTATAAATTCATGTAACCACCTCGGCTCGGAGTAACACTTTCGATTGGATTACTTACTTATATCATGCTAGGTCACGCGCACACGGGGAATCCTAGTTCACTCGCCGCTTGTTTTTATCAGTAGGTACGCAAGCACGAGTATTTATGCCGGTTTATTTTTAGGACGTTCTATTAATAGGGCGTTCTACTTTAATGTCCTTTCGATAAGAAACGTTGCTGTCTACGGTAGAATAGCGAAAATTACGTCACTTTGTCATGGAATTCGTAATTATTTGTCACTTCCTTTAAATGCCACGGCATTAACATTAAGCCCACCCTTTGTAGCTTAGTGTATAAAGTTTTAAATAAATATTAACTTCAATAATGTGCGCAATCGATGACAATGCGATGTCATTGTCTATTACCTAGAGAACAATAAATCTATTTCGTTGATATCATGAATATCACTATCACTAACAACAATCCACGTGCTTGACCTACAGGCTGGTTTTGTTTCCCAGTGTTTCCTACGTATGGTTATCTGATACTCATAACACTAATATTATAAATGAAAAAGATTGGATGTTCGTTACCTCTTCATGTCAAAACTACTGAATGTAAGAAAATGGGCTGAAATTTGGATACAAGCAGTTCTGGGCCTGGAATAAAACATAGGCTTTTAATCTCATAAATCAGTTACCTACCATGCGATAGAAATAACCTTAAACAAATCGCAAAAAAGCCTACAACTAATTTTTGCCCTCGGATTGCGGCTTCGCGGGGAGACATTAATTGAAAACGTAACAAACATTCATATATACATCTATCAATATATACTTCCAAACTTTTTTCATTTAGCGATAGCACTCCTGAGGTGCCCCCAATAATAAACTTAAAAAAATCTAAGAATTTGTCTATGAATATCTTAAACCAGTTCCATTCCCATAATTTCCCAACCATTCCCATCGCCAGTGTGCGCTGGACCTAACCCCGTCTCGATCAAATGCAAAGCACGCGCGCCGATTGTTTGAAATCGCCCGATTCCATTCTGCTTTACGTACGCCGCTACGGGGGGAATATTATAACGAATACTCCTAATAGACTAGACAAATGGTGTTATAATATCGCTTGATAAGCGAATTAGCTAGTTGTTACTTGAGGCGTGTCATTGATAAATAAATACAATGCTGAATAAGAGAGCTTGTGTTATAGCGATGACTGATATACTTCATACAATATATAAAGAGATAGATCTAAAGAGAGGGTACTTGATGACTAATACATATACTAAATACATACAATATTACATGGATAAATATTTCTATAGGTATATATAGAAAATATCCAGAACACCCGGGACAAATATTTGCAGATCGTATAATAATTTGCCCCATAGCGGGAATCGAACCCGCAATCTCCTGCGTCTGACTTTTACCCGCCGTGCCACAGAAGTAGTCAAAAGAGTCTATGCATTTTTCCTTTCGGTTATACAATCTTTCACTAATTCTTTCTAATTCATTTAAGGAATTATCGTATTTCTGAAAGGACGCACTGTTAAACGGCTAACCAATTACTATTATATCAGTTGAGCTACCTGTAGATTGTTTGCAACAGTCTAAAGTTAGCTCAATTATTTCAATTGTAAATACTAGTTCTAATTTGTTTCTGTTACTTGATTGTAAGTTTCTATAATATCATAGACATGTATGTATGAGTATATCACTATTGCAGTCTATTAATAAGTTTAGTTTATTAGCGAGTTTGCACTACACTCTCTATCGTATAACCACTTGTCTATATACAAGCCACTCAATGCTAAGAGAATATTGAAAGTAGGTCTCTAACTAATCCTCGACGTGTCTTTTCATAAGGCTGTAAAAGAGTTTTCTTAGGGAATAATAAAACATTGTGGTAATATTCATAATAAATAAAGAATAATAATATATAGACGACCGATGTGGCGCGGTGGGCAAAGGTCCGCCTGCGACGCAGGAGGTTGCGAGTTCGATTCCCGCCTCGGAACAATTGTGTGTACGATCTGCAGATATTTGTTCCGGGTGTTCTAGTTGTTTTCTATGTATAATAAAAAATATCTATCTATGTAATGTATTGTATTATGTATATCAGTTATCTAGTACCCATAACACAAGCTCTGCTTACCTTGGGGCTAGATAATGCTGTGTGAATTGTCCAGCATTATTTATTATTTATTTTATTTATGGCATTGTGCCTTCTTTTAAAGATGAATGATAAATTTTAAATAAAAACGTTTATCGCTTCTGATTCTTGAAACTACAAGTACCATCGCGGGGCAATGCAGTCAGCAGCATCTTGGGGACGCGCCCCGACTGGTATTGATATGGATCCTTTATTTGATTGTAATTTTCGTGATTAATAAAAACGTTTATCGCTTCTGATTCTTGAAACTAGACGGACAAGCATCATCGACTCGAGCCCTATAATGAATGGGCGATGCCAGCACCGTGTGAAGATGGTACCGGCTGGCACCTGATCTGATGACGTCAGCCTTTGTTTCATCAGCCCATCGAACGCAAGAACATAATGATACTAGGAAAAAGTTATGTTTTCACACGTAATCATGAAAGAGGTTGGTTTCTTAAGTTTTGGAATTACATGAACACGTCTGAACATTTTTTGACGGCCTCTGTCGCGGAGGGCGGAAGTCTGTTTTCGACGTAGGAGGTTGCGAGTTCGATTCCCGATATGGGTCCCTAGGGATCACTCTTCATTCAACAAAGAAATATTTATTTACATCTACTCGAATATAGAAAACCTTTTGTTGTTCTTCGTTTATAAACTCCGAAGATGCAATGGTGGCGATGGAAATTTAATAGGAAATGGTGGAAAGATGAGTTTCGGAAGTTTCAGAATATCAGCGCCTATCTACTCCTGGGTAGTAAGGCATTTATGCTGAGTCGAGACCTTTTTGCTGCTGTAACACACATCTGTCTCTTTTGTTTTTTTTCTCGTTATAAGTTAATTAAGTTATTTTTATTCAAAATGTCATACCTACTTTGTTTATGTTTTGTACTTCAGCAGCAAATAAATGAATGTCTATGAGAATTTAAAATTTACGACATCTTAGATAACCTCTTAAACCGCATTATTTGGGGCAAAATGCAGCCTGCAACAGAATTAATGAATTTAGCATCTAGTGTTATATTATTCAAATTTTAAAATCATCTACTGAATACTGTAATACCTCTAGCACAGGTATTACATTACTTAAAAGAGGGTCCCATACCACTGAAATATATTAATTTATTTAAGTTAAAGCAAAACTATTTTATTTGATTTGAAAACTATTTTATCTACTAAACTAGTGCTATAGGCGAAAGACGGAGCACTGGTAATTTTCTTTAAGTCGTCTACTTTCACTGTTCGCTATTTGTTATTCTATTTAGGTTCATATCTACAGAAACTTTGATAATTAGCCTTCAGCTCACATGCACTGTTATTTACCGGCATGTACTAAGTAAATAACTATTTTTAAGACCTTACTAAGTTTTCCCAAAATTTTGAAAATAAAATAAATACCTTTGCTTTTTTATATAATCTGTCCGTGGATTTCTCCATCATTCATGGACCTATTTGGATGATTCTTTTGCAGTTGTATAGAAAATAATAATCCTGAGATGGTCTTAAAAATATTCTCAAAGAATTAAATTTATCCCGAAAACTTAAAAGAGAAACTGTTTAAAACTAAGATTCGAAGTTAGTTTTTACAAAATAATAATATTATAATAACTTAATTGATACCTAAAGTCCATGAATCTAAGCAGAAACAAAGAGAATATTTTGAACCTTATTGTTATAACAGCAAGTGTTATTATACCAGGTTTGTTGGGCTGCATCTCTCTTACATAAGCTGTACTTGACTTCTAAGTCGACGAACGGGTACAGTCGAGCACAACCTACGTACGAGTATCTCCGCATATAAATGTGTCAAAAAAACTAAAATAAACTAATATGTAGCACTAAAAATATTGTCGTCCTATGATATTTTTTCGTATGATCGAAGTAAAGAAAGATGATGTAATTTTTAACGCACGTGAAATTAGATTAAATAAATATTAATAATAAATTATGATGGAAAATTCACGCAGCACAAGCATAACACAAGCTCTATTCTTGGGGCTAGATGATCCCCAAACTATGTACAACATACTTACATAGATTTTTATTATAAATAGAAAACACCAAAATCACCCTGAACAAATATTTTCATTTCATTTTTTTTTCATTTCAGCTCTTATTATAACTTAGAAGTATCAAGCATACCCTAGTTAGTAGGGCACTGCAACAATTTGCTAGGTCGCAAAATGCGATTAAAGTTATATTATTAATTCTATTAAATAGTCTAAGCTTAACCACTACGATAAAACTTGAACATCTTCTTAAGAAAAAAGTACAACTCGTCGTCCAAAGAATTGCTATAACTAGACGCATTTCACAGAGTCCTGACTCCGTTCCACAAAGAGAACAAACCCGAGGTCGGAAGCGAGAACAGACCCGAAGTTACGCTTTGAAGTGACGCCATCTAACTTCGCGTTTGTTTACTAGCAAACTTAGCTAACTTAGTCAGGACTTATTAACAAGGATCAAATGATTGATTGGTTTTCAGCGAACAAAGTCATCAGTTTGTTGGAGCTTACAAAAGCTTCTTAGGAAATTGAATAAATTATTAATTTTGACCTTAGGCTGGGAGCTATTATCCCTTGGGGAGGTATTTAGTCGTGGACATTATGAGGAAATATTAATCTATTTATTTTATATATTTTTATTATTTGAACAAAACCTATACTGTAAGTCTAAGATAAAAGTATTGTAAATAAATAAATATGATAAGATGTGACATAGGTTCGATGCTTGTTACCAGTTCAAGTAAAATTTTACATGTACATTGTATGCATTTATTTAGTTCACTTGCATCACTTCCATTAGTTATATAGAACTGTGACGTGATAGAAGTATTTAAACTTTTTATCCGTGTTGTTCTATGTCAGAACTATTGAAAAGAAATCGAGCCCATATGTTCTATAACTTGTAATAATTTGTAACTTCCATCAGTTCTATAGAACTGTTGATTCTTGTAGTACTAAGATATAACGTATCACGCAAGCAGTAGACCTTCGAACCCGTCAGAAATTTCGAACAATACGAGTAAAACTTCAAAAAATTCAAATACGTCATCAGGAAACAAAATAAGGTAGATATTTCCTCCCAAACAGTTTAGTTCGCGCCTGTACAGCGTGATTGCTTGAAGGTCACTCCAACTATGCAGCTCAATCACGGGCGTCACGACGGCCTGCGCAGCCTTCTACAAGCCACTCTCACCGTTACGCCCTCGGAATACAGTCTGTATTCCTTTGCAGTAACGAGATGGGAGCTAATGACGTGTTTACACAGCCCATACTAATCTTGCAGCCATATTTCGATACGAATAATTATAAACAAGCTGCTGTGCCTGGCTACGCACGCGTTGTTTCCGGGAAATAGATACAAAGAAAGACAGAAAAATTAAACATTACTTAATTTCATGTTTTAATTCAGTCAACAGAGATCTAGTTATTGGTCTAACTATAGAACAATTATATGGCATGTGATTTGTGGCACAAAAAGTGTTATTTTAGGGCTAGAACTACGACTTTGCCAAGTATCAGCTCGATTTGTTCAGTAAATTTGAATTGAAAAGCTAAGGTGCTGGAACGTCTGGCGTGTTTAAAACCAAATTGCATAATACTTAAGAATGTAACGCTACTGGACTAAACATAAAAAGACGGAAAATAACATAATATTAATTATTTAGCTTAAGTTTCTCATGTATGTTGTAAATGAGAAAATAAATATCTTTGAACTGAACAAAATATAACAGCTAACACAGAATTAATGAGTAAGCTTAGATTTATTTTTAAATTAAGTGAGAACTATAGTGCTAAGACAAACCTAACAGCCTATGTTAAGGTTAAGGCACTACTAACTTAATGATGTAACCTATTTGTATGAATAAATAATCTATCTATCTATCTATCAAGATGACATCTAAACTTTCGCAGAACAAGACTATTTTTTTAAATCTCATAGCTTGCAAGTAGACTGTGTATTGTGTAAACCGGCCTTTTTATTTCAACTAGTAGTATTTGAAGTCCTATTCTTGTATATCTACGATTGCATTTGCAAGAGACATGATGGCAAAGCTAGATGAGTTAGTATTGATACTAGGTAGTTATTTGAATAAGTATTATGTTAGGGTACTTAGACATTATTGATTCATGTTATTAAAGTTAATTATCGTTAATGAACAGGTGTTCTCAGGAAATAATACGTTTTTGTACCGAAACGCTATTTAATTTAGTCGCGTAAGGGTGCGTTTTCTGTAGATAGCGGAAGCGGTAGCGATTTGAGACTGTTTTAAATGGAACGCTGAACCGCCGTGAGCGATTTTTTTATTCGCTGAAGAGAATTAGTAAATGGTAAACTATTAGAATAACAAAATATAATAAGACTCCGTCCACGCGTTTATTTCTTTGACTGAATAAAAGAATGCAATATTTTCCATAACCGGTTTCTATTTAACCGACTTCAAAAATGGATGAGGTTCTATGTTTGTCTGTCTGTATGTATGTATTGACGACCGATGTGGCGCAGTGGGCGAAGGTCCGCCTGCGACGCAGGAGGTTGCGGGTTCGATTCCCGCCGCGGAACAATTGTGTGTACGATCTGCAGATATTTGTTCCGGGTGTTCTGGTCGTTTTCTATGTATAATAAAAAATATCTATCTATGTAATGTATTGTATATTATGTATATCAGTTATCTAGTACCCATAACACAAGCTCTGCTTACCACGGGGCTAGATAATGCTGTGTGCATTGTCCAGCATTATTTATTATTTATATTATTTATGTATGTTTTTTGTATATTCGTCGATTACTCCGTCAACTGTGGATCGATTTGGATGACTCTTTCATCCAGATCAAAATTAAAAAAAATTCAAAATCCTTTATAGTTTCATTTAGACTAGTAAAATAAACTAATAAATTGATTATCAAATAAGAAATAAGGTATTTTTTTATTTTCTGTTCACTTCAATTTTTAGTAACTAGTACATTAATATATCTCTTGTGTGTGTGTATCTCTAATACATGGTTGTTTGCCTCAGAAGTTAGTTAAAGAAAATAAACGTGTGGAATCATACCTAGATCCCACAAGTGCCTAACCTTAGTCGTTAGAGGGATCGATTCCGACGCCGCAACTAACAGCTTATGTACGAGTATGTATATATTATACCGTATTGTTGGTAGGAAGTAGGGATGCCTTTGCCCAGTCAATCATTTACATAACAAAAAAAAACAATCATCTGAATCAGTACAAACAAACAAACATATTACCGGCCGTTGTCTAAGGCCCTTGTTTACAAACGTAGATCAAGGTGAGGTCAGAGAAATCTACTGCGAACATCTTACGTCTACCTGTGTTGGTACTGCGAAGATTTTAGATAATTTGTATTGGACCGTCATCTACAAAAATTGCATCGTCAATATTCACTATGCACAATACAATACAATATACCTTTATTGCACCATCAAATATAAAGAAAATAATAAAAATAGGATCTTAATACTAACTAAATCTAGGGGCATAATGTTTTCATCTATGTTAGTCTCTAAGGTAATTAATGTATAATATAATAATGTGGTATAATATGTACAAATAATTGTCCCGAGGCGGGAATCGAACCCGCAATCTCCTGCGTCGTAGGTAGACCTTCGCCCACCGCGCCACAGTGGTCGTCGCATGTTAGTCCATTGCTGGAAAAGGCCTCCCCAATTATCGCCATAGCACCCTGTCTTCAGCTTGACGCATCTAGCATTTCCCTGCAGTCTTTCGCAGGTCGTCATTCCACCTGGTCGCAGGGCGTCCTACACTACATTTGCCGAGTCGTGGTCTCCACCCAAGAACACGTTTACCCCAGCGGCCGTCGGTTCTTCGCGAGATATGGCCGGCACACTGCCATTTCAGCTTGCTATTTCTCAGAGCTATGCCGACAACTCTAAAGGGTATCTTAGCAGTTGTCTCAGGTATCTATACCATTTTAAAAAAGGGTATCACAAACATTCAGGTAACTGTACAGCCCCAAAGCACGCGATCCCGTGCCGTTCCTCTAATAACCCGACACGTGCACGTAATATCACGTAATGGTTATTACCTCAGTGCACGTAAACGTTCCGACCCTAACAATTATCGTCAAATCAATCCACTACTTGATTTATTGCAGTGATTAATAGTACCTCTTCATTTTGACGACCTCTGTGGCCCTCGCACTAAGGTTATCTCTAATAAAATAAATATTATCCCAAAAAATTCGATTTGGACGGGGCCCTAGAGTCCCAAAGATTTTCGACTCTTCGGGCACTTGATCTTGCTCAAGATTATATTTCATATTTATTTTATTGCATCATTGTGTACATTTGTAGGTCTTAGCATCTAGGTAATGTATAAGAAACACAATGGTACCCACGCAGGGTGTGGCAATATATACTGTGAATGGAAGTGAGCCGGGTTTCTAAAAAGCTCTGTTTAATAGATGTTGTTGTTGTTGTTGTTGTTGTTGTTGTAGTACTCCTGTTTCCGCACTTAGACTCCGTTTGGTCCTTTGTGCGTGGGGTGTTTGCTAGTTTAACCAGCCTAACTCCGTCCAGAAGCGCAGAATACTCCTGGGATCTTCACAGGCTTCGCGGAGTGACCTCGGGTGGTTGAGGATTTCTAGTCGCTGTGCTGTTACTCCCTCGCATTCCAGGACTACGTGGGCAGCTGATTCTTCATCGCTCAGGCATCCTCTGCATAGAGGGCTGTCTGTTGCTCCGATGGTGAAGAGGTATTTGTTTAGTGGGCAGTGTCCTGTGAGTGTTCCCACTAGGACGCGTAGGTCTGATCTCGTCAGGCATAGTAAGTGCTTGGTTAGTCTTGGTGAGGCAGCTGGGAGTGCCGCTCTGGATTGGCGGCACTCCTGTAGGCTTGACCATCTCTCGGTATGCGTTTCTCTGGTTCTGAGCTGTATCCATGTTCGGATTTGGGAGAATGGTAGGGGAAGGAACGGAGCTGGGCCTTGTGTCGGCGTTTCCGAGCCTTTCCGTGCCAATTCGTCTGCAGCATCATTGCCTAGTGATCCGCTGTGTCCCTTGATCCATTGGAGGGTGATCCTGTTTCTACTGGAGATCCTCTCAAGTGCCAAGTGACATTCGTATACGAGCTTGGAGTTACAGCTGTTCCCTGCTAAAGCTCTAAGTGTAGCAGCACTGTCAGACAGGATACGCACACACTGGTTGTCTATATCCCTTCTTTCCACAGCTGTGGCTGCCTCGGTTACGGCTGCACATTCGCATTGAAATATGGAGCTGTGTTTGCCTAAGTACATTGATACATTAATATTGAGGTCCATAGAGTGAATCCCTGCTCCCGTGCCCATATCGGTCTTGGAGCCGTCAGTGTATATTCTCACTTCGTGGCTACCTGATTCATCCCTATGGTCTTCATGCAGTTGTATTCGGTATTGTTTGTCGTGTATTGGTTTGCTGGGCATTCTGTCACAAGATGCCGCTAAAAGAGGTTCATAGGCAAGGGCTCTGTGCAGGATTTGAGCATGTGGGCAGTCGATGTTTCCCCACAGTCCCATGTTTTGTAGTCTCAGGGCCGACATGGTTGCCTCTTGTTGTATATATAGGTCTAGCGGCGCAAGGCCTAGTATCACGTCTAGGGCAGCGCCTGGTGTGGTTCTCATGCAGCCCGTTATGGCTGAGCACACCATTCTTTGGAAGCGTTGCAGCTTGATTATCACGGTGTTTAGCTCAGTTCTGGTCCACCATACGATGGCTCCATATGTGAGTATTGGTCTGATAATAGCGGTGTAGAGCCACCTGGATATCTTTGGTGATAGGCCCCATGTTTTACCAAGCATTCTGCTGCATAGGTAGAAGGCGGTAGTAACCCGTTGCAATTTATAGTCAAGGTGTTTGTTCCATAGGAGTTTATTATCCAGTATGACTCCTAAATACTTGACTTCGGTTTTCAAAGTTAGTTCGGTGTTAAATAATTTTGGCAAGATGTTTAATAGATAAGAGAGAAAGAGAGAGCGGAAAACTTAAATTCAATCACATAGTTTTATTTAAGTCAATAATATAAGTATTAAGTTTTTTTATATATAATGTATTTTAATAATTGTCATTTGTCATTAAAAAATTCATTTAAGTCATAATAGCATTTATTAATAAGATATTGTTTCAATTTTATTTGAAATGTTTTATCCTTTTCCTCGTCTTTTAGTTCATCGGGTATTTTATTACATAACTGCATTTACGAAAATCGGCCAAATAATATACATGCCTCTATATGTAAATAGAAAATTCATTATTGCGCACTTAATAAAACGAATCTCTCGATTTAAAGTAAAGTGACTTTAGTGTTAATAACCGATAGTTTCAAAAGTTCTATCTCTCGATTTGTTACATCTCTCTTGAGCGACTAGCGGTCTTATAGCTCAAAAGCGATCCCTACCAGACAACCGTGGATGGATAGGATCGTTGGATTGAACATAAAAAAGTAAGAAAGTATTGAACGTAAAAATATTACCTGCCGATTCTTAACAGCAAACAGTTAATAACATAATTGTTTTTTGTCATTTTAACCAGGCGCAATGTAAACAAATCAAAAGTAAAAATATAAATAATGCTAGACAATCAACACCGCTTCATCTAGCCCCAAGCTAAGCAGAGCTTGTATTATGCTACTAGATTACAGATATCTAGTAGCATAATACAAGCGCTGTATATATATACATAATACAATACATTATATAGATAGATACTTTTTATTATACATAGAAAATTCCCAAAATCCTCGGAAAAAACATTTTAAAGTATGCCTTAATCATCTAGCTTATTAATATATTGCCCAACTTTAATTATTCTTTAAAATAATTAGAATTAGCCGAGAGGGAAGTAGAATTCGCGACTTTTAACGAGTTTCCCCTTGTCCGCGAACCAATTAGTCTTTCTTTTCATTTTATTACGAAGAACGGAAGACTTTGCATGGAAGCATTTCAATGGAGCCGTGTTACTTTACCCGAAGGGACTCTGGAAGCCGGGGAATAACACAATTAAATGGTGTAGGGAATGGTAGCTTTTAGACTTTTTAAACTATCTATAATTAATTGCTATGTTAATATTTACATTTATTTGAAGGAAAACCAGAGGCTTATGTAGCAGACTTACAAATTGATAAATACTTAACCTCGTAAGTCCTGTGTTTTATTAACATCAGTAGTCATATCTACCGGCTGTACTATACCAAGTACTAACTAAGAATAACACTTTGACTGCGGACTTTTTTCGACGACTGCGATCTTTTTTTTAACCTAAGCCATTCGTGCTGCCGCTCTACACAGCGGTTGTGTTGCGCCGCACATGCGTTTCGTTCGAAAAACATTACAGCTGTGCTGAGTCACACAGATCTGTATTTTCTCAGCCGCGGCGCTAGTGTGGATTTACGCATATTAGTCACTTGTAGAAAACACATACGGTGTGATTTCACTAGAAGTGATAATGCTTCAGACCAAGACAAAGATATGTAGATTTTAGGCAATTTTTGAAGTGAGGGACCGTTGTATGTATTTTTTACGGTATGTTTGTGATGCACCTTCTTAAGAAGGAAATAATTAAAAATATTTTGTATTTGTGTGAGTACATTAGGCAGTTACTCCATCTATGTAGTACAAAGTGGACAAAAAATTGAAGTGAACAGTAAAATAATTTTATTTGATAATAATTTAATGTATAAAATATGACTTGTCTTAGTGCTTATTTTGTAAGCCTAAAGAAATAAATGATTTTTTTACTTTTTCTTTTACTTTTTTTACTTTTACACGGGGACTTACGAGGTAAGAGGCTTAATATATAATTAGTACGAGGCTTAATATTTATCAATTTGCAAGTCTGCATCTGTTTATAAGAACTGTATAAGAACTATATCAGGTAGAATCACCTCTCCCCTGTGGAACTGTTTCATGGGGAACTCTCCCCATGAAACAGTTACTCAGGGATTAATAAAAACAGGAGACGATTTAATTTAATTTAGTATTTAATTTAGTTTTAATTTCTAGTATTAGGTATAACTAACTAGTAATAAGTTCTTAATAATGTTTAATTTTTACTAACAAAATATGGATTACAGTTATCTGAAAAAAAAAAAATTCACAGATAGATAATGCCTATAGAACAGATATTTATAACACCATGTGTCCGTCGGTAAATAAAAACAAACTCAGTTGCACAAGCGTAGCGAATCATACCCACGTCAGAACATATCAAACACACGTAGGGTCAGGAACAGCCCGTTAGCCCTCACGTGATATGACAGAGCTAAATTTTTATTATTATAGCCTACCCTACAGTTAAGTTTAATGAGCATGCAAACATAGTCTAAGCTGGATAAAGTATGTACTTTAAGTTAATCGTTGAGGACATTTTGAGGACTAGTCTTGTTTAGGACTATCTATTCATATCATTTATTGTGATTCATCATCATTATCATCAGCCTAGCAGTCCACAGCTGGACATAGGCCTCCCCCAATGAGCGCCATAGCGTCCTCCTGTCCAGCCTCCTCCAGCTTGCCGCATCCAGCATCTACCTGCAGTCTTTCGCAGTTCGTCATCCCACCTGGTCGGAGGGCGTCCTACACTACGTTTACCGAGTCGTGGTCTCGACTTGTTATCATATGTGTATATCGTAGTGGGTACAATATATAAAAACTTTGTAAGGGCACAACAATTTTTGGCTTCGTTCTTGTTAGATTAGACACACAGCAACAGAACTAGGTACCAATAAAAATAAATAAATAAATAATGTTGGACAATCCACACAGCATCATCTAGCCCAAAGCGAAGCAGAGCTTGTGTTATGGGTACTAGATGTCTGAAATAA
Source organism: Eupithecia dodoneata (assembly GCA_947044415.1). NCBI lineage: Eukaryota > Metazoa > Arthropoda > Insecta > Lepidoptera > Geometridae > Eupithecia > Eupithecia dodoneata. The sequence goes on along the minus strand of OX345672.1, from coordinate 10,929,538 downwards.
TTAACACAATAGATATATAATAAATAGAATAGAATCAAACTTTATGTAGCACACACACACACTTTATGTGACTCAGCACAGCCGTAATATTTTTCGAACGAAACGCATGTGCGGCGCAACACAACCGCTGTGTAGAGCGGCAGCACGAATTTTTTAGGTTAAAAAAAAGATCGCAGTCGTCGAAAAAAAATCGCTGTCAAAGTGTTAATGTCAAGTAATTGTAAATTGAGGGTTTTCTTAGATTTGTAATGTGTTATTTTATTTATAGTATTCCAGAGGTCTTTACTATTTTTTGAATTTTTATTTAGCTGTTCTCTTTCATAATTTCGTTTAAGTTTTTTAATTAAATTGTTGCAATAGTCTCTGTATCTACGATAAGTTATTTTTAAAATTTCGTCGTTTGGATTATTACGCAGCTTTTTTTGCATAGTGTTTCTATTTATGATACAACGTAAAATGCCTTGTGTAATCCATGGTTTAATTATTTGTTTACTTCTAGGTATTGGAGCCGTAATTGCTGCAAAGGACCACTTTTTGCGACCAAATATTAATTTCTTTATATTTTAGTGTTCTAAATGTCAGTTCCTATTTAGATGTAATTATAGTAGATCCTATCCTAACTAATATTATAAACGCGAAAGTTTGTGAGGATGTTTGTTGCTCTTTCACGCAAAAACTACTGAATGGATTTCGATGAAACTTCACAATAATATAGCTTGCATATCAGAATAACACATAGGCTAATTCATAAAGATATATTGTATATTATCTAAAATGTCTATCACCACGCGGGTGAAACTGCTTGCCGCAGCTAGTAATATATAAGCCAATTAAATTTTATTATAAAAGTTTTTTTTTTTATTTATTTTATGATGAAATGAAACCAACGTATTGTTTTCATTTCATAATAAAATAAAAAAAAATTAGGGTGGCTCTAATAATATATGAGTCACCAATGCACTGTATTTAATTATTTTATATCTAATTAATGACATTGGTAGTGTACTGTTATTATGTAATATTTAGATATATTGTGTTAATTTGTTGTTAATTTTAAGTGCAATAAAGTGTTCATTCATTCATTCATTCATTGGTGTTCGTCACCATCGAGAAAGAACCCAGACGGCTACCCTGTCACAGTGCTAACAGAGAGTTAAATGGTTTTCTGCGAAAATCATTTTTATTGCAAATTGTTTCCATAGTCCGTTGTCCTTTGTCAGGTCTCAAAGCCGAATTAAAGGGGGGAGCCGATTTTGTTCCGTAATTGCTTTCTTAATGAATCATTTGAAAAGGTAACAGGTGTTTTAGGGATTTAATGCGAATTTACAAAGTTGGCATTAACACGGAGAACAAATACATAGTCATCGTATTCAATTTCAAAATATGGTCGGCTGTTTGAATACCAAAGGGTCTTAGATCTTAGATAAAATAACGTTTATAGTAAAATAATTTGATAAACTGCTGTAAGTTCAAAGTTTTGAAAGCGTTCATCGCATTTGACTGTGATTTCTGTGAAGCAAGGGTGGGAGTAATTAAAATGGGGTTTTTCGTCAATAACCCGTGGTCCACCTGTGTAATCTATTTGAGTCGACATACTCGTATGATTTTGACATTTCATTTTGGTCGAGTAGCTTATGAGAACCCGTGCACACGTGAAACACGCGGATTAGCCACGGGCAAAGCGGAATTTTGTCAGATTTTTAATAAAATTTCGCGCGCGGCGGCGCGGCGGCAAATGTCATTAAATTTGAGAAAAATACATTTTGATAGATCGAATAGTTGGGCGATCTTGCACACAGGATAGACAACTTACATTAGAGATATTTGAACAGTTGGACATTTTTATTTTCGGACGTGCATAGGAGAATCGGATACCGCCTGTCGTATATTCTGTTGTAATCTCGTTTTAAATACACCATCACGGAAATTTCCTGCAGGGAATATATAATTCAGAACGAATATGTACAAAATGAAATTAATCATTTTAACGAGATGAAGTAACAAAATAAGCAAGCAATTGGATTACAAGGAAAGCCTCACCGATCGCCGGAAGCAAAACAACAGCAGGAATAAGTTTAATTTGACCCAATTTCTCTTTTATTTAGTTTATTTCTGTTTCTGATAAGTATTTAGAGTCGTTTGACGACCCTTGTGGCGCGGTGGGCAAGGTCCGGGCGCAGAAGCTTGCTTGGGTTCGATTACCGCCTCGAGACAATTGTGTGTACGATATGCAGATATTTCTTCCGGGTATTCTGGTCGTTATCTATGTTTAATAAAAATATATATCTATGTAATGTATTGTATTATGTACATTAGTTATCAAGTACCCATAAAACAAGCTTTGCTTAGCCTGCAGCATTTTTTTTACGCTATGCTTTTGCTTCAGTTCAGTTCAGTTCTTTATTGATAAGTATATTCATATATGCTTATGTGACTTGCATATGTGGCTTATGTGACTGTCTTTGGTCGCGAACAATAAATATGCGGATATTCCTACACAAAGATATAAATTCCTTAGCATAACGCCTTTATAAAGTTTCAGAGCACCGAAAAGAATATTTACGCGCGGGAAATTTACAACAGGGATACCCTTGCATGCTTGGAAGGGCCACAATGGCGGCCCTAGGGGTAATCTTGGGGTAAACTTATACTCGGTACAGAATCTTAGATATTTTATATAAACAAAGAGGTCGCAAAAACATAGGAATATTGGTGGAAAATATTTTACAACATTGAAGCAATGGATATTCGAAACAGTTTTTAGTTTTCATTTATTTTATTTGTCTCTCGTCCAATAAAAAAATAAATTAAATAAAAAGTATTTATTTCAAGCATTTACACTCATATTAATTTGAATCTTTCTTGCTTTTGTAATTTGAACTTATAATTTGTTTTCGTGTGCAATTATGTCTGTGTTTTTATCATTATTAATTACCAAATGCTATTATAATATTAACGATTTTATGACAGATAAATTTTGACATTATCTTTTTTACTATTGCGCCTCTTACTATTACTATTATTACTTTAAGTTTTTTGACATTATATAAAATTATCTACAATATACCTAGGTTGGAACATTACTAAACTCTACTGTGACATTTGCATGCTATCTTAATTTTGCACGCCTCGATGAGGTAGTAATGTATTGGAAATACCATTTTTAATTAAGAACTTTTCTACCTACATTACAGCAAATAAATGATTTGATTATTATTTGTGTTACCTTTGTTATCTTCTGTTTTCATACACAAATTTCTTTGTTAATGCAGTACTCCAGTCATGCCTTGAACACGGCAGTATGTAAATCTGTCGAAACGTCGGGATAAATAGGTAAGAAACGCGACAAATACTAGTTAATTTTTTTTAAACTCTTTTTTTGATTCATGAGGGTATTGCCAAACATGGCATATCACCCCCGTAATTCTTGTTAAATATTATTAATAATGTATTCTGATCGCGTAAATTTAAAAATATGTATTTTCTTTGTTCACATAAAATATATTGGATTCAAGAACTGAATGTAGGTGAACGCGGTTCATTGCCAAGCCACAGATAATATAATACATACTGCCAAGCTCTCTTTATGTGAGGTTTGTTTTGCGGATAAAATAACGTTTTGTAAGCTGTTTGTGAATGCTTTATTGTTGGAACTCAAACAGTTTTTTTAATGTCTTCCGAAATATTTAAAGGTGTTTTCATAAGTCACGGTATTAATTAATTATCGATCTTAGGTTGTGTTTCGTGCTAGCGCGAGATAAGGCTTTGTATGCATTTAAAAAATACAGGTATTGTGATTTGCCGAAAATAGAAAACCATGATAAAACCAACTCCGATTGAATTGTACTTTGGGAAAATTTAGGAATATTTCATTCATATTTTATGTATGGCATCATTGTTTACATTTGTAGGTCTTAGTATCTAGGACATGTATAATAAAAAAATATATATCTATTTAATCTATTGTATTATGTATGTCAGTCACCTAGATGATGCTGGGTGGATTGTCCAGCATTATTTATTATTTTATTTATTTATTAATGGTACCCAAGCAGGGCAATGAAAATAATAAGAGGATTTTTAGTCCAAAACCTTTTTTTTTAAATGCTCCAAAAAGGATTTTTTAAGGTTCAGGACCGCTAATAGAGAGGAGGAGGAGGCATATGTTCAGCATCTTCATCATCAGCCTATAGCAGTCTACTGCTGGACATAGGCCTCCCCTAATGAGCACCATAGCGCCCAGCTTGCCGCATCCAGCACCTGCCTGTAGTCCTTCGCAGGTCGTCATCCCACCGGGCCGGAGGACGTCCTACACTACGTTAGACGCGGTCTCCACTCTAGAACCTAGGAATTAGAAAAAACATTGAGGGGGAAAGCTGTTTTTTTTAATTTAATCTTTGGATACGATCAGCAAACCAATAAAAAACATACAATTAACATGGAATAAACACAAAAAGCCGTTCAAAGACCCCGTAAATCACTTTCAGCTGACTCATATTACTCAGAATATGCTAAATGGAGCCCTCCATTAGCCCTTGTCGTGCCCATTGTTATTTTTAACTAATTTAATGCCCATCTCCCTCACCGCCCTTTAATTAAAGCTGGCGGGGATGGGGATTACAGTGCCACTGAGTTACCTGTGCAGGTGGGAAGGATCAGAACAGAGATAGTAGGAGTAGTATAATCAAAATACTATAGTTTTTAATAATAATTATATTATTTATTCTCTTTATTTCAAACCATAGAAAAGTAAAAGATCCCTTTTAACTTATTCTACGGTATAGTAATATATACCTTAAAACTATCATACATAAAATATAGATATACGTATTATATGAAGTACTCGTATATCCATATTTTACTGCTTGGTACAAAAATTTTGTACCAAGCCGGGAATCGAACCCGCAACCGACGCAGGAGCGTTTCAGTCGCTGCTTCCCGCGCTGCCAAAAATTATTTTTTGTCAAATATAAAAATTATTTTATTTTGGACAACAAAAGTATACAAATTTATTAGTAAATACAGACAGGCACTTTACAATTATACTACAATTATATTAATTATCTATATATATAGTGTAAACTGCGTATAAAAAGACGCGACAACAGAGTGAATTACTGATTAAGTATGGACGGTTTGTTTACAAACATAATCCAATGAATTTAACTTGAATATAGTTGTTAAGTGCCCGCGTAGTTAATAAACATTGGTACACTAATTGCAGATATTATGCTGAGAATTCCCGGAATTCCTGGTTATTCGGCTAGTAGCCCAAAGTTAGCAACTTAAGCAATGCAGAAGCTGTTTGCATGTTCTGAGCGGAACTTGCAGCTCTAGAGCCAGGTTATTGTTGCTTCAAGTACCTCTCGTTAGAAACTTCGCAAGCAGGTAGATCAACTTTGCAATAATTTTGGATACTGCCTTAAGGCGAAATGAGTTCGCTTTTTCGAGACAAGGACGAACGAACGCCGCGCGGAGAAGGCGGGAAAAGGAGGCAAGAGCGGCCGAATGACCGGTCCGCGCGCAATTTCACTGGTTTTTATTTTTAAATTTGTTATTGCTCTAAAATAATACTGTTTTTAAAAAAACTAAAACTATAATCGTCTAAAGTATTTATTAGGCAACACGTAGAAGAAATTTCATTACAATAATATAAATAATTAGCAAATAAAACTGGTTTATCCGTAGGGATAACTCTGTAAAAATGAAGATTTAGAGGAAACTTTGCCATTTTTTTCTATAGAGTCAAGTTTAGTCAATCGTGTTTCGTTCGACTCCCATAACTTACTAACTAATATCCTAAACTTTTGATCCTCATCAAAATATATTCGTAAAATAGGTGTTTTGTTCCCTTAAAATTGATTTTCCGTTAAGTCAAAACGTGGGTTTTGGGACTCATTTCACCTTAAGGATAGATAGATAGAAAATACTTTTATTGCACATTTAGTATATAAGAAACTATGTACAATAAAAACTTAAAAATTAGGCGGCGGTCTTATCGCTCAAGAGCCATAAGACTGCCCATTATAACTTACAACTCTTCCAATATTTTGAATAATTATAATAAAACGATATACTATACTATATACTTGTTGACATTATTTTTAGACAGTTATTTGGTCTACGATTTTTGTCTGAACTTATTTTATGATAAAACAAAATGATTATTTATGTTTTTTTAATCATATTATTTCATTTTAAATTAATATTAAATTATATTAATATATATATTATTGTTACAATAATTTCTTATAAAGAATTAGAAAATGCGATGACTAAGGCGAGTGCACCTCTTGCGGCGCGGACAGGTGCGCGTTCAGCTTTAGGCAAGTGACATAAGGGTTAGTTTTGCACGAAAACGAGTTGGAAACTTTTATTTGTTTGTCAAGTAGGCCCCCTACGAACAACGCTCTATCAAAGATGCCAATCCGTCGTCGAACCATCTCGCTTCGTCGTTCTTCCACAACGACTCTTAGGATCCGATGCCGGATTAGGAAGCGCTGTGATTGAAAATAAACTAGAAACGCAAAAATTGCGATTTCTACATACTATTGATACACTCACATCTCAGAAATGCTTATAGTCTGAATTCGCAGCTCTCCAGGTATCTCTTGGTAGGAATTAGCGAGATAAATCTTGAAAAGCCAGCGGTCGTATATTATGCCCATTCCACACGGGAGCGGTTGTCCTCGCGATCAAATTGGAAGTGTCCATCGGCTTATTTATTGCGATCTCCGCGATTGGATTGTGCGATAACATTCGGGGTAGACCTCCATGCCCTCGACCGTACCTTATCTACCTCTGCCGTATCTTCCTCTGCTGGTAGAGAAAGTTGCTGCGGTAAACGTGTTCTTGGGTGGAGACTGCGACTCGGCAAACGTAGTGTAGGGTGCCCTCCGGCCTGGTGGGATGACGACCTGCGATGGACTGCGGGCAGATGCTTCATGTGTCAAGTGAAGACTGGGGGCTATGGCGCTCATTGGGGGAGGCCTATGTCCAGCAGTGGACTATCATAGGCTGATGATGAATAGAAAGTTTAGGTGAAACTGGGAGTTTGGGGGATTCCTTCGAGAGAAAGTAGTGTGTTCTAAGAAGGTTTTATGGTGAAACCGATCTAGCCGTGTTTTATTTGTCACAAGCTTCACCCCCTTTAGTACTCTGGCTTAATACTCATACTTCGTGACACCCTGTATAGTTTTACTGAGCTAAGCCGCCAAACAGGTGTATGTAGTTAAAGGTACTTACTACACTAGGAGGCTGGCAAATAATTTGATTTCGAAAGGACTAAAACAGCATTTTATTGCATAGTACCTAACACTGAAGTTTGAAATTATTTAATTAATGAAATAAGTCACGTCTGAACTTTAAATTCACAAGTTCGACCCATAACACAATGCCCTTAAATTGCACAGTCTAAAAAAACAAAGCCCTTTCCAACCCTCCTCTTATATTCGTGCCACCAAAAAGCAATTAGAAATTATTAAAAAGTCTGGCGGGAACCTATTCTTATAGGTTTCGCTGTTATTGGGCCGACTGCGAGCAATTTGGATGCAAATTGAGCCACCTTCAGACGGCATGCGCGACGTCCGAGGTGAACTCTTATTACTTTCAGTGGGTGCTTGACGAATCTACAATTCTCTCTTCAAGAACGGATGGTCACGAAAGTAGGGAATTTAAATTTTCACCTGATTCCAGGTGAAAATATCTCTGATTCAACAACAATTCTCCAGTGCTAGGTTCTAGAAAATATGACAGTCTGTGTGGGTTCCTATCGTTTATGGAATTCGTTTATAACCTTCTGCTAGAAGGCTAGAAATACAAGTCCACACCTAGCTATAGTTACTGCAAGTATAAAAGTAAAACTTCTGAAACTGTCATGGTTATCAACACTAAAGTCATTTAAAACGGGATATTTACCATGATTTGATTTTCGAGTTATCCAATATTTCGGCACAGTTTAAACAACAAGTACCTAAACTGTGCCAAAATATTGGATAAATCAAAAATGATAATTATCATAGTAAATATCGCGTTTCAGATGACTTTAAAGTATAAAAGTAGTTCTGCCCTAAGCTGAGCCTTCTGCGCCCATCAAAAGCACGGTGACGCTGATAACAGTGTTACGTAACTATTCTAAGTTGACAGATTTTTATAACTAAGAGGATGTGTGCGACTTGGATTTGTTATTATAGCTTTTTTTTTAGTTCTTCTACTTCCATTTTACGAACTTTACACATATCATTCTATATCTGGGTACCTTCCATATATTAACAGAATATGTAATGATTTTGTAATTATAGTGCGTAAGCCCTCACACTAATCTCAGACTAATCTCTAAAGGCGCGGGTTCAAGTCCCACTGTTATCGAAAATTTTTGGGATATTATTATAAACTTCTAAGAGTAGATAGTAATGTTGTACTTAGGGACGACAACACAGAAAAGGAGGGGCAATTTGGTCTGGCGAAGTCAGCAAATACCTATAGCATTGCTTTCTAAACTGCCTTTATTCGGTGGTGGGTTAACCATCGGCCTATCACGGGTTTAAGTTAAAAATAAAGGCCGTAAGGGAAGTGAATCTGGTTCTTTGTGGTTATGCTAAGGTGTCACCTCTATGGGCGATCGTATCGTCCGTATTTATTGTCGTCGTACTACTTATGTTTAATATTTGCACACCTGCTTGCGGGTTGAATACATGTGACGCCACTCTAGTTATAAGTCCTGACTTGTACCTGTAATAATGTGTTCAGCAAATAAAAATGTAAATGATTTGATTTGATTTAAAATATTGAAGGTACGTATTTATGGTACATCGAATCAGTTATTTGACGCGGTATTTTTACTGAAACATTTAACTTGTACCTGTTGTCTGTCTACCAAAACTGCACATATCAAAATAACATCGCATACGGCCCGCGCAGGGCCGCTTGTTTGTGCAATTGATAGGTCACCCTAACCGACCGGTACCGATGCCCATCATTCTTTGATATAAGTAAGTTTATCAGGTATTAATCGCCGTTTGTAAAGATAGATAGATTTATTTCAAACTATTCAAAATATATAACACGACACATTACATTAATAGGTACCGAAGTATAAAAACAAAAAACATTATTTATATGAATAAAGTATATAAAACATCAACAACAGATAATTAAAGGCGTGGTCATTATTTATGGCAAAAATCCTGTTCAGCAGTGGTAACATGATATTTTCAAAAGATATTATGCACATCATATAAACATACATATGTACATGTTAAAAGTCTCAACTATCGTCGGCCATACAATCGCCCATCAAGGTGTTCCCTGAGACAGCCTGCATTTTAGGGATCCTCGTAATTGGCCCCAGGCTCGTAAAACTGGTAATAAAGAGTATCGTAAACAAAGTTTAATTTATCTATTGTTTCGTAGGTAACCTTTAGTGGGAGTCAGAGCAATGTTTCACGGTTTATATTGACCCTTGATTTTATATCTGTAGGTAATAGGCTTACTGAGCTTTCTCAGCTTATATGTATATCATACAATTTAACGATAGATGTCTCTAAGTAAAGATCCTAGGCCAAGAAGGCTGTATGTTCTAGATATTTTTGAAAAAGATTGGCACCCAATAGTTCTTATAAGACCGTGAAGTTTAAAGGGGCAAAGGATGGGGAGGCGTTTTCTTTTGTAAAGAATAACGCAATTTAATATACAGTAGTAGTAGTTATTTATTTATAAAACAAAATTCACCGCCCTTAAGAACTAAATTTTACATACTTAATCACTAAACAAAAAAGAATAGTAGAGTTATATCAACTTATAAGTTCCCACTTCTCAAAGGAAAACCTTTGCACACCTGAAGAAAACAAAAACAAGTGGATGTTTTGCCACCTTCGTAAAAACAAAACGACGTAACATCTCAGAAACAAATACCCAATTAATAAAGCTGGAAGATTTAAAATCCATCTGCAAGCAGCACCTGTATCCAATTCTAGCGGAGGCCACTGAAAAGGGGTGCTTCGCAATTTAGTGCGGTGCGGCGGTTTTTATTACCCTCTATAAAGAGGTTACGAGACCGTAAATATTTATATTGAATTGACTATTTTCTAAAGACGTGCGAAAACAGAGGAAACCTTTTATTATGTGGATTATGTGCGCTTTAGGGTAGATTCACGTTTTATATTTATTTGGGGCTATTCGGAAGTTTTTCAGTTAGTGTGTTTTAATTTTTAGAGCAGGTTGTATCATATATGGAATGATTGTTTTATAGTTTTTTTTTTTTTTATTTGCTTTAGATTGGCTTTCATATCACGGCGGCCATGATAGGCCTATTGTGATCGCCACTTTTACATTTCACTCCCGAAGCCGTGGCGTTCATAGTTCGCCACTCACCCTTGCAGCTGCTAGGAACTGCAGGATTTTCTTCGGGGTGATGTCTTTCAGCTCGTCTGGGCTATGCAAATGCTTGCCCAGATGGATGCTGCTTGTTTTATAGATAGTTGGATAACGGTTTAGGGAAAATTTTGCATGTTTTATCGACAAATGTCAGCCGAATCCGCAGAAGGTTGCGGATTCTTGAAAAATATGAAGGAAACTATCGCCATTCACACAACACCATGAATCCTCAAAATAAGCAGAGCTTGTGATCATCATATCATCATGCGTCCACTGCTGGACATTAAGTTTCTGTAATACGACAATACAGATAGCCAGTTTAGCCGCCTCCATCCATCGACCCCCTGCGACCTCTACAAAGTAGTATCTTCATCAAGTGGGTCATCTAAGTCTTTAGATGACCCACTTGTAATATAGATGGGTAAGTGGTATTATAGTACCAGTGTGATGGCGGTAGTATATATATATATATTACCGCCATAACACAGACATTTATGTCTGACTGAGAAGTATAACTAGCTAGAATATGTAATTCGTTTAAGTAGAGTAAGAAGAGTTACTGCCGACAAACTGTTGCACGTTTGGAAGAAACGATATAATTGTATTGTACTTTAGATATGGAAATAAATAAATACAAAAAAAATAACATACTCTAGGGCTAAAAAGCCTCTGAAAAATCAACAAAACAGTATCTAGATTAAGACTACTCTACCCAAAGAGCTACGGTATCGGAACGGTATTTTTAACAAAGTAATGTGCCGAGAGAATTTATACCAGCTGCACTCTACGGGACCCTGGAGCAGCTACTGTTCTTAGCACCGCAGCGCGGCACGGCGCGGCGGTTTGAAACGTTCGAGTAACTGAATACTGAATCCTAAAGTACCTGCTCTACGCTATAAATTATTGTTTTAAAAACATATTTTACGCCATGTATGATAAAACATATATAAAAAATATTTATAGTGCATATATCATTAAAAAATCTTTGTGTTTTGTGTACAATTTAGTTAGAAAATAACAAAATAAATGTCTTACCTCTGAAGAGTGATCTCTAACAGACAACTTTGAATGGATATGATCAATGGTTAGGAAATAAGTACTGAAATAAAGGAATCAAGTGTATGTAGGTGGACGTAAAATTAAGTGTAAGCGAGATAGAAGTTATCTATCGAGCACAAGAAACTTTTTTAGTATTCGTATTTTGCACACTCATACAATAAACATACTATATCAAAGATATTTTATGTCAACAAAGACAATTTATAAATGAAAGCTATTTGTTGAAATATGTGTTTTACTTTTAATTTATATATTGTTAAAATCTTATAAATGAAATTAAAAATAAAACACATATTTCAACAATACATAATGTCACATGTGGAGTGAAAAATGTTTATATTTGAATTCGAAAACGAAAGATCAATAAAATGATGAATGAAAGCTTTCGAAACAAAATATTGTTTCGAACTTCGGTACTTTGCTGCGGTGACACCAATGTCGTTCAATATTTTCCACCAATATGTCTTGAATATTGTAACCATACACAAAAATATCTAGGTTTTTTAATAGGAGTAGATCGGATTTTATTTGCGATACGTTTCAATATCTGCATTGTTGACTGCAAGCATCGTATGTGGATGTCTGATGCCGCGGGCAGTTTGTAGTTTGTTTGCTACATGTCTACTTATTTTATCAAAAAGATCTCCTGCTTTACAGAAAAGCAAGCATGCTACATAACTGCTACGTCCGTAACTATCTACGAAACCGTTACTTCCGTGTAGCTATCTACGAAACCGCTACGTCCGTAGCAGTCTACGAAACCGCTACGTCCGTAGCTATATACGAAACCGCTACGTCCATAGCTGTCTACGAAACCGCTACGTCCGTAGCAGTCTACGATAGCCACGCTCGTAGCAGTCGTCTACAACACCGATACGCTCGTAACAGTAGAAGCCTATATAGCTAGATACTGCTTATTGAAAAAAACGATGACTGATGTGGCGCGACTGACGAAGATCTGCCTGTGGCGCAGGAGGTTTCGGGCTAAATTCCCACCTTGGGACAAATGTTTGTTCGATCTGAAAATATTAGCTCTGGGTGTTCTAACGGGAAATTTCTAGGTATAAAAAATAATCTATATCATGTATTCTATGTAGTTATCTAGTACCCAGAACACAAGTTCTGCTTAGTTCGCGGCAACATAATGCTGTATGGATTGTCTAGCGTTATTTATTTATAAAAAAAAAATTATGTTTAGTAATGTCTTAAATTCTAATGTAGGTCTATCTAAACACTAGGGTTCTCTAAAATACCAATAGCAGATAATAAGTAAACACGCATAAAACATAGTAGGCAGATGCACATGATCATAGGTAAATAGCGGTGCCCCCGTCTCGTATTCGTCGGGCTGTATGGCGTTGTATGTATATTACTATCTACTCAGTGGAGTCGGTTAGGTACTTACAACAAAATTAGAACGACCAACAAACTTCTCAAGAACAAAAGTTTTGCGAGAAAACATCTCAAAAGCTTCACACAAATTGTCCCTCAAATTAAATAATCATCGAAGAAAATCTAGAGCTCTAACAATTCTGTGAAATTGTGTGAAATATTGAGACATTCTCAGAAATTTCATCTCAAGGGAGATGAAATTTCATTCTATTGACCCCAGGACAAGGACAGACGACGTATTGTAAGCATTATTCATGCAGCGATGTGGCGGTAAGCACTCAGACACTTTAGTTCTATGGTCGGGCAATGAATAACCAATTTAAGGTTCACTAAGTTTTCTAATGTACTTTTTGCTTCAAGTGTTTTGAAACGTTTAATTTAATTACGGTGACGTTGGGGTATTTAGAGTCGTTAAGAATAAGTACAGAAAATTAGTGAGGTGGAATTTGCGACTCAAAGGCTTTTTCAAGCTAGATTACAAGTTTGATAGCATTTGAAACACCTAGAAGGTAAAAATAGAATGCACTTCTATAACTTACGGCTTTAATTTAAAGAGGATGGTTATTCAACAGGTACCGTGGTCTGTTAGCAAGCTATCTTTCTACGTGACTGTACTCAAATGCACTAATGTACTGAAAAGGATTCAAAAAAAAGAAATGTATAAAATAAAACAAAACTTTTCTTCAGTTCTTTTAAAATAGTTACGAAGTGGGAAGGTTGCGAGATTGGAAGGATTCAAAAAACATAATTTTGACACAAAAGTCATTTATAACGGGATATTTACCGGGATTGAATTGGCTAGAAATTGGCTAGATTCAGCTAGAATCATACATACATCACCTGGGCTTAATGTACCTGACTTTAGCACTGAAAAATAGTTTTTATTTCAACAGTTTTCAGAGCTCACCCTATAATACCCTCTCTAATTAGAATTTGGACGAGCTGTCGATGCAAAAGCAGTATTTTTTCGTTCAAACGAATGTGGCACAATGGAATCATTCCAGAAGAGTTGATGAAAAGGATGCCCTTTGGCTGGACCGCAATATCCGTTTGATAGCTTATAGAACAGCGTCATCTAGTATCAGGATATTGAACCTCATATTAGAACCTTAGAACTTTTTAAACAAATTTGAAAAAACTCTTTGGTATAGGATTAGATAGGAACTCATTGAAAAGAAACTCTTTGAAAAACAGGAACTTTTGAGAATGTTTATTTGTCTCTCACATAGGTCTAAGTTAGGTAATAAGTAAGGTTGTTTTCAATTTATATTGCAAAATAAAAGAGATCCTAGCTAGAGGGAAGGTGTAGGTGTCCAAGTTCCGAAGTACCTTAAGTATATAGTAAACAACAGGTATATCTACGTTATTTACACTATCTACCTATCAGACATCAAGTAAGTACTTGAACTTACCTGACGGATATTTTAAAGCTCAGAATCCATGCTCTTAAATTAACAAGATAAAAGAACTGCTTTATTATGACCAGATTAATTATCAAATCCCATAAAATGGTTTTCAATAATAGGATTTCCAATCAATAATTCCCTTTGAACTTGAAACCCGCCCATCAAACTCACCGCCAGGGGCGGTTGAAGAGTATAAAATATTAGACGATTCACAATAAAATTATACGGATTTCAGCAACGAGCTCATCTGCATTTAAATTATGGATTTAAATAAAACCGGCAGTAAAGCTTGGGAACGGATAAAAATCCCGGAGTAAACTCGGTAAGGCCCTTCTATAGCACTAACTCACGGACAAATTCTTATTAATTTTAAATGAAAACTGCTTTTGAATTAGTTTGGGTTTGCAAATAGAATTTTGGTTGTAAATGCGTGATTTTGCGGTGAATTGTTCTATCAGCGTGTTAACCAATATTAGTGAATGAGTAAATTAATGGTTGGCTTCATTAAATAAACGACATATTTACGTGAACGAAATAATATAGTAGCAGCTAAAATTACTGGCAACATTGCCTGAAAAAGCATAGCATACAATACATACAACATACTTGGGTACTCGAGGGACACCCTGTATTACCTACTCCGGAAATATATATTAAAAAATAATCCAAATCTAAAAAAAAAAGTCTAAAATCTTCACAGTCATCATCAAATAACATTATGGGCCATACAAGCTTATCATCATCATCATCAGTCCACTGCTGGACATATGCCTCCCCCAGTGGGCGCCATAGCGCCCTGTCTTCAGCTTGCCGCATCCAGCATCTACCTGCAGTCTTTCGCAGGTCGTCATCCCACCACAAATATTTATAAAATATATTTATAATCAATTAATTATTAAAATAAAAATAAATCAAATTATTGAATACAAGATCACGTGTGCGCCAAAATTTTTTACAAAACTTAGTAATGTTGGCAAGACTAATCATTTTATCAATCACATTTCCTCTACAAGTAAAGTCAGAGAATCGTATATTTCAATAATGATTCTATCAAATCCGTGAGTCAGCAGCGGCTAGTGAACTGAACAAGCCGGAGCCAGCAAACAATATCGAAGGTAGCTGGGGAGCGAATTTGCAACATTTTGTTATTCTGATTCGTAATCGCGGAATCAAAAGGCAAGTATTTGCTGACAATTGTTTCTTTAGGGCTGTCTCTGGTGCTGAAGATGCTTGGAACATCATCTCAATTATCAATGGTTTGCTACCTATTGCCAGCCCTTGATAATTATTTATTTTTACTCCTTACAAAATAATAATATTGAAAGGCAGGGCTTTCTTAAATTCACATAAGTCTTTCCATCCAAAGGTTGCCTGGAAGAGATCGCTTCTAACCGATATGGCCGCTCATTGTACTTGTCGAACGTAATTTTTTTTGTATTTGGTGTACAATAACGTATTTTTGTATTGTATTGTACTCTAGTACATAAGACACTCGATTTATTTCTGCATCATCTACATATCTAGATAAACAGCCTATACTGATCCTCTGCTAGACGCAGATAATCGCCTTATTGGATTTATCTTGGGAGGGGCCTTAATCCCCACGCTGGGCATGCGGGTTGGGTTTCGCAATCCGGTGGTAATATTGTTCAGGAGGATGCCCTCTGCCAGCCACCTGCGGGAACAGTTGGGAATTCTAAGACAGAGAAAAAATAATAGACAGAAAAAAAATTACACACTTAGCATATTCACTGCCCAGCCTCTGCTGTGCGACAAGAAGGAGCGCGTAGGTGCTAGTTGAAGACGTCCATGTGCGTCATAGACAATGGAGTGTTAACAAAACAACAAAAAAAGATAAACAATTATGGATATGTGACAATTTTCTGATCTGCTCAAGAGCGACGTCTTCCAGACAACCATGCGCCTAATTAATTCCTTGTTTACCTTTGGGTAGGTAGATATTTGAAAGTTCCAAGTACCTACTAAATTTAATTGTAATAAATATTCGTTTGAGAAGCCACAGGTTCCTGAATCACAGTTTTTTAACTAGTTCAGCAACCTATGGACTCGTATTGCCTGATACACTATCTATTATGTTAATTTTAGTTCTCATGGGATGTGGATTTTTAAAAAATAAATTATGGCAATAAATAACAATTTTACTTTACTTTACTTTAATAATTACTTACCTAGATATTACATTTGTAAAATATCTTAAGAAAAGCAGTCCAACTGCGGCACCCCTACGGTCGACGATCGCTGGTCGCCGGGGGGTGATTTCAATTTTCTATTCAAACTATCAGATGGAGCAATCTGGGGGGGTGTGATTGGACCGGATTTCCCTGAAATCAACTGACAACATTAGGTATAGGCAGAATATAAGTAAAAGTCCTGAAACCAACTGACAAAATTAGGTATTAGGTATAGACAGAATATATAGGTATTGGTAAGTTAGAAATTATAGGAATAGGTACCTACTACCTATTCCTAGTCCTTACGTTGCAGAATTGTGTGTCTGATATCTGCGGTTATTTTTACAATATCTTAAGAATTTAAGGCAATTTAGTTTTATATTACTACTAGCTGCGCCCTGCAGCTTTGCCCGCGTGGAAATCTATGTGTCAAATCGTTTATAAACCTCTATCTATGAAAAAAACCGCAATAAAATTGCGTAGTTTTAAAGCTCTAAGCATAGTACATAGGGACAGACAGACAGTGAGAGGCGACTTCGATTTATTAATATAAACCAAAGTCGCTTCCCGCTGTCTGTCTAGTAATAATGTATTGGACATGGGCTGTCATTATGTAAGTACCTACATTATACTATACCTAAACTACCATGAAATAAGTGCATTTTCTCTCTCTAACTTCAATAGGCCTACATATAGATAAGCTATCGAAGAGACTCAGTTCTGCAGCGTATGCAATCAAAACAATCCGTCATCTTACAGACGTTGATACTTCTAGAGTAGTCTATTTCAGCATCCATACTACTATATCTAACTAGTTTCTGCTCGCGGCTTCACATGCATTGGTTCTATGGAAATGTCTACGGGAACTGATTTATGGGATCAAAAGTTGTGCAGTAGTTTTAGCGTGAAGAATTAACATACATCCATCCATCTAAACATCCAAACTTTCGCATTTATTATATTAGTGTGATAAATTTAAAATTAGAACATCAATCGAATTGATCAAAGCCTTCCATTTTCAGATTTCAACTCAGTCCTAACTATTGACAAAAGAAATCAGCCCGCGTAAACAAGCCTCGAAGCTGATAAATCCAAAAAACAAATGAAAACAAATTGAATATGAGTCGCACCAGGGTACAAAGCTAGCCGATGGGTCACAAGTCACGTCTCTACAAGGAGTTTGTTTGTTTGACGGCGTGAGATGAAGTTGTAGTGGATTGCTAAAGTTGCTTGTAGCTGTCGACTGTTTAAATAAGCTTACAACTGTAACAAGTTAGAAAAGAGGTTTATCAGATGTTGCGGGCGATGGCCAACAATACTTACCTCTCAGGGTTGCCAGCTATTTATTTTAGAGGATAGATACGAGAGTTTGGGATATTGTCAGTTAAATACTCTACTCATTTTTGTGTTTTTGATATAAAGAAAATGTACGGGAGAGTTGTATTCGATAATACCACATGTCTAACCGAGAACTCCCATACCATACCTTAGCTTGGAATAGAGATTAAATGTTTTTTCTTGGATCTGATGAATGAATCAAGAACTTTTTTTAAAAATTTAATATTAGACAACATAGCTAAGTACTCGTAGGTTAAGAAGTTCTAAGCGATAAGGCCCTTTGTACTTGTCGAATGTAATGTCTTTTTTGTAATGATCTGGTGTACAATAATGTATTTTTGTATTGTAAAATAATTTGAGTTGAACTCCTGCATAATAAAGGAGTAAGTATGTCTACATTATAGATAAGTGCAGTATGATATAAAATGTAGTGTCTCGGTTACGTATACGACACCAGTTTTTCTGTTAGTAAGAAGCTGTGCTGTCGTGGGACCCGGGTCGTCTCGTCACGGCTCACGAGCTGCGGTACTCAATATTTGGAAAAAACATCGACTAAAATGTTTCGGGAACTACTTTATCATGCGATTGATAAAGATGTGTCATTCGCTGCCACCGTCTGTTTTTATTGTTGAGTTTCTTCAAGTGAAAATCACGACTACAACAATTTTGGTGATATCTTCGCCAATTCTAAATAGATTTTGATGATTCTTTCGTTTTTATAATAATAAAAGTGAATTTTGAGGTTGTTCTATACAAGTTTTAACTTCGAGGAATTGGTATGTGCGCCGAAAAACTTAGTATCAAAAACATCATCACATGATAATTTTCAGTCTCTGGTAACAAATGGTTTCCATAGCAACGGGCGTAAACATGAGGTATTTTCATTCGTTGTTCTATCCATGTGTCATCCTTCACATGAAACTAAATAGTCTCGAATTATTACTAGATGTCGCCACTTGAAGAATTAGATCGCGCTATCGAAGTCTTCCTTCCAAACACTTCCATTCACTATTTAGGAATATGAAGTGACTTTATAGTTTTTTTAAACACGCCAAATGGTATGACCACCCAGGTGACAGCAGACACAAGCGGCCCGCCTGGTGGAATCTGATCGTAGTTACCGCAGCCAGTATGACCATAGGTACCGACCGACGACGTATAAAAAGTACCTATTAAAAAGTTAATGTAATTGTTGCGACATTTCTATTATTTTGTATTCTTGTTAGGTTAATAGGTAGTTTCTTTTATATTTAAGTTTTATGTTCCTCGACTAATATTTAATTATTTTTTTTGTATTTTTATGGGTAAATCCGAAATAAATTAGTTAATAATAATTGTATTTTCTCAGCTATAGGTACACCTAGTTAAGTACCTAAAAGTTTACATGAGTTACTCAACAATAATTTATTTTTGCATCTCACCAGACCCGAAGAGCGTGTTGAGACGTTGCGTTGCTTTGCCGAAAGTTTAAGAACTTTTCAGAGCTCACCTCTAACAACTTTTGCATTCTCGCCGCTCCAGCCACGCTAGTGCACTGCACTTTCTTCTAAATAAATAATTTGTGTTTCTATTCTAGTTTATCAAGTTTGAGCAGCGGTGTCTCCAAGGCGCGATTCACGGTACGATAGCTACAAATAATGAGTTGCTCATACAGACAGACGTTGAAGGGTTGATTTAGAAATAGCAGCACGAAATTGTACCTACCTAACATAAATCTAGCCTGTTTTGTTATAAACTTCTTAAATTAGGTATTCGCGAGAACAACAACAGTACAAAAACAAAATCTAAGCGGCGCTTTTCATTTGTTTGTAATTGACAATGAGAAAACAGTTGAACGGTAGGATTCAAACTGATGCGAATCGGAATCAACCAAATTGACGACCGATGTGGCGCGGTGGGCGAAGGTCCGCCTGCGACGCAGGAGGTTGCGGGTTCGATTCCCGACTCGGAACAAAAGTGTGCACGATCTGCAGATATTTGTTCCGGGTTCTGGTTGTTTTCTATGTATAATAAAAAAATCTATCTATGTAATATATTATATTATGTATATCAATTTTCTAGTACCCATAACACAAGCTCTGCTTAGCTTGGGGCTAGATAATGCTGTGTGAATTGTCCAGAATTATTTATTATATAATAATTATCAAAAATATATATATATAATCACAAGCGGGAGATAAGGAGACTTTAGTTTATTTGATGTGTGATTCTAAAATTCGAATTTTTAAAGCTGTAGCGGTTTTTCATATGAAAAACAGAAGATAACCGCGCCAGCGATTAGCCACTTTAACTTCACATATCTGTCGATACTGGAAGCTTTTTTCTTTTCATCTGCATCGTCATTTAATTTAGTTTATTTGTTCATTTATTTGTATGGAAGAGTAGGACATCCTGGCACAAGTATACTAACATAAAAGGATGTCCTGACAACTGTCTAGCATGTTAAGTAACATATTTTTATACAAATTTCAATTAATTCAGTCTGGCTTTCAGGATTGGTGCTGATTCGTGTTGGTGGGTCGGCGTCAGCACTATCTAGGTCGTCTCAGCCTCGACTCGTCTGGATCTAGACAATGCAGATCTCACTTTAGGGAACATTTTAGCTTGATTTAAAACGCTCCTAAACTTTTGCTGCTAGTGACGGTAATGTGGTGTCGTCTATCTGTCTGTATTTCTCTGTTTATACAATTTAATAAGCAAAACAAAGGTTCTCGATTTATGCTACAGAGAACAAAAGTGTAGGTACAGGTTTATCTAAATGTTTTGAACAGATGTAATTAGGTGACGTCTGGGATATTCGCGGTTCGCTCCACTAATTAGCATAATTTATTTGAAGGTTTTCAAAAAAATTTACACTGTTTTTAAGTTTTGAGCACTCGATTTTTTAAGGGACCGCCTCGTAATAAATCATACGATTGTAAAAGAATTTTCTAATATTAGATTTTTTTTAATTAGTCCTTAATGGATGAAAAAATACTACAGCTATGTTCAGGTACCACTTAGAGTGTTGAAAAACCTTCAGGTTCCGGTCCTTCCATACTTCTCTATCCAAAGCCAGCTTGCTCCAAGTAACTCCAGCTACTTTGGCTATATCGTCACTCCAACGTTTTAATGGTTTGTTAACGTTTTGGTCCATCTATTTATTATATCTGTCGCACGAAAAAATACATACCTACCTACTTGACGGTAATTGTGGTGATGGACACTGTGCAGTTCCAACAATGTCAGTAAAAGACCATGGTAGGTAACCCTGTATAAAAGTCCGCAATTTAAGTCTCCTGTTTCTCAATTCAAAAGCTGAATATCCAAGCTGAAACAAAAACAGACTTGACTTCAACTTCTGTTTCATAAATCTGATAGCTACGGGCAGATGGCGACACTGACGCTCGATTTATCAAGCGACTTCTCAAATGATAAGTTACAGCTATTTATTTACCACAACCTACCAATTCACTTGTCCAACCACCAACATTGCCAAATAGACTCTATTTCTTAAACAATAAAGTCTATGAGACAGAAAAGGAGGGCTCTAGATAGTGATAAGTAAAGTTTCAAAGCTACAAAATGTTTCCCAAAACGCTGCGGGCATATTTCTTGTGATAGTTTCGTGTTTTTTGGTTGATCAATGATGTTTGTTCGGAGTTGGACAATCTCATCGATTTATTTATACTAGGGGTATACCCGGACTTTGCACGTAGTTCCCCAGTTTTTTACAAACGGGGTTTACATAGGAGTTTACTACTTTACATAGAAGGCTACAACGCAAGCTACACATTCTTTTTTTACGCAATGGAAAACAAAGACACCCATCCTTTCTAAAACGTAGCCTTTCTCCAAGACTATTTACTTTCCTCGCCCGGAGCACTCAAAAGGCTATTTACGTAAATAATCCAGCAATTTCGGCGTTATCAAGGTGCATAGCCAGAGACAATGCAAATAAGTCGCGTTCATGAATTTTAAATGAAGGCAAGATCGCAGACATTTTGCTCACAAGTGTTTGATGTTGCAACGTGATATTATTTAGTTAGCTTTACTAATTTTCTTAGTAGGAAATATACCTTCGTTGAAATAATAAACTCTTGAACATTTGTTTCATGCTTATTTAGAGTCAATAGTTTAGTGACACGTTTGGGGGGATTCACACAATTTTTCAAGACTTTGAAATCATTCAATCATTGCCAGGACATGATTTTGAAGTGCGCAGGCATTGGAACACCGATGAAAGGGTGGTCGCTTAAACATTCAAATACTTGGGTAAGTAGGTATATTTTTTAAGGTGGCGCGGCTATTTGTACAGGAATTAAGAAAGCAAACAAAAAAGGTTACCTAAAAGGCCTACCTAAAAGGTTAAAAAAGTAGCCTACGTTTTAAAATCTAGATGAATGTGGTAAACTGACACATGTCAGTTTACCATGATAACTAATAAATTACAATCTAAATACTAGTAGTAGGTACAGATACTCATATAGTCATTCTATGGTAAAGTATTATTGTAGGACGATTGTATGGCAATGCGCGCATCCACACAATGTCCGTTATCCAAAATCCGTTGTTTTCCATGACCAGATCCAGTAAACGATTGTTTCGAATAGATCCATAAAAAACGGTGCTGTATAAACGGATCCGCTGTGTGAAAGCACCCTTAGCTACCTAAGCTACAAAACCAAACCCATGCATAAAACTTTAGCCGACTGCCGAACCCCGGATTTGTCTGCAGTGTATGTACCTACCTATAACAATGAAATAGATAGATATGATGATGATGAAATATACGAAGAAAAAAGACTAAGACTAAAGACTTTTTATCTCCACGAAACACACAGCTAACTATTAATATAATCACATTAATAGTAAGCTACATCGAATACCACATTAATCAGTATAGTCCTGCAAATACAATACATTGCTACCCCAAAGGTCGTTAACCCCGTGATGCATTCCAATTTTATGGGATCCGACCTCACCTGCCGGCTGCCTGAATACATCATGTGACCGCGCACTAAATTGTTAAAAACGGAAGCCACCGATTTCAATCCCGTAGATGGGATTGGTGCCGCAGGGTTCAGACTAAATATAAATAGTTGTCGTATTGAATATATAAATACTAACAATAATTCTCTATTATTATAACAGCCACCAATTGACTAAGCAGCAGCCACTAGTTCTTTCAAATATCAAAGCGCTTTATTTCCTTGAGACTTTGTAATAAGTAATATAAGGCATACAAAGATTTCGTGGTCTCTACGAAAACATAGCACATTTTCGTAGAGGCTCTACGATGTCTTTTGGTTCGGATGCCTACGCCCCGCCGCGCCGCGCTACAAAAGTGCTACGATGTCGTAGAAAATTCGTAGCGTGGCGTGGCATTTGCTACGCTTTTGTACATGCATTGCAGCATTGAATAGGTACTCTACCACTGCGCTATGCATCAGGCTAAAAAAACGGTATCCTAATTTTCCTAATTAAACAGATAAAATGAGTAATTAAATACGTTTCATAATTATTTTTGCGATTTGCCTCACACAAAGAAAACTAACTTTTAGTTATTTCCTAATCAAACTTCCATTAAAAAAATAACGTGTTTGTTGACTAAAGTTTTGTTTCTATTTTTCTGGCTAGGATATTATAATCTTTCTGCAAGACGAAGTAATTATTTCATAGTTATTGTAAATAATAGTGTGGTAGCAAGAAAAAAGCGGTTTTGTAACTATTAGAAACGAACTTGTAATGCACCGCTTTCATCCCCGGATTAAGATAGCCCTGATATTTCCATTATACATTAGTGGTCATAATAACTTTGGTCCGAGTCGTTCGTCAACTTATCCGTAGAACCATTACGTACCTACTGCGAGTTCAATGCAAAACGAACAGTAGTTGCTATGCTGAAGACAGAAAGAAAAACACTCAACTCGAAACAAAGCCGCGTCGGTCTGAATTAGTTTGCAGTAAGTACTACTCTAAGCACTTTGTACCAAGAGAGAATGAATACATGGAAATGAGATGTTTCAGTTTTACTCATCTGTTTTTGTAACGGAGCTCTTTACTAGTAGGTACTTACTTAGGTCGTTTTATTTTAGTGTATTTTTATTGACTTGAAGTACATACAAGTAGAACTTTTTTAGGTAAAATCTTAGCTCATATAATTTATAGAAAATCTGGCCATCGTCGACGCTACATACGTATAGGTACCGTATGGTACCTTAATAGGTACCTACGAAAGTATTTGATTACCTATCCAAATAGCTATGAAGCGACTACGACAGCTAATTGATAGAGAATCAGCCCACCATTTCTCATAGATAGGTAAAGCGAATCCAGCGAATGTGCGCCAAAGGAAATACAAACATGATAGCAATAAACTACCCAAAACTATGTTTGCGTAAATAGTAGTTTTACGTAACGGATGAACGTTACGACCGCCCGAACTAGCTCTGAATTGAATGGACGTCGTAAAATTTAGCTATCTACCCACTTCGGCACACTTTCATGGATTTAATGCACGGGGATTGGGTCCATTGCGTTGCGACTCTCTTAAATGAGGCGGTATACTTTTGATTTTGCAAGACCAATTTTATTTGTACTATCGGAAAGATTGATATGGATCATTATGAGTGTAAAATTAATCAAGGCAAAGTAGGTACGGTACCTACGAACTAGCTACTACGATACGAACGATTAGGTACCTACCTTTACTATATTTATGGTAGGTACCTAAAAATTAGGTAGGTGCCACTTACCTACATCATTAACTGCCAGATAGGATCTGTTCACAACATTGCCACGTACATCTTGATGGTTTTTTCTGTCTCCTAAACTTTTAAACTACCACGAAACATTTTGTTAGCAACATCAAATCAAATGGTGATCCGCGCCGTGAAAATATCAACGTCAGTGTGAAAACAATCACAATGCCAGTGTCAATAATAGTAGTCTTTTTTTTGTTGTGTGTATCTTATCTGTCAGTCAGTCCAGTCAGTCAAGTCAGTCAGTCGTCAGTCAGATTGTTTTGTTTGTTGATGGAATAATGCAAATTGGCAAAAGCCTATGTAGAAAAGTACTTTGTGGGCAAAAGCTTGCTTTCTGTTCTGTCCTTCCTTCCCCTTGTTTTGTTAAATTGGGAAAAAATTAGATTGAATAGAATTCCGTAATAAAAAGCTGTTAATATGAAGTGGAATGAAAACGATACTTTCAAATTCGCGAAATTATACATGAAACATGAATGTCTGTGGAATTACGATCATCCAGATTACAAAATGAAACACAAGCGACTTCATGCATGCAGAGAAATTATAGCGGAGTTTTACGATAGCACAGGAATAAAAGTAAATGAAATGGAAGTCAAAATGAAGATAAAGAATCTGAGGTCAACTTATTCTCAAGAATTAGGGAAAATAAAAAGTCGGTCTTCCGCTGGCACAGAGTACAAGCCAAACCTGAAGTGGTTCTATGAATTCCACAAATCCTTGAGGAAATTGAAGAGAGACGGAGACAGCGATCACACATACGATGAACTTAATCAATCATGTAGCTCTGTAAGTACCTCTCTTACTAACTGTCTTATAGCTATCTACTCAAGTTAAATAATGTCCCAAAAAGTTTCGACTTGACAGTATATTAATCCACTAGCTTTCCCTCTTAATTATATTTTTATTCTTTATTTCTTTTAATTTTTTCTTTCTTTTCTAACTTACTTTAGTGTGGATAAGTACTATAAAAAAGATAACTTACTTTAATGCATTTTATTTTGAGCCATTATTGTCCCACTGCTGGGAAAATCCCTTTTCTCCTTCCACTCCTCGCAATCCAACTCTGCCACAGACTTTAATGCATGCTGTAGAATAATTTGTTTTGATAAGGCTTACATGCAATTATTCCCTTTTTGTTACAGCAGGAAGTCTCAATGGACAACTGCCCAGAAATATGGGCGGCTCCATCAAACCACCACCTGGACAATTCCGACCCATTCCCTGCAGATGATGATTACAAAATCCTAGTTCTAAAGCCGGAGCCCTCAGAAACACATTTAAAACAAGAAGTAGGCTCTTTCAAAGTAAAAAAGAAGAAATTAAAACGGCGTCACCCCAGCACAGATGATTCGGATAGAACTTTCAGGGGGAGCCTTGATTCCGGAACAGAGTCTACTAAGGAGGATGAGTTTGATATCTACGGAAAGTACATTGCAACGCAGTTGAGAAAAATGAATATACAAAAAGCTTTGAGGGTGCAGCTCGAGATCCAAAGCCTGGTTAGTGAAGCGAGAATATCAGGTATTCCTGACTAAATAATATAGGTTCTGCAGAAATCACACCAGCTTACTTTGATCTTCCAAGTTCTGAGCAATATCTATATTTAAGTTACGGAATAGCTAGAAATTTTAGTTCTTCTGTTTAGTTATGGAATGTTAACAGATTTTAATAAGAATGTGAAAGAGGTTAATGAAATGTGTGTGTTTGTTGTATAAAAGTAAATTAAAAACAAAATTGCAAGTCTGATTTTTATTGCTGTTACAGCACTGTTCTCAATAGACACAATTTCATCGCTTACACTTTTGATTGTACCATTTTGTTCTTATATATTTTGTTATTACTTTTCGTTTTGTGAAAAAATATATTATGGTTACTTCTGCAAACTGCATTTAGAACTAATCACATTGGTTTCTAAAACTAAATTAAGTACTTACTTTTTCAGAAACATTTTTCCTTTCGTCACATTTATTTTGCATTTTTCTGTACTCTGAGTACTCTACCTCTTGACACTGAAAGTTTTTTACATTTGTACAGAAAAAAGACATAGTAGAGCCTCAGAGGTACTTGTAAAAAACTAGGTCTAACAAATAAAAAGACACAATACAACATAGAAGGCTCAGGTCAGTGGCATAAACTCATGTTAATATCTGATAATAATAACAAATAAGTTTTACAAAAATATATTTGCAACAGTTTGGAAGGAATTGTTTTTTTTTAATTTGCCACTAACTTTTAACCTTGTTTAAGACTAGAGTATGCAGGTTTAATGTTACAATCTCAAAATAATACAGGAATCACTGTTTTTAGGTGTTAGGGTGTACATTCCAGCTTTCTCGATGGATAGCGCGAAAACAATGCGATTCAAATTGTATATCAATAGTTAATCCAACTTTTGTCAAGTCTTCTAGAAGACCAAAACAAGTAAGTTTAAAAGAAAGTTCAGTCAGATCCCTTGGCACTCAACTTAATAACTGATTTCATTTCACTTAGATAAGTTTTATACTAATCCCACTCAAGCCCAGCTATAACTTACATCCAATAAATTTTGTCAATACTTATTCACAATCCTTGGCAATAAAAAATAAATTGTGTAAATCAATCAGAAAATTATGTGGAAGCAAATTATTGTAAGGATAAAATTACAACATAAATTTACACAAACTACAGTTCTATCAATGGCCATTTCCAATATACAAACTATCTCAGCTTTTGCCTAACCATTTGAATTTAAGCTTTTAAAGAGTGTGTCAAAATTCTTCTGTAGATAACCAAAATAGATTGGATTTTGGGAAGGGTTCATAGTGGCATGGAAACCTGCAGTTAGCAAGCTTCCCTTCCAACAAAATTCTAGCAGCTGGCTCCAGGATTTAATCTAGCCAGACACAGTGACAGTTTGGTGGCACAAGTGGGTACATAAATAACTAAGAGATAAACAGTAATGGAACTATTGCATTGATTTGGATACAGATTAGGTACTGGCAGTGAATCTAACTGCTAATTACAAAATTAAATAGTTTTTAATGAAAGTTACACTAATCACAACTGACAATACTAATTTTAGTTCAGATAATTGTCAACATCCGCCATCTTTAATTTTAAGTAAAAGTTTTAACATGAAAATACCGCCGAAACACGACAACGTTAAATTTGGACTACAACGTCAATAAGACTACAATACAAAGGAGACTCGATCCAGATCTAAATATTTGTACAATTTATCACAAATTTAAAAGAACACACTGCTGCAACATTTTAAGACTGTCCATTGCTTACTTCCTTCTTACTAAAGATGTGCAAGGTGATCCAAGGTCGAAGACAAGATTCAAATCTTTGTGCGTTGCTTTATCAAAAACAACGCTTTTTAGTTGTAGTTCTTATAGATAAAAATATGAGTTGAATTTACTCAGTAACTTATTTCACTTTTCTGTGCTCTGACAGACACCTTTGTCAATTTGTCAGAACTGATATTAACCATATTGATGAATAGTAAATCTCTCGCACATCTTTGCTTAAATGGTTTTGTAAAATAGTGTAAATGCATCGTATGTTGGACAGTCTATCGAAATGTTAGTCAACAAATAACTAACAATAAGCCCCTACTTAAAAACCTAGCTCAACTTAAGCAATTGATAAGTGATGTACTCATTTTCTTCTTTGCAACATCTGCTTTGATACAAGTCTGTTTTATTGATAACATCATAAGTGTCTGTACTGCATATTTGTTCGTAGACAATACCCACACCATGTCAAAACAAACAAAGAAGTTTTAACTAGCCATACTACACATAAAAATAAGATTTATATGCCAAGTGACCCTTCTAAGCTCGACAAAGTCGAAAATTAATTATGATATTTAATGACTTATCGA
The DNA here is from genome assembly GCA_947044415.1 of Eupithecia dodoneata. Taxonomy (NCBI): domain Eukaryota; kingdom Metazoa; phylum Arthropoda; class Insecta; order Lepidoptera; family Geometridae; genus Eupithecia; species Eupithecia dodoneata. Next base: position 10,901,163 of record OX345672.1, on the reverse strand, counting down.
AGGAACAGGACTTGCCAATTACGTTGTTTAAAAATGGACTCAATAAATGGTAAACTCATTGTTTTCATAGTGTGCACGAATATTTTAGTTTCAAGCAGAATTTAATTTATTTCTTAATCCTACATTATGACTTGTTTCCTCATCTTGATGCAAGTGAGAGAACCTGCTTAACAATTGCTAGTTGAGCGAGATTTATCCATGTCGTGTCAATTCTCATTAGGTACAAATAGGTACTGTATAATTTCACTTCAATTTAAACCATTTCAAGCTTGGTAATCGCTAGACGCTACACTGTCGACGGGCCCTTTTCACCACCTACATAGGTAGGTAAAGTAAAACTAATCATCATAATTTGTAAACTATAACAAGCATGATTGGTTAGCTTAACTTTTGGTTGTTGAAAATAGTGATTCGAACTTATTATTATGATTCCACGTCTACGAAAGTTAATTTGGAAGTTCAGTACAACAGTTTTCCAAGAGAATGATGTGTCTACGCTAAACCCAGAATTTTCACTAGGACAAGACGTCAACATCCTTCTCATTCTACCTCTTACGCACATGTTGTTGAGATGACAGGTAAAACGGTACTGTAGGGTAGAGGGCGTTTTAGGCGGATTTTGACGCAAGCACTCAGTGGGTCTTCGGAATATATCGCAGGTCAAGTGTTTTAACGATAATGGGGTACATAACAACAGCAAAAATCCAAAACATTTCGATTGATGAAAAAATAAACGCTCTCTCACGACATACACTGTTACAAAACTAGTACATTTATATTTGTCGGCTAGTTGCGGTGTTATTACCGATGTTTGCATGGACATTTCACGTTAATAGAACAAAATATTCATTACAAAAAAATGCCGCTAAAAATACTAACATATTAATCGGGAATCTCTAATTTTCAGTCAATTTCTTTCCGAATTTAAATGCAGAAAAATCACATTTACATTGTGATGTTAATGTTCCTAAAGATCTATTTCCGTAAACTTAAAAATACATTTTAATTTTAAATTAACATAATAAATTAACAACTGAAGGTCGGCATATAGAAAACAAAAGAATAAACAAATTGAGATCAAAAACAAACGCCCATACAAAGACCAGTGCTAGGCCATCCACCCGCGTTATTCACTAACGTGGTACATCTGAACTTCACAACGTTTATAAGTAAGAAGGAAAGCTCGTTTGTATTCAGCCCTGGTAGAATACTTGCATTTAATTTCACTTACATTCAACATGGTTATATCGAATTTGATGGCAATATTATAAAAACTTGCTCAAAAAACATACACATAGTAACGCTTATACAATACAAAAGCGCTACTCAAGCATAGATTGACTAAGCATACTTTCATATAGTATAGGCCTTTAGTCATTTTCTAAAATGTAGGTAGGTAGTTCAAAATATGTATCGATAAGACATAATACAAATGAAAATTCTTTTTAGTATTGCTCAGATAGAAGAAAAAATCTTCCCATAACGCGTGCGTTTCTCTGACTTAGTTAGTTTTTTTTTTCAGGAAATCGAGCTACATTGTAATAAGAATATTTATTAGCTCACACAAGCTTCTATCAGGACCGATACATTCACTACAAGAGATGCTATTTGTAGAATAAAGGTAGAAGCACACTTCTGTGTCGCGTCAGAAGCATAATCGTATTCATACATAAAGTATGTCTAGAAGGAAACAATGGTGTCAATTGAGATGTCGCAAAAACTAAATTTATATGACTTTGTACCTGAAAATGATTCCGTCCCTTCCTTATCGATAAAAAGGATGGCATCATTTTAGTAAAAACTGTCAAATTACTTTTGGTGCTATCTGCATTGACACCATTGTCACAGTGTTGTGTTTCTGCAAATGAATGAAACGCGAGACAACCCGACACTTTATGTGTGTTTCTACCTTAAGCCTGCCTATCGAAGCAGCAAAGCAGAGATTTATGCAATATTTACCAATGGAATTGCTTAAAATCTTAGGTCTGTTCTAGTGGACCAATGTAATTCCTTAAGGGTCTATACATATCTAACGAAAAATGCGTGGAGTATTATCGGTCGCGTTACGACAGATCAGGCGAATATATAATAAAACATTCAACCTGACACACTCAACCGATGATGCGTTAGTGCGTCGAGCGTACAGCGTCTGTTACCTTTCCGTCAACGCATAGTCGGTCGACGTAACATGTCGCGATACGTGTATTTTGTATGATGCATTCAGATTAGGCGTAACATCAGCGGAGACCGTTTGTGTACTTACACTGAACTGATAAGACGCGTAATGTGGCAGGTCATATTTGACCGAATATACGCGACCGATGATACGCTCGATGCATTTTCCGTCAGATATGTACGGACCCTAATATCTCCGCTCCGCTGCCTCTGTTCCGGGAGCCAGGTACAAATTTGGTCAATTATTTCGTCCCGACCGAAAATTCGTAAAATGCATTAGGGATTAATATTATGAATACTCGTGACCGTCAGCTGCGACTCCGTGGGTGGGTTGGAATTCTGATTTGAACCTTATTCCATGGGAATATTGTCATCATCGCTGCCTCTACCCAACCTACTCACGGAGTCGCAGCTGACGGTCACGAGTATTCATAATATTAATCCCTAATGCATATTACGAAGTTTTGTTTGGTCATGAAAATCTGTCACTGGTTCCCGGACCACTCGTATCAATAGACAGGTAGTCTAAAGCATATGTTCTGTTATTAGGCATCGGAGCAGAGTTGTTTAGGCGTGTAGACAGAGGCGTTAGGGTCAAGCGGGGAGGCGGAGAGGCGGCCGGTCCGGCCCGGCGTAGGAGACACGTAGTCCGGCGGCATTACAGCTAGCATCTGCGCTTTTAGCTCTTCTAGCTCTTTTTCTTGGCGGTGGATAACACCTGCAAGGAAATGGGAGAGTTAGTTTGTATTGGTAGTTCCTTTTTACTAAAAGGAAATAGATGAAGTCGATGTTTTTGTTCTATTATTAGGTCTTTATAACCACAACATGAGGCGTGATCTTTCATCGCGGCCCATTGTAAAGACTATAAATGGCAAATATCAGGATTATTTTATTTCATAGCTTCTTTATTATGTTTTTGAACAGTTCTGGTATTTGCTAAGTAATGGCTTTTGAGTCTGTTTTTGAAGCTGTCCACAGAGGGAGCTGTTACAACTTCTTCAGGAAGCCTATTCCAATTATGCAACACTCGGTTGCTAAGTGATGTGATGAGCAATGTTAATATTCGATGGTTTAATAGTTACTCTGAGACTATGGCCACTAGCTGGTTTGAATGGCACCTTCTGGTTTATATTTTGTGAATGTCAGGCAGGTTGTAGGTGTGTTACGCGCGCTTTGCTTTTTGAGCCATTTATTGCTTGGTTAAATTTATACATTTTCCTTTCACTTACTTTCATGTATCCTCATCTTCCTGTTAGCATCCCCGAGCGCGGCCAACAAGTCTAGCTTCAGCCGCGTCTCAGAAGACAGCACGTGCTCTAGATGCGCCGCGCGCGCCTCCAACGTGCGCATACCGCCACTGTTGCTTACGGACGCGTTCATGGAGTTCGCTCTCTCTGCTTCTAGAGTTGACACCTGTGGGGAAATTATTTGTCAAAGTCAAGTCTTATATTTAAGTGAAGCGACACATCAGCCGAAGGTACTGCGACAAAAGTTCAGCGGCTGAAGTTGCGGTCGTAATGTTCAGTTGACGTATGACAAACCAAAGGCTCAGAACGCGGCGTTTTGTTCAGTGCGATACGCGACGGAAAATTACGTGCGTCGTCGTCAGTCGCGGACGCGTGTACAGCAAGATCAACGCGTCAGAGCGTGCGATTGGCTGGCTGACGTGCAGGCAGGAAAGCGACGTTGCCGCTCTTCGCTTGCCGCCGCACCCCGCACCCGACAAGCATACGCCGAACGTTCAACTACGGGCGCTGAACTTTCGGTCGCGTAACGCGTCGCTTAATGTGTTGCTTGCTATGCAAAATTTGCTGAAATAATCGCTCGAAGGCAGGTTCGGCGCTACGCTGAACGCGACGTAATTTCGGCCGATGTGTCATAGGGAACTTCAAAAACACTGCGGGCGTATTGAACCGAACGATCAGCGCCGTACGTTCCGCAGATGTGTCACGACACTAAGTAATTGTATTCAGCTTGCACGCAGGCGTACTACATATGGTTCAATTCGTATTGTTACAAGTACCTAGGTACTTATTAATAAAATTATGTTATAATTCAAATTTCTAAAAAAATATTTTATATTATTTTTTATATTAGCCTGATTCGTCCTACCGCTGGACAAAGGCCTCCCCAAATCATTCCACTGAGTGCGGTCACGCGCGATCTCTCACTTATCTATCTCTGAGGAAGGCGTTACGGTCGCACGCCAGCGCTTTCTTGACTTGACTTCTTTTATTTGGCAATATGTGTCTGGTTTGCCACTTTATGCCAGTGCCCAGTTCATAGAAATTTCATAGTCATGGAATGGAGGCGGAATTATAGAAAAAAATCATTGGAGGAATCCTTCAAAAATAGGAATCGAGTAAGGTTATAGAAGAGCCTTCAAGGGTACCTTCTCGTTAGCCTGCGCGAGGTCTCTCTGCGCGTGCGTGAGTCGGTCCCGCATGCGTTGCAGGTCCTTCCTGAGCGTCGCCATCTCGGCCGAAACGGCGCAGCGGCGAGACTTGCACTGTTCACTCTCACACTCGCTTCTGGAAACAAACAAGGTAGGTAAAATAATTGTTAGTTGCGCATGCCCAGCGTGGGCATTATGGACATTATTTGACGACATCTGGGGCGCGGTGGGCGAAGGTCTGCCTGCGACGCAGGAGGTCGCGGGTTCGATTCCCGCCTCGAGACAGTTGTTAGTACTGCATGAACACCCGAACAAAAATATCTGCATCTGGTCGTTTTCTATGTATAATAAAAAATATCTATCTATGTAATGTATTGTATTATGTATATCAGTTATCTGGTACCCATAACAAAAACTCTGCTTAGCTTGGGGCTAGATGATGCTGTGTGGATTTTTCAACATTACTTATTTTTTACTTATTTATTACCCCTTGATAAAAGTAGGAGCTTATCAGGGGCAGGCCTGTGTCCGGTAATGGACCAGTAAATGCTGCAGTTCTTAAGTCACAGCAGTAAGTAATAGCCAAGTCTTACTGCGAGGTCCGCTTCGCCTTGAGCAGTAGTTGGTCGGCCACGAGCCGCAGCCGCCGCTCCTCTCCCAGCTTGCGCTCTAACGCGACGCGCTCGCTGCAGCGCCACGTCGACACTCTGCAAAGATTGACAAATAGATACAACATTTATTTGTTTCTTCAGACGCCAAGTAAGTAGTACACCTAGAATGATTTACTCACTCTCGGCAATCTAATCATGGTAAATATCGTGTTCTAAATGACTTTTCAGGCCCTAAAATGTCTTCAACACATATATCAGCCCGCGCCAACCGCCAGATAAAGTCTAACCAGCTTTCTGTATCTTAATTTTAAGGGCTCGCTACACTCTCCGTTAAAGCCGCCACACACAGAAACCGTGACTGGGCCGGATACAATCCGCACGCATTCGCCTCCGGTCCGGCCACAGTTTCTGAGTATGGCGGATATTATTTCAGTGCTTACTTGTGCTGTAGTTGTGCGTTGAGGTCAGCGTGCATTGCGCGCCGCTGCTGGTCGTCGGCGAGGCAGGCGGCAAGCTGGCGCGCGCACGCGGCTTCGCTTTTCTGCGCCGCCTCGAGCTCTGCTTTTACCCGGGACAGCTCCGCGGCGCACTCGCGTGCTGACTGCTACAAAACCAAAGATAGATCCACTAGTAGAAAAAACATTGAAGTAAAGATAAAAAACCAGTTGTACTCACCAATTCTCGTTCCCGTTCTTTCTCTTTCTCCCTCTCTTTCTCGCGTTCTTTCAGTTCTCTTTCTCTCTCTTTTTCCCTTTTCTTTTCTTCATCCTTTTCTCTTCTCCTTTCCTCTTCCTTTTCCTTTCTTTTCTCTTCTTCCCTTTTCTTTTCTTCCTCTTTCTCTCTTTTTCTTTCCTCGTGCCGTATTTTTTCTTCTGCTTTGTGTATATTATTGCACTCTTTTACTTTACCACTTTCGTTTGTACTTTCTTCTTCCTTATCTATAAGTTCTTTTGCTGAAAGTAAACAGTAAAATCATTAACGAAACAACGAGTGGACGCATATTATTAGATATACAGGGTGCCACGTAACATGTACTTAGGGGTGATTCCGGACACGAAAGGGTCAATTTAGGTTTTTAAAAAATTTTAGCTTCAAATTTTATCCTTAGTATTTATTTATATTAACGTATATACGAGTATTTGTTTATGTACTTACTGTATAGTATAAACATTAGTTTATAATACGCCACTGTCTATACCTATGTACCTAAAAGAAATTGCTCTTAGCTGAGCGCTTTCTCTGTCCTGATGTGCAATAAAGTGTATTTGTATTGTATTACGTGGCACCCTGTATAAATTTACAGAATAAGGTGTATAATTATTATACTCACTGTTTTCTGTACTCTTATGACTATCAACAATTTCCTTATCTAATTCTTTATGTTTTTTCTTTCTCTTATCTTCTTTTGGCGCAGCAGCCTCTTTCTTATCATATTTTGAAGGCTTTGCACCTGAAATCATCAACCAAGGTTACCTAATAGAACCATTTACATTTCTACCCTCAATGTTACTGGGGCACATGCACATGCAATATACAACTATCTTACAAAACTTCTAATAGAGTCCACCGGTGATCGGAATGCTGGCTTTGATTTCAATTAGCAAAAAATCGTATTAGCATTGCCATTCAATTCACATCACTTTATTTTCGTGTCCGTTAATTTTAAGAATTTGACCTTTTCTAAGTATACATATAATTGTATTGATGGAAATAAAGAGTTTCTGATTCTTGATATTAGATAATTCTCACCTTTACAATGGTTACTCTTATCGTCTTCACAGCCCGGCCCCTTCGCTACACCGTTGGTGTAAGGCGCGGGCGGACTGCTCGGCGTCGAGTGCACACTGTGGTTACTTTGTGAGCATTTCTGACTTTGCGTACTCTTCTGACTCTGTGTACTTTGCGTCGACGAGTCGCGGGTTTTCTTATCTACGTACTGTTCTATATGTTCTAACTGTAAATAAAATAATAAAATATTTATTTACCAAAAACACATGAAAAATCATTTAAAGTACAGTGGCAATGGAACTCAAACTAAGCAAGAATGCTTGTATCAAATATGTATGTATCAGTATCTTGTATGTAACTAAGGAGATATATTTAGATTGTGTACAGCATAATTTTCAACAAAAATGATAGTTGCAAAAAGAGATACATGTACTATTTGTATACCAGTAACAAAAAGGGAACTCATTTTGATCCTTGTGGGATGCCCAAGTCAATAAAATCTTCAACTCTTAATATATTCTCGGTCCGGTATTAATGTGCATTTAATATAATTGCTTCAGACATAACTGTTTTCTAAATTTTACTATACAATGCTACAACAGATATTACGGAGAGATTACTCTCAAAGACCCATTCAAAAGCCTTGGAAAATCCTGTAAATTCTACGAAATTGACTCATAGATTTTTTTTCTTTTCTTACCTTAGTTTTTAAAGACAGATAATCTTTATCTTTGACACAATGCCCGTTCGTTTCTGACTTGGGCAGTCGTTTCATTTTGACGGCGCCATACTTAGTTGACTCCGCCTGTGTCGCGTTATCAAGCTCTCCCAACAGGTCACTTGCGTACGTAGACGTTGTAAGACCACCCTGTAAGGGAGTTTTTTTTTAAATTGTATAGAAAGTATATACTATAAAGTAGATTGTAAGAATAAAAAGAATTGACAATACTGACACGAGTTTAACCACATTATCTGATGATTCCAGTTAACATTTCTTGTCAAAAATTTGGTCTCTATTTCGGATTCTAACTGCAGTTGTAGGGTGTTACTTCATTAATTTGATCAGTCATTTAATGACCTTGTCAGAAGACCTGCGTTGGTTTGTAAATCATCCAAATTCAAGCCGACCGTTTTCTTTTCTGTGTTTATTTGAAACTAGTCTCTGCCCGAGGCTTCGCACGCGTTGTTTCTATAGAAACGTTTAGCCTTTATTCTTTCGGAACTTTTTTATAAGTTTAAAAGTACCCTATATTTTATTCCAGGCTTACAGTAGAGCTACATCTATGCAATTTCAGCCTGACCCGTTCAGTAATTTTGGCGAGAAGAGATAACAAGCATCCAAACATCTAAAAATCCTCACATTCGTATTTATAATATTAGTGCGAATATGCTTTAACACTTTGATTGCTGAAATCACACGGTATGTGTTTTGTACAAGTGACTAATATGCGTAAATCCACACTAGCGCAGTGGCTGAGAAAATACAGATCTGTGTGACTCAGCACAGCCGTAATATTTTTCGAACGAAACGCATGTGCGGCGCAACACAACCGCTATGTAGAGCGGCAGCACGAATTTTTTAGGTTAAAAAAAGATCGCAGTCGTCGAAAAAAAATCGCCTTCAAAGTGTTAAGTTACAAATAAACAGTTCTATTTGGAGATTCCTTACCTCTGGTACCGCCTCTCGCATCAGCTTGAAATAAAACTCGTTTTGCGCACGGACCTGCCGCTGTGTTCGCAAACGTAGTTTATCGTCAAGCCTCTGTTTCGCGTTTACACCTGAAAGACACATTCATTTGTTTATAAACATTGAGTTATTCAAAAGTAAGCTTCGATAACTATTTAGTCTAGTCAGAGACAACACCAGCAGTGTGCAACTGATAAATAAATATAACAATGCAATTACTCTTTATTGCATACCAAATAAAAACAGATGTAGTTATATGTTATCTTATAGTATGTTTAGTGAAGAGTCATAGCGTTATTAGAGGTTTCTGTTACCTAAAGAGATAATAGGGAAACCCAGGGCTCCAGCGGCCCAAGGCTTTGCCCCCCACTCGTCGGGCTCCTCCGGCAACGCGCCGCGCATTACCGACGTGAGGAAGCCTGTCCGCAGCGCCTCCACGTACACTACTACTAGCCACATACACAGCGTTAGTGTGCACATGCCTTTACTTTCAACTGTTGACAAAGCACCAAAGTTAAAAAAGTTATAAAAGAAAACAATAGGAAGAAAGATTTAAATGAATAATAATTATGATAATTAAAGGGTGTTCGGTTTACCTCACATGGCCAGTTGGGAATAACACATACTATCTGTCAAAAAATATCTGTCTATATGCCTATGATGTATTCTATTGAGTATATCAGTCATCTAGTAGCCACCTATAACACAAGCCCATGCTTAGCTTGGGGCTAGGTGTTGCCGCGTGGATTGTCCAGCATTATTTATTTATAGTTTATATTCATTCTTAGATAAATCAGCATAATGTTATATGCATATAACTTTAGGTTCAAAAGCTAGGCTGGGAAAATAGCTAACAAAAAAGCTTCTGTAGCATAATATGGCATAGCATTGTAAATAACCATAATGCTTGTAAAATTGGCATAATGCCATGAATTTACGTTTTACACTGATGACACTCAAGCTTAAATCGGAATCTAAGGGATGACTCAGTAAAGTATATTTTCCCTCAACAAGAGGTAGATTGTATGTACTATGTAGGTATATCAACAAAGACAAATTACCGTAAATAATCGCTAGCCAAACCACATTCCTAAAATAACGAATGTTCCTAAAATAACGAAAGTTGTTTGGCTTCGCGCTAATTATTAAGCAGGTGATTAAAAGTTTCTTACGAGTTTAGGTATTGCCAAATTTTCTGAATACATATTCTTGTAAACATTGTTACGTTTGGACTGCACTGTCTGTATGTTTCTATGAAAATCAATTAACAACAAACATTTTATCAAATTTGACTAACTTCCGCTGCTCAGATTTTTTTCATATGATACAATAAAATGATCCCTACAAGGGACTGAGTCTATTGGCATCAACATTTTTCCAATCAATTTGATTCATTTTAAGGAGCTACTCGCGCTTGACTAAAAATGTTTACATGTTTTTCTCCAAAAAGAAGCTGATGTTTCAAAAGCACCTGTATCTCTTCTGGTTATTGGGCCCTACTGTTCCAGTTAAAAAAACTCTGTATCTACTCACATGTAGTCCATATAGAATTGACCCACACATACACCCCTGCAAGGAATGTGAGCACTTGCATGGGGATGATGAAGTAACAGACCATGTCGGAGGTCAGTGCCACACACGTGAAGAATACTGTGAACGCCTGAAACGAAAAACATTACTTTTACAACTCGACCAAGCTAAGTTCGCGCACCTCGCGTCGTCGCGGAAGTTTGCAGTGAGGTGCAAACTAAACTTGGCGGAGTTGTAATTATAATAGAATGAAGTTTCTAAGTAATGTTGGTTAAGGTATTTGTTATTATAGTGCGTAAGCACGCGCACTCGGGGTAAGGAACGGAAGGGACCGCTAAAATCGGGTTTTAGCGGGACTCAAAAATTTTTTTGGAATATTATTTACTTTCTTAGTGGTTTTTGTTTTCCTAGAGTCATCTGTAATCAATCAGTTTTTAATAATGAACGTTTTTATACTAAAACAATAATATAATTTGAGGGTCAATTTTTTAACGCCAGTTACTGTTGCCCTCATCAACAGCATTTACTAATCCAATGCTGGACTAAGCCTTAGTCCAGCATTAGTCACTAAGGCCTCCCTTGATAAGCCTTATTGGCTCTTATCTCTTATCATTAGGGGTAACACCATAATTCTTAAAGTCAGTTGAAGTAGAGGTACTAAATGAACATAGAAGGAAGCTGTTGTCTTTCCTCTGATAGATTATTTAATCGCATTTAACAATCTACTTGGCCTATGCCAAGCACAGCGATTGTTGTCTAGGGTAGTATAGATTACAATGACATTGAATCGCCAATTCAGCCATTTCGTAAATATTTGAAATAAAATTCTAAAACTTCAATATATAATTTTCTATGCTAGGAAAGTTGAAAGGGTGGATTCAACAATTACGATTGCCTTTTAGAAGGGAATATTTAACTTGCTATCACTATACATATCTCTTAAGTTTTAAGTAACTGACTACTGTAATGTGTCATTTTTGTATAAATACTTACCAGTCCCTTAGTATGGTAGCAGTTATAGAGTGATTTAACCATCAGCCACAATGGACCGAGGAATTCAAACCGAAACTCCAGCATGTAGTCGGCGAAGGCTATGGAGCTCCACAACATAACAAACTTTACGTACAACATCGAGCTAAAACAGACAATTACATGAATTTGTAGTATATATAAAAAGCCTACTCCATCTTGTAATGTATGCTTATTATGATGTAAGCTAAGATTATAGTTGGTAACAGATAGCATGGCAATACAGGTTGATATATACCCTTCAGGAAATTGAATAGCCACAATGAAAAGAATTGCATTTATTAGGGCTACCTATACAATTCTTTGGAAACATAAAATTATAGATCTATGTTATTCTGAATTTATAAGCAAAGTCTTAATGTAATTTTTCAGTCATGTTCATAATTTGTTATGGTAACCATAATATTATTCATGATGTTACTAACTCAATAAATTTATTAATTTAAAAAAAAAAATTTCATGAAGGAGGTGAACCTGTAATTGCCAACTTATTTGACACTTAATACCTATAGTAAAAAAAACATAAAGTTATGATCTAACTAATTGTCCAGGATTTCTACTCATATTACGTTGAACATGCCACATTTTAGGTAGTAAAATCATTTGATTTAATTCCATGACTTCAAGTTCCACCACTGGCCACTTGTAGTATGGGGCATTAAATGTAGTAGGGGTTGAAGTGGTACCTATTTCTAATCAATCTGCTGTTTACTGTTAATACTGTTATGAACATTTAAACACCAAGAACACAGGAGCGGATCTAGACATCTCCTAGCTTAGGCGAAAGTTTTATCCTAACCAATTTTAAAAGATTTATGTTGTGTGTTCGTACAGATTGTTTAATTTTTTAACTTTTGTTCTGCCATTTGTATAGAATCAAGCCACATTTTCAATGTCCAGCTTTTTTGCTAGATCCGCACCTGGAAAATAATTCTAGAAAAGTATAAGATAATTTACTTAGTTTTCTGTTTTCTCCTGTCAAACTGAAGAACTACACTCTGATATGAGTCTCTGATAGTTTAGTATACCTGGTGATATCCCTGGCAGCGTGGATAACATTGTGTTCATTAGTTTAAATGAAACAAAAAATAAACAAAGTACTTGGGATACAAAAAAGAAACCTTTTTTATACCTACATTCCGCATTGGGTAAAAAGACAGGTAATAATTCGTTTTGAACAGCATCCAAAAACGTTAGAAAATAGTTTGTTTCTCACACTAAACAATACATATAATGTGAGAGTTGTGTGTGACAGATGGTACTTTCTACCCACACATTCAGACCATTTTACATCATTTTCAAACTTCTTCTCACAGAACAGAATACAGATTTCGTAAGAGATTATCATTGTAGCCTGGGGTTGTAGTTTTAGCGGTAAATAACTCACTTTCCGTACATTCCTTCGGTGATTTTAGTGCGCTTTATGGGGCGCCGCAACTTCCCAGTATCGGCATTTCGCCGCTTCATATTTCTACATCCGGGGTGAAATTCACGAATCCGGGCGTTCGGGTCAAATTACTATTTCACGACGTAACTAATAAATGCACGTAAGATCTTGAAAATTAAGTATCTTTTGTTGTCAATCAAGAAATAAATAATCAAAATCGAAGGAGACGGAGGATTCTCGACGGCTACACTATGATGGCTATGGATATTTTCACGGAAGAACGGGGTGTCGGTGTCACTTTCGCTAGTTTCCTCGATCGATCGAGGTTGCGTTTGTTAAAAGTGGTCGCATGCTTCGATCGGGGTGATTGCTTCCGTCCACGCCTTGGCCGAAATTACGTTGACACTGACTGCTTGCTACCAAAATAATATAAACAAATCAAAATCATACGGAGGGAAAACAAAACAAAACATCGAAAACGACAAATATGGAATCAAAATTATGACCGAATTAAAGTAAATAAATGAATTGTGTTGAAAAATGTCTTCGAATAATGTCTTGAACTCGGTACGCCAATTCCTAGCTTCACATTTCATGTTTGTTGATAATGATTGGATAACTGGGTGAGTTTTGTTGTTCATTTTTTGCCTTTTAAACATATTCCGAGTTAAATGCGCCAGTAAAATATCATTATGTGTGTTTCTAGGTGTGTAGAATATCTGTGCGAGGAAGGCCGCACTGAAACAGATATCAAGAACTTGGCCAGAGAGCAGTGGTTACTAAATGACTTGAAGGACATTTGCCCAGGCTCGCTCCCAGCCAATTTGAAGATTCAGCCGAAAACTGTGCTCAGCGGTAGATATGTGCTGCAGATTAACGCTGCCTTCGATATAGGTTTGACTATTTTAAATAATAGACTGTGGCCTACTTAAGAATTACTCTCTAAAATTCAAAAGTAATTTTGGAATTAAAGATAAGGTAAAGTAAATTTGTAAGGCTATGACTAGAAGCTACAGAAAAGTACCTGATTTCTTTGTTTTGCTTCTTATACCTTGCTAATCTTTAATAATATTATAAAGAGGAAAGGTTTGATTTTTTTTGTTTGTTTAGAAATATGGTTCCGAAACTACTGGACCAATTTGAAAAATTCTTTCACTGTTGGGAAGCTACACTATCCCCGGTGAACATAGGCTAAATTATATTTTAGAAATGTGAAATTCAAATTTAACACTAGTTAAACCGCGGGAAACAGCTAATTCATTATTATAATATAAATTCCAGGAACACCAGCTTACCAGCAATATTTAAAGTTGCAGAAGGTAAACATGGAGAATGTGGAGGCCACGGTGAACTATGAAGATAAAATATCTAGTTACAGGTATCATCTTCTTGGATTTCTGTAACCTTTACCTTACTTGCTAGTTTCACACTTTTATGGGGATAAAAAGTAGCCTGTTTGTTCCTGGGATACCATCCAATGGCTTATGATTTCCAACAAAAAAATTACTTTTCAGCCTATTTTATTTCTTGTGGTATGTAAAAATACTAAAAAACGCTAATTGCAACGTAATTCGCCCAGCCTCTTCTCCTGCAACCAGGGTTGCACTATTTTACCTGGACATGTGCCTCATGCACAAGTAAAATAAAAATACCTGCATACAACAGCTTAGACAATAATTGTGGTCTTTGAAGATCCTGGGCCTTTAAATGAAGAAACATACAAGACATAACATAACTTCTCCGTGTATATTAATTATTATCAATGGAGAACACTAAAACTTAGGGAAGTCCATCCCAAAATGGTTTGACCATGTCAGAAAAAATGGTAAACATGTAACTTTTGAATTTTCAGAATGATAAAACTGTTTTTAACTGATGGAGTGCAAGAGATTACCGCTGTGGAATACAGGCCTATGAGGAATCTCAGCTGTGACATCACACCAGGATGCAAAGTACTCATTAAAGGTACCTATGCTATTTGTCAAAAAAATTTAACTACTTACAAAGTTAAATAATTTGTGAGTATACAGCTGCAAAAACAATATTTGATACAAGTATGTTAAGCTAGAGTTCCTTAAAGGTAATTGGACGCGGCTTCGCACGCGTTGTCTATATGGAAAGGTTTAAAGGTAGTTTCTATCATGGGAACTAATTTATGTGATAGTTTTATTCTAGGCTTAGAAAACGAAATTTTCAGTACAACCCGTTCTGTAGTTTTGGTGTAAAGAGCTAGCAAACATCCATATATCCAGACATTCGCATTTATAATATTATTATTCGTAAACCGTTTATTCGTGCGTCGTCGATTTGGCCGAAGATCTTAAGTTCAGTAGTTTCGCGTGAAGAGGTAACAAACATCCATCCATACATCCAAACTTTCGCATTTTTGAGTTTTTAGGGAGAAAAAAAATAAAATCGAAAAACTGAAAAAAATAAGATTACTCGTTATACAGAAGTGATTTTCAAAAAATAAAAACTAAAAACTGTAAAAAATGCGCCTAAAGATACTTCGTGAGATTAAATTTATCTCAAAAAATTATCTTGGACATTGACGTTTATAGATTTTTTTTAAAGATTTTTTTAGGTCGAGGTCACCTAAAGTTCATTATTTTTCATAAAAAAAAAAGTATTGGCAATAGACACGTGGGTTTTCTACTCTTGCATTTAAAATGCATTCGTTGATCGATTAATGCTGAAAACAGAATAGGGAAGGATATTTTTTTTGGTCATATGAAACACTGTGCGATATTATTGGTACCGGTAGCAAGCCCTGATGCTAAGACATCCTACTATATAGGATGTCTCGGCATGCATAACAAATAAAAAAAATTATGACCAGAAACCAGTTCGTTCTGCTACAGGTCCTGTAGATTGCCGCAGAGGGATGCTGTTACTCACAGAGCCTTCGATAGAGCTGCTGGGCGGTGAAGTCGGAGAGATTACGGTCTCCAACTCACTGGCTGGACTCCTGTCTTCCAAACTGGGCCTACCCATGAATGTCACACAAGGTATCAGTATCAGTTTATTTATTCAAAAACAATTTACATTGTGTATGAAATAATAATTATAGCTACAAGTAATCTAAACACATTTTAAATAAAATACAATTAGGTAAGTAAATTAAAAGCATAATTTTAAATAATTCAATTCGTTGTTGCTAACATAATAATTACTTTCGTCTGATAAACTCGTCAATTGTATAAAAACACCCCTTCAGCAAAAGTTTTCTTACATTATTCTTAAAAATGCTTGACTTGTCAATTGCTTTCAATTCAAAAGGAAGAACGTTAAATCAGTTGTTAAACACATTCCTTTGTGTTTCCAGCATCAGACCTGAACTCTACAATAAGCCACCTCCGTAACTCGGGTGTCCCGGCTCCCCACACCCAGATGCCGCCTCCCCAAATACCCGAGCCAATGCAAGACCACCGACCAATAGCCCGAGTCACCAGCCTTCAAGTTGCCAGCTTCAATAATGATGATGATGATTATATCGACGTGGACCAACTAGCAGACATAGAAGCTCAGATAGAAATGCCTACGAAACGACCGCAGAGTAACAATTTTACTAACCCTGAGAAGAAAATCAAAATCGATATTACCGACGTAAATCAATTGAATAACAGAAGCAGTCGTCCCAATACTAAAACTATTTCGGCCAAAATTGATCTCACTGTTACTGGTAATACAAATTCAGCAATAAATATAATGTCCAATGTCAATACCGCAGATGATTATCCCGATGAAGACCAAGTATTCTTTGACGACGACGAAGAATATCTGCGAGAATTAGAAGCTCAGTTCGAAAAGGAAAATCAACCTTCCACTAGTAAGAATAAAGCTTTATCTACAGAGCCGTATGTGTACATAAAGGAAATAAACGACTTACCGCCTAGTAAAAGACTAGGGAGAGTATTCAAAGTAAAAGGGCAGATTATGAAGCTTCTATCGAAGTTGTCCGTCGGTAAGGAAGGCTGGAGTTTGCGGTGTACGATTGTAGATGGCACTGGGAGCATAGATGTGGAGTTTACAAGCGAGGTGCTTTCGAAATTGGTCGGGTTCACGCCGCAAGAGATGAACCAGTTGAAGAAACAGATGGCGAGTAAACCTGAGTTGAAGGAAAAGGCTGTTTGTGTAAGTAGCAATTTTTACTACGATTTAACGGGTATTTATCCTCGTGCAATCCAGTTATAGCCAAGTATGCTCGACGTAAATCGCGTGAAAAGAAAACACAATAAATACCCGGTAAATAGTACTTATAATTGTAGGCAGTTCGCGTAAGTTTAAAAATATGTACCGTACATTGATTTATTATGTAATTATATTCGCCGCCCGCGAACCGTACCGTACCCTAGGCCACGGTCGCAGTGACAGAGGATGGTACCTAGATTTGTGGTTTGCTACGATAGTAGGTGATGTATGTTTTCGAATTTTGCGTCTGCGAAGCAACCCTCCAACCTTAGCAGTTGCAGTGCGGCCTAGTTTTCTCGTAGATACCTTTTTAGTAACCGAGTACAACAGTCACTAAAAAGGTATGTAAGAAAATATATCCCCACCCCATTCGTTACCATTCGAAAATGTTATATTTTCTACTAGCTGCGCCCCGCGGTTTCTCCCGCGTGGTAATCGATATTTTGGATAATATAAAATATATCTTTATAAATTGTAGCCTATGTGTTACTCTGATGTATAAGCTATATTATTGTAAAGTTTCATTAAAATCCCTTCAGTAGTTTTTATGTGAAAGAGTAACAAACATCCATCCATACTTACAAACTTTCGCGTTTATAATATTAGTAGGATATGTCCCCTCTTACACAAAGGCCATACTTGTGCCTTGGCCGTGGTTGTCATATAATATCCGATCCAATAAACCCTTTGTTACAGGCATTACAGAAAGCCAAGGACAACCTTCAAGTACTCTACTGTATCATAGAGCTAACAATACTAGAAGTGCCTAAAATAACCAAGCTCATACCCTTCGATGCCTCGCATGCAGAGTCTCACAGAAAACGGATAGAAAGCAGTGGATTATAGCATACTGCATGATTTGTACAGTTGCGTTCATCATTAGCTGACCCCTCTGGCAGGTTAAAAGTCTAGTAACTTCATCAGTTTTGATTTTATATGATTAAATTAGTAGTTTTTATTGGAAATGGCTTGCTACCTTCATTTTATTGAAGAATTCTAGTATTAAAATACTGTGTATTCATAGAAATTGGCTTCAAATGTAACAGCGGGTCAGCTAACAATGAATGCCACTGGACTTATTTTGTAAGATTACATATATTTAATAGATGTATAAAGTATATTATTTATAGGATTATTATTATTAAGGTTGAAAATTAAAAACGTCGTGTTAAAACTATATTTTTATTAAATACACCTGTTCATAACACAATAATAGTGTGGAGTTCAATATACAATTTTAAAATAATTAACACAGGCTACATAACTAACGGTATAAAAAACTAACATCCTAGTTCTGACAAATGCAAACATAAGTCCTCTCAATGTAAAAACTTGGTGTGTTTGAACTGATTTATAAAACATCGTGAGTTATCATGATTATTTAATAAAATATTTATATTGTTTACCTGTTTCAAACTCTCTAGAGTAACTTTCATTTCAATGCCTACATACTTCATATAATGAGTTTGTTTGATCGCTATTCATACCTTATATAATATCCTGTGCTCATGGCTGCTCTCACTTGAGACGGGCTGCCAAGTCCAAAATTCGGTTACGAAGGCATTATTATCATAAATTAAGATTTATATCATCAAGTAACATTCAAAAGAACCAAGTTTAGTACACCATAACACAAATTAGTCGCACGCGAGAAGCATTAACTAAATGAATTGATATAAAACAAGTACATACAAACGAAACAACTAGTATGCGACCAGTCGCAATCACTTAGGCATATGCACCTAAGTTACGTATAAAAAGTGTATGTACATACTATTACATAGTGTGTGGACAGTAGGTTAACATTCCATACTTCTAAAATTTGGGGCTGAAATTATAAGATCGCGTTATTCGTGAGATGTTTCCGTCATGTGGATCGAAGCGGTCTTCGCAGCGTTGTTGGGTTCTGTGCACCATTTACTAAAGAGAAATCTAATAAAAGCCCTCTTAAATCTAGTTCGTGAATACGGTGACAATTTTTGGGTAACTGCTAATAAAAGCGCTAATCTATACTCTAGTTAGCTATTACAATGTTTGAAAAGAACATACTGCACAAATATCCAAAATTCTTCGTTTTGAAACTGACTATTAAATTGTCAATTTAAAAATAGAGCCACTCCTGTGAAAAAATCAACAGGAGGAAACGGATTATTAGTTTAAGTATTGGGGAAATATTTACAAACATTGTATTTGCCAGAGTATAGTTAAGAGAATAATGCACAAAATCGACGCCATTTTGAAAATTACACAAAGATCTAACCTACTTGGTAAATAGGTACTTATAGGCATTACTTATTCCAAGGAACCTTCTTACCAATAACACTTGTGATTCAATATTAGCGATAGTTCAAATATTTTAAAACGAAGCTTCAATTATGAGCTTATGCTATATGCAATATACAAAGCACGATTAAAACGAATTCATGATAAAGTTATATGTATGAGATGCAATCGAATTTATCTAAACATGAATTCATAAATAACTAAACTAGCTACTTATCTACTGAAATTCTTATTGTTATAACAATTAAATTGAGAATATAAACGCTTGACACTTTGACGGAAGACTTTTCCAAAAGAACTTGAAAAAAATATATGCAGAGATGGTATTTTTTGGTTTTTACTTTTAGCCTTTACCCGCTGCTTAGAGTTTACAGATTTTCAGGCCTGACATCTAAATGGCGTTTATTTATATGGGGGTCAGGTGAGACCATTTAAGATAAGGCTAAGCTTATAGCTAAGCGATGGTTACATTGAAATTCTGAAATGCTTTCTCTACATCAATTCCTCATTACTTGTGTCCTTTATGTAATACATCATGGTAAATAATTATCTACATTTCTATCAGACAAGTCTCGTGGATAAAATGTTAGATTATATTAATAAATATTTATCAATTGGATGTTAAACAAATACTATAACTACACAAGGGACATTAAAATCAGGAAAAACTTACAGAAAATCATAAATTGCAAAATTATGGGACCTTATTACAAGCGTTTGATCTACAATAAATAACGGGTTCTCTTCTCTGAAGGACTGAAACACAACCAACAGTCAACTAGTACAGGCACGAAGTCTTACAGCTGATCTAACAAACAAACTCTCGGCTATCGGGAAGCGATGACCAACTAATCTTTGCGTTTCATTTGATCTAAGCAAAACAAACAAGCTTTACACAGCGCCAACGCAACATCAAGTCTGCCTCTAAATGCCATTACACATTAGGCCGTCTACTTATAGAATTCTCTCGTAAAACAATAGGTAAGCTTGCGCTCTCAGGACTTTCTCTTCCGTCACTTCAGACACCATACTGTCGGATACGTAATACCATTTGCCGGGCGGCGGCTCGGCGACAGAAGTGGGGCCTTCGCCGGATTCGTAGCCAGACAGTTCAGAGTCGGAATCTGCTTCACCGTCGCCGCTGCCCGCGTTAGCCAACATCGTGTTAGCGCTTTTAGGTAAGAACCACCATCTTGGATCTCCAGCTTTCACTGGCTGCCTCACCTTCACGTAAGCCACGTAATGCCCTCCGTGCATACCGCCGGAATGTTCCACGACTCCGTACAAAGAGTAAAGCAGCTCGTTTTGCCCGCGAGCTACATTCGGCAGCTTCTTCAGTTTATCCATAGCGCAGAACGGGGCTAGATCCAACACAGTTTGGAAGTCGACGTGTTTGGACATCTTGCGGAACATGCAGCGGGGTCCGATCTGGAACCTCTTGAGGTGCAAGATTAGGATAGCCGGCGGGCTCGATACTAGGAAGCGTTTCGTCGCGTTAGTGTATACAGTTTTCCCATCTTTTCCGTTGATACGCTCGGTGCAAGTCTCGCAGCCGACTTTGTTGTTACCGGTCAAGAGTTCTAGAGCAGTGAACTGACTGAGGCAGGATTGGATGCTGCATTCGTCTTCGTCGCTGAAGAAGCGAGGGGAGAGCGGGCTGTGTCGCGAGTATGGAACGAAATCACGTTGAGGCTTCTCAGCCTCGATGTTGTTTACTTTGGGCCTCGGCGCCGGCGGCGGCGTGGGCGGCTCTATAATGGTTGGACTTTCAACGGCTACAGGGGATGGTAGGATAGGTTTGGTACGCTTGTAATCCGCGTCATCCATATCCAACTTCAGTTTATCGAGATGATTGTTCAAATCGTTCAGCGTTTTAGTTTCCGGGAGCGATTCGTAGCTGCTCTCTCCGCTATGTTCGAGTAGGTTCTTGCATCCTTGCATACTGATCCCTCGAGATACGACCTCGTTTGTGTATTCTGGGACGAAAGAGATCCGAGACACGGGTCTCTCGTACTCCGCCTTGACAGGAGACAACTTGCTGTGCTGCGGGCTGGACAGGTCCAGGTTAATCTCGCTGGAAAGCGAGCTATGACTGCCTAGCTCCTTACCGTTGACCGGAGAATCGACGTTATCGACCGTCTCCGTAGAATTGTGCTTCGTCGCCTCCGGGCTAGCGACTCCCGAATCCGGGTTCGAGAGGTTCTCCAAAGAGATAAGCGGTTTGTAATCCTCTTTCGTATCCGTGAACTCCTTATCTGCGTTTTCCGGTGTATTGTCTGCCTTCTCCTTTTCCATGTCGACCGGGCTGGTTCTGATCGAGTCTGAACTGATGACTTTCTCCGAGTTGTATCCTGACTCGAGATAGGCCGCGAAGTTGGCGGCGGTGTGGACTTGTGTGGAGGCAGAGGTGGTGTCGGGTTGACGTGGGGCCTCCTCGATGTTATCCTCGACATCGGCGTCAGACTCCGATGATGACTTCCCGTCATCTTTGGCCCCGCCGTTGGCCTCGCGAGACGGCGAGTGTTCCTTGGATGTTGAGCTACCTGTAATCGACGAGCGAGCGTTAGACGGAGGTCGCACTTGGGAGGGCTAAGAGCGTTGTTGGGTTAGTAATGACTCGAATTCAGAAGTCTTACCACCACCGTAATTAGTTTAGTTCTGATATCAATTTTACAATAACGGTAAGTATTCTATTTAGAATATTTTTAATCATCGAGCGTATTTTACGTTCCTTTTCTATCTACTTAACAGCTCCAATTTGAATTAAATGTTTAAGTCATGCCGCATTACGGCGACGATATTGCACTGCCTTTGCTAAGGCATGTCATTATAATGCTTGTCTTATCGGTAAGGCCGAAAGCTAGATTAAAGTTTTAGCTTAATTTTATGAATCAAGCAACAGTATCATTGCCTCCGACGCACATCGACGACTCCACCACCTGCGTCTTGCCCCTACGGGACGCTGCAGGCATCGCAGTGAACGCGTTAACGGATCAATTGTTCTGGGTTAGGTTCATAAGGACTAGATTGCATGCGATGCACAATTAGACATTTAGCTACCAAGATCTTATGAAACTAAGTCGTTTTGCTTTTATAGTCGTTATTCAATCTAGTCCTTACGAACCTAACGTTTTTCTGTCTGAACTCAAGATTAAACGAGAGAGAAGAGATTGTGACAGTGTATGAAAATAGTGATATAAATAAAGCCATGCAACGGTGAAAGCACCACCTTTATTCTTCCTAGCCGCCTTCCTCGCTGCGGTGCGTTCCTTCTTCTGTTGGTGCTTCGAAGGCTTGTCGTCTTGAGCATTGTAATTATTCTCTTCTGAAAACACGGCCTCACATCAATTCATGCTTTATTACGACACAGTACGAGTCATATTTAGTTGCAGGGTGCGTGCAAAACGTGCTGGGAAGTTATTTGGTTTGACGCTTGCATTTTAAGCATTTTGGGATTTCTACGAGACAGTTTTAAAGTGGAAAGATTGCATTTGATTTGTAGCGGGACACCACGAACATAATAATCTATAAACTATTTTTGTATTCGCTTTGTATTCCACTAAAGGACAATTTGCGAACAAAGAAATCTCCACATCGTTAATACTTTTATTGCGGCAAATGCAATTTGGGATTGTAAGACTTACCGTGGGTTTCTCGAACGCAGATTAATTAATGATTCGTTTGGTGAAAGTCTGCTATCAAGGGCCTTACTTGGTTAATTTCTGAACGAAGAATAGATCACCCAGTCTGGACCAAGCGTCAAACCAAGTCAGTCGTTGAACAAGCGGTTGTAAAAATCATTGGTCAATTAATAAACGCACGAGAAACCAACCGTAAAAATAAAATCATATTAAAAAAAAAGTTATTAAACGGGTATTTATAGCGTTTACCTATTTTTCCGGACGTTTCAATAGTTTTACATACTGTCTGTGTCTGTGGGTACTGTGCAAATACCCGTTCAATAGTACTTATCATTATGTGTTCAGATGCTAAAGTTTAAAAAATCTACACTACAAACATCAAAACACACTACAAAAGATATAAAACACCAATAGCTGTAAAGAATCATACCATTAGGAGTTTTCCTCCGCACCACTGCAGGGGGTTGAGCTCTGCAAGCGGCCACGGGCAACGAGAGATCAAGGAAGTATTCAGCTCGGTCAGATTGATGGAGACACTCCTGGCACTCCAGGGTTGATACCAGGAAACCGCGGAACACCTGTGAGAATTGTACTTGTGAAGTTGGTGGCAATTTAGCTTGCACAAAAACGAGTTAATTTAAATGATATTAGGCTGGTTTTATAGTCACGCCGCTAAAAATTATGCTTTTCCTTTTTTTGGTTGAATAAAAATGATGGCATTATTTTTAGTAATGTCAAATTAGTTTAGTTTTTGGGTAATTTGTATTGACATTATTAAGCCGGGTACTGAATGGTGTTACGCGGCGTAATGTAACATTCGCAGCGAGTAAGCTACGTTACACCGTGTGCTAAAATCGGTCTCGTTGCTCATTGCGAGTGTCTTCTTTCCCCGTACTCGTTACACGAACGTTCACTGTGTAACATGTTACATTACACCCCGTAACGCCGATCAATACCCACCTTTATGTGATATACGAGTAAATTATAGTTCACACTTGTGGTTAAGATTTCTAAAATGCCCTACTTTGCAGGTTGAAAGAATATTTTTATCTACAATAAACATTTAATCTACATAGTTGTTATTGCTAACTGAAAAATATAAAATAAATTCATTACAATAGCAATATTTATTTTGAGTTAATGAAACTAACTGAAAACTGACTGATCTTTAAATAATGTGCTTTAAAATGAAACTTGAACATCTAAAGCAATATACAAATAGTTATATAAAAAACTGTATAATCAGATTATCTAACAAACATTTATAAAATTATACCTGCATTCATAATGGGATCTCAGGTATTGAGAAAGACGCATCTATCAAGCTGTCCTGCTCAGTTCCAACCGATCTGAGTGGGATAGCATGATTTAATGTCCCTGTTTAAGCACGCAGGTTATATAAATAAAGCTAGGTACGGAGAAACAGGAATCCAGTCATACTGACCTTCTTGCATGCCAGGTAACCAATTGCGGCAGACCAACTACAAAAACCATGCGATTTAGTGACTCGTTACAGACACAATATAGTTCAAATTCCTTTGCATTACCTGCTCGGGCCTAAGCCCCAGATCTGAGGCTTTATGTTTGTAGAATTTTGCCTTTTCCTTGAGGTCGGGGTCAATGTTCTTTGGGTCTTCTTTGAAGCCGTCACTGTCTTCGTTCTCCGAGGCCTTGTCTTCCCCGTCCTCCCCTTGTATATCCTCTAAATCTTGACTGACCTGTTCTGGCCTGAGCATAGTGTCGGATGCTTGCTGGCCGTAGAACTTGACTTTTTGTTTCACGTCTCCGTCTACCTTCGCAGGGTCCACCTTGGAGTTCATACCGAGGCTGCTGAGGATCACTGATTGGTAGCGGCGGAGGTCTTCAGACCTGGAATGTCGATATTTTTGTTAGTTAATTGTTACATGACGAGCTTGCTCATCAGCACAGACAGCAGTTTCAGAGAGTTGGTAACCTACCAGCATATAGCTGCCTAGACAACATAATCACTACGTAGTTTAAAACACAGTTGCTTCCCGCTGTCTGTCCGTGTCGTCCCTATGTATTCCATGTTTGCCTAACTTTAATTATTTTTTTTTTAAATAGAGATGTGGTTACCTGACAGTCTCCAGCAAATTCCTGAGCAGCTTGCTCACCAGCTCAGAGAGCAGTTTGATCATCAGAGAAATGGTTACTTGCCAGCATTTAGCTGCCTAGGCCACATAATATGAGCAGCGTAAGATATGTGGTTACCTGACAGACTTCAGCAAATGTGCGGCAGGTTTCATACCAGCTCAGAAAGCAGTAACCATTTGATTATCATAGAAATGGTTACCTACGGGCTGTGTGGTGCCAGCCTTAGAACAGGACTACCCCAACTCTCCCCGTGGGTGTCGTAGGAGACGACTTAGGGTCATACACCGGGGGGCGAGCAGCAGCGTCCCTTGCAGCACAATCACTACACTGCGATCCCCAACCCGCATGCCCAGCCCATATAATGTCCTGTGTGTCATGTATTAAAACCTATTCTTATACAATTATTATTCAATTCAACTAACTTATTTCAAAATGACATTCCTATACATATTCACTAATTTTATAAATATGATTGTTTAGAATTTTAGGCTAACATCTAACAAGAACCCAAAAATTGTTGTGCCCTGACAGGGTTTTTATTTTTTATGCATTGTGTACCTACCCAACCCACTACAGTCCAGAGGTTCCCAGACCTTTTTTCCTCATAGACCACTTTCAAAATTTTGCTGGTTTCGGTGGACCCCCTGCAGCTGCTACATTTCTACCATATTCTCAAAATTCGACAAAAAATGTGAAGTTTAGATCTAACTATGGGAATTGCGTTGCGGCTGAGTTCCAACCACGAATTAATAGTTTTCGAAAAAAGTGAGAATTGATTGGTTAATTAATTAATTGATTGCGCTGTAAGTGGATGTCAAAAAAGTAAAGTTAGCCAAAGGCAAAAGTAACAGTCGCCGAGCTTCCTAAAATATTATCTGCCTACATTGATAGGTGAAGTCAAGCCAACATTTTAGTTCTTCACTATCGATAGCAGATACATTTCGTGGCTTACGAATTGTGAACCCCCAATTTTTTGTAACGCCAACGTAGACCCCCGTCGAGTCTCCCGTGGACCCCTGGGGGTCCACCTGGACCACTTTGGGAACTACTGCACTACACCTAAGAAACTACCTGTATGCATGAATAAATGATATGATATGATATTATATGCCTAGGCAATATAATATGATGATGTGGTTACCTGACCGCCTCCAGCAGATGCCGGAGCAGCTCGTGCGCGTCGTGCTGGTCGCCGCCGCCGAACTGCGGCAGCTTGCTGACCAGCGCAGACAGCAGCTTGCGGGGGGTGTGCACTCCGCTGTCTCCTGGAACCACGAGATTGTACGCTTACAATACCCTTTGCACACCAAATAAAAACAGATGCACAAGACAAGACAAAAACAAATACAGAATATGTTGTACAATGGGCGGCCTTAACGCTATGAGCGATCTCTGTCAGGCAACCTTTGAATGGACATGAAGTGTTAGAACTAGTGATGACGATGACGACGACGAAGTACGATAAAAACAGAAAACATTTATTTATAAATACAATAAATGTATTGATAAAAAAATTTCTAAAAGAGATAAAATGCTGAAAATTAAACACTGACATGGAAATACAGTGATATTTTTTATATTTCTTTCGCTTCGGTATGTAGATTTAAGTAAAGAAGCGACGAATAAACCTTTAGCCTGTTAGTTGTTATTTTTCGAGTTGAAGTAAACCCGTCCCAAGCTTTTTTATCCTCTAGAACTAAATAGTCTGATATTTTATAGCAAGCCTGTTTGCACAGGAAGGTTTGGCAATTTGTTTGAATTTTTCACTGAATTTTTTGCAACTCACTAGGAGTTTAGAGGTAGGAGAGTGTATACATTGCTTTTTAAAAAAATCATAAATTTTGTGTAGCCTGGTGGGCAGTTTAAGTTAATTTCTAGCATTTAAATTATGTCTATCGCCATTTGCAGGGAATCGATTGATATTTCTAAGAGTTTACAACAAGTTTTCATAAATATACTGACATGGTACTGTCATAATGTTTAATTATTAGAATTTTTCACGTGTTTAGTTGGACTGTCCAACCAAACACAGTTGCCAAACAACACAGTCCAACTTGGACACTTTTCTGCCAGTGTCAAGTAATGGATAATTATTCAAAATCGATGAGTTATTAAATTATGAAGATAGTTTGATATTTTCACCAGAGCCTAGTTCATTATCTAGCAAGGCTTGGGAGACAAGATGTTGGAGTCCCCATTACTTTAGACGTGGGTTTTTTGTCATATATTACTAACTATAACTAAATGGGTAAGTTTCGACTACCGACACCAAACAATTTATAATTGTTTACTATCAATATGCGAACCCGGTTCGTTATACATAGAATTTAACCTCAAAACAAAGCAATGACCTTACTAGTGTTAACGAACTATGTACTGCATTGCAGAATTTCACGATAGTTCAACTACCTATAACGACCTTCGAGCATTCAGAGATTTGCCAGCTGAGACGTGCTCGGTGCATTCTGTACTTCAGCCTTTAGTTTAGACTAGCCTTTGTAGTATTATTTTGTTTATTTAGTCTACTGCCTGAGTAGTCTCAATAAGTTAATAATACTGGCATTATAGGTACATATGGTACTCGTATTTTCGTGACTCAAGGTAAGCAGAGCTTGTGTTTCGGGTACAACATGGCTCATCATCATCATCAGCCTATGTTAGTCCACTCTTAGACATAGGCCTCTCCTCAAGCGCCCTGTCTTCAGCTTGAACCATCCAGCATCTCCGTGCAGTCTTCGCGTTACGAGGGGCGTTCAATGTATTCTCGGTATCGAAGTGATATACTAATGATGAGGGTAGGTAAATTATCTCATTAGTTAATGACACTCTTTGAGGGTATAAATACATAATTTCATTTAATTGTCACCATTAGTATTCAAGATATCATTGCGAAAAGACAACTACGATGACTGATTCGACAATGATGAAAAAAATCGAGCATCGCGCTGTGATTAAATTCCTCACAAAACAAGGAAAAACTCAAAAATTAATTCACGAAGAAATGGTGGCTGTTTACCAAGATTCTGCGCCTTCATTATCTACAATTCAGAATGAATTCTAACGGGGTAGAGAGAGCATTGAAGACGATCCCCGTGCCGGTGGGCCGGTCACTGCCTCTACTGAAGAAAACGTCAAATTCGTCGAGAAACTTGTACTCGAAGATACCCGTGTAAGAGTGAAAATATTAGCAGAAAGAACTAAGCTATCCGTGGGTACTATTCACACTATCCTTCATGAGAGTCTGAATTTATCAAAGGTCAGTGCAAGATGGGTGCCGCGAATGCTCTCAGCGCTTCAGAAACAAGTGCGAGTTGACTGTTGCAAGGAGTTTTTGGAGCTCTATGGTGAAAATCCGCAAAGTATTTTCGATCGGCTTGTTACTGGTGATGAAACGTGGGTTCATCACTATGACCCTGAGAGCAAGCAAGAGTCTATGCAGTGGCATAGAAAAGGAACAGACCCACCGAAGAAGTTCAAAGTCACCCCGTCCGCAGGAAAGCTCATGGCCACAGTGTTTTGGGATTCTAAGGGAATCTTGCTAATCGAGTACACAAAAAAAGGTCAAAGTATTACTGGTGCATCTTACGCAAACACCCTGCGTAATTTAAAGGAGGCAATAAAAGAAAAAAGACTTGGAAAATTGACTGCAGGTGTCTTGCTGCTTCACGACAACGCGCCGGTTCACAAGGCGCGTATTGCCAAGGCTGCTGTGCGGGAGTGCGGATTTGAAGAAATCAATCATCCACCCTACAGCCCGGACATAGCCCCTAGTGATTACTTTCTATTCCCAAATCTTAAAAAAGTCCTTCGTGGAAAGCATTTTTCCGACGATGAAGAGTTGAAGGCAGCAATAAATGAACATTTTTCAGGCCAGGAAGAAAAATATTTTTTAGAGGGAATTGAAAAGTTACTTTCCCGAACAAATAAGTGTATTGAGATTCTAGGAGACTACATTGAAAAATAAATTTTATTCAGAATTTTTTGCTTATTCTTTCATACCAATACCGAGAATACATTGAACTCCCCTCGTATAAGCTTAGTTAAAGGCTTCTGCCAAGCTGCTAAGTGAATACTTTGGACCTTCGGTTTCGCTCTATCGCCTCTTCAATGAGACGTGTGTTGGATCTCCGAAGGTCGCGCCGTACCATCTTCACAATTTGCAGGTCTGACCTTTCAAACGATGTCGATAAACCTACTAGTTAGTACCTAATAGGCTTTTTTTTATTATTCGTAATTAGCAAACCCGGATCATTATACATGCCCAGATCATACAAAAATATATAAAGTTTGCAGAGCGGGAATCGAACCTGCAACGCAATATATTCTGCGTATGGACGACTGTCCACTGTATACAAACAACCTCCATCGTAAACCGGGTTTGATAAACAAAGTTTCAATTCCTCTGTCATTAGAGGAAACCACTACGTTTGTTTATTATGTACTTCTAGATAAGGAAACTGGGTCCAAGGCAATATGCTGTAATTCCAATTTTCAATTTACGAAATTAATTGCTTTCAAACACTAAGGCCCTTATGAAAGTTTGTTCAGTCATCGATCCTCTGGTTACGAAATGCATGACGACTTTTCAATTTTACATTTGAAATAAAGTTTAAAACGAGCTAGCCTTAACCTAGATAGAAATACGGATCAGTCTTGTGGAACGGTCTATTTTTCTGCATCTTATGATAATAGGCTCTTCAAACTCATATTACAGAATATTATCAAACAATGGTCGTTACATAACGTCTGGTCAGTCTGGTAGCGTTATCAAGGTGGCTCCGGTAGATAAAAGGTCTTCTATATGAAGGTATGTGTAGATAGACCGCTCGCATCGCGATGGGGTAATCTACTTTCTGGCCTATGCCAGCTTTTGTGAACTTTATTAACACTTCCATGGCCTAAGACGCAAATGAATTTGTGTGATTTCGTTAAGGACCATACTGAGAAACGTTTTACGTAGGTACTCTGAAATCACAGGGCACCTTTACAGGGTTCTTATTACTTAAGCTCACACACTGGAATAGGATGGCTGAATCAAATAATTTGACATGTTTTAAAAAACTTCTAATTCCTAAATAATGAAAATGGGTTTGGAAGGAAAAGTTCGATGGCGATCGAAAAGCGCGATCTTCTTTTTTAAGTGGCGACATTACTAGATGTCGCCACTTAAAAACAATATTCGAGTTTAATTTAGTTTAATGTGGTGAATGCAGCACATGGATGAAAAAGTATATCAAAATCATCTTGTTTACGAGCGTTGCCATAGAAACCATCTGCTACGAGTGATATGAAAATACGATATGAAAATTATCCTGTGATGACGCTTTGGATACGTTTTGCGTCCACCTCAAAATCAATCTTTATACAAGAAGGAAAGAATCATCAAAATGTATTAAGAATTGGCCAAGATATCTCCAAAATTGTTGTAGCTAGTCGTGACTATTTTAAAGAATTATGTAGTTTATTCAGCTGGACGCGAAAAATACTAATCCCTCGGGAATAATTGTTTTATGGAACCAATTTGAGATCATTATCTATACAGTTGCGAAATAATTTTTAAAATCAGTCTATAATTGACGGAGTTATCAAATAAAGATGAACATACATTAAAAAAAACATAGAGCAGAACATAGAACCTTCTCCTGAAGTCGGTCAAAAATGGACAACTGCATTAAGTTTTGAACTAAGTCTGACCTTCAACTTTAAATACACTGCTGTTTACAAAGAGAATCAATAAGTTCCTACAGAACCAACAGCATATTAGTGCCAAAAATCAGCTATATTTTGCTATATGCACTGTCAATTATCGTGCCGGCTGAGCCACTACATTTTAATTACTTGGAGCAGTCTGGGTTTGGCACTTGATAAGATTCAACAAATTAAGGGCGGAGTATTTTTAGAACTTACGCTTTTGATTGGAAAACGTTCATGATTAAGGCAATAAAAATCATCTTACAATGGGGTAATTATGGCTTGCGAAATTGCGAAGGATCAATAGCATTGGAATTTGCAATTAGCAGAGAGAAATATTATACTAATCACAATTCCAACCAATATTATTAAAGCTGAAAGTTTGTGAGATGTGATATTATGTAGGTATATATTACCTACCTAATATCACATCTCATCTGTCAATGCGAAAGTTCGGATGTTTGTTAACTCTTCATGCTAAAACTACTGAACAGATAGATTTAAAATTTTGCATAGATTTAGTTAAAGACCTGGATTAACATATAGGATTTCTAACCCAGCAAAACGCATGCAAAGCTGCGTGAAGAAGCTAGTATTTATAACAAATCAATTATAGTTGAACAGGAAGGAATATGCATTATGTCTATTCAATATTCAATCATAGTCAAACAGAAGTTGAACAAGGCACAGAATCAAATGTTTTGGGGCCATCTCTAGTGAGTTAACAGGCCAAAATAGAATGGTCACAGCTAAATATAGGAGATGTAGGTTGCGAAAATGTTTTAGGAAATCTAGTGTAGCATTTTACTCTTATACAGGACATTTAGTGTTATTATTTATTGTTTTGATTTATGTTTCACGGAAATACCTTACTGAATTGCTTTAGCCATAGTAATATCTAGTAACATTACTACAATCTTAGAAAAGTGCATAACTTGCTCTGTATTTGGCAATTTAACACACATTTGGCATTTTGCAAAATTAAAATTAAAATTAAATCAGAGTCTGTTGTGTGGTCATTTATTAGCAAGAAGTTTCAAATAACTCTAAAATAAATAGTGTTTTCCATTCTACCAAGTAAAAGTCAAGAGACAACTGCTAATAAAGAGAAATTAAATTATTTAATTAGTGAAGAGTTCCAAAGGTTATTGGCACAACAGTGCATTGACCTGTGTTAAGTTTACAAATCCTATCAGTCAGGTACCTATTATACTTAAGCGAGGATTGAAAAATCGGCCCTTTAGACAGAAGCATAGCATGCAATAATCACCTTTGTTTTCTTTGTTCTTATGAATGATTTAAAGAAAGAAATCAATATTCTGGACAATCCATCCATTGACCATAGATAGATAATGCATTTGTTTGATAGATATTTTGGATAATATACAATATATCATTATAAATTGTAGACTATGTGTTATTCTAATGTATAAGCTATATTATTGTAAAGTTAAATATAATAAGTAAGTAAATAAAAATAAAAAAATCCATTCAGTAGTTTTTACATGAAAGAGTAACAAACATCCATTCATCCATGCATACTTACAAACTTTCGCGTTATATATATATATATATTTTGGGCATTGGGCTAAGAGTTTTATATGCTTCTTAATGCCAGCTATTTCATGTATGGTATATGCCCATCAGCTTATACATTTCTTTGGTATTTTTATATCCTATCTTCAGGGGTAATTCTCTTAAGTCTAACTCAAGAGAATTACCTTCTTTTTATTAAAACTGAATTTGTAACAAAAACTAAAAATACTAAACATATATTGCCTGTTTGTATGTGGTAATACTGTGGTCATGCTAGGCCTTTTATGATAACTACTTTATTGAGAAATCATGCAGACCAACAATAATGTAACACTCAAGAACTTTCAATTGAATAAAAAGTGTTGCAATTAAAGTAAAATACGAAATAACTTTATGGAAAATCACCATCACCCAGGCCTAGATTAGATTGTAGAGATTGAGTTTGTATTTTAACTCAATAACTTTAAATTGTAAAGATATGAAATATTTGATACCTTAACCACACTAATTCACCCACTGATAAGTTAGGCTAAATATTTTGTATAGGTTTTAGTATAGCTTATTTCTTTTTGAATTTACTTTTTATGCTAAACAATGTAAATTAAACACATTCACTAGTTTCTGCCTGGGGCAGAAACTAGTGAATGTGTAAATACAGAAAAGTGAATATCCCTGATGCAAGGTTTATCTTGCACTGGACATATTAAAACAGCACAAAAAATGATCACACACAACAAGGGTTCCAAAGGTTACATACCTGCTTGCAACTCAGCCAAGGTTTCCGCCAGTGTCCTGGTCAAGGTTCCCCACTCCGACAACTGGCCCGTGATCGGTGGCAGGTCCAATTCCTTTCCTTCCTTCTCCCCATCTTCCGGCTTCATCTTCAGTTTACCACCAGGTAATGTGAACCTCTCACCAGGACTTGACATCTCTTGCAACACTTGCAGTAAGTAAGGAGTCTGAACTAAGCATTGCATAACAGAGTTGAAGAAGCAAGTATTCCCTAAGTTTGATAACCCCCGAACTCTGTTCAGGCCCCATAGGGCCTTGTCTTTTGCTTTAGAGGTGCTAGTAGTGTCAGTTTTAATGATATCATCTACTGTCGGGACTTCTATGTTTGTTTTGTAGTATAGTTCAATAGGTGGTAGGGGTTTAGGGCTTGCCGAAGCTGTGGCAGCTTGCTTTTTGAGGTATTCAACACATTCATGCAGCTTTTTAACACTTGCAGGGGTAACTTCATTGTTGCAACTGTAGCAGTACACTTCCCAAGAGGATGTGTTGGTGCAGAGCGCATGACAGTCTGAGTGGGGGGTGTTGAAGTGGTGGAGGGCATGTTTGTTCCGCGCGCGGCCACACAGTTGCGACCCGCACCGAAGACACATCCATAGCGTGAGGTCCTCTTCAAAATCTGGGTCAAAGACCTCATTTTTAGAGGTTTTACTGCACTCGGCGCACTCTTTCTCGAAGCCTACAGTTTTCAGGGTCTTCTTGAGGCGAGTGAGGTCGACTGCCTTGCCGACGTGAGGACACTCGGATTTCACGCTCTCATCACAGGATTCAGTCGATTCGTCACCGTTCTCTCCGGGATCTCTTCTCCGTACCATCTTTTTCTTTACCATTTTCCCGTTGAATCAGTGCAACCGTCTGCAATATGTAACGGGATACATGTGGTAAGAATAACTTCGTGAACACAAAAAGAGAAAAATGTCAAATCCGTCGATAGCCATTGCACGCGTGACAACGCACATTCATCGAATTTACGGAGTAGGAAGCCTATATCGCTGCCAAGATGCTATAAATAAAATGATCGCCTACTTACGTTTGATTACGACGTGAAATAATTACGTTTGGAAAGTCAAAATTGCGAAAAATCTATTTTTTTTTCTGGATTTGTCACAAAAGTAAACCACAGCTGGCAGACATATTGCCAATTCTGCCAACATAATCATATTGAAAATAATTGAATCCAATTTTTTTCACCCATGGCTCCATGACATGAATCAAATGTGGAATCGATTTAATGACTAAGTGATCAATCGATCATCAGAAAAATCGACTAAAAGTGAAATTCACGACCGAATAGCCCCCTTTTACTAATAGCGCTACCTGTTAGCGAGTAGCAAAACTAAAATTCTGAAACGTCAACATGATCGTCGTGCAATGCAATGAAATGAAATTTGGAATTTTCTAATCATATTGTGAACTTGTTGTGAATTTTCCTTGAAAAATTGGTATTTATTTGTAACCGAAAGCATGGAATTCACTTTTAATTCGTAGAAATTGTTTAACAGTGCCGTGTTGTACCACTATGTAGTAGGAAACCTAAGTTATTTACAAAATAAATAAATGTAGTGGTTGTCTCAGGATTTTCGCAAATTAAATTGTGAAAATGTCGCTACCGGGGAACGGTATCTTTGTGGTGCAGGGCGAGATGAACATTCTCGTCACTGCGATGCGTCGGAGCACCCGTTGGGGGTCTCATTCGTTCCTAAACGAGGAATACGACGTGTTGATGAGAACCTTCCAGGATTTGAAGACTGTCTTGAACCAAGTGGATGATTTGCGACTTCTAGACCCTGCCACATACTTGGGTCCTTTCTTAGAAGTCATTAGGAGCAAGGAGACAACTGGGCCTGTGACTAGCCTAGCTCTATCAGCCATACACAAGTTTTTATCATATGGACTCATAGGTAACAAAGCTTATTTGGTTCTACAAATCTAATAAAAAGACATAAGCAACCTTATGTCTTTTTTATGCCTCAGGCTATTTGATTGATCAATCAATATCAAATTCTGGTACATAATAGTGAGTAAAATTATTGTACATTAATCATTTAATTTAATACCTAATAACTTTGGTATTATTACTCCATTTCAAAATGTTACAGTACTCACAAAGTACAGTATAATTTATCGAATAGATTCCTTTAATATTGCTTCCTGTTGCATTGCTAAGATATTCTGATTATACACCAATTTTGCTCTATTTTAAATAATCTGACTATTAAACTCATATTTATAATGCGATAAATACCTGTGTAGTTAATTGGTCTGATAACGCAAGTGTTTAAAACTTAAAAGTAATAAGAATAACTTATTGTAAAATTGCATGAACCATAGTTACATGAAGGTATTTTAATGAAAATCTACAATTTTATCCTATTCAGAAATACAATAATATTTTTACAATGTCGAAGGAAAGTATTTTAACCATATTTTATTTTTACTGGAATGCAAGCTCTCAGGCCCCCTGACCAAGATGCAACATGTAGGTACTACTAATTATAACACCTTTCCACCAGAGACGTCAAAGTGTCAAACCAACCAATATGATCTTGTGCCTAATTAACAATAATAAACTAACATTCATTAAACTATTAATAATAATGACATCAAGTGAATTATAATGACATAATTCCATAGTAGGTATGAACATGATATTTTAAAAATAAATCAAATTACATTATAAAAGGTTAATAATGTTGATACTAATAATCATATTGGAGGGTTTGACACATTTGCCTTGGCTACTATTGAAAATCTCTTGTAGAAAAATCACCCATTATAAGATTTATAGGTATGCTATATAAATAAATAAATAATAATGCTGTACAATTCACACAGCATTATCTAGCCCCATGGTAAGCAGAGCTTGTGTTATGGGTACTAGATAACTGATATACATAATACAATACATTACATAGATAGATATTTTTTATTATACATAGAAAACAACCAGAACACCTGGAACAAATATCTGCAGATCGTACACACAATTGTTCCGAGGCGGGAATCGAACCCGCAACCTCCTGCGTCGCAGGCGGACCTTCGCCCACCGCGCCACATCGGTCGTCATATATCATCCTTTATAGTTCTATTCATAAATTCTTGTGCAAATTCTTTTCATGCCACCTTCTGATGTTATGTATTAAGCATTGTTGTTTCCAAACAAGGGACTATTTCAGCGATTACACTATACACCATAACTACGTAGCAACTACGTAGCATAATATTGTCCCTGAGCTTTTGTGATAATGTAGCTAAACACTCATTAAAAAACCTGAATTTTTTAAATAAAATAATGCAACTAATTATATACCTCAATCTAACACACTTAGGTGATAGTTAAAGCTATCCTATGAGAAAAATAAAAAATTTAAATTAAATAAGAGATCATATACTAATGTCATTTAAAACGGGATATTTACCATGATTTGATTTTTGAGTTATCCAATATTTCGGCACAGTTTCATGCAAAAGACAAAAAATGAAGGTAGATGGGTATGTCTGCCCGTAAAAACTTACTCGCAGTGCCTTCAGTTATTCCGTGATCATGGCGCATGAAACTGTGCCGAAATATTGGATAACTCAAAAATCTAATCATGGTAAATATCCCTTTTTAAATGACTTTAGTGTTAATAACCATGATACTTTCAATTTTAAAGATCATATAATTACGTAATATCATTTTATTCTGCTCATTGACATACATATTGGATTATTGGTTTTATTGAATTCATTGCTTGTGATTTATTATGATGACTACACTATTGTTTTAGGTAATACCTGTAAAAATAGATGTAATACTTTGAATAAATAAATAAATCTTTCTTACTGATGATAAAACTGCTGTGTTTATTCTTACAGATCCAACGCACCCGAGCGTGCCAGCAACAGTTGAGGACATAGCAGAGGCAGTGACGCACGCTCGGTTTGTCGGGACTGATCACTCCTCAGATGGAGTGGTGCTCATGAAGATATTGCAGGTATGCACGCGATGATAAAGAATCGCCAACCATTGGGGTAAAGTTGTTCTTGAGTAGAAACCGCGATTCGGCAAACGTAGGACGCCTATCGGCCAGGCGGGGTGACGATCTGCGAAAGACTGAAGGCAGATGCTGTATGCGGCAAGCTGAAGATAGGGCGCTATGGGGCTCATTAGGGGAGGCCTATGTAATGTACAGCAGTGGACTAATATAGGTACAAACTTTGAAAGGCATGTTACTTATACCCAATTTTTTTTAAATCTGCGGATGATGATTATTTGAGATGGTGATTATTGTGGTAGCAGATTATACTAACGTCATTTAAATCAGGATATATACCAGTATTTGATTTTTGACTTATCCAATATTCCGACACAGTTGCATGCGCCATGATCACGGAATAACTAAAATTAAATCATGGTAAATATCCCGTTTCAAATGACGTTAGTGTTATAATCATGATATTTTCAAGTTTTTTTGGTAGCACATTATGGTTGTGTGCTTATAATTTATTGTATCATATACATATCTACGTTTGTTCCCCTGCACCAACTAAATTGACAAGAAGAATCCAAAATGATGGCTTAATCTGAAATCAATAATAATAAACTTATAACCAGACACTAAGCCAAGACAAATACAAGCAAGCAAGGGAATCAGCCATGTGACCTCTTAGAATTTGCAACACCTCAACTCTTCCCAGGGGACATTCATCGAAAGGCGGGCAGCAGCGCCTTACAATATGAATAATTTGGCGTGTTTTAAAAAACTATAAACCGAATTCAATATCTACATTTTTCGTCCATTTGTCGCGCATATACTTAATGCAAATATAAGACTTATATCGTTCTCTCATGGAAGCCATTGTCAGCACTGGACCAAAAAAATATGAAATGGGACCACACGGGAAGCACCAGCTTTCAAATAAAAAAAGAATCATCAAAACCAGTTCACCGAATAAAAATTTCTGAGGTAACAAAAAATATACAGTTGAATTGAGAACCTCTTACTTAAGTTTGTAAAAAAAGCAACGAAATAATATATAACTCACATTTGTGCGTGTAAATTGATGACAACCTGCGAAAGACTGCAGGTAGATGCTGGATGCGTCATGCTGAAGACGGGCGCTATGGCGCTCATATTAGGGGAGGCCTATGTCCAGCAGTGGACTAACAAAGGCTGATGTGATTATAGGAGGTTTATTAATAAGTTTATTTACCACACAGGTTCTCCGCACACTAATGCTGAGCCCGGAAGGAGTGATGCTGACAGACGAGAGTGTCTGTGAGATAATGCTGAGCTGCTTCCGCATCTGCTTTGAAACCAGACTCACAGGTAAAGGTAGTGTCAAAACTGATCATTCAAGGTATAGAGTGGTAGTTGGGACTTCAGTTGGGCTCTTTGGGACTGCAAATTATCTTATATACGTATATATTAAATGCATAGGTATTTTCTTTTATTAGAAACTAGCTGAGCCCCGCGGCTTCGCTCCCGTGGAAATCGATTTGTCAAATGGTTTTTTAATATCCTATGTTAGACTCCTGGTTCTAACCTACCTCCTCACCAATTTTCAGTCAAATCGGTTCAGCCGTTCTCGAGTTATAAGTGTTGTAACAAACACGACTTTCTTTTATATATATAGATGTGCACTGGTATCTTCTGGTATTTGGTAAGTAATATTGTGATTAACCCCCTTTATTTCTCATGAACATTTTCTTTGATTTGCATATAAGTTTTATTATAAATATCCTATGGGTTTTTTATGACCTGAAATAAATGTATTATTATATTATACTAGCTGACCCGGCGAAGTTTGATCCGCCTTAGAGGCAATAAAAAGGGATACAAAGTATCCTATGTCCGTCTCCTGGTTCTAAGCTACATCCCCTCAAATTTTCAGCCAAATCGGTTCAGCCGTTCTTGAGATATAAATATTATAACACGACTTTCTTTCATATATATGACTTTCTTTTATATATAGATATAATACTTAATGTTACTAAATCACTACCATTTCCCCAGAGCTTCTCCGCCGTAACGCAGAGCAGTGTCTCCGAGATATGACGCAGCTGATCTTCATGCGGCTGCCGCAGTTCCCGCCGGAAGACGCCGCCGCGCTGGCAACTCTCAATAGCGGAGGACTGTCGCTCAAGAAACGAGAGCGGCTCAGCAAGCGGCGCAGCTTAACTGCTGTTAACAGTGAGTGCATATATCTTTTTTTTATATATACCCGATTCGTGGAAAGCCTGGCAGGATGAGCGACCTGTACAATAGAGAGTGGGCCCTCCTTGCTAAGGACCGAGATGAGTGGAAGAAGGGGAGGGAGGCCTTTGCTCTGCAGTGGGACACTCCGGGCTATATAATAATAATAATAACCCGATTCGTCCTACTGCTGGG
The DNA here is from genome assembly GCA_947044415.1 of Eupithecia dodoneata. NCBI lineage: Eukaryota > Metazoa > Arthropoda > Insecta > Lepidoptera > Geometridae > Eupithecia > Eupithecia dodoneata. Next base: position 10,862,001 of record OX345672.1, on the reverse strand, counting down.
CAAAGGCCTCCCCCAAATCCTTCAACTCAGTGCGATCACGCGCGATCTCTCACTAAGAGGAAGGCGTTAAGGTCGTCTCGCACGCGCTTTCTTATATCTTATAAATATGAAAATAATGCTGGGCAATCTACACAGCATCATCTAGATCTTACTTGTTTATAACACACAATAAGGTTATACGCTGCCATAGTTTTTTGTGTTCTTTTTCTGAGTTTAGTTTTAGTCTATTTTTTATTTCTGCTGTGGGCAGGGCAAGGCTAGTTCAACAGTCAAAAGTCGTATGTCAATATCAAAAATCAATGAGAATGCTTTTAAAAAATCTTTGACTATGTTACTTTTAATTTAATGTCACGAAGAGCCATAAGTTTGTAAAAAATCTTTGACTATGTTACTTTTTTTTTTTATTTAAATTTAATTGTTATAAGTTCTATTTAATTCATATATGTATACGAGTAGATGGAGTGTTTGTATATTACTCCAGCCAATTTAGGTGCATCCAGTATAGTTCGATATACCGTTTGTAAAGTAAATCATCACTTGCCTTGTTGTAGGTAACACCTCCTTGGACGGCAAATCATCGAGCGAACAGACCACAGCTCCGGTAGATGACACAGAGAATGACAGTAAAACTGAAAATCTAAGGCACAGGTAAGAGTTATTGGTCATCAAAACTAGATGGCAGCAGTCAGACAAAGGGGTTTGAAGATTTTGGTCATAACATCGGCCACCATATTTGGATGGACGATATTTAAACAATGATTTGTTTAAGTCTCGTCGTCTATGTATATATATTTTTACATATGTTTTTAGTGGAAGCTTATAATTAGCCCCCAGTAGCATATCATGCATGTTAAATCAAAACTGTAAGTTTTCCTAAAATTCGTAATGTTATTAAATAAATAACGTCATAAAGCGTCAGGTTTCTGAGATATTCATTTAAGGGTTAACATGTCCTCGGCGCGAACTCGTCGGTAGACGAGCCCTAAAAGTATGCTATCTCATCTTACATAAAGTGCGAAAGAGTGCGCTGCGCTAGGATGAAATGCACAATTATTCATTCCTAAAACGCCCGCGTAATTTTTTTTAACAAACCTTTAGCTCAGGGTTATTAATGTAGAAAAAGTGTTGAGTGCATCTTATCAAAATCAATTTATTTCTACTTTTGAATAAACAAAAAATGTCTTTATCTTTACAGTCTGAAAACAGTGAAATCTATAGGTTCCTACCTATATGTTATTAATAAATATATTTGATCCCAGCCAAGACAAGAACCTGATAAACGAAGCAGAGATAACCATAGAGCCAGTCGACGTGACGACCAAGAAGCACACCCGTCACTCGTCTATGGACCTCGCTGCGAATGACAACACACCCATAGCGCAGCTGTTAGAGAAATGTGTCAGTAATGACACTGACACGCAGAAAGAACCTTCTTCTGTGCACGGTAAGATTAAACATATTATATTACGTTCTTGAGTGGAGACTACGACTCGGTAAGCGTCGTTTAGGACGCCCTCCGGCCAGGTGGGATGACGACCTGCGAATGACTATAGGGAGATGCTGGATACGGCCAGCTGACCAGAAGACAGAGCGCTATGGCGCTCTTGGGTATTTGTATATTATATTGTTCTTTATATTCCGGATACTATGACGGAACAGCGTCAATGCATTCGAATGGCATTCATGAACGAAGAAGTGTTGTAATCAATATGAATTATTTGCCATTTCACTTATAATAAGATAGGTACACATTACTGGCGGCCCCGGCACCAGGCAAGCCTACAACCTGACACCGGTGGATTATTAATAATTTTGTTTTGTCCTTCACTAATAATTATTCGATTTGACAGAAGAGGAACCAGCCGAACCAGACGGTGTCGCCGCCAGCAAGCCACCCTCCACACCACCACCAGACCAGACACCAGACACCAGCCCGACCGACAACAGCCCGACAGACAAGCCAGCAGACAAGAAAGAGTTTGAGGAGTACGTGAACCACCGCGGCATCCGCTTCCGGCAGTCGCAGCCGCAGCTGCAGCCCTATTCGCTCTTCTGTGTGAGAGAGCTCTTCAGGTAACTACTGTTTTTGCTAATATAATGCGTAAGCCCTCAAACTCACCCTCACCCTATCCCAAATACGACGGATATTAGTAAATATCAACAACTGTTGTGTTAGGTTGTGATGGTATTAGCACTCTACTTTCGATAATAGGATAATCTAGTCCAAAGTCTCGACATAGCCTGATTAACCAGTCCATCCACCACAATAACCTGTTTTTATTTGCTTTAATTTTCCTTTGCAATAGTTTCTACAACGGATCGCCAGGTGAGGGATGTTCGTGTATTATATTGTGCAGGTGAAACCTACGTGTAGCCCTCGCCTTTAGATTAATTCTTATAAGTGTAGCCCTCGCCTTTAGATTAATTCTTATAAGGGTGTCTGTGCTGTCTGTATGTAGGATGTCCCACTCATGCCTCCAAAAGGGACACATGCAGGAGATCATAGAGAAAATTACAAACATATAATAATACTAACGCATGAGATACATGAAGCTGGTGTAGACACAGCACATCTATACTAATATTATAAAGAGCGTATGTTTGATTTTTGGTTTATTTGTATTGAATAGGCTCCGAAACTACTGGACCGATATGAAAAAAAATTCGCCATTGGGACGCTTCACTATCCCCGATGAACATTGGCTATATAAAATGGTAGAAATATGAAATTCGAATTTAACGCGGGCGAAACCGCGGGGATCAGCTAGTTACAGTTAAAATTGTATAATCCTAATGTATTGTTACCTTTCCCCAGGTTTCTCCTATCCCTGAGCAACCCGCTGGAACCTCAGAACACGTCTGCGATGGTCCACCTCGGGCTATCCCTGATCGGCACCGCGCTGGAGGTGGCGGCGGACTCGCTGCCGACCTGTCCCTCCTTGCTGGCGCTCATCAAGGACCAGCTCTCAAGGAATCTATTGATGGTGAGAATATAATAAATAAAAAATCAAACATTAAAGCGCTTTATTTCCTTTAGTCCTAACAGGACTCTTGGACTTGGAATAAATAATGCTTGACAATTCACACAGCATCGTCTAGCCCCAAGGTAAGCAGAGCTTGCGTTATGGGTACTAGATTACTGACACACAGAATAGTCAAGTCACATTATAATCAAGAACATTCAACATAATACATACAGCAATACATCAATTGGCATTAACAAAAACTTTTCTTTACAGCTCTTAAGCACCGAGCGGATATCAATCTTCGCGCTCGATCTTCAAGTATCATTCCTTCTCTTCGAAGCGATGCGTTTTCACCTCAAATTCCAAATGGAGGCCTACTTCAAGAAACTCATCGAAATCATATCCGCTGACACCAGCAAAGCGATCTACGAACTAAAGGAAATCCATCATCTAGCTCTAGAGAGCTTAATACAGTTCTTCAGAATACCCGGACTATGTACTGAGCTATATCTTAACTACGACTGTGATGTCTACTGCATGAACGTATTTGAGGAAGTAACGAAATTGTTATCAAAGAACGTAGTTTCGTCGACGGCGTATGAGATACATCAGTTGTCGCTGGAAGCGTTGTTGACGATTCTAGAAGCGATAGAGTTGGGGGTGAATGCGAGTAAGGAGAAGATAGAAGAGTTTCCGGTTTTAGAGGAGGGGGATGAGAAATATGGGAGGGGGGGACATGTTACTTTGGAGCTGGGTGAGTTGGAGTTTTATTACAATTATTTTAGATATCTAAAACCGCTTTAAAGTCACGCAAAATTGTCGAAAGAAGTTTCGCTTATCGACTACGTAGTAATTAAGAGAAAATATTATATTTTTGAAGGTATCACAAGATGCCTAATTTATTTTTAGAATATTTTCTTTGTTCAACGTAATAAAAAGATAAAATAGGGGGCGGCGCTTATGCGCCTCGGTGTGCCGCCTTAACGATACAAATCGAGTGAGTGTATCCGTTACTAGCTTACATCCTGTAGAAAATATCAATCACACACTAAATTGAACTCTATCCCCAGGCGGCATGGACGACAGTTCAGTAGTGAGCGACCACGTGACTCACGACATCAGCCATTACTTCTCCGGAGCGCGGCAGGCGAGGCACAAACCCTCGGACGACGCGCCCACAGAGGCAGAGTTGGACAATGTCAAGAATATGAAGAAGGTTAGTGTACTAGGTGCGGCTATATGTGAGTCACGATCATGTGACTCACGACATATTATTTTACCGGCATAATATTATAAACAAACACGCAAACTAGCGAATGCTCATTCTATCCGCACTCCGTCATATTCTTAGAGTTAACAGAGACAAAGTATTCTTCCCTTGTTCTTATTCTCTTTCGTAGAAGTTAAACGAATGTGCTTAGTGTAAATAGAACAATAAATAAATAAATAATGCTGGGCAAATCTCACAGAAACATCTAGCTCCAAGCTGAGCAGAACTTGTGTTGTGGGTACTAGTATGTATATTATAAGCACTAATACAACGGGTATTTATCGCGTTTATTTACCTATTTTTGCCGACGTTTCAACAGGTTTACGCACTGTTATGGTCACGGGATGACTGATATATAATGTGCCTTAAATAGTAACATATTTTTTTGTCTTTTCCAGTGGGTAACCCAAGGCACAGAACTCTTCAACCAGAAACCCGAACGCGGCATAGAGTTCTTGCAAGAGCACGGCGTTCTCAAGACTCCGCTCGACCCTCACCAGGTGGCGCTGTTCCTCAGAGAAAACCCTGATCTGGATAAGAAGATGATCGGTACTGTATTGATTCTTAACACTATGTGATAAGGTGGTTTATATTCGGTTAGTTAGAAGCAGCAAGCATAGCTCTTGCAAAACAGTGTGAAATAAAGTAATTCGTAGTCGGTTTTTACTTTTTCCATAACAAATTATTGACACATAGACCCTTATTTACGGTGGTAGAACACACGTAGGTGGACTCATGTAAGACAACTACCAAACCCATAACAACTCACAGTAAGTTAGCAACATAAAGGCCAAAACACGAAAGATATAAAACAGATAAGGATTAGGAAGCAAACAAAAATAGACAGAATACAAGTAACAGAACGATTGATCGTTAACACTTTCATTGGTACACTTACACGACGCATATGGTGATCTAGTACTTGTTCTCCGGTACCGCACAGGCTGGACAGTGTAAGCGTTAAGCTAGCTATACAATCGTGCTAAATTATGCATATAAGCTATGAGCTTGGTCGTGTTTGACTCAATTCAGACTTTTTAGGTAATAGTTGTTTCTTCTAGGTGAATACATCTGCAAACGCTCCTCCCGAGGCGAGGAAGACGACGGCCCATCCGTCCTAGGCGCCTTCGCGGACAGCTTCGAGTACCAGGGGCTCAGGATCGACCAGTCGCTGCGTCTGTACCTAGAGACGTTCAGGCTACCAGGCGAGGCGCCGCTCATCTTCCTAGTGATGGAGAGGTTCGCGGAGAGATGGCATGTGAGTGGGATGTAGTACCAGGGGCTCAGGATCGACCAGTCGCTGCGTCTGTACCTAGAGACGTTCAGGCTACCAGGCGAGGCGCCGCTCATCTTCCTAGTGATGGAGAGGTTCGCGGAGAGATGGCATGTGGGTGGGATGTAGTACCAGGGGTTCAGGATCGACCAGTCGCTGCGTCTGTACCTAGAGACGTTCAGGCTCGACGTGACGTCGTGACAACACTTTGAAATATAAAAAAAAACTAATATAGATACTATTATCTACGTTATTATTTAAATGTCTCCAAGTGTAGCTTAACGAACAGTATACAAGTTTACAAATAGCAATCATTTGACTGTATAAATCCGTCCCAGAAAAACATCAACAAGACATTCCTGTTCATATCAATAATTAATAAAAATAACATTTCTCCACCTTCACAGTCCACAAACGGCGAACCATTCGCTAACACCGACGCTGCGTTCCGGCTCGCGTACGCAGTGATCATGCTAAACATGGACCAGCACAACCACAACGCTAAGAAGCTGAATGTTCCGATGACTGTGGAGGACTTTGTGAAGAACCTTCGAGGGTGCAATGGATCAGGGGATTTCGAGCAGGGGATGTTGGAGCAAGTGTTTCATTCTATCAAGTAAGTTATTGGACTGTGTTTATTACGAATATGAGATAAATGTTATTTTCAAGGTACACAAGAGAAAAATGTTGATCTGATCAGTAGTTCTGAATTTGCAAGTGTCTTTGTAGTAAAATGTATTTATGAGTCTCGGTTGCACATAATCTTTTAACTTTCGCTTTTAATGAGGCAGCAGCGCATCGAAAGTTACCGAGTCAATGATATGTCGTTACATAACCTTAGCGATTACTGATGGTTTCCTTGATACTGAAGCCCATAAGCATTTTCTCTTTTTTACCCTTTATCTACCATCCACAGAAACGAGGAGATGGTAATGCCAGCGGAGCGCGTCGGTCCAGTGCGCGACGCGTACCTCTGGCGGGTGCTACAGCGTCGCGGCGGCACGCCCGGCGGCCGCTACCGCCTGCAGCCGAACGTGCACCCGCACCACGTGAGACTGTTCACGCTGGCGGCGCCGCCCGCGGTGAGTCTATCTAATGAACAGATGGTAATACCAGCGGAGCGCGTCGGTCCAGTGCGCGACGCGTACCTCTCGTAGGGTATTTAAGACCGAACTTGGTCTTAAATATCACAACAGTAGTATCCGTACTGCCCTTACACTACGTGTGCTCGCGGTCTACCCTCAAAAACACTTTATCTCCTCCATTTGTATCAATCAGGAAATCATTATAATCTGTAACCGTTGTTCATTGTCCCCAGTTATCAGCACTATCGGCAGCGTTCGAGCGAGCGTCGCCGCCGACCGCTGACGAGGTCGAGCGGGGCTTAGCGCGGGACAGTCCGGCGCTGACGGCGCTCCAAGGGTTAGAGCGGGCCGCCGCGCTGACGGCTCGCCTGCCCACGGACGCGCTGACGCTGGACTCGCTGACGCTGACTCTCTGCAAGTTCACCGGGCTTTTAGCGCCGCCGCACGCTGGATATATTGCTATAGGTATGTGATGAGATGCGAGATGCTGACGGTAAACAATGAGACTTCTGCCGAGTTTGTCTTTTAAAGAGGCCTTTAACGCTGAGTTTTCGCTATGCATGTCTTCACGTGTAGGAATCACAAAAATGGCATTGAATCGCATTGATAGAAATCGTAATCGCAAAAAAAAGTTGACCTAATACTTATATTACGAGTATTTACTTAAAACGATGTAATTGAATTATAATGTTCTGCTCTCTCTCTCTCTCTCTCATCTAATAAACATAATTTTATAAAACTTGGCTCACATCCACTCTCAGTACCTATTGCCACGCCCTGCCATTGGTACCATTGTGTTTTTATATATTACCTAGATACTCAGACCTACAAATGTACACAATGATGCAATAAATATGAATATCTCATAATGCCTCTTGTTCTTGCTAACTTGATTCCTACACGTCGTTCATTCTCCCGTTTGGCCTCATTGTCTGACTGATATAGAATATTCCCTTATCCCCAGGTGTATCTCTTGGCCAGTCCCTGAAGGCGCAGGCGGCGTTGCGGCGAGCGTGCTGCGTGGCGGCGCGTCACGCGCATGCGCTGCGCGACTCGTGGCGACATCTGCTGGAGATCGTCAACACGCTCTATGTAGGACTGCTGTTACCCAAGGTCAGTTACACTAAAATAAATAAAAAATAAAATAAAATAAAATGTAGTTGAGAATACCTCACAATTCGTAGACTGCATGTTTCTATTTGGTTTGCTGTATAAATGCGCAAGATGTTTCTATTATTTTATGATGTTCACCGATACATTACAGATGAATTGTTTTTGCTACTTGTTGAAGTTAATGGCGGGCCGGCCTGCCCTGAGTGAGTGAATGTATGGAATGAAGGCTGGAATGAATGGCGATTGATCGGTGACTGAATGAGCTCTTTGCTCTAGTTGTCTTTGGTTGTTTGCCTAAACACTGATCATTATGATTTTTCCTGTTGTCGAACGTAAAATCTTTTGTATTCGACAGAGTCTAACGGACGTAGAAGACTACCTGTCTCCAACGGGCGTGGTGTCGCTGGCGCGCGAGCCGCGAGGGAACGAGGCGGGTCTACTGTCGAGTATCTATTCCTACATCGCACTCGGAGAAACTGGTAATCAAATTCATTTATTGCATTAAATGCAGTGGACTAACATGAGCTGATGATGATGTTGATAAAATACATGTTATAAAAGTTGTTATAAGTAATGGGATGTAACTACAATCGTAAAAACAATCCTGGCTTTTGTTACACCACCGCTGTCATAGCTTTTCTTACAATTAACAAGAAAAGTGTGAACTGTCCAGCATTATAAATAAAAATTAATAAATAAAGTCATTTATAACGGGATATTTACCATAATTAACCAAATTTTGTCACGAGTCCTGCAAGGTCTAACTAAAGGAAATAAAGCACTTTGATATTTGAGTTTTGAGCTATCCAATATTTCGGCACAATTTCGGGCGCTATAATCACGGAATAACTGAAGGCACTGCAAGTAATTTCTTATAAATAATAAATAAATAATGCTGGACAATTCACACATCATTATCTAGCCCCGTGGTAAGCAGACAAACAGATTCCTCTCACTTGTTTTCACTACGAACGTTACCTGACCACTATTCTATATCTCAAAACTCAAATACCGTAACTCAGAGACCGTTTTGTGACTCCATTACAAAAATCTGTTACGTCCTTTATTTTTTAATCGTCATCATCATCATCAGCCTATAGCAGTCCACTGCTGGACATAGGCCTCCCCCAATGAGCGCCATAGCGCCCTGTCTTCAGCTTGCCGCATCCAGCATCTACCTTTTTAATCATGTTTGTTTTATTTTTTTGTGTATTCAGTTCCAAATAAAAACTATTCTATTCTAAATCATGGTAAATATCCCGTTATAAATGACTTTTAAGGTATTTATTTTAGTATATATGTTTATTTTATGAACATTGTCTGTCTGTAGGTATTCGAGCACCGACCCCCCACGAGAAGGCGCTGATCGACGCGGCGACAGAATGCGTCGCCAAGTGCAACCTGCCCGGACTGCTGATAACAGAGACAAAGTTCCTGCAAGTTGAGAGCTTACAGGTAAAGTACCATAAACTTAATTCTAAAATACCCAGAACACTCGAAAATAATATCTGCAGATCGTACATTGTTCTCGAGGCGGGAATCGTACCGGCAATCATCTGCGTCACAGGCGGACGTGTCTATATAATATCGTAGGTGACCATAATATATTTTGTGTTACGTACATTTTCTTTATATAGAAAGTAGCTAGTAATTTATTCCCTTTATCCATCTAGCCTAGCCAAAACCTTGTTGAATTTAAACACGATCCGTTCAGTAGTATTGGCAATGTTTGCACAAAAATCATATCAGACATCTATACCCTTTATAATATTAGTAGTATTATCTCTCTAAAATGCGGTACAGGTGGCGGTACATATAGGTCCCTTGTAGTCACTCGAAGAGACGTCTCGCCTTGTATGTCCTGCCGGTATTTAGGGTTAATCTCAACTTTTATCAAGACAATTTTTTTAAATCTAATTTTTAAATTTTTATATCTAATTCTTATTTAATTATTAATAATCCATGTATTTTATGGAAGAGCAGGACATCCTGGCACAAGTATACTAACTTACTTAAAAGGATGTCCTGACAACTGTCTAGCATGTAAAGTAACATAATTTTATACAAATAAACAATTTTCAATTATTATGAATTATGTGACATTTGTAAACAGACATTGCACACTGCACCGGTAGAAATTACTTGCATTCTGGTAACTATATCTAAACTTTCTCTATGAATTCATAACAGGAGCTGATCCGAGCTATGGTGCAAGTGGGCACTCCACCGGACGCCGATAGCCTCCAGCTGAACCCTCAGTTGGAAGATATCACGATATTCTTCTTGGAACTACTCGGACAGACTTTAGTACAAAATCGGTTAGTTATCGTCTCTTCTCTCTCATTAAAAAAATCATTCAGCATTATATAACCCCACTGCTGAACCCTGGAACCTTCCCATGGTCCTGCCTTGCGGTTGCACGGACCGAAACTGTGAGAAAGGAGTCACTCGGGTGACTCCAGACTCTACAAATCCTACGCACTTCGTCCGGAACACTCTCCCTTCTGGGGCATGCCACATCACATCACAGACTTCATTGCCGGGCTGCTCCACCCCAGCTCGGTGCTGCTCTGTGCTTCCTTCCCATTTCGAAAGTGTGCCTTCCTCAGCGCCTAATTTTGTGCCACGCTTTGGCGAACCTCTTGAGCTCGCCAATGTTGGCCGCGTTGGTAATTAGATCTGCGTGGTATATCGGTCCCTCATGTCCGCCCTTTCTGACTACCCCGTTAACCAATGACCGGGGTTCATTGGTAAGCGGGGTAGTCAGAAAGTTCTATCGCGTACAAAGGACAGTCTCACAACACGTGTTCCTTTGTTTATCTCACTGCTGAACGTAGACCTCTCGAACTGACTGCGCGAATTAACAAATGATCTGTCTCCAGAGACCGTCTCCCCACCGTGTGGGACGAGGCCGGCAGCCACATGCAGCGCGTGACACTCTGGGCCGCGACGCGCAGCCCCGCCTGCCTGACGCGCGCGCTCACCGCCCTGCTGCGCACGGCCGCGCGCCTGCTGCGCTGCCACCAGTGCGCGCCGCAAGCCTTGCAGCACGGTGCTGTGCTGTTCGCGCTGCCGTACAAACTGTTTTACCAGCAGGCTGTGGTGGTGAGTTCAGTACCAACAATTCTTACATCTTCTGTGGAACAAACTAATACAATTAATCTAAAGTTGGTGGTTCGCGCCGCAACGGAGTCTGTAACTGAGATAGTTTAAAAAGTTTTTATTCGCAATGTCACCAAACACTTCGTCGATTGTTCGCCTTGTAGTATGGCCGTAGCATTATACATCTTACTGGATCAACGATTCGAGTCTCAACGTTCGTCAACGTTTAACTCGTCATTTTGGTTGGAGACTCAAATGGCTTCGTGATACAGCTGCGACTGCTACTGAATTGCCCCTTAAAATGTGAATTAGTAAATAACGACTTACATTTTTTTTATTTGACGACTGATTTGGCGCTGTGGACGAAGGTCCGCCTGCGACGCAGGTGGTTGCGGGTTCGATTCCCGCCTCGGAACAATTGTGTGCACGATCTGCAGATATTTGTTCTGGGTGTTCTGGTCGTTTTCTATGTATAATAAAAAATATCTATCTATGTAATGTATTGTATTATGTATATCAGTTATCCCATACCACCCATAACACAAGTTCTGCTTACCATGGGGCTAGATAATGCTTTGTGAATTGTCCAGCATTATTTTTTATTTATTTATTATTATTATTTCTCACACCCTTAATTTCAGATATCGTGTGGAGTGTATGAGCTCGTGAAGACCTCAGCTCAGAACGTACACTCGGGCGCGGAGTGGGACGTCGTGTTCGCGCTGCTGTGCGCCGCGGGCGCCGGCGCCTGGCCCGTGGAGCGCTCCTCCGCCACCGTCCTAGCGAGCAGTAAGTACATTATATGCGTGAATGTACCTACGCTAACCTCCCATTCTCGCTGCCCGTTAGCGGACAAGTTGTTTGGCACCATCTATACCCAATGTTATGCTGACCTACCATTCAGGCTCGGAGTGGAACGTGAAATACTCTAACATTTGGATATGAACGTCTCAATGTAATCTGAACTTCTACAATCCTAAATAAAAGTAATGACTATACCTATCTTCAACATTTAATATATTATTTTTCAATTCCAGCATCGAGCCGCTCCGAAGGTTCGGAAGACGAGAGCGAGAGAAGGCCGACCAGTGCGTCTTCTGAAAGCGAACTGTCTCACTCGCCGCAAGCGCAGGGCTGGATTATGGTAAACCACAATCAATCACGTTGATCTATTTCCCCAGCCGATGGAGCGTGTCTTTGTGGATAGTTATCACTGGTCTTTAAACGTTTACTATATACCAATATTTTGTCTGAGATGACGCGCAATATGTCATTGATTTCTGTGACTTTTCAAAGGCTTTTGACTATGTCTGTGTATGTTATGAAACTCTCGTATAAAAGCTACATGCTTATAAAGAATGGCCTACTAAGCGTTAGACTTAATAAACTTGTTGAGCTTATTTAGGGTAGTTGCTGGGTTAAAACCAGTTGGGTCAATACTGAGCCAGTCTTATTTTTCATATACATGAACAACTTAACCTAACCATGGACTAAAGCTTAACATTCATTTCCCAATCATTCGCAGGTGAAGAACTCATCCGCCCCTAGCATAGACTGCGGAGAGTTCGGCGACGTCCGCCTGCGGCCGCACCGCACGGCGGCCCTAGCACGATGCTGCGAGGCGCTGGCGCTCGTCATACGCGACGTGGCGCACGTCACCCCGCACAACTGTCGCGCCGCTGTACGTGCTGTCAGGATATTCGCACGGGCTACGTTACACGCAGGTATAGTGTCACTAAAGTCATTTAAAACGGGATATTTTCCATGATTTGATTTTTGAGTTTTCCAATATTTCGGCACAGTTTCATGCGCCATGATCACGGAATAACTCAAAATCATGGTAAATATCCCGTTTTAAATGACTATAACCATGATAGGTTCAGAAGGTATAGTGTCATTTTAACACTTAAAACGATACAGTTGAGAATCTAAATGTAAAGCGTATTCTTCGTCCTAAATAATTTTGCAGCCCCTGTGTATTATTATCCTCCTCCTATTCTTCATGGTCTATCAAAACTACGCGATACTTGTCTTTTTTAGTTATTTTTTTTTTTAAATTCTTAATTTTTACTAGCATTTTTGTAAGCTTTAAGACGATTTTATGATAAAAACTCGTAGTTTGAAGAAACATTTTTCTTCCAACACAAACTAGGTTCGTAGATAACCTGCTTACGTCATTGATGATTCTTATTCAATTGTAAGTTACTGCATCACATCATTTTAGTTTTTTATTTGGGAAACTAAAAGCTTTTATTTAGTTAAAAATAGAACATACTTAGAGCAAAAAAAGCTAACTATCATGGGTATATCTATCTTTCCAGGCAAGAAGTCCAACAAGTCTGGCGAGGAGCGCAAGTCCCGGCCGAGCTCCGCGCGGCGCCGGACCGAGGGGTCCAGTGACGAGGAGACCGATACCCTGGACCAGTACCACATGGTCAGCATACAGGTCTGTAGCTCATCTAATTATTACTGTTAAAGCTAACTTACTAATATTATAGACTAATCTCAAGTTACCTGTTTGGTGAATGAGTCCTACGCAGGTGCCAGTTTATCCAAAGAGTTTGTAAAAACCACCGAATCGCTCACACGAATTTATCATCAAGTCATCACAAAATTGAGTATTCAAATATAGTTCATATTTGAATAATTTAACTTTTAGATACATTTTTTACCTACGAATCGAAAAACAAAAGAGGTTCTATGTTCGACTGTATGTATTTTTTATTATGTGGAAAATGATGCCAAGGGGTTATTTGTCCCGAAAATTTTAAAATACATAACTATGTAAGGAATTTTTAGTCGGTTTCTTTAATCAATTTAATTATACAGTGTCAGAATCAAAGTGTCGCGTCACGGTGTGAGCTGGCCCTTAGGAAATACACAACGCTTAGGATTCCTTTGCTCTAACAGTGTTATTTTGTTCCAGCTGCTAGATCTAATGCACACGCTACACAGCCGTGCTGCTCAGATCTTCAAGTGGTGGCGAGACGAGGCTGAGCAAGAAGGTAACAAACTTACTTACATACATAATTACACAGTGGATTATACAGAATTAAACAGATAAACATTTTATTAAATTTGTCAAATTATACTTCACAATTTTTATTCTCAATTGCTAGTCTCCATTAAGTTACTGGCCGCCGTGGCCGACATTCGGCTAGAATGACATCATAATCTGGTGTACAATAAAGTATTTTTGTATTGTATTGTATAATCACATTAACCACACTGGTAATGAAACCCAACATATGTTTTAAAATAAAAAAATAAAACCAGTTTGATGCAGGCACAAAAAGACCCATATCACAAACAAAAATACAGTGCGCATCATCATCATCAGCCTATAGTGGTCCACTGCTGGACATAGACCTCCCCTAATGAGCGCCATAGCACACAATTCAACAATATTAAAACTAACATAGGTAAAACAGATGCCTATTTTTTATATCCGTCCATGTGGACAGAAATCCAGTGCCTGTATATGGGATTGGCCAGGTTTCAGCCTCAACCTATAGGTACTATTGTTACCTATATTATTATATGTATATAGTATGGTGTATTGAGACAAATGTTGTAGGTGCCGAGGACTATGACCTGTGGGACGTCGCGTGGATGCCGCTGCTTCAAGGAATTGCTCAGTTCTGTACTGATAGACGGAAACAGGTACAATTCGGACTACAAATATGAAACATTTTGGCAAAGACTTCATTATTCTTTGTTATATTTTTTTTACAAAGTGCAAACCTTTTTTTACAGTGAATGTACAAGATTTACCTACAAGTTTTTAACCATAAAATAATATCTATCTATGTAATGTATTGTATTAATATCAGTTATCTGGTACCCATAACACAAGCTCTGCTTAGCTTGGGGCTATATGATGCTGTGTGCATTGTCTGGCATTATTTATATTCTATGTTATATTATCCAGGTGGCAAACAGCGCGATAGCCTACCTCCAACGAGCATTACTAGCACCTGGACTAACAGCCATGGCGGGAGGCAGCTGGGAAGCCTGCTTCCACACAGTTCTGTTCCCATTGATGGAACAACTGCCGCGCCGCGCAGATGCCACGGCCAGGGCCAATACTATCATGTGCAAGGTAGAGTGGACTCTATGTGCTGTAGATAGGACAGTAACTGCTATAGCAGGTGGCAGTTAGGTGGCAATGCCATTATGTGCAAGGTAGTTTTGTCGAATGACAAAAAACTAATTGCATTTCAATAACGTTCATTTGGTCTAACAACGTTTTGATATACTTAATAAGTATAAAAAAAAATGATGTAATGTTTTGTTGATATAATTTAATGCAATTTTCTGAGTCTTGAGTGCAGCTTCCACCAGCCGTAGCGAGGGGCACCGCGCGAGCCGTAGCGGCCAAAGAGCCGACATAAGTAATATGTTTTTGTGGCTACTTAGTTTGTTGTGATCCCCAGGTGTTCCTCCAGCACCTGTCCGCGCTATCCCCGCGGCCTTCCTTCGGGAGCCTGTGGCTGCAGGTGGTGGCGGTGCAGCGGGCGCTGGTCTCCGCGCCGCGGGACGATGCGCTCACGGAGGCCGCGCTAGAGTCGCTCAAGAACATGATCCTCGTCATGGACTCTGTCAGAGTGAGTATACTGCACTGTACTCCGCAATACTCCGAATACAACATATTTTATGTCAACAATGACTTTTGGGAACCTACGTCGAGTCTTCTCGTCATCTAGTTATGTCCTACGGAGCTGAGACGTGGACACTCACGATAGGGCTGGTCCACCAGTTCAAAGTCGCTCAGCGAGCTATGGAAAGAGCTATGCTCGGGGTTTCTCTGAAGGATAGGATTCGTAGCATATCTCGCGAATAACCGACTACCGTTGGGGTAAATGTGTTCTTGAATGGAGACCTCGACTCAGTAAATGTATTGTAGGAAGCCCTCCGACCAGGTGGGATGACGACCAGCGAAAGACTGCAGGGCGATGCTGGATGCGCAAGCTGAAGACAAGACGCTATGACGCTGTTTATGGTAGGCCTTTGTCCAGCTGTGGACTAACATAGGCTGATGATGAAAGACTTTCATGAATTAAAATGTTGTATATAAATAAATAGTAGTTAATTTAACAATGAGTTGCGTTTGGGCAGATATTCAGAAACGGCGACGGGTACAACGAGCTGTGGCACGTGACGTGGACGCACATCGAGGAGTTCCTGCCGACCCTGAAGGAAGAACTCTTCCCTGAAGGTACACCATTCATACTAGCTTCTCTCTGTGGCTACGCAGGCCATTTTGGAAGATAAAAACAGGCAAAGTGCGAATCGACTCGAACACGGAGGGTTCCGTACAATCGTGAATAACTATTAAGCAAAAACCTTAAACGGTTTTTAAAAAAGTAAAAAGATATGACGCGGTAACCATTAATACTTGGATACTAATAGCGTCCGACGTTCCTTAACCGCGGTGATCGGTACTCAACTTGCTATGGACTTGGGACCTTTAATTTATACAGAATTATTTCATTTTATTATTTGTTTTTGTAGCGAAAGTATATAAAAGTAGTATTTATCCTTATGCTCGCGATAACATGAAGTTAAGCAGAGCTTGTGTTATGAGTACTAGATGACTGATATACTTAATACAATACAGTAAAAGTCTCCTTTGTGTTGACCCGTGATACCAACAATCTTTTTTTTGTTCCAGCTAAAGACAGCACCCGGGCAGCCACAGTGCCCGCCCACATGCAGCCGCCCTTACCCGCCTCCCTGCCCACCATCGTCGCCGTCAACAGTAACAATGCCCATCCTTACCCCCACATGTCTCCCGTCAACATATCCCAAACACCACCTCTAGTGCCCAATCTAGTCACTCCTATACCTCTAGTGCCTAATGTAGTCGCTCCTACACCTTTAGTCATGGCTACGGGGGCGCTAGCAACGCCTGTGGGGTCCTCAGTGTCCCCAGTGGGGTCATTAGTGACTCCAATTGCATCTATGGGGTCTATAGCTACGCCTGTGGGATCAATTTTGAGCCCTACAGGGTCAGTGGCAGCTACACCAGCTCCGGGGTCACTGATGAACCCCACAGGACTGATGACCCCCGCACCTCCGGGGTTGCTAGCGACCCCCGCGCCCGTGAGTGGCATGGTGCCGATACGGAACTCGTTGTACGAACAGACAGGACATACGTCGGTGTTGTTGCAGCCTTTGAATGAGGTGAGTTAAACAAATAATTTAAAACGAGCTGCTGTTTTATTTATTCATCAAACTTGACCTACAGAAGAATATACATTCGTAAACGTCAAACATTATTTATAACCTAAAGTAGAGAACTGAGTTATGGTATAAAAAGAAGCCTATGTTTTATGCCAAGCCTTGTTCTATTTGTATGCTAAATTCCAGCCAGATCCATTCAGTAGTTTTGGCCTGAAGACCTAACAAACATCCATCCATCCCAAGCTTCTCAACTTTCGATTAAGTTTTCGTTACTACCCGTATAATAGTTGAGTTGAATTAATAGTAGATTAGTTTAACGTCGTTGCTATGTAGACGGGTACTAGGTTCACTATTTGCACAAGATGTTTGGCTCGCAGTTTTTTACCTAAACTTAAGTATTTCCAGGTCTCTAATTATCTAATTAAACATAGATAATATAGGTACAAGTACCTCACACACCGCAATTTGACGCAATACATTCCATTATGGGGATGAAATTGAAACTAACATATTATATTTCTATTTCAGATGAAGTCAACTCCGATCGGCGTCGCCCTCCAAACGCCGATGCCGATGTTATACCCGCAAACTGACCCAATCCCAGCTCAAAAACCTTTAGAACCACCCAAAATTGAACCCTCCGCTCCACCCACAGAGACTATTTTACAAAAAACCGACAATCTATACCAGCCAGAGAAAATAGAACCTTATCCACCTCAAATAGAGTCTACACCGAACATTCTAGACCTCAATTATGATAACATACCAACGGATGTCGAACAAGGCGAATTATACGCGGAATACCTAACAAATCCTTACGAGGCCAAAGAACTAAGCTCTAAAGAAGCAACTCTATACGATCCTAACGACAAAATTCCTCTTATTGAAAAGCAGACATCGTACAGCGAAAATGTAACCCCACAGCATACAATTAAAGCTCAATTTGGCTCGACAGATAATGTTAGACAAGAGTCGAGTATATTCAACTTCGCGAGTTACTTCGGTGCTGTGAGCGAGAAGTCAGCCGAGTTTGACAGCTTGGTGCAAGAGGGATAGCCTGAGTGTAATGTGGGCACGTGGCTGTAAGAGAGGGGAATAGCCAACGTTCCTACATAGATATTACAAGTTTACAAACGTTTCTTAACTATAACCAAATTATACGATTCATGAAGTAAAACTTTTGCAACTATCATGGTTATTAACACACAAGTCATATATAACAGGATATTTACCGTTATTTAAGTTTTTATGTATCCAATATTTCAGATCAGTTTCACGCGCCATGATCACGGAATACTGATGATGACTTATATTTCATAAAGTACTATCAATGACAAAAAATTGTATTTGCTAATTTCTAAAACCGTTTTAGGTATATTAATGTGATATTGGAAGTTCTTCAGCAATTTTCTCGGTGACTATACGTGCCCCGAAATATAACTATGGAATGTTAATTATTTAGTAAGCACGTTTATTAAATGAGTACACTAAATGCGCTCTTATGTGGTGGAGTTAGGGTTGACAATGTATTGATTAAATTACGCAATGATGTTAGCTTTTTTCTGTTTGTTTATTTATTAAAATTGTTTTATTCGAGTTTTTAATATGGCGGCCTATTTTCTTATGGTTTCTTTTACATTCCAGGCCTTATTTTATCTTGTATTCTTTTTACGGTTTAGCCTAAAATTTAGAACGCTTAGTATATTTTCTGTAGCATACTTTACTTATCCAGCCTTGAACAGCAGATTGAGATGATTTATATTTGTACATAGGGTTGATTTGTATCAAAGCAAGCAACATAGAGATGTTCAAAATTAAGCAACAGCATGGTGTCAAGATGCCTGGGGCCGTGTTCTTCTAACCAATCACTTTACTATGGTATCGTCGGTAGAAAACCAAAACTTGTCAATGGTGGCGACCATAGACAAGTTTTGGTTTTCTACCTTAGATGAAAGATACTATAGATAGAGCGACGTGTAAATAGTCGAGGTTGAAACGTCAACACTTCTATCAGAGGTACAAATAGCAACACACGCACTATCTGGAATTTCTTTCATCTAAGTATTTTACGTGGCAATTCTGCGATGATATCATTGTCATTATAGTAAAGCGATTCGTTTAGTAGAATTGGGTTTGGTGTAAGCCGGCCCTGTCTTACTAAATTATCTCCTTTTACCCAACTGCGACAAAGAGGATAATGTTTTTGATGTTGTTAAGTGTTTGATAATATTTCTATGTAATTGTAAGTTAACCATGTTGTCCCTTCGTTAGCCTTTTGTTGTTATTTTGTACTTTAGTTCTGGGTGGCCGATATTTAGAATATGTATTGTAAATTATGTAATTAATTCAGTGTTTGTATAGAGAGTTTATGATATTCAATCCGTGTATTATATGTTTAATTATTAATAAAATGTATTCATAACCAGTTGTGCTTTTTACTTGGATTTCTACAAGCGAGGCACTCGCAGCGAATCAATAGGCAATTTCTCCTTCGTCCACGTTCGTCACAAAAATTTCATAACTGGTTATGTATCAGGATTTTTTTCACTGTTTCATAACCAGTTATTAATCAAGAATATTTTCTATTTTCGACGTGTGACACACTCATAGTTTTGATAACGTAGTCGCACGTTATATGTTTTATTGTATATCACTAAGTGCTGTTGGGTGTTTTTCAACTTGGGGTGAAATGTGAGGATAATTTGAATTTGATATTATTGCTTACCTATGATATTCTAGCGAGCCTATGGGTTGGACACATTAGCTATCAAGGAAAAACACCCTCATGAAGGTCCCTTTGGTCACAGATAAGAACATATTTTACCTACTGTAAGGTTTCAACAAAAACAACGTTTAAAAAACAACAGTCTATTGTTTATTTCATAATTATTTACAGTTTATACAGTTCACCTTCACAGAAGGCATCCTAACTCAACTAAATTCACACAGTCAGTTCAAGATGTCAGACATCGCAAGTTTCACTTTGGACATATTTATAGTTCACTTTCGATAACTAATTGTCATATTTTATTGCCATTTTCACGAGATAAAAGTCTATTCTTCGAGTTATACATATATGTTCACTTGTCCAAGTGATAAAAGATAGTTCTTTGAGTTATATTTCTAAGTAAATTCATGGTCTAGCGTCTTTCCTCGCAGTTCACACAACACGTTAACTGTTTACTACACTATTATCTAGCTCCATAGAGTCCGCATGGAATGCGTCAAGTTTATTACAGTTCGCGGATTTACACTGTCACACTCTAGAGACGTGCAAAGGTCTCTTGTAGTAAGGATGGTGCGGCCTCAACAATGGCGGCGCGGCGACGCAGGGTACTTTTCTCGGCGGACACAGCGCTCGGCGCCACACCGCCGCCGACTTCCTGGTCCAAGCCCATGCGCCCGCCGCTATCCCACAAGCTAGGCACAGACACGTGGACATCGCACCACCGGAACCTCCTGTGTGGGCACTGCCAGCCTCCAAAGCAGCCAACAACTCCAAGCTACTATGGATCTCTCTAGATCTAGCTTCCCAGAGCCGCACGCATGTCGCGGACGCCGCTAGCGTTAGATACAGCGCGCCGGCGGCGGCTGCGCGCGCTGCCAAGCGGCCCACGCGCCTCGCTCCGCGGGAGTCTAGAGCTCGTCGCACTCGCAGGATCCCAGGGCATGCGCCGATGGCGAGCGCGATAGCGGTGAGCAGTAATGCGCCTCTCGGTACTGCTATGAGAGCCGCGGCCGCCGTGTCTGCGATCCCGCAGGTTCCGGTGAGCTCATCAGCTGCCACGCGCCGCAAAGCCAGCGCTGCCGCCGTCCAGGCGCCCGCCCAGCCCCACGCTCCAGCGTGCAAATACGCAGCCGCTCGCTCCAGAGCCTCCGTCGACCACTCACTAGCGGCGGTGAGGTACCACGCCGCACACGCGCTGGCGAACCAAGCGTCCGCAGCCAATGTAAAGTAGTAGGTCGTTGAGAAGAAGGCCACGCAAGTTGGGGAAGCTAATCCGTCGGTAGCGAGGGTCCCACCAGCGCAGGAGACAGCACCAGCGCCCATCCAGCCTCGCACCGCGTAGGCGAGGGCAACGATCGCGTGGCACGCTGCGGCCCACACAGCGGGACGCTCCGGATAGCGGTATCTTGCTGGCTCAGCGCAGAACGTCAGCAACGCGAACGATGTGGAGAGGAGAGCCAACCACGCGAGGACGCTCATCCAAGTTTCAGCGGAGCGCTTTTCTTCCTGCGTATGCGCGGCGTGGAGGCCACAAGCCGGCCTGCACTCGCCGGTCGGAGCGCGAGCGTGTGCTGGAGGACAGCCACGGTCGCGGGCCTCGTGCTCTCTGAACGGCCAGTGCTCCGGCTGCGGCGGCGGGTCGGGCTCAGCGTCGCTAGCGTTCGGCGGACGCATGCACAGTCTCCTATCCGGTCTGAGAGGAAACGCGTTGCAGTCCAGTGGGAGTCTAGCCAGCTGCTCCTTGCAGTCCTCGGCCACGGTCTCGCAGACCGCACGGCAGGCGCTCACGGCCCCGGAGACCTCCTCGGAACAGAGGGGCGCGAACGCGGAGCAGATTAGAAAGCGCGCGTGGATCGAACAGCCGCTCGAAAGGATGTCTTCATACGATGCCATCTGGAAAGAAAGAAAAATGTTGCTTAGAATAGTTTCATGGGCATAGAAATTTAAAACTACATGGGGCATATTGTTATGCTGGTTTTATGGCTAGGCAAAATTATATTAATTCTCGCGTCTGTGCACGAGTCGCTAATCAGTGCATCAAAGTTACATTGCAGTTGGTATAAGGTATAAAGGTTTAAAATCATTTCAAAGAAGAGTTAACTAAGAATCCTATTTAAACGTTTCGGAAACAAAGCGTGATAGCATTCAACTGCCCCGACATTCCCATGAACCAGCAGTGGTTCCACAAAAACCAGCGAACCTTTCCAAGGGTAGACAATGGCAAGGTCAACGGGAGTCGCGTTTTTGTGCGGCCCGACGACGGATGTCACGCAATGACGGACGTGCGATGGATGTCGGTTCATTTTGGGACATCAAACTGGTAAATTGGTTACGAAGAAACGATTAGGTATTGAGCTAAATAAGCTGAGAGTTTTTTAGTATATAATTGATTTGATTTTAGTCGGTTTTTGTCGAAAATGTTGGTGTAGGTTCTATCCATTACGATAAGATAAAATGATAAAAAATCAGATAAATAATCGACCAATTATCAGAACCTTTTAAACAATGAAGTGACTCTGATTGAATTTGATAGAGATTACGAACAAAATAAATAAATACCTACCTAATGCTGAACAATTCACACAGTAAGTAGGTATCTACCAACTCCGCCCTAGACGATTTTGATTTGACAGAAAAAGATTCCCCTTGAAAGCCAGTTTATTTCTGAGCCTAAGGGCACAACTATTGTTGTCAATCCATTATCTTTACAATGTTGTAGGAGCTCGTCGTTTCAACGTGGCATTGTGCACAAGTAATTGAGGCTCGGGACAAAAATCTCGTTTCTCAGAATGGCCTTGGGCGGGATAAATGTTTGAGGTAAGCAAAGCTGCCTCTGATTTTCACTTTTAAAAATAAATTTAATACATATAGGAGTATGAATCATTATTTACATATTGTGTGGTGGAGGAACTACCTATTCGCAAGTTCAATAACTGAACGACTCAAAACTTTTATAATCTGAAACGGTGATGAAAGATTAAGAGTCAGAACGAGCAGCCAACGTGTGTGTGTAAGTATGGAAATAATATAATAATAAGAAAAGATCTTGTAATTTCCTCTGCTGGTCATTATGCTTACAAGGCAACAAATAGCTATCCTGATCTGCCTCTATCGACTTCCTGCGAACGCTTCAATGTCTTCGACTCGACCACGTATCAGAGATGACTGAATTAAAGATCAAAGAATTGTGCCATTATCTTTCCATCCCTTTGATCTCGTTTCAAAACATCTGTTCCATATTATTTTTCTAAAGATACGCCTTAATCATGAATCTATTTCGGTAGTAAATCGAAGCTGTACCTACCGCAATCGCAACACATTATAATTTATCGTTTGATCGCGTTGCTTTTGATCTACAATGTTGTTTCGGTGAGTGGCATCTTTGTTGAAATGAAACCGTTTAGATTTCGTTTGGGAGTAGTTTCTTTGATGTACATTTCCATTGCGATTCCGTTACTAAGGTACCTATATGTTTTCTTATGTTTAGCAAGGTCAGTCTATTTATAATTTTCCTATACAAGTGGTTATGCTTATAGGTACCTAGGTATATCTACAATCTCCTAAAAATAGGGTTTTGTTCTCTTCTAAACGATCCACCTTTGATTGGTTGTTTGATTTTTTATATTATGATTCTGTTATGATTTTTTCTAAAAAAAACTTAATATAATCGACATCTCTACTACCCTTAACTCGTTAAGGATCTAAATTCCAATCCAGTTTTTGCGGATTAACATAGGATCAAGTAAACGGCCCCAGCAGTGGCCTAATCCTATTAGAGAACGGTAGATTGCACTCGATCTGAAGTAGTTCTATTCAGTTCCAACAAAAGGATATTTTTAAGCTTGCTTTTGTAAACTAGAAATAAAAATGTATGTTTGCTTTTGAATCGGATTGCCGGTTCCGCTTTAGTTACGGTTGAGTCGTTATTTGATAAACCTCAGCCCTCGATTTTATTTTGATTAACATTTTATGGATTAACATTCCATGTGTTTTTTATGTGTAAAAGTGAAAAAGCGTTTTCTAGTTTACATAAAATAACGTTGTTCTGTTACGTATCATTATGTACCTAATACGAGTTTTAAAAAAAACCAGCAATCTCATGCAGTTCCGATGAGGGAGACTGCTATTTTCGTTACCTTTATATGAACTTTATCTACGCGACTTATACATGGTTTGAACAGCTTTGCCCAGCGCTCTACTGCCTTCCTAAGATCGCCATAACAAATCATCTTACAACTTAAGAAATCTAGTATTTTTATTATGCTAAGCTAAGTCTTGTTTCTGTGAACTTAGGTACCTTCCATTCTACGAAATAACACATATTTTAATAGGAATATTTCTCAGAGTCGTATTCTAAATTCCATGTTACTTGATCGTTCTTTAAATACAACAAAATGCATTTCTTAAGAATCATTTTAACAAACATTTGCTCACTTAAAGTGCTATCGGATGTTTTTGGATCACATACAATACAAGGGCTTCAAACAACTCATTTATGTCACACTCAGAGTTTTCAAAGCAACCTTAGTGCCTTCAAATAAGGTCGACATTATCCAGTCTGAATGTCGTAGTCATCGGTAGAGTATTTACTCGAGATTTTGTTTACTTTAGCTGATCCATTGAGTCCTTAGCTGGTATTTATTTGCTTCGGTAAACAATCACTTCAAAAGAGGCCGATTGATCGATGATGTCATGTAAAAGATATTTTGATAAGTTGACTTTGTGGTGAAGTCATCGAAAATCACTCGACTCTACCTAGAACAAACTTTTGTGGCCCGCAAAGAATTGTTGCCGTTTTACTTAGACTAGTAGGCATACAAAAACCTTTAAATAACTTTTTAACAAAGATAGGACAACTGAAAAACAGGGCCCTGATTCCACTAAATAAATCGCTTCACCATACCAATAATATTATCTTAGATTATGACATGACAGATTTTGACATTTTACCATCGATGAAAAAACGGGTTAGTATCAGTTAGTTATGGAGAGACGCGTGTCAAAAGTGTCAAGGTTCAAACATTCTGTCAATCTCTGCAGCGCAGGCAGTAGGTAGGTATCTAGAGTTTTTTTCATATGAAGACGATTCTGCGACGATAATAGTAGGTAAATGGGACCCAGACTCGAATTAGAACTAATTATAACAACAACACAATAAAACAAAACTCTATCGTATTTATTCTAACTACTTATCTATCTATGTAATGTATTGTATTATGTATATCAGTTATCTAGTACCCATAACACAAGCTCTGCTTACTATGGGGCTGGATAATGCTGTGTGAATTGTCCAGCATTATTTATTTATTTACTTATTGCACGTAGATACTTACAGATTCCTAGTCCGTCTGAAAGTCCGTTATAAATTACTACTTATTACTTACCGAATAAAATAAAAAAATACTCATAAAAATTGATATTTCTCTGCAAAGAAACAAACAGTTCCTTTCTTTCCCATTTCTACAACAAAGGGACGAACGGCGACAAAAAAGTTAATTGCCTTCGTACGAAAATAGCCCGAACGATGCGCCCGCGCTTTGAAGTTATAGCTTATTCACTTCTAGCTGGATTTGCGGGAAAATGATCCTTATATCAACCATCTAAAAATCTTATCCATTACAATAATGGCTATATCAGTGTCAAAAGAAATTGAACTGTTACCAATTGATGTTAGGTTTGAAATTTGCTTGAGGTTGGTGTAGAAAATGGTGGCCTAAGGTGCGCAGGAGTGCTTTGATGTTACGGTCTGAGTATTGCGATTGCGTCGGTGGTTATGAGATGGGCCGTGGCG
Source organism: Eupithecia dodoneata (assembly GCA_947044415.1). Classification (NCBI taxonomy): domain Eukaryota; kingdom Metazoa; phylum Arthropoda; class Insecta; order Lepidoptera; family Geometridae; genus Eupithecia; species Eupithecia dodoneata. Next base: position 10,836,487 of record OX345672.1, on the reverse strand, counting down.
ACAGGATATGACGAGTTAGGAGTCATTGCTTTTTGTTGTTCTTTGATGTTTTAGTTTTGATTTTTGAGCTTTTGATAGGTTGTTGTTAAATACAGGATACGCAACTTGTCAAAGGCGAAATTCGTTGAACGGGGTCAATCTTCAAAAGCATTTTTAAGGGCAGAACGCGTGTTAATATTTTTGATAATTTTAGTAATTTTAGTCGTTGACTTGTCCATTTAAAAAACGAGTGGTAGGTATGTGAAAGTTACCATGCAAAACAAGCAGACCAAAAAATATTTTTTGGTTGTATTAGAAAGTAAACGGTAAGTAGGTACAATAGAGATACAAAATATTCCAGAAATAATGCCTTCTCTTCAATGTTGCCCCATCGAACGTAGCAGAACCAAAAATAACCGAACTCTGTCCAATAAAAGGACCGGCGGCGTTTGTTTCATAATAAACAAGAGCATTAATGTCTAACTGCACATGCGTCGTAGGTCGTAAACGCGACATCAAAGTGAGGGCCGTAATTATAGAGTGCATTGATAATTAAGGCAGCACCTCTAAGGACGCACACTTCGTCGTGACACTGCGATATCTTCGAGGCGTTAGTTTATTTCAACGAGACGCTCGCTCGTATAGTTAGTAACTTAATTAAACTGAATCAATCAAATTAAAGCTGGGTGACCTATCCTCTCACTCTCTGAATCGTCGATGTCTGATGATTGAATTCTAAAAAACAGATAACACAACAAAGGAAGGAATAAAATAAACCTAATAATCTTAATATTTCTGTAACTTATGTTTTGTTTATATTTACGGATAATATATTGTATGAGTCACCATAATGATGAGTCCTCCATGACCGGTTAGCATTATCATATCGTACAAATAACGTAGATAACTAGCAGGTACATACAATAAAAGTGAAGATTGCGATCCAAACTCGGTGATTTTTCACTGACTTCAGGTCAAATTTATAAGAAGCCCTATATCCTCCACATATGTACAGTTGACTAAGCTGCTATTGGTATAATATCGCCGCAATAACAATTTCCAAGAACGCCATTACTCCGTAACCTAGATATGCAAGAAAGCAATTCAGTTTACAACGTTAGATTATCACATCCCTCTATAAACTAAACAAATAGGTATAGAGTACATGAAAGGCGCCGCTATGTAAACACTGCAGAGTTCGGTGCCGATCGGTTGAGCCGGTTTATTTTCATAGGCTACCGACTTTTAGGTACTTAGGAGTAATGCGGGCTGGAGCTAGGATTAATATGGGGCTAGTTAACTGAGGTTTTATTCTAATATACAAGAAAGCTTCTTCAATTGAATATCTACTTAATCTCCTTAATCTTGAGTAGGTATACCTTGGTTACCTACTAGAAATCTTAGGTATTGGCAAAAAAATTCAATGTTTTTACTTCATATAAGAATAACATAGGCACACACAAGCAAATTCAGAATCCTAAACTCGTCTTTTAAAGTCGGTTTGAAAATACACTCATAATTAATAGTTCTTATTAGTGTCCTAAGTACGTCCACCTGCAAATACCGCTTTGCCTTGTAATTTTAGCCGCAATAGTTTGAACATGGGAACCCGCGAATTGATGAATAAGATTATTTACAGTTGTAATATAGTACGAATAGTACGGCGAATACCGACGGCGTAATGTTACAGGAAATTATTGTTTGAAATATAATCGATGATATGGTAGGTAAGGTACCCAGTTACCTCCTTTATGCCTAACCATGTGTCGTATGGTTAGAAATAGCTACTATATTAATGGGTATTTTGTTTCGTAACTTAATTTTCAGATGGAAGGTACGTCAAAATAAAATTTAATATTAGAAAACATGCTTTTTTTCCACAGACAAGTCATGAACTTCATGTTTCATGGAAACTTTACGGTAAGTACCTAGCAACTTACAAATTTTCAGAGACAACATTAAATCCTAACCTTCTTGTCTGTCTTACAAGATGACAGATAATTATATGATTATGTCGTGGACGGATGAAATCACCCGGTTTTGTATTCAGTGCGAGAAATCGTAATATTCTCTTTGGTGAGAAAATTTCGAAACTTCATTGTAGCCATTTCTTACACGACCTAGTTTCTCCAGATGGCTCTTCTCAATGCTTCCTGATTTATCTTTAAATAGGGCTGCTACTTCTTGTTAATTCTACATAACCCAGTTAATGGATCAAAATGTTTGTTTGAGATTACTTGCAACTTTTGTAAACTCATGTTAATATCTTCCTGATTCTATTTCGGGGAAAATTGAGTTAATCCTAAACATATTGCTAATAGAGATAATCTACACCCACTATCATACTAAAATTTAGAATACTTATTATAGTTTCCGTTCCTAAAGAGGCGGAAGAAAATCCTATTCTTCTGCTAGGAGAGCTAATGGAAAAACGTAGCATTCATCTGAAAAGAAAGTGAAAGTGCCCGGACGATCTTATATTCATCAATCTGAAGAAAATTCTACAGCTACCAGCAGCTGTAAGGGCCGTTCACACAGCTTCCGTTTTACAGGATCTTTTTATTCCATATGTAGTTATATGTAATTGTAGGAGCGAGACACCTGACAGTGTTCTAGATATGTTCCGAATAGCGAAAAATTCGTAAAAACGGATCCGATTTTTGAACGTTCCCTTATTGTCGAACTATGGATGCCGTTGTTTCAGGGATGAAACAATGAAGTAGCGATCATAATAGGCTACCATCATGGCATCATATATTATTAATGACCTACCATTGCCATCCTGCCTCAGTGACACAAAAGACACGACAACAAACAAACTACACTTTGTCTTCTGTTAGAACATTGTAGTCTCTCATTAGAATCTGATAGAAACGCGTCGTTTGCGCTGTTGCTTGTTCGATAGCGATCTACTAAGTTTTTGTTAAAGTAAGAGTTTTTCTATGAAGTCATTATCTTTACGCTTTCTGAGCTTCTTATCGTTCTCGTTAGCATGGACTACGGTATTCTCAATTTATTGCTTATAAGGGAAGTTGTTGGTTTGTGACGTGATATCAATAATAGCAGTAATTAGGATCATTATCAAAATTAATGAATGAATTGTTTTAAATTAATCATTATCATCTAGCATTCACGACGAGGCTGGGCACTGAATGTGATATACCAAACTAAGCTAACACTTTCATTGCCCAAGATGCACATTTCGGTCAGCGCCCCGTGTAGCTGAGGCGCAGTGAACGCGTTCATACAGACTTAAATAATAATAATCATCATTTATTTCAGACCATAGAAAAGTAACAGATCTTAATTAACTTATTCTCAGGTCCATAGTAATATATACCTTAAAACTAGCATATATAACAGGACTAAATTAATAATAACACGCTTTTTTTTGATTACGCCGACAGCGTGTAGTCGTACGCAGGGTGTCAGCTGGCGTCGGTGCAAGGCGCGGGCAGTGCAGCGGTGTCCCGTTGCAGGCGACCAGTGAACCTTCGGAACTTGACACCCTTCGGCCAAAACTCTGCGCTTAAGAATGTCGAGAGATGATGGGTTGGTACTCTCACCATAAATGAATTGAAGCTCACATTATGGCGAGAGTTCAGCTTCTCGACGCGCATCGTGAACCCGGTCCTCGTGTGTAGGTACTCCTTGGCCTCCACAATGAAGTGAACGCGCGAGACGAAAAAAAATACATTACTGAAATATACATATTAAATATTTTATAACTGAATTCCAAGAGTAAAATAAATTGAATTGAATACTATCAGTATCTAAAGTCATGTCCTGCTCGAAAGCTACAGAAAGTTTCGCTATCACAATTTAATTGGCGGCTTACACCGACTTACGACGCTGGTTGCGCGTGCGCAGCGCACAAACGACTTTACATAATTGGTGCTGAGTTCGACCCCTTGACGAGTAAATAAATAGGCAAAAATCATTTAGTTTAGCACCACTAGTACACATAAATATTTATACAGCGCATTAAGAAAATTACCGAGTACAAAATTCATTATTTTTTTTGAATTGATTTTAAAGAGACAAAATACAAATAAATATAACAAATTTATTTAAAAAACTAGGTAAGTACCTAATTTAAAATTAAATCGTAGTTCAAAAAATTCATAAAGTATTATAAAATACTGAAAACTACAAAAAAATCAAGAAATCAAATCACTGATAAACTAAAACTAAAAAGTTGTAAAAAAGCTCTATAAAAACTGATGTGACCATTAAAATAAATTATTTTTAGTGTAATTTGCGGAGTTTTTTAATTAGGTCGTAAAACTTAAACGCAAACTCTCGACTACCGGATGAAAATTAAATAAAAATAAGAAAGTAACTGCTTCCCACCATCCTTAAAGTGCAAGTGTTAACTACCTATTATCTTGTAATTATTGCTAGTCCACTCAAAATAGATAATTTGTTTGTAAAATCCGACTTAAATTTTCCGTATTTACAAGTTTTTAAATTTTTTCAGGACTAATACTGATATTTTTTTCATAAAAACATTTTAATGTATTAGCTTAGTCTTGGTTTTTCGAGCACGACTAAGTTAGCACAGAAAGTTGCAAACTTGGTTTTACCTACATATATACGAGTACATCCTAACAACATCCCAAAAATCAGAACTATGCCATTTTTGCAACCTATGTTGTGTGTGCAACTATGTTTCAGAGATTCCTGAAACGCATTTCAATACAAATGTCCCTATTATCAGCTATTACTATAGCGTTTCTCTTCACACAAATGCTATGAATTTCCTCTGCAATAGTAGTTGCAACCCATCTCAGATCCTACAGAGAAATAAAACCGGTCTCGACACCGCCGCCGTGGCTAATTCATATTAATCGAGAACCTCTCCTACCATTTACCACAACCTTTATACCCCAAGAAATACAGCTCAGAATCCCATAAACCTTACAATGATGACTATCTTACAGAAAACCATTAGCCATGATAAAATTGCGGTTAAAACAGACTTGAGACTATAGAGATAAGGTCGAGTTTCCGCTGATGGTGCCCAGATATGTTGGTAGATGGTCCCGATTCGATCCGCCGGGGCGTACAAAAGAGACAATCCACAGTGATTGCTGTGGTTTGATGAATACGTGCGCTTAGTATTAATGCTTTAAAAACGCGTTAAATCATGAATTTGAAATACTTTATGGGATTCTACCGCATGGCTGTCGGTAACGAAGCCGCGGAGAGATTATATTATATTAGACTTAGGTGTTCGGTTATCAAGTCAACGCTCATAGGATTTTTCAGAGAAAATGTGTAGGTCTGTGATGCATTTAAGACAAATAATAAAATAAATATTTTTGGTATCGAAGAAATAGAAAAAAATCGCAACAGCGTTCTGTGACCTACTACTCTATAAAATCCAAAATCCTTTATTTCTATAGACTTACAAAATAAGCATATAGCACTCTACATATATATTTTCCCTTGCGAACGGTATTTGACACCGAGCGAGCTCAAATTATCTCAAATCATGTATCCCTTGTAGTTCTAGTCCTGGACAAGGCATCCGAAGCCGAGGACTACGGCTTGTAGGTACCAACATTGTAACACAACAACCAACAGACCCTAGATACCGACATGCATTTCTTTTTAAATTGAAAGCCGTGTCCGGCCGCACGGTGATTGGTCACGGGTGATGCATTCGCCACGGGTGCATGCTGCGCGTCACAAGAAACACTCAAACCTCACCAAGACTTCACCTTGAAGTTTATAGTTAGTACCTGATTTCTTGTCGCGGCTTTGTATGCTTATTTTTTAGATAAAAAGTACCCTACCTAATACCTAACTTATTTTTGATTCGATTCGACCTAACCTATTTGTGATTCGATTTGTCATTCGATACCCTACCCTCCCTAATACATACATAACCTAATTGTTATCGATATTATTCGATTTTTCTCTGATGGTCATCTAATACAATTAGGTAGAGCCAGATTTATCTTAGTTTTTTACGTGGTTTGCCAGCGCATGTGTTATATATAAATAAATAAATAATGCTGGACAATTCACACAGCTTCACCTAGCCCCAAGCTAAGCAGAGCTTGTGTTATGTGTGCTTGATGACTGATATATAAAATACAATAAACCTTTACATACATACTTGGTTATACAACTCTACTTATTTGTTTCTCAGTCAAAATTTAAATTAAAAGTGCGATTTTCTTTTAGACCTCACAGTATTCTTGGGCTCACTAGATTTTTTTATATAAATAGGTAAAACTAGGAAATAGAGTGGTTATTTTGATTCTTTGTTCCGTTTAAAGAAGTGAACTAGTTGGTTACACCGTTATATGAGCTGACGCATTGTGAAATATTCAACATTATTTCATACCAACTAAAACATGAAAGAACCTAACACTAAAATATAACACATAAAACGCACCGCGCGTGAGTCTGTCTGTACGTCACGCACTTAACACTTCATAAACTGGCCGCTAAACGCAAGTCAATATTTCACGTGCGACGGAAATAGGCACGTAGGTGGTTAGGTATACTATACCTAAACTTCATACAAATGCAAAAGTTACTAGTTCTGTCTGTCTGTCACCTTTGAAGACTTAACGGCTTAACGGGTCCGAACAAAAATTTACAAACTCATATATTGAAACTACGCCACCATTCCATGACTAAGAAAGTTCTATGATCTGGATACTGGCAGAAAAGTGGCAAACCGGACATATTCATATGTTCGAGGCATATTATATATTGGAAATATGTATTGCCAATATTAAAGAAGTCAAGGAGATAGTACCTCCTTGGCTTGATCTTTTTCATTTTCATTTTGGTATTCGTACTTATCCCGGGGGTTCTAAGAAAAGTTCACGTGCAAGAGAAGGTGCGGGCTGAAACAGGTCGGCGGTTATTTGGGTGTATTTTTATCTTGTCTGCTTTTCATAATAAAGTTAGAAGCTATCTATAGCAGCCTGTTTGCACTGTAACACGGGAGCTTACAGCTGGCGCCTGCTGTTATCTGATAACGCAGTTAATAGGTCGACGCATCTTCATAGTATGATGTCACGAAATGAGTGTTAACTCATAAAAATTATGTGGTTATAGTAGTTTCACTAAGATTCAACTTCAACTTCTTTTCACTAAAATTAAGTAGGTACATACAAGTGCTTGAAAAGAAGTTGTCGATTATCGTGTTCTGCCTATAAAAGCGCCAATTAACGTAAAAAGTAATAAATAAAATACATAAGTTAATAATGCTGGACAATCCACACAGCATCATGTAGCCCCGAGCTAAGCAGAGCTTGTTTTATGGGTACTAGATAACTGATATACTTAATACAATATCTAGGAAAGAACATCTACAGTCCATTGAAAGGTACCGAAACAGAAAAGGCTTTGTAATTTTACCTAGTCTTTTTTATTCTATCCACATATTGCATTGTGTTCCCATAATTGTTAGATTTCTGATCATACTGAATATTAGAGCATATTTTACGTGAGAGGTTGTGTGGTAGGCCGCCTTTATGTTAATTTAAAAATTCAATTAACGCACCGTAGAATTATATTAACGCTTAATGGGTTGAATGAGATTTGGTACGATCCTCGCTCCCTTAAACACAGGCGCGATAAAAATCTCGAGTTATTGCATTCCGGAACACCACTCCTACCAACATTAAAATGGTTTATATTCTTTCTTCACATTTTACGACGTTAAAATTATTTGTGACTTCCCACGTTGCAACATAGAATTTGCGTTAATAAGTTACTTAAGAATAAAACACTGTTGCATCTTGCAAATCTAAAATTAAAATGATTCAACCCTGATAGCTAATGCCAACCGGTAATTACCATTTACGTCTGCTAGATCCTCCGATAGCTAATTTATAAAAGGGTTAAGGCCAAACAAAAAGGTTGGCCATTCAAGATGGCCGTCAGCGTACGTTCGGAAATGTAATTGACAAGAGAACGAGTCGGGTTTGTCGGGCCGAGATAAACTGTTTTAATGGTTATTTATGCGCCGGCATTCGCTTAAATGGTACTTGAATGGTACCTGAATTAAATGCTTTGCTGTCACCGCGGTTTTTGCAGACTTTACATTGGTTACTGACGTTAAGGTACGGAAAAGGAGTTTTAATTACTGAGTGTGGTTAAATTACATTAAACCTACGTTTAGTTCGTTCAATCATGTGAGTTTCTTGTGTTACAAGTCTTTACCCAAGTTTTGAGGCATTATAAATGTAATTAAATACCAGTTTCAAAGCGAGCTTAGATTAAAAGCAATTACATCCAAAGCCGATGATAAAATGACCCATATCACATTCCATTCCATCTTCACATCATTAATCGAATCTTGAATCACAGCCTCGACTCAAGGCTTTCGATAGAAACGACTGGTAGACGAATCGCTACCAACTTAGGGTTGAAATTCGTCTGATTGGTCATTTAGATTCAAAATCTTTGCTCAGAGTTGGATCCCGGATCATAAGAACTTTGAGGTTCTATGTTGTCTTTTATATCTGAGTCGAATTAACCGAGCCAATAAATTAATATGGCTTCGTTTATCGAGAGAAGAATGATTGAGGATTTTAACGTCGAGATTGGTTTATTTTTTAAGCTTTTGGTTCAATTAAAAAGATAGGGTTACTCAGTCTTTTCGGGATCTAATTTTTGATTTATTTGCGGCAAATTACAATTTGTTTAGAGTTTTAGCAGATCTACTTATGGAAGGCATAAAACAATAAAATGACCGAATAATGAAGTTAATTAATATATACCTGCATACAAAACTAAAAGAATTGTCAGAATGGCTGAATATCAAATGACCAACATCTTATAGTTCTTAAACGCTGGGAATCGAACCCGGAATCTATCTAATTGGGCTACATTCCTCACACCCTATGAAGTCTCCTTGCTAGAGCGAGAAGGTTATACTAATGATCTCATCGCTCCTCTAGATGACTATGCCATTTTCTGGACAACAGTTTTTTATATGCTCAGTTTCGGAGAAGTTTCGAAGGTTCAATTAAATCGATAGTTTAAGCTTTTTCCTTACTTTGTTTTCTTGCAACAAATAATTTTTTAATATAACAGCATTAACTATAATATACTTAATGCTGTTATAGGTATTAAAAAACTATTGACTCGAACGACAAGAAAAGATCTTGTTCAAGCTTGGCCACCAAGGAGAAATACTTTGATCCACAGAAAACGCGTGAATCCAAGGGCCGAAGCTAGTCCGTATAATTTGGTATGACTACAGCTGTAGCTGCCACAGAATAAACAACATCCACAGGGTCGATGTACCTCGCTGCAAGTACTATGTTATCTGTGGCTGCAATAAAACAAAACGATCGCGACGCGCGCGCATCGACGCGGCAATCGCTTTGATCTTACGATAGCGAATTGAAGTATCATCAGTGGATTTGTAACCACTGTTACACAGGCTGAATCGTTTTAGCAGTGGGAATACTGCTGGTATACAGCGTGAATTGATTTAAAATTAGTTCAAAGATATTTTAACATAATATTAATACTTAGCTTAAGTTTCTCATGTAAGTAACATGTATGTTGTAAATGAGAAAATAAAATTCAATGATAGGATGAAATCGCTGTAACAGAACATGGGCTAATTCTAAAGCTCTTCGCTATTCTAGATTCCGCCGAGCTTTTCAGGGTCGGAATAACGACCTCAGGTTTATGATTTTTAAGGAAGCTTATCCAGCTCTTTCAATCTATTATTATTTCCCCAACTGAAGATGGGGTCTGCCTGTCTATTCTTCTCCTTCTATTTCCCTCTACATAAGGCAAGAAACTTGTCCATAGCAGATGACACGCTATACTATTTTACAAAACAGCTGCGTTATTTATCTCTTCAGAACGAACAAAAAAAGAACATTTATTTAGCTGATTTTACTGCACATCGGCGGTCGATTAGCGAAGGTCGATGCACGGTAGAGGCACGCATCAGCGGCGATCGCTTTGATCTCGTCGTTCGATGCGGCCCGGCTGCGTTAGCGCAGGTCGCAGGCACGTTACCGCACCTACATACAAGAGATTGCTTGCGACAGTGCAGCTAAGCTCAAATATTTCAATTGTAAGTACTAGTTCTATATTGTTTCTATTCTATGAATGTCATTTCCTTTGTTATTATAACGTGTACTAATGATCGATTTTAGATCGATTTTATACCTAATTTAATTACCCAATGAAAATCTTCTCCAATCATAATCCCTTCCTTTAACACTTTGACTGCTGAAATCACACGGTATGTGTTTTCTACAAGTGACTAATATGCGTAAATCCACACTAGCGCAGCGGCTGAGAAAATACAGATCTTTGTGACTCAGCACAGCCGTAATATTTTTCGAACGAAACGCATGTGCGGCGCAACACAACCGCTGTGTAGAGCGGCAGCACGGATTTTTTAGGTTAAAAAAAAAGATCGCAGTCAAAGTGTTAAGTACCATTATAATGGTGTTAAGTTACCATTGAGTCAGCCGAAGTCCGCATTATCGGAAAGTCATTCGGGAAGAACGAAAACACAATAAAGAAGTTCTCGGCCGCTCTGAGCCAGTGCCGTGCAATCAAGCATTTTATTACCTCTCATTAAGGTTTGTTATCACAATAAAAATGCCATTCCGATATTTTTATTGAACGAACTCAAGCGGGAATCAAGAAGACTACATAATAATATTTCATTTATTTCTGGCAACATTAGTCTAGCACATGATGGACAATATTTAAAAACTACTATAAAATATACCTTAATCTAACACGCTTGTCATCTACCTCGGACACATCTTGGGCTCGTTTTTCAGCAATTTATCTCGCTGACCGTACACAAGAAAATATTATTTCACGTTTCTCACGTGTTCACAAAATCCCTAGACAAAAGACCAAAACTCGTTTATTTTCCCCGAAATCGTATTATAGGTAATAAACACCTACAGCTGCGTTACGATTCATCATCGGATCGAGCCCGAGGCAGGGAATGCGGTGCGGCGCCCGCGCAACTAAAAAACGAACGAACGTTGTCGTAGACAAGTGACTTGGCTACTGAATTGACGCGATTTTCATCGTGGTTAAGATGGGATTAGTAGATAAGTATATATGTAGATAAGGTCTACTTTATATACTCGTATACTCATCTACTATTCCCAAATCAATTTTCTTTATAGATAAAGAGCTAAAAAAAACATAATATGGAGCAATTAGGCAACGCAAAGTAAAAATGTATAAATCTTTTATATAAAAATAATACTTTGGATTTAACAAAAGTGTTATTTTTATCTTGTGTTTTATATACCTGTACGTACATAAAGAGTTATTTCTAAGAACCAATTACTTATATGTTTTTCTAACCACCTTTTCAGTTGTACTTAAGAGTTCTTCTGGTTTTCTTATTTTTCCAATTCGTTTTCGTCTTCAACAACCATTTGTCTGTACCGCGGCGCGGGCGCAGCCGCCGGCCCCACAAATTGCCTCTAATTACCCACAGGTAGGCGGCCACAAAGAACTCGCCTTCGTACTTTTTACAGAGCCTTCGTATTAAAACACCGGTCTTATGTACCTCTACCTACCCATAAAATATTATTTTGCCGGTCTGATGTACTCATACAAATATTATATTCATATTATTTAGTATCCTATCTCTTCATATTATTGGTAGGTATGGTTTTGACGTATTTTATTTATTGAATTTCCACAATATATAATTTTGTTTGCGTATTTTCTTTTTAAAAAACTTTTTCAAACAGAACGAAGAAAATGTTAACTGTGTACGAAAATGTTACTGTGTAAGATCAATCTCCTAATAGCTAAATAATAATAATAAATAATTCCGATATAGAGATTTTTATAGAATTGGCTTACGTTTGGCTTCAACCCGACCCGAAGGAAAGCTACTTCATCTTGAAATAATTCAATGGAAGCCACCAAATGCTATCTTAGGGCGTTATTCAATATTCAAACAAACCGATTTTTTTTAAATGTATTTACCAACATAAAAATATACCAACATACTTATATAAATTTCAGGCAAAAACATTATAAATTAATAATTACGTTTCAAATTACAAAATTGCAAAAAACAGCTCAATAGCATTGCATTTGCAACGGAAGTCTCCAAATCTGACATATCCCGCCAAAGATCAATAAGCTTTCTTCCATGAAAGACCCCGGCACACCTTGTACCTGAGTTAATGATAGGGTAGACGGGGCTCCTCAATAACACATTAGTGTAAGGTACCTGGGACCCGAATACGGGTAATTATGTATGATATAGGGAGAATGGAAATAAAGAGTTTTGATCTAGTTTTAACCCACGACAACTATCCCTATGATATATTTGTCTTTTGGCCGCAAATTATTTTGTAGCTTATATACAGTTATAAACTCTGTAAATTATAAAAGTTTGTACCTTTATGGGACACCTTAGTAATTTTAGTGTCAGTTATCGTAGTTAGCTAGAATTTGACACTATCGAGAAAATAAAAACTATACTTTTTCATTTTTTCCCTGAATATTTACAAATATTGAATATACATATATATTATCGAGAATATCATAAAAAGCCACCCAGTTTAACGAACTGTCTAACTAACTAAACAAATAAAGTACCTTGTAAAAGAGTTATCTTTACCCTACATTCGTTTTAGCTACGCAACATTTTATCTCGTTTTATATTTCTACTGTTTTACTACCCTGATAAGACTTTACAACCATTTAGGCAATCGATTCTCTGGGAAAGGTTTCTGCTCTTTTTTAGTACTTAATAACGTTTTTTATGGTCTCTGTCTATTCATTACCTTTTTGCTGGAAAGTTTCATCATTTAACTTTACTATCTTAACTTCAATAGAGGCTCTATTGTGTGTGTCTTTGTGTTGGGCAAAGGATAGAAAGGATTTGCAGTGTAGATACTTAGAGATTCTTTGGCACATAGCTACATTAGCTACCTCATCATCATCATCATCAGCCTATGATAGTTTACTGCTGGACATAGACCTCCCCCAATGAGCGCCATTGCGCCATCTTCAGCTTGACGCATCCAGCCTCTACCTAAAGTATTTCACAGGTCGTCATCCCACCTGGTCGGAGGGCGTCCTACACTACGTTTACTGAGTCGTGGTCTCCACTCAAGAACACGTTTGCCCCAGCGGCCGTCGTCGGTTCTTCGCGAGATATGACCGGCCCACTGCCACTTTAGCTTGCTAATTCTTAGCAACCTAACTAGGTAAGAATATGAACCCAATATCTACTTCGCTAAATCATTCAGGCATTACATAAACAATGAATTATAAATATATTCATATAATAATAAGTATACCTACTGGATAGGTTTGATTAGTTGAGCAAAACATTGAGTGCACACTGCGTCGTCCCTTATGTGAGAAAACACAGATCACAAGACGATGTTATTTGAGCCTTAATGAGATTTTTGCTTAGGATGCCCTTTATAAATAAAATTAATAAATGTAGATCGTGGTCACAATGCCTATTATTATTAATCCTACTAATCTCTTGTGCCATGCCATCTTATCTTGTTATAGGCATAAGATTTTTAATAAAGAATTATCTATATATCTATACATCGTAGTATTCTTTGTCCTTCGTACTATTAGTATTCTTTGATCCGGAAGTAGCAGCACTTTCAGGCTAGTTGCTTGTGGGCAGAGTGGTCCAAAGGTGCTTTAAATTGAGCCATTACCACCTCACCTAAAAGTAGTCTTTGTTAACCTTGGCTCGAATGTTTGCTTTAGTTTTACAACTGTATAAAATGGTGTGAAACGTCGGTCGAGTTTACACAACGCTTCTCTACAAAAACCACCTACCTACATAATATACCTAGGTATTAGGTTCCTAGTTCCTACTAATATACCTAATGTTTATCGTTGAAATAGAACGCTTTGTGAAGGCGAATAGCCTTTAAACTTTAGTTTTCATTCTTTCGTGTACTTTTGTAATATTATTTTGTATTGTACCTAAAAAATATGTTATTGTATTCGGAGCGTTTGTGAACCATTAGTCTGGACTACTGGTTGCCTAAAATGACGACTTATGACGAAATTAATGAGACGAATGGAGATCAAGTCAAAAACCACTACTACAACTATTAAAATATCCTGATTTTTAATAGTTTTTGACTTCAGTCCATAAAATTTCTGTAAGCGACCGTTGGAGACGAAATACATATGTACATATTTTTCTTGTGCGCGATTTATGATCACATAATATTCGTCTCTCCGTGTTGATCAATGAATTTTCCACACGAATGAAGAAAATTAAGCGATAACTGTCAAAATGATTTACACTACTTAAATACTAGTGGTCCGCTGCCAAGACTTGTCCCAGATTTATCTTTAATTGCCGAGGGGAATGCCCTCGCATCAGATACAACTTCGTGAATGAAACATCCTCCAAATCTGATCTAGGCCTTAGCACGCAATAAACATCACTAAAAAAGCTGATTTTGAACTCTAAGTCACTGTAATAAAGCCTTCCCCAGATGCCATTTAAGTTTGTAGATCCAGGATTGATTGTAATGTTGGTTGGTTATACATACGTGCTGGAAATAAGAGCACGTATTTTAAGTTTTTGGCCAAATTCGTGGTTCCCAGACATTTTTGGAAAAGGATGTAACTTTGAAACGTGACTTGACGTGATCCTACAATCCTAGATCTTGGAGAGAAATTACAAATAACGGTTATTTTTATAGCTGATATGCTTCGATATTACGAACTAACTACGATCGGTCGGACTTCACATTATGGTGTTGTTTTTTTTGTCTAAAGATAATATCTATATATAAAAACTACATATATAAAAAAACAAATTATGGGTATTTGTTATTCGTATTTGTCGCAGAAATATTTGCTGTGCTCTACATTTTTATTTACAAAACCCAATAAAACTCTCATAAAATAACGAAGAAATGCTAATGCAGAACGATGCTCAAGCTCTCAACGTAAATTACATTGATAACGCCAATAACGTTAATATCATGGTTATTCATGAGCCCGATAAAATGCTGATTCCGACTTAAGAACCTAATTAGCAGCATAATGGAAAATAAGAAAAAGACGAAAGGTAGATTATAAAGAAATATTATAATGTAGTCTTTTAATTACCGTTCGCTTTTGACTCTACATTGTAGAGTCTCAGTAGGTCGTTGGTACAACAGAAAACCAAGTCATAGTACAAGGTAATTTGAACTGGTTCTAATGTATTCAAATGAAATACCGACATAATAACCCGCATCCTAGTCCAGTCAATACAGCAGCGTCCCTTTCCCATTGAAATAACTAATGCAATGCATACATTTCTGAAACAAATAGAAACTCCTCGTTACGCTAATTAGCAAACTATCATTACCATTTGTCTAGGAGCATTATCGCATCGTAAAGCCAAAGATATATCAGATGTGAAGGCAAAGCGATGCCGAGCGATAGCCAGCATTACGCGATACACATCGGCCGGCACTTAAGGCGATAACGATAACGGGTATAAATAAAAATAACGTTGTGTTGTTTGCGGCTGTAAAGATACCGTTATCAATTGGCGGTAGTTATTGATAGTTCATGGGTTAACACTTTCGGCACTTTTAAGTGGACTAAAATAGGGAAAATACTATTGAAAATATCAAGCCCGACACGCAACTTATGAATAAATCGAAAAGACTTACATTGAATCCTTCAAATATGAATAAAATGACCTATTTTCGAAACATAAGCTTTGGTCTCCCAAAACTTGACAAAATCATATTATTTTATAACACTTTGTGTAATAGGACTAGAATAAATAGTTCGACATTTTATACGATGACTTCATAAAACTAAAGCAGGTTCCTCAGCCTGAGATACGGGATCGAGGCGGCGGCGGCGGCGGCGCCTTTGACGCTGATAACGGCTTATCAGTCACGTCTGTCGCTCGCCCACACGCCGCCGTATACAGTATACACGAGCCTGGCCCTTTCGGGATTTAAGTATTTTGCCTAAACTTTTTATAGACATATTTTTTTATTATTTGTTTCGTTAGTGCGGAAAATGTAAAGTAGAAGTAGGTACTGAATTATTACTTCAGAGAGTGTTTCTTTATTAGTGTATTTTTTTATTATTTGTAACACATTATACGGATTGTTTAAATCAATACTAGGTAGAGCTGAGCTACATAATTTAATAACTTTGTTAAATTTTATTCTCACGAATTTAATCCAACGATACCCGCAATTTATCAAAATTACCCATCTCTCTTCCACTCCCTAGCTAAAATAATAAAAAAAACAATCGCAATTTCTGCCGAATCATCAAAGAGATATCGCTGACAATTGTATGAAAACTGCAGTGAATTGGGTTCGCATTCCTCTGACAAGACAATGGCACAATACTGGACAGTCAATGGGATCCAAAGTTATCGCTCCCTTGTCGGGTGCATTACAAATCCCTTTTACAAACCATAAAATCTATTCAAAAGGCCGTCGTTATTCATTTCGCCCTTCATCAGGGGTGTTCCGACATGTTATACTGATATTTTTCAAGAATATTGATTACGGGTTTATGTTTAAAGCGTATAAATATATCTATATATTCTGTTGTTCCGAAGGTAACTATGGGAAACTAAAATAATAAGTCAGAATATACCTACTACGTAGGGTGGCCTTATTATAGGGTTGACTACTTTACAAATTTTGAATATATAACTTTCTCAGTGTCAAACTCTGTGATGGTATTAGAAGTCCTGTAAAATAGACTCCAGACTCTAGTAAAAAGCTGAAAGTTCAAACTAGATAATTTAAATTAAATATTCCCTTACCGCTTCTGCAGCTTCTTTCTGATCCTTGTGTCCAAGAAGGTTCGGCATTGCCGTCCAGTTGTACCCCAGATCCTGGCACAGAGGCAGTTGGATCCTCTCGCATTTGCCATCTTCAGCCTCCTCTTGGTCCGCAGCCACCAGCACCACTCCCAGCAAAACCAAACACAAAATCCGAGCCATTGTACTTGATTTCAATCACAGCTGAAGATCATGTCATGTTCAATCCAATATATCACAAATGCACAGTCGGAAACCACAGAGAAATCGTAATCATATTTTTAAAGTTTTATAAACAGAGCGCGCGTGTTTATACCGCAGCGGCTCGTAGCAGACTGATTCAAATTTCGAATTCGAAGTTCGAGCTCGATCGCGGCGCGGCGACTCAAAGGGAAACGAAACCGGTCGGCCGGTGCCGGTGCCGAGTGCGGTCCCGACTCTACTGCATGTGTTCCGATAAAAGGTCTCAACGCATGAACAGGGCATTATGAAGAAAGAAAAAAGAAAAGGCCCTAATTCGTGTACGGCTCACTGCAATCAGTGGGAGTAATTTAATCCATCTCCCTCTGAAAGGGCCGCCAGAGAGGGACGGAAGTACAATGAAGAACGTATAAAATTAAGTGTATCTCCCATGGCTGCGTTTTATTTTACGAAATTGCTGCAATAAAAGTGTTGGGTAATTGAGAGGTTCTGGAATATTACTGTGCAGCGTGCTATTACCATAGCGTTGCATCTTCATGGGGAAAATCATTCTGACGTAGCTTAGACTATCAATCAATAGGTACAGTATGTCGTGATTGTGCTGGAAAGAGTAACTCCACATTACACTTTTACTATGGCTGTGAAAGATGAAGAGGAAATAAAATTGATCTAACACCTGTTAAATTCAATAAGTTTTTTCTCGATATAATTATACATGCATAATATTATTTGGAACAACTTTATCTTGTTACAAACGACTCTACATATAATTATTGAAAACTATAGAAGTCATGTTATGGATGGAGGGAATGGGGCGCCAAACAAACTAGGTTTCCAAATAATATTAGACAGGATGGTCTCCTCGGATCATTATATTAATAAAATCTATAGGTAGAGTAGGTACCTAATCTACCTACTTTTTATGAGTCGCGTGTCGCCTACAGGGCGGCCCCCGTCACGACACATCGTCATTTGCAGCATATGAAAGAGATACGGCGTTCGCTTTATCTCCACCATCCCAGCAGAATACACAATTAGCCCTTCATTACATCACTCAAATAACACCTTTGATACCATAAAACATTCCAATCAAACTCCAACCTAAGACTTTCTACTATAGAGTCGAATACGGAACAGCTGTGAACAAAAGCACCATGAATTGATACGGCATAACTTCCCAAACAAAAATCTACTTCAATTCCTTCCTATACAGTCTATAATACAACTGCGTACAGCCAAACCAAAGGGACTATAAGCTGGTCCGCCATTGTAAGAGAAAAGCTTTGATATTGAAAGGAAGGTGGAGGCCTGTATACGCTGGTTGTTGGTGGTGAATAGTTGCATTGTGCGAGCGGGATGGAAGGCCCTGTCAAAGGCGCCGCATATAGCCGGACGCTGAAGGAATGCCTAATTAAGGACGCATGCGTGGACTGCGGGCGAGGTGCGCGTGCGCACTCGCAGCGAATAGCGGATACTTACTCCTGTGGGTGGATTAGCGACTCATGAGTCCTGGCCTTGGTCGGGTTCACGAAGATGAACTTTCAAGTCGTCAATCCAGCAACTAGGAATATTCAGACGTATCAATAAAATCAACTCTGTTGTGAAAATATATAAAAATGAAGCACTACATTTTGCATTAGAGCAAAACATTTTTAATAAAGGAAGAGCTTTCATATACAATTCAAGTATACATAGTTATTCAGCGCCAATTATATAAACAGCCTGTATAAGCTTAGCCTAGGCAATACTTAAAGCTCTGCGTGATGACGATAAAGTACTTTAACGTTACTGTAAAAAACTATTTAATAATAAAAATATATCAATATTTAAAAAAAGTTTTTGAATCTGAATCAATTCGAAATACTCTAATTGTAAACTCTAAACTTGTGTGTGATTCTAATATATCTTTATTACAGTGACAAAATGAAAGGCGAACTAGAACTAAAACCCAGCGTGGTTTGGATGTACCTATCAGGAAGATTTTATTTGTTAATTCTCTAAACTACAGTGCTAGGACGGTAGTCATTTAATAAGACCTATACCTGTACCATCTTTCTCTAGTTCTCCACCATTCCGACCACGCCCGCAACGCACACTGTGGAATCATAATTAAAACGTCAGATACGGTTCGTACCCTGCGCCTGCGCCGGCACAGCGAGCTTTATCAATTGCACCAACATTATAGCACCAATTAAAAGGAATTGTAAAAACTGCGAGCTTCCGACAAAGAAAATATGAACTTGAAGAGTGTCTACAAGAATAAGGAAAATCTTCATCACTTGGGTAACTGTGTGTTGTTTCAACTGTTGCGTTGTTGACTTATCAGTCTTATCTCACTTATATTATAAATGCGAAAGTTTGGATGAATGAATGGATGTTTGTTACTTCATCATGCCAAAACTACTGAACAGATCGGGCTGACGTTGCATAGATTTGCATAGATGTAGCTATAAGCCTAGAAGCAAACATAGCCTACTTGTACCCGATAAATATTTTCCATGCCATGTTATGCCATTGCAATGTTAGAGGTGTAGGATATGTATTTTTATTTTTTATTTTTCCAAATCGGCCCATAATCGACGGACAAATCGACGAACATATTTGTCTTTGTGCCCTTTTCTAAAAATATAAAATAATCTCCCAGCCAGATCATCGCCCATACTTTCCTGAGCACGAGCCTAATAAAATATCTCCATAGAATACAATTATTTTTACCGTCGGTAAGTACAACGAACATAAAAATATTAATCTAAAAGACTGATCAAATCTATCGATACAAACTTCATGTCGCAAGAAATCAATGAATATGCATGCGCGCGCGCCGCGATGACATCAACGTCTTCGTCAAAGCGCCGCGAATGCGCAAAGATATTCTGCCAGTGCCATAATAGCGCATTGTGTGCAACGAACATGATACTAAACGACTGTATGAATATGTTTTGTATTCAGTGTGCGGCTTGACTTTCCTAGATGTTTGAATGATAGATTCTAGATTCTATCGCGGAGCTGAAATGCCAAAGTTTAATACTTGGGAACATAAAGGTGCAAGTAGAGAATAGCAAACGTACCTAGCAGAGTAGATAAATTGAAAACTTTTATGTACAAACTAGCTATCTCCCGCGGCTACGACTGTGCTTTTCCGTGATAAAAAGCCTATATTCCAGATCTATAACTATATACCCTTAATACACATACCTACATACATTTAAAGTGCACCTGTGTTTGCGCACACACTATAATTCCCGGCTAGACAGTTTAGTCAGTGAGACATCATAATTTCATACAAAAGATATCAACGCGCGCTGTGTAAGTTTTCAGTTGTATTGTGTGCAAGCCAGTGCAAGGTCGAATTTTCCAGGTGAAGTATACGTCATCTTATGACGACCAAAGTGACGTGACGGGCGAAGGTCCGCCTGTGGAGGTTGCATGTTTGATTCCCGCCTTGGGACAGATATTTGTACGATCTGCAAATATTTGTTCGGGTGTTCTGGGTATTTTCTATGTAGGCCTACCTACATAGAAAATACCCAGAACACCCGAACAAATATTCCACTACGAGTATAATAAAAAATATATATTTATGTAATGTATTCTTTATCATCTAGTAATAATACAAGTTTAGCTTGAAGTTGAATGATGCTGTGTAAATCTTCCAGCATTATATACTTTTGTAGGGTTATTAATGTCTCTCAGTTATTAATCTTATTGTCAAAAAGGTCCTACCTTTTTAGTCAAATACAAGTTCATTGAGTTTTAGGGAACCTAAGTTTTGGCTACTCCAATGGCGTGGACCAAGAAAAGTGAAATGGATTTAAACTGAAAACTATTCGGTGGCATTAGCAGTGGTCTTCAAACGTATTTGCGCGGGGCCGCAATTACCGCGCGACAAGCGGGCCGCGGGGTCGCAGACGCAATTAAACGAATTTGCCATCGCAACGCAAAAACAACGATCTTTCTACGGATGGCAGGTGACCACACGTTATTCATTCTTTCTATTATCGTTCTTCCATGAGTACGCTTTATGTCTTATATCATATTCAAAGAAGGTTAGTTCTTGAAAACTTTACATATAATTTTTGATGTTTGTGGTGATAGTACGTTTCAGTACTCAATAAACAAACACACATTTAGAATAGAATAGAATAGAAAGACATTTATTCATAACAACTTAAATTAACATAAAAAAAGACACACTTAAAGAATAGGTACATTTAGAGAGTTGTTACAAAAAGGCTCTAACTCAGCATAATGCTGGCTAAGCTCCGTGAGAGACTTAGCCAGCGCTGGTCTTCCGTTAGAGCCCGTACAGGTGACGTCACGAACAGGCCTACGCAATGAAATAAAAAAATAATAATAATTGTAGTAATAATGACACTTAAAAAGCCATTGACAAAAAAAACATAATAATAGGCTAATACCTATATTATCACTAGATTAATTTAATTTAATTTAAGCCAACACCATGCGAATAAAAAGTAAATAAAAAACCATGGTACGATACTATAAATATATATATATATATACATACAATGCAAACAAAAAACATAAACTATAAACATTTCATTATGAAACATATTTCCGGCTATAAATAGTGCTTAGTTTACTGGTAAATTTTATTCTATTTCATATATCTGTTTAAGTTAAAAATATACTGATGGAGTGTGTTTAAGTGTGTGTATGCGTGAGTGTTTGTGTGTGTGTTTTGTAAGGTACTCCTGAGGACACCGTTCTCATAAGAGTCCGGGCAACAGGAGCTACCAAGGGGAGTTTGTGATGTTTCTAAATATGTAGAGTAGACTTATGAGTGTGTGTGTGAGCGATTATAATGTGTGTGCGTGAATACGTGTGTGTTGTAAGGTATTCCTGAGGACACCGGTCTCATAAGAGTCCGGGCAACAGGAGCTACCAAGGGGAGTTTGTGTTGCAAGTGTATGTGCGTTGTGTAGTGTTCGGTGTTCGCGTATTAATGCTTAGTCAGATTTTTGCTTTTCCATCAGTATAGTTTTAAGCTTTGATTTAAAATTGTTGATGTTATTGAGTATTCTAATCGGGGGGGGTAGATTATTCCAGCATTTGGTAGCACTATAGCGGAAGCTTCCATGAAACGCTGCAGTTCCATGCAGAGGAGTTCGGAGTAAACATTTAGGGGCTCTGATTGGGTAGGGATTATTATTTTGAGTCCAGTTCAGCTTATCAAAAAGATACTTGGGGATTTGCGTTCTGACCACGGCAAATAAGAGACAAGCTAAATGAAGTTCCCTCCTATAGACCATTTTGAGCATACCGAACTTGTTGAAAAAGGGTGTAACATGACTGCGTGGCGGAACATCAAAACAGAAACGAGCGCAAGCATTTTGCACTCTTTGTATGAGATTTGAGGTTTTTTGAAACAGGCGTGGGCCATACACGCAGTCGACATAATTAAATTTTGACAAAACTAAGGAGTCCACCAATTGAATTCTTAGATCCGTGTTAAGATAATTTCGAATTTTGTATAGTACTTTAAGCCTGTAAAAACAACTATTTACTGTGTCACATACATATTTCTCATAACGCTGAGCCTCATCTATAACCAATCCCAGATTACGAACTTCAGATACTCGCTCAATAACATCTCCATCAATTGTTATTACCGGTGCTTCGCTTAGTACTTTAAAAATTTGTGTTTTAGAACCCAAAATCATAAACTTAGTTTTTCCGGAATTCAGAAGTAGAGAGTTTTGTTTAGCCCATTGGTATATTCTATCTAGATCCTCATTTAGCTTTTGAACTGTGCAGCGTGTATCTTCAGGTCGACAGGAGATGTACAGTTGTATGTCATCTGCGTATATATGTAGTTTGCAGTGGCGTAAACAGTTTACTACATTGGCACTGTACAGAATAAACAAAATAGGACCCAGGATCGACCCCTGAGGGACGCCACGATTAACTGGTAGTTCTCGAGACTGTGTACACGTACCATTAGCTTTTTGCAACGCTACTACTTGCTTGCGGTTACTCAAATATGAATCAAACCATTTAATTGTACTCGATACAAAACCGTAATATTTTAATTTAGATAGTAGAAGAGGTATACTAATGGAGTCGAAGGCGCGCGAGAAGTCCAGCAAAACAAGAAACGTTGCCAATCCAGAATCCTGTGCCGCTAAAATATTATCAGTAACGTCTAATAATGCTGTATTCGTACTACGTCCTTTGCGAAAACCAGATTGAACATCTGGAAGTAAAATGTTTTTTTCCACATATTCGGTCATTTGTAAGCATACTACTTTCTCTAACACTTTGGATAAACATGATAACAAACTAATAGGGCGCAAATCTTTAATGTTAATAGGATTGGGCACTTTAGGAATAGGTTTAACGATCGCTGTTTTCCACAAAAGGGGAAAGGTGGAGGTCTGTATCGATTTGTTAACAATAGCAGTGATCGTTTCCAAACTGTGAGTTATTGTCAATTTAATCATATCTATAGATATCGAATCAGTGCCTAACGCGTTAGTTTTAATGTAGCGTAAACATTTAGAAATAACTTCAGCAGTAACTGGTTGCAAGGAAAAGGTATTAGAAGTAAAACTGTTAAACTCGTAAAAACATAGATTAGAAATAGAGACAGAAGAAGAATCAGGGATACTTAAAAAGTGTACGTTTATTTCATCTGGATTAACAAAATGATTGGGAAGCTCAGTGGACTTAGAAGGTAATACTCTAGATTTTAATGTTTTCCATAAAGCTTTGGAATCATGGATGTAACTATTAACATGTTTCTTAAAAAAAGCTTTCTTTTCGCTATCCAAGGCAAAAGTCACCATTTTCTTTAAGTTTTTATAATATTCCCGATGAGCATCCATTTTTGTGCTATGATATCTAGCTAGAGCTTCATTGCGTAGGCGCATCATTAATCTGACGTTATCAGTTATCCAAGGGCTAGGTAGACTTTTAATAGTTATTGACTTATTTGGGGCATGCAGGTCATATAAAAGCACAATGACATCCGTAAAATCTTTGACCATATCATCGACATTATCACGAGATTTTATAACATCCCATCTAACGTTATCAAGATCATTGTTATATAGCTCTATGGAAATGTCCCGTAGAGGTCTAAAAGTTATTATTTTAGGAGTTATTTTTTGCTTTTTCATATTAAATTCACAAGATAAAAACGCATGACCATTAATACCCGTTGGTGTGACAGATAAGTCACGAATTTTAGCATTTGTACATATTACATCAATTAGAGTTTGACTAGTGTCGGTAAAATGAGTAGGAGTATTAATAACCTGACTCAAGCCTGTGCTCGCTAAAAAGGTTTTGAAAATGAGATATTTTATGGTAGCGGACGCGGACGTGACGTATTAAAACCACAAAATAATAGATGCCGCCATGGCAATATATTTAGATAGCTTTTATATTTGTAATATAATATAAGCTTAAATTCAACTAAATTATTATCGACTGTATAATGTTGATTTTGTTTGTGTATAACGCTGATTAATTCAATGTTCTGTAATAAATGAAATACAATACAATAATTGTCTCAGTTCATTGAAATAAAATCAACTTGCACTCTTCGTCAAAACGAAAGCACACTTTGCTCAATGTTTCCACTAAATCTCCACTCGTATTAAACCATGGCCACCCCACAACCGGCTATCATTTGAGCGGAATGCCGGCCGCAAAGCGTCGCTCAATAAAAACGATGATGCGGCCCGCAAAAACACAACTATGGAAGAAAACTGCCCAAACTCGGCGCATTTGGTATTCCATGGTACCTTGCCGCTGCATGCCTCTTTGGGCCAATTTTTCCGGCATGCCATGCCGCCGTTGGGAAGGGACGGCAGACGGTTAAACGATAATTGATAGGAGATTTTTGGCTTTCTTTAAACTGTTTTTGTTTGCTT
This sequence comes from Eupithecia dodoneata, assembly GCA_947044415.1. Lineage (NCBI taxonomy): Eukaryota > Metazoa > Arthropoda > Insecta > Lepidoptera > Geometridae > Eupithecia > Eupithecia dodoneata. The sequence goes on along the minus strand of OX345672.1, from coordinate 10,811,623 downwards.
CGTTGAACTAATTTGTTAGAGTTCTTCTGCTTAAGCTGAGGATGGAACATTGGTAATTGGTACTCGAATGTACAAGATGCTATTTGGTACCTATACCTACTCGAGCTATCCTCAAGATAAAATGTTTGTAAACAACTTACAGCAGGCACACCACAAAACGCCGCCGTTTTCTGTCTGACAATATTTGCTGTACAATATTGCTATAAAAGGTTACTTAAATGTAGAACTCCAAGTATTAGGTACAACCACCTAGTACCGACTGTAAGTTTTTTTGTTTATATTATCTAAACGTACAAATAGTATTTTAAGTTATTCTGTGACCACTGACCGCAATGCCTTGGAAACAAAACTTAATTGCAATACAACTTAAAATACCTACCAACCATATTTTTGAGTTGAGTTGATGAATAGTCCCAATAATGGCATGTTCACGTATCTCATCCCGCCCCACACAAAAGAACATGTTTCTCCTAGATGCACACGACGACAAAGGGTGCGCGGCGCCCCGCAGCGATCGGTAGGTGTTAATGCAGCCTCCCACTGCGCATGTCTTTACACACGAGTGACGTGGAGAAGCTATTGCTAGTTTTTTTGTTTTTGTGGAGTAATTTTAATGAACCTTGATGCACCTCCGTTACTTGACGAAACCATTTGGATCAAAACTGCTCCTACTCATATTTATTTTTAATTTTTTTGTGTCCTGTCTTGTCTGTTTTTTTACTTTGAAATTTATACTCTAAGCACCATTTATTGTGTAACCTATACGCTTGTAAATTGGCGTATGGCCAAGTGTTCATTGTACTCCTGCAGTGAATAAATGAGTAGGTATTGACTTGGGAATGCATTGTAGGCAAAATTCTTTAGTTTTTATTTGTATAGACATACAGAATACCTGGGCTAGACGATGCTGTGTGGGTTGTCCAGCATTATTTTATTTAAAAAAAACCATCTTGTGTTACAACTGCTGCCCAACTAGTAATATCATAGAAAAATATATTCCATGACACTAGCAATCCCGATACCCATCTCCACACATTTCCCCGGTCTGTGTCCTGCGAGCTACCCGACATGTTTCACTTTGTGATTCAAATAGTGCAGATGGCGCCGCACAACTTCGTGTACACTGCATTATTCATTGCGGTTGCACTCATCGGTGACAGAAGACATCACGTCGAGTAGAGATTGGGAGATTAGGAAACTCTTTCTCCTTTCTCAACATAGTCTGCTTTTTGCGGTTTTACGGGGCGATGGTGAGACGATCTTGGGTATATCAAGACTTCACAAAAGGGTATACCAGTTTCCTGCCTGAAATCCACCCGATTTCAGGGAGGAAACTGAAAAGGGGAAAACTGGAAAAATCTATGTCACAGTCACTCTAAAATCTATCTTATGATCATCTTTTGATAGTATTCCAATATTCATTCAGGTCAATAAGTGGAGAATAACTGGTCTAAAATTCAGTTGCAAGATATTCCCCACACAAACTAATAGAGCAAGTCAGCTGTCCGAGCAGAACACACAGACAGATAGATACGAAAGCCCAGGAAAATATTAAATCAAATCAAATAGCTTATTGCTTTAACTTAACGCTTCAGCCATAAACAGGTTTCGTAAAATAACACAATAGTAGAAAACACTTTTACACATAAAATTAAATCAAATAAACCTACATAGAAACAATAATCAAATGGCAAGCCTGCTGGCCAAAAAGGGTCGAACTCAGCCTAGTGTTTTATTCGTTACCTTTCGTTCAACATTGTGTGTCGATATTTCCTTTCTTCAACCTTTTTATATCCACAACCAGCTTATTAGGTTTAAATTAAACAAAGTCTATTTTCCGTCGTGGCAATTTTTCTTCGATGACCACATATTATGCACAAAGTCCTATCTCTTCCCAAAGAACGCCTTCAACATTGATATGCTAATCGCGCCTTTAACACCACAATGCCGTTTCACCACGACAATACCTTTGAACGTCTTCTTGTGTGAGATTCGTCATGCTGCTAAAATGTTTTCAAACTGAGGATCGTAAACGGAGGTGTTAGGGGTTGGCCACACGGAGTTTACCAGGTGGCATCATTCGGTGTCATCATCATCAATGGCCTGTGTGCATACTGTGCATCTACAAATGATGATCAAAGTGGGATCACCACACAATCTTATTGTCTAAGTCTCACTGGACTTCGTTTTTGACATTTCAAGCCCAGCCTGGACTTCGACTGACACTTTCATATTGTGTAAGTAGCTGCCACATGCAATACCATTACTAGCGAGATTTACCCAGTGAATGAATGGAACTTAGTGTTTTGACAGATTTTGGTATTGCGTGACGTCGAAATGAATTTCTGTAGCCAATTCATGCCCATGTGCCCAGTTCGGCTGTGAGCCAGCCAAACACTTTCATAAGGTATACTTATTGAATGCTTTCAGATTTCAAAAACAAGATTTATAAAGGCTAAAAAATAGTTACTTAGAAATAACAGTCAAATCATAAACCTACTATCATCATCATCATCATCATCATCAGCCTATAGCAGTCCACTGCTGGACATAGGCCTCCCCCAATGAGCGCCATAGCGCCCTGTCTTCAGCATATTAACCTACTATCATTTAGTAGAAATTAGGTGTTTTAGATTTTTCCGCCACGTTTTTTTTTCGTCCTGTGCATCCCGTGCGATACATGTTATAACTTAACGAAATAAGAACTTATTTTTAGGTTTCACCGGTGGATTTTTTCTGTCTGTCTATATTTTTTAATATATCTTTGCTATTTTTTTTTAAATATCCTACGGTAAAACTAATTTGGCGTGCTAAAAAACTCTAAAATTCTATGCAAAATTAAAAATACTAATACAAATTGTATTTTTTTACATATACTAAAAATCTGCAGAGGAAGTTATATAAGTGTCCGAAAAATTAAACACCATAAAGGCGTTATAGCATCGTTATGCCATATTTCGGTCGCCATTTTTCTTGGTAACCCATAATATTTAATTTCGTAGCATTCCGAAGCAAGCTGTAACGTACATATATGATATATGTACAGGTTATATATACACACGTGTACAGGATATATGAATATCTACCGCATGCGCGTACGCACCTTTAGCAAAGACGTGTGAATACATATCCAGAATTAATTAGGAATCGAATAGAGCCGCGTTTTATGCGTGTGTTAACCACGGTTTATAGACTTGATGAAAACAGCTGTAAAGGTGAGAGTTTTATTTCCGTAATTAGTGTAAACCGGTTCATACATAAGTTTTAGAAGTTTAATAAAGCTCTTGAAATTACCAAATATATAGGTACACGGTGTAACACGAGGGGTGGATCATCGGTATAACTAAAATTTTACTAAAATCCAAATAACTTCTGAACCAGTGAATATCGCTGAACATATAGGGGGGATAAATCGATTGGTACGGAGGTCCCCCACCCCCCATCCACCGATGATCCACCCCTCATGTTACACCGTGTATATAGGTATACAAGATACATATGTACCTACTATTACGTATCTGGCGTCTTGCGTCCATTGCCTCGATGCGATTTTCCTCAAACGCATTGACTCTGTTGTAAATAGTAGATCGCCAAGATGACCTACGAGAAGCAAGCTCCTCCCAACACGTATACATATAACTCATCGGGCCAACTCTACTGCCATGCGTGCCGTAGGATATTCAAGACCAAGTTCGGTCTAGCGAGCCATATTAGAGCTCATGATAGAAAAAATCCGTGATTACTTAGGGTCGCCGTCATCGAAATCGACGAGGAGGCCTATATATATATATATATATATATATATGTACCTACTAAATATTCCTCGTTATAAAAACTAGAAATATACACTGTATCTACTTCTTGCTCTTATGGACTATCTATGCCATATGATTAAAAGAGATAAGTATAGTTATTTATTAATTTTTTACAAAAAGATTAACGCTTTATCTACGACTATCGACGATCTTTGAAATTTACTTAATAGTGGATAAAGTTCTTCTGCTCAAAGCTTTACAACCGGCACAATCTACACAGGTCTAACGCACTTACATCGCTTATAACTTATAAGAAACTTAATTAAATTCTCGGGAACAAAATATTCTACCATCTTAATAGAAAGAAAATTTGTTGCAAGTAGAAACACTAGTCTCTAACTGTTAATGTTATTTCTACCTAGGTACAAATAAAACCACATGATGATACGAGGAAATGGGGTTCTTTGTCTTGCAAAAATGTTGAATACTGATTCACCAACACAGATAAAGTACCTGGTATGTAAATAAATGGTTCTAAATAGCAAATGGTTCTTTAATACCCACTGCTTCCTCCAAGAATAGTCAGGTAGGTAATAAAATATCCTTCTAAGTTTCAATCTCAATTTGGAACCCTTTTAACACTTCCTCTGCTATTAAACCGTAAAAATAAGAACAAAAAATCATCAAAAAACATCCATCTAACTTCACCCCTGGACGAGTCATAACAGAGTCGCTTATTGCATGTTGCACAAACATCAAAGATATTAGAAAAGAAACTCAAGCCCGGCAAAAAATACGCTATTATACCTTGGAAATAGAGTTCAGAATCGTCCAGATTGTACAAACAGCGAGTAATAAACTTTTAACATGACAACATGAAATTAAGAGTATAAAACAACATGTGGGAGACAATAGGCGGCGCGCACAAAGGCGGCGGCGCCTTTGATGTCGGTTCCGACGGTTAATTTTACACCGGTCCGGTGCACACCCAGGGTGGGGAAGTGAGAATTCACGCGCTAGGTAAAGGTGCTACAACTCGTATTACTTCGTATTTTGAGGCCTTCGGATCGGATAAACCATACCTTTGACCTTCTACGGAAATATGCCGCTAATATGCTACTGCCAGAAAAATAGGGAAAAAGACTTTGATAAGAGCTTAAAAATAATTACTCTATATCCGGTGTTTTAAAAACCACAGTTCGTAGACGCCTATTATCTATATCTGAATTTTTAGTTTATATAAATTCTATGAACAGTTGACAAGCTTACCTAGGAGCAGATTTTTACTTAACTTTAAGGGGAAACAATGGTTCCAGGAAAATAATTGAAAAAGGAATCTCCTACTGCTCAGTAGTCCTCTGATAGCCGTTTCGGACGCACTTTAAAAAACACATGTCGTTCAAATTCAAATAAATTTATTGTAGAAATAGAAACTGTGTAATGGTGGTGAATCAACAGTTTATCCATTAATTATGGACATACAATATTAAACTTATATACGTACATATAACTAGATAAATTAATTGATTACAAAACAGCCAATTTGTAGTTAAGGTTAGGAGTTTATGTTTCTTACTGAAATTATTTTTGGGTAGGTATCCTCACAAGTTTTGTGGTCTGCCTGGGATGCAGGAGGTTGCGGTTTTGATTCCCGCCTCTGTACAAGACATCTGTGTATGATCTGCCGATATTTGTTCCGGGTGTTCTAATCGTTATCTATGTAAAATAACAAATATCTATGTAATCTATAGGATGGTATATCGATCATCTAGTACCCATAACACAAGCTCTGCTTAGCGCTCTGTGGAATCTATCTCTTGCACTCTCTTCAACTGTATATCACCAGGATAGCGTGTCCTAGCACAACTTTGTTTAGGCTCAGAGTAATAACAGCCAGTGGGTTATTACCCCTCACCCCGCACCCCGCTACCCGTCAGCTCTATAATTGCACCGCGAATTACCTACATAATGCTGTAAAATGCAGGAGGAATGTTCGACTGTTACTATACTGTATCCATCCAGAATGTATAATGTTTGTAAACAGAGCCACTGACATTTCAATCAGCTGATGTAGGGGTGAAAAACATTTTTTTATTTAGGTTATCTCGTGCGTGTGATGGTGTATTCGTTAGTAATGTTTATTTTCCCCAAGGGAGTAATGAGTTTGAATTTTGAACTTCAAAATTATGTATGGAAATGTTGACATAAGAGTCTCGCACTTACAGAAATGGAAAACTCCATGTTTATTGACATTAATAACACTCATTCTCAATTACCAAGCAAAAACAAGACCTCTTCAAACATTTTTCACCTGTGACAACTCAATTAAATGTAAATAAGCGTCTGTTTAAACTATTTTCCTTGAAGCACTAAACATTATTGATCAAATTGGAAGAATTCATAACTTTTGGACAGATTGTCGCTAAGCAAATATGCAGCGTGAAATGATACGTCAAATAATCCGGCTAAATTAAAATAATACTCTCTCTATGAAATATGTATGGTCGTAGTGCTATCCTTGATTCGAAATAGTAGTTAAAAAGTAACCAACTGTTTGCAACACGGGACGTCAAAACTGAAATTCGTTAGGGATGGCACTGTTACAAAGACAAAAAATCTCTAGCGATTTTAATCTTTGTTTTTGACCACATAATGTCGATTTGTAAATTGAAATAATTAGATTTTACATATAATTGACGTCAGGATTATAAAAAGTAATCAATCTAATAGAATGTATATGTGAAATCATTGGAATTCTATTAGGCCTGCATCATTTTGTGGTGATAACCCTAAAGATCAGCTGTTTTCTAATGTTTACAAACATTCTACATTCTAGATGGATACAGTATATACTACCTACGCGGTCCTTTGTTAATGGTTATTTCTGTTGATAGGAATTTTTTAATTCTGATTGCAGATTTCAATGATATTATTTCGTTAGGCTTACTAAATAAGCAGTTACGTATTGATATGTGTTTACCTTTGTCTCCAGGAATATAAAAAATATATTATTATTATATGTGGAAGCCTGAAGTGGAACTGGGCCGGACACGTCTGCCGTATGTCTAGCGACTTGTGGGCAAAGACCACCACAGAGTGGAGCCCACCCAACGCTAAGAGGCGACGTGGAAGGCCCAGGATGAGATGGCGCGACGAGCTCGAGGTACATCTTCCATCGTGGCCTGTTGCAGCGTTGGATCGCGAGGAGTGGAAGGAGAAAAGGGAGGCCTTTGCCCAGCAGTGGGACAATAATGGCTTAAAATAATAATAATAATAATATATGTATATGAAATGGCAATAATATGAAAAATCAGTATATGGAATAACCTACATAATACACAATAAAATAATAGAAACAAATTAGAACTATTTGTAATTGAAACAATTGAGCTAACTGCAGACTATTGCAATGCAAACAATCTACAAGTAGCTCAACTTATCTATATAAAATAATATAATCGAAGTTTGATAACAACTGAATTCATATTTCTCATACGAAAGACATCAACGCGCTCGGTCCATTGCATTGCACCTTACAAATCAATAAAATTAAATAAAATAAAAAACTACATAATTAGAGGCAGAGCTATTGCTATTATATATGAGTTTATCGAAATTTGAACTTTATCTACGCCCTGCGAGGGCTCTATATTCTCTGAAGTCTCTCTCTTTTATATATTACTCTTTACTCTATTACTTGTTCAGTTCAACCCTCTGTTAAAACATTTAAAAATACAAACAACAAAAGGCTTAAAGTTAAAACTACAGTTGTTGAAATTAAACTCTTTTAAACACTACTTCTTTGAACAAATTACAGTACAATTGTTTTGTTAATTGCCTTCTCGGCGGTAAAGGAGGCGCTACAAAAGGAAAATAACTGCAAGCTGTATGAAACTTTAACTTTTATGGAATAAGGTTTTAATTACAAAGGGTTTTGAAGCTAGAGGCACAGAATTAACAATAAGTAAGGTGCTGCGAAATCTTAACTCTATCTTCAAGTGGTGAAGGCTTATAATTGAAGGTAGAACAAAGTGCAGCTGATTTTTTTAACGAAAATTGCTCAATATTGTTACAAAGGCGGTGCAAATAATAAAGTCACTTGGACAAAAGAGCTTTAAAATAAAGTGCCCTTTCAGAAATTGGGTCTGTTTTGGTTTTGTAACAATTGTACTGATAACGCTTATCGTTAGGGTGTTACTGGTACTGGTGATAATAAAACAAATACAATCCGTAGAAAAAGTTAAAGTAAAAATCTTTTATATATGAATAAGTACTTGTTAAAAAAAACTTTTATACATTTAGCGCACGGGCTTTAGACATTAATCATCATCATCAGTCTATATCAGTCCACTGCTGGACATAGGCCTCCCCCAATGAGCGCCATAGCGCCCTGTCTTCAGCTTGCCGCATCCAGCATCTACCTGCAGTCTTTCGCAGGTCATCCCACCTGGTCGGAAGGCGTCCTACACTACGTTCGAGACATTAATGTAACACCAGAACTTCTAGGTATATATTATCTGCTTTTATTCAAAGAAAACCTAATATTATATGTTTAACTTGGCGAAATAATTCAAAATCCAATAGAAATCTTATCAACATTTCGTGAAATCAAAGTTATGTATACCTACATCATCATCGAGAGAACTATGTTCCTCCAAAAGTTACCTGTAGCGCTTCTTCAAAGCGATAGCAAACTGCTGTACTTCTGCTATCTACACTCCTTGTATTCCACTGCTATGGGATATAGCTACCTACGTATACAATGCTCTCAATTAGGAATGGACTTCATATATCTGCATAGTAGCACAGATTAACTACATACAATAATAGTATAGTTGGCGGCAATATCTTGTCCTGTGACGGGCAGCGAGTGGGGTAAGTACACGGATGTAATTCGACGCAAGACGAAAGAGATTGGTAAAGTTTCATATAGCTCTGTATCGCTCTTTCATTGTTTGAAACAATAACTTTCTTTGTGTAATCGACGCGACTGGTCAGAAAATAAGAGAGAAGGGACCATGTTAGAAGCTTTTTTATTTTACCTAAAATACCTATTTAAAATTTATTATTTTTTACCTTGTATAAAGTTCCTAAACACATTTTTCTATCAAACTAGGTATCGAAATTCTGCTGCTTACCACGAAAACATACATAGGTACCTACTATGTAGTAATAAATTAAACCAATTGTTAGTGCTATTAAATCGTCACTTTTTAAAAGCCTCTCAGCTTTTTGCTTCAGATTATTTACTACCAAATCCAATTATTTGTGTTCATCATACCTTTTATAGGTATTTTATTCTTATGAAAAAAATCCATATTTTTGCCTTCAAAGATGGTCTAACCATAAACCCTCTTCATTCCCCGATGTGCGTGACAAATTGAAAACTCCCACAAACGCGCTTTAACGATTCTTAATAACATTTAATTGTTCCTATAAAAGTACTTATAAAGCACGTATAACTAGACGACCAAATACCTAGACATTTAACTTGGCAACATCTTGAGGCTTTTGATGTAGAAGCCAGGGGTCGGAGTAGCTTGGTTGTTATGGTATGTAAGAAATCGCTAAAGGCTCCCGACAGAGGTTCCACTCAAACTTTAAACAGTAGTAAAGTACTCGTATATGCTGTTGATAGAAATTTTCTTCGCTTACGGTAATTGCACATTCAGGGATTTTTGCTTTGTACAAGGAATCAGGGACCGCGGAAGTACTGCACTGGGGGGGAAACATTTTGGTCACCCACTCTCCAAGATCCGGTTTCCTCCGGCCGAACATAAAATGACTAGGTCAAGCAATGAAATTATCAGTCAAATTTTAGAAAACATTTTTTTACTTTGATGTAAAGATGATGTACTTACTCAAATCGCTAAGAAAAATCAGTGTACAATACCAAATACCTACATACGTAGCGCCTTTCTACAGTCTTTGAAAAAAATCCTAAGAATATTATCTAAATCGAGACCAAATGTTTCCATCCTCTGCACTGCACGTGGAGGAATAACACTAGTGAAATAGTTATTTGCGTAAACCAATATACATAATATATTATATATTCTGTGATAACTACATAGAGTGGTTTTTTTGAGATGGAAGTGGATTGGATGGCCAATTCCGAAACTATGAGAGTTAGATACCTATAAGTCGTGAAAGACCTCGACATAGGAAAAAACAAAAACTGCTTAAATAGAAGTTTTCAAAATCTTCTACTACATTATTATAAAGAATATATTGATTTTTCAAAAAATATAACCTTAAGTATTGTTTCAAATAGTTGGCACAACAAACAAACAAGAACCTACCTATTCATTTGTTAAAAATTACTCACTAGCAATGACACACCGACAGAAGTAGAAAGTAATTAAAATCGCAATTAAAATTCTTAACTTAAATAAAATTAATTCATTTAAATGAACTGCAAATGCATTTATCATGTAAATTGTACCAGCGGGACCGAACCGTCGTCGGGCCGGTCCCAAACCCGCCGCTTATCAACTCAATTTATTTCGACAACCAATTGCAAGAAGTTGATAAGTAGGGTTCACAAAAACAGATGATACCTTTTTTATTAATTATAGATAGGCACTGGTAAATATCAAATGTCGAAGTGCTTAATCTCCTTTAGATAGGACACAAAATCTAAATTACATAAGTAAAACTAGGAAATAAAGCAATCCCTTTGATTTTTTGTCTTTTTAAAGGTAAGGTAAGCGAACAAGAAAACTTTACCTTATATTTTGTTAGTTTTCGAGTAGGAGCAAAAGTCGTCTCAAGCTTTTTCCGTCTTTCTTGTTTGTCAATTTGTTTTTATTTATTTAATATATATAAATATAATAATTTTTGCAACTCACTTGGATTTTTGTTGTAGAAGCGTCTTTTAAAAGAAGGTTGTAAGTTACCAAACAAACTGCCCTGTGTTCACGAGGGCATAATAAGTCACCTCAAGTACCCCTTCATTCCGTTGGTAATAGTAATAGGCCGTATTAGTAGTTTCAATTTTCACATTAACGAAATCACTGCCCAGATCCGGAAGCGGAAAGACGTCCGTAGTCCTACTAATAATATAAACGCGAAAGTTTGTAGGTATGGATGGATGTTTGTTACTCTTTCACGTAAAAACTACTGAATGGATTTTAATGAAACTTTACAATAATATAGCTTATACATCAGAATAACACAAAGGCTACAATTTATAAAGATATATTATATATTATCCAAAATATCTATCACCACGAGGCGCACCGCGGGGCGCAGCTAGTATACAATAAAAGTGTTACGTTCATAATGTCAAATGAAATCCACTAAAAGTTAGGAACATGGAACTTTAAATATGTAAGTACTTATAGTGTTTTTATAAACACTATAAGTACTTACATATTTAATGGTTACGTAATTTGTTCAAAGCTCTCATAATATTGACTGGCGTCCAAAGCATTTTGTCTTTAGCAGCCCTAGCTGGTAATATCTGGATCGGTCAGGTTAGAAGTCTGTCCCAAAAACGGCTAAAATGTCAATAAGCATTAACTTGGATATCTAAAAGCTCAGAATTAGAGTTTTATTGCTCTTTCGGCAATAAAAAGATTTGTTCCAACGATCGATGTTTTTGTAGCGAGAGAGAGCGCGGCAAACTAATTACGTGACATGATTGAGGATAAACTAAATCTTTTGTGATTAAAAATAACTGTTATATTGTTAAAAGTTGTAAAAAAAATCGATAAAAATAATTCCACTCGTCGCGTTGGATCGCGAGGAGTGGAAGGAGAAAAGGAGGCCTTTGCCCAGCAGTGGGACAATAATGGCTCAAAATAAATAATAATAAATAAATAAAAAAATAACTGTTATATTTTTCAATGTATCAATCAATGTGCAAATGATACGTTGAATGCTCTTTATTGTTGATAAATTTTATTGCGGATTTTTTATTTGCGTTGTACAAGGAATAAAACTGACGGGAAAGTAATTTGCCGCTAATCGTAAACAACTTTCTGTTAACTTATGAAAAAACAAACATCTTATCATTGGTAGTTTTACAGCATTTAAGAAAATAAGAAATCTATTATTCAAATTTCTAAAATAATATTTTCTAAATGATATAATTGGATCAATCAAAGTTAGTTTTTCGTGGGTTCATAAAAAAATGTTTACCATTTGCGGCAAAATACTTTTCCTTTTATCCCTGTACAACGAAGAAAATATTTAAAACCACAAAACAAATCTCGGGCCAGCAAAACGCTAAACGATCAACCTTAATTAGGCTTAGTAAAACCATAACGTACCTAAAAGTAAAGTACCCATTTCCCGTATTAAGTAAATGTTAACATAGCAACACAATTAAGTGCAAAATAATTAAAAGAAAAATCGCCCGTAGACAGCTTTTTCTCGGCTCATTATGAAATTTTTGCTCGGTCGTAATTCCATCATTAAATTGCCCACAATTACATACGAAGCTGATAAAAGCTAAATAAAAAAATTAAAATTCACAGTCCCAATTATAAAGACATGCGTTAGGTGAAACAGAAGCGAACAACAAAAAGTTGCCACACATGACTGCTTCGCAATTATTTTTTAAAATTATAGACACTACAATTCACCGACTGAACGACGTCATTTGAGAAATATTTATGGTTTTCCTCGTTACGTTGTCGTGCGACTTTTTGCCGCGCAATTTCAGCCTTATAAGAAGAGAATATTACCGACGATGTCATTTAAATACTCGCGCATCAATGAATTCGAAAAAAAGCTAATTGTTCATGGAGGTTCTACGTAAATAAATGATAAAAAATATCGCAAATTATTGAAATTGCTTGCGAACGGACTAGGCGTAATTATGCAGCGAGACAATGCAGCCAATGCAGGTGTGAACCTGGTACTGGCACTCCAAGTTTTTGTTGATGAACGTTGATAAGATAAGGATAAGAAGTGTTAAAGTCCTATACATTTTTAAATAAATACTGCTACCTACTGCTTCGGAAGCACTTTTCCTAAATACAAGTAGTCTCCTTAAGGGGGACGGGTATACGTTTATTTTTATCAATGACTAGCTGCGTCCCGTGGCTTCGCCCGCCTGGAAATCTATGTGTCAAATGGTTTATAAACCATTCTCTTGAATCACTGCTCAGACCCTAGCATAGTTTTTAAGATCGATGCATACATAAGGACAGACAGCGGGAAGCGACTTTATTTTATACTCTGTAGTGATACGCGAGAAGACTGATTATAATCGAGGTCCCCAGGATATACATACATATGATTATAGGTATATCCTTCAGGGTATAATCTCTTTTTATAACGATCCGATCGCCCTTTAGGCCTGAGATGATAATCCAAGAGTTTCTACCACGAAATATTTTCCTAACCAAAAATACCTGTCACCAAAATAAAGTATCACTCAAGCCCCCACCTCCCGCACTAGGCCGGTGGTACAAAGGGCGACTTTAATCGAATTGACTCGTTAATTACATTTATCTGCGGGTCCATTAGTGGCCGGTATCCTCCCACGCAGGCTCTTATCGTTTCTTGTATCTTATACTTGTCTATCTAGCTCAGTTTGTTTTTCGGGCTAGAAATTTAAATGTTGATGAGAAGTCACATTACTACTTGATATTCTTTGAGAGAAACTGAACAAGATGGATTTTTTTGTAGTTGAATATCAACTTATAAAATAAATATAATAATACCGTGTAAAGTATTGTAGTACGTTCTTACTAAAAAAGTAATTATTATTAACAAATATTTGTTTATGGGTGTGACATTATAAATAAAAAATGATTTTTTTATGTAAAATTAAAAATTACTTTAGCTTTGCTACGATATCTTAAACGAACTCAAACTTTTTTTTGACGAGTTATTTCATGGACGCCTTACGTTCGCCATCCTTTTGCCCCAGGGATGCACACTCTACACAATGCCAGCCTGAAGGTTAACCTGTTGTACACTACACACCTACGAGATATGCTATAGATCATGCAAGAAAAAATAAGAAGTTATTACATACTAGCTGCGCTCCGCGGTTTCACCCGCGTGGTGAAACCGCGATATTTTGGATAATATACAATGTATCTTTATAAATGGTAGCCTATATGTTATTCTGATATGTAAGCTAAATATTGTGTAGTTTCATCAAAATCCATTCAGTAGTTTTTGCGTGAAAGAGCAACAAACATCCTCATAAACTTTCGCGTTTATAATATTAGTAGGATCTTCGATAGTAAATCAACAACTCCAGCACATCTGAATATGTTCAACACAGGCTGGACCCAGTGCAATCCCATGGGTGATGGGATATTAAAGCGATATAAATGAAGAGGAGTAGAAGCTGCGTGTCGTGAGGTTGGCATTATGTCGAGACATGCCCCGGGGCATAGGGTAGGGATGGACTTAGTTACATGTCGATAAAAATAATTGTCAAAATAGCATTTTCTTAAAAAGAATTACGCGTGAAAGCGCCTTAGTGCCTTTTCACTGTCATACATTATAATGAAGAAAAAATATATGGATAAGCAGACTTGAAAACTTCTCGGTGTGTCTCTTATATAGTATCTTTTTCACTTTACGGACAGGTTAAGAAAATAGTTGACTTTGATACAAATACGTCAAAGATACAAATAAATCATAACAAAATGATTTATTTGCCATTAAAATTATGAGATAAGTAGTACACATTATTGGCAGCCCCCGCACGAGGCAAGCTTGTATCGCGGGAAGCCTGTTTACAAAGGTGACTTTAGCAGTATAGATTTATTGTAAGTATATACAGGGCAAACAACCGATACTAATCGAACCTTAGCCTGGTTAATAAAATCAAGCAGAACTTAAAGCCTCCGTTATATAAGAAAATGCTAGTTATCGATAACGATGCTTCTCTTTACTTAATTTGTAGGCTTGAAGTCTCAGTAAAGAAGTGAAAGCTATCGATATCGATGCTTCGTATTTCTCTTTTGCCGTCCCTACGCTGCACATCGCCGCGGCGTGCATTAGCGCCCTGCCCCGCCCCGCTGGCGCCTCCGACCTTTATTACAACCTTTTTGCTCGTTTCAATTTGAATTCATTTTTCGAATGGATTCAAATTTCAAACCATCTCGAAGGCAAGTAAGAAAAGTTTCCCGCATTTTAGGGAAATTAATTTTACTAACCGGTTTCGCAATTCCAGGAAAATATGTTTTTCTTGTAAAAACTTAATGAAATGATTCTGAACGATAATTATTCTGGACTTAACGTTTTTAAGTAACCTATTTAACCTACCTACCCGCATTTCATAAGGAACTTTCTGTATTGTTGGTTCTTCAGCCCACTAACCCCTTAAATGTGTGGTCATATTTGAGGTTTTCTGGCACCAAATGCAAGAAAAACAGCCAGGTGGCGTTCATTAAGCCATCTGTGCGTTGATGAAAAGATCCGTAAGCATCGAACCCGCTACAAATCGATTCGACAGGGGCCGCGGAACCAAATTGCCAATACAGAGATAATGGGAAAAGGCAATGAATGAGAAATAGTCACCTGGATACTGCGAGTAAAGAACCATTAAATAAAATCGAAATTTAAGAAATAAAGTGTGATTAGATTCGAGCCTTTAATTCGGGAAAATCGTAAATAAACTCGAATTAGGTAAGTAATAAGTATAATGACGTGGGTAGGCACTCACGCTCAACGAGCTAAGTAGAGAGCTATGCTCGGAGTTCATCTCAAGGATAGGATTCGTCCACATATCCGACAGAGAACCAAAGTTATCGACATAGCTCTGAGAATTAGCAAGCTGAAGTGGCAGTGGGCTGGCCATTTCTTGCGAAGACCGACAACCGCTGGGACCGATAAACAAACTCCGGCAAACGTAGTATAGGACGCGTCCGGCCAGGTGGGATGACGATCTGCGAAAGACAGCAGGCAGATGATGGATGTGTCAAGCTGGAGACGGGGTGCTATGGCGCTCATTAGGAGATTCCTATGTCCAGCATTGGACTTATATAGGCTCGTGATTAGGTAAGATCCATGCAATCATGTAATAAAATACACATAAGTACCTGAAAGATTTGTTTTTGGAGCGCACTAACTCTGCTTCTATTTTATTTATTTACTTTTTAAATATACGTCAAGTAAATTACATTTAGAGAAGGAAACAAATTTGAAGCAGTATAAGGTATTGTGTCCATTTACCTATTATTTACCTGTTATTTCTACCCTACGAAGGCAGGGATGTAAAGTAGAAATGGTAGAAATGTAAACTTCCACCACTCCAGTATCAATATCTTGATTTTCATGCCGGTCATTCCACAAACCTACCAAAAAAAACCTTTTGTCTACTCGAGTGTAGAGTTACACCGAACATAAAGCTAATTTAATGCCCTCCGATATAAGCGTATACTCTACCTACCAGATGTATAAAAACTATACAATTTGAGCTTTGAATAGATCGAAGACCCGAATAATTAGACGATTTTTAAAACAAAACCGTAATGAACATGTTTTGTTAAGAGCGAGTCGTTTAATAACTGAGGGTTCCGTACGCGACTGACAAGGTACAATGCACTTTAGGGGTTTATTAAATTGATTGTTAAAAAAATATCTTTCTTCGGCTGCAATCTTACCTGATGGTTACTGACAAAATGTGGCGAATGTATCACAAAGGTCTAACACAAATTGTCTTAAAGATACCCAGGTTATACTTAGGTTTCTATTATTGTGAAATGAAAAAAACAACTCCGTACCTAAGTACGTCTTCTAGTTTCATATTATAATAGTTAAAATTTGAAGTAAACAATTATATTGTACATAAAAAAGCGTGATATCTTTTATGCTAACCTATGTATATCGTTGTCGTAGCATGCGCTACAAAGATCATTCAAATCATTGAAAATGTGTTTATTCTTTTTTTCGGAACCGCCAAATTCAGATGATGGTGATGAGGTTAGGTACGATCTTTATATATTTGGTGACGGTCTGTGTTATCTATGTATACCTAATAACAATATCTGTGTATTAAATAAAGTATATAAGTTATCTAGTAACACAAACTCACACAACTTTGGGGCTGAAATATTAAATAATGTTTTTCCTTTTTCTTACGGAACCCTAATGCGGTCTTAAACTTGCCGGGCGAGCTTTCAATGGCGTCTAATGAATGCCCGCTCTTGTACTTTTTGGATTAGATTCAATTCTTGCCTACTGGATGAGAAATCTAATACTTTTGAAGGTTTTTTTACAAACTATCAGCAGTTTTATGATTTTTTTTTAATGAACTAGGTCTATTTTATATTTTATATGTGTATATTTATGACTTAGTGGTAGTTAGATACCTTGTTCTATGCTCATCACGTAGAACGAATGCAAGACGAGATTTACAGTTTTTACAATTGAAACAATTGAGCTCACTGCAGATCGATGCGGAGGTCATCCTACACTACGTTTGCCGAGTCGCGGTCTCCGCTCAAGAACACATCATACATTCATGGTGATCGTTAATTATTTACCAAATAAATAGAGGAGTGTCTCATCCAGTATTCCCTAGGTAAGTGAATACAATCCGTGGTGAATGGTCAGTCGGTGAGATGGCACATTTTCTTATCGATATATAATCTCAGCGTGCCTAAAACGATATCGGCTTTATTCGAGCTTATGAAATGCTTTTTGCTCGGAGAGGCTCTCAAATATCGTTTAGAAGTGTTATTAGCTTTCTATGGCTAGGTTCTTGTAATTTATTTTGTATTTATATCAGCTTCTCTTGGTTTTTAGGACTTTCTGGGAAGTGATAACTTCGGACGCTGAGAATAAGCATCGTCTCACATGAGACGTTGGGACTACTTTCCGTGTGACGATGGGAATAACCCTAAGCATGTAGTACCTACCTATCTACGAGTATATAGGTTCTTATCTATTTCTAGAAGGGTGTAGTGTGGTGTGACATCATAAAGTATCTATTATGTATTATATTTTAATTGTTTACTTGTTATCATTAAGCCAATTGTATGTGTCTCAAGCACATTCATGTGTCTAATAAATGATTTACTTACTTACTTAAGAAAGTAGGTATAAGTTAGGTACTTCAAAGCCTTTTTACTGAAACTGGATAGTACATAAATTATAACATATTTTAATTTAATAGTACGAAAGGCATCGTGGAGGGCTCGTCCGTAGCCTGTGGATGGGACTAATGGAGTCCGTAGCGTGCAGTCCGTCCGTCCGTCCGTAGGCGAGGCAATCAACCGCGGACCGTTATCAAAAAATTCACAAAAAAGTTCGAAATCATTGACGTAAGGCGTAAATCATAGAATACGTATACAAAGCTGAGGTAGGTATGGACTTAATAAGTATCCGAGGTAATTTAATATAATGTATGTACATATATTTTAAATTGAGATTCTAGAATATAAAAATTCATATTACCTACTAGATTTGAAGGGATAATCGGAAATTGGTCTGAGAAAATCCAACCAAAACCTTCACCAAAAGCACAATTCAAAATTTTACTCTTTGCCTTTGAATAATACCAGTATCCTTCTATACCTTACAAACAGCATGTAAAATGGCCGATCCAAGGGCGTGGCGGGCGTTTCATTTCACGCACCTTCTCGGAAATTATGAGTTATGTGGATTTATTGTTATAAACAGGAAGATTTACTCATCAGGCTACAACGGAACGTAAAAAAATAATTTGAAGGTGATACACAATTTCTTCCAAAATAAAGTAGAGCAGGCAAGGACCTAGGTTAGTAAGTAATTTTAATAAAAACTAGGTGTAACTTAATAGTGATTTTCTTGAACAAGTTCTTATAAAATGGTTTATATGAAATTTTAAGCACCTATCGACTTTTTTATTACTGATATTTATTATTTATCATCCCTTGCACGTTATTGTCATTTATCATCGATTTATTTATTATTTAACATTACATTAAAAAATTGTGTGGCTACCACAAACGTCAATTGTCGGTGGCTTTTATACATTATGAAACCTACTTTCACCAAAAACAAGTGGACAAGCAAATTCGTAACGAAAGATTGAGATTAATCAAGATTAATAATATTTAATATCTCTTGAGCTTTAAAAATACCATAGACAAATCGAAACTGCATAAAAATACGACTATACCCCGTGTCCAATCGAATATTACCCGTTATTAGGAACATAATTCAAAAACCTAACTAAATTTGCTCGCTCCGTCGAATCAAGCGCATAAAAAACAAAATGGACGCATCGCTTTGTGGCGGCCGCTATTACTGCCTCCATTACGAGACACAGAATATAAGGTAGTCAGCGGTACTGGCGGTGGCAGAAGTGGTAATTAGTTAATTTAATTTATTATTTCTCAAGAGTGTATAATTTATTTATTTATAAAACAAATGAGTTCAGTTTGAGAGAAAGTTTGAGTTGATGCCTGATTCAAAAGTTCTGAGAAAATCAAATGTAGAGACAAAACACAAAATTTATTTATACCGGGATATTTACCATGATTTGATTTTTGAGTTTTCCAATATGTCGGCACAGTTTCATGATCATGATCGCATTTGTGTTAATAACCACGATAGATTCAAAAGTTTTATTGTAGGGACAAAAATTATAAACTGAGCACTAAAATTCGTTTATAATTTTTGTCCCTACGAAGTAGGTAATTATAATTAGTAAGGTTACCTAAGTTTTGATAAAAATAGAAACACTACTAAACTGCACGTGGTACACCCTGCTAGATAACGAACTAGGCTCGGCTGAAAATTCCAAACATTCTTCATTTAATAACTCAGATAATTTACAATTATTATACATTACTTGACACTTCCAGAAAATTGTCCAACCAGATACAATTGCCATCAACAAAGAATTGATAAAACTTTTGAAACTATCATAGTTATTAACACTAAAGCCATTTAAAACGGGATATTTACCATGATTTGATTTTTGAGTTATCCAATATTTCGGCAAAAATTAAATCATGGTAATATCCCGTTTTAAATTACTTTAAAGAATTGATAGCTAATAAACTACCTAACTCATCAGAGTAAGTTGTTAAACATAATCAAGATAAAGCAGTTTAAGTGTTGAAGATGTTTTGTCTCCGCCAGTACTTTGCTCGTAGGTAATTATGGGTCATTAGGCAGCTCCCGAGAGCTATCGGGAGTATGGCCTTTTAATATCCCCTCCAGCCACCCCCCACCTCGCCTTGAGCCGCAGAGATATTTGACACACACTCTTCAAAATATAATAAAATTATCCTTGATTTCTATATAATGTAGTATAAAACACAGTCGCTTCCCGCAGTCAAGTTTTTCTATGTATGCTTAGATTAGATCTTTAAACCTACGTAACGGATTTTGATGCGGTTTTTTTAATAGATAGAGTGTTTCAAGAGGAAGGTTTATAAACCATTTGACACATAGATTTCCACGCGGGTGTAGCCGCGGGGCGCAGCTAGTACAAAATAAGCAGGAAACCTGCCATAGTTTAAAACACTCGCTTGTGACACTGCTATGCAAGCTTTATGCTGCCCAGCCTATGCGGTGCGCTTGTCCTTCCGTCGCGCAAGGATAGCAGGCTCATGGCCACATGCGTCACGTCATGCTCGGGCAATGAAAGTGTTAACAGATTTTTGTAGGTTCGAGTTAGAAAAGGGGTTTATATCACCTCCTTTCTGTTCCTCACCTTGCCCCGCAGAGTCGCAGAGATGTTTGACGCTGTTGAAAGGGGAAAAACATTGAGCTGGTTTTTTAAGCTTGTCAGGCGTTATTTTCCAGAATAATTTACCTATGTATTAACGAACTACCAAAAGATGTGTTAAAGTAACTATGTTTTTAAACCGAGAAAGAAATAAGTCAAGTATACAAAGTCAAGTATAGCCAAACTCGATGTAGAATGATTTTAAACAAACCACGACATAAATAAGTAAAACTCACTCTTGCTTAGCGTCGCGTTTCAGATATAATTGTAAGCAATGTTGAAGGAAGGATCTTAAATCGACAAGTAATGTAAATTGCGTATAAAAAGTACAGGCAACAGAGCGAATTTTAGGTTAAGTACCTATAGGTGTTTTGTTTACAAATATTTTACATTGAATTTTGCTACTGTATATCTACATAGAAATTAATGTCCCTAATTATTCCCTTGAATAATAATTACAGCAAAAAACTAATTCGGCAAGGCAAGCCCAAAAGTGAGTTTAAAGTGCCGGATGAAATACAAAGTTATTATGTGCCATCAGAACGACTCAGACTTCTAAAAAAATAATTAGCTTTGTCGTCTCGGATTGTGTAAGAGACTTTTACGGCTTACGACACGACATGTTTCTGTGGCAACACCGTGGCTTATCTGAGAAGACAAGACTACCCAGAACAAGGAATGGAAGATTTGGCTTTGCATTGTACCTTTGGGAAGCGGAAGGAATGTCTAACTCCATTCCATTTTTTATCTCTTATTGGCCCATTGACGACCTCTGTGGCGCAGCGGACGAAAGTTTGCCTGCAGCGCAGGTGGTTATGGGTTCGATTCCTGTCTGGGAGAAATGTTTATACGATCTGCAAAAAAAACCTATTATTCTGGGCACTCTGGGTATTTTCAATGTATTATATAATAAAAATATTAATATCTATGTAATGCATTGTATTATTATGACATTCATCTGGTACCCACAACTCAAGCTCTGATTAGCTTGGGGCTAGATGATGGTGTGGATTGTCCAGCATTTTTTTTTTCATTCTATTCGAATAAATGACAAAAAGCTTGTTCTAAAGATGTTCGTGTAAGCTAGGTGTAAAGGTCTCCTAAATAATTATAGGTGTAATTTGGTGCGGTCGCGTCCCGTGTTTTTGTAGACATTGTCATTCTTGCGGGTCCCGCTAATGGTGACCACGTTCTTGGATATAGATGACATTTCTGGAGATAATGATCATCCCTGGAAGAACTCGGGAGATGGCACGGACTTTGATTGTTGTTTTCCTTCTTTAACGGAAATTTATAAATGGCACTTAGATTCTGAAGGTGAAATAATTATTTGTTAGATTTTTTAAAAGGGTTTGAGTTTCTGCTGCGCAAAAACTGTTCTAGCTCTAGTTGTTTATATTTTGAAGTTTATGGTTATTTGATATACAAGCTTTTTGTATCCCAAATAAGTAAAAACTAAATAAACAAAGTTCGATTAATTATAAAAGAGAATATTGTGAATGAATATAATGTTATGCATGCATATTGAAATATGTATGTAGTGTGCAGTGCTAATTTCTTTAATGTGTGCAAAGGGCTTATGGTAAGTTTTGCTTAAAATTCTTCGAATGTTCAGCTCCGATATCGAACCCACCGCAACAACCTTGCTTCCACTAGTCCAGCTAATAACGGCAATCGCAGCACGGCGGTATCTGCCGGCAAATCGAGAGATAAGAGATATCACCAGATCGAGACGGGACGTGTGCGGACGAGCTTCGAGCTCTGCGACTGTGCAGGGCTGGCAACCGGTGAGTTTCAAGTTTTAGTGTAAGATTTTAATACCAAATACTCTCTACTTACACAGAAATCATTTGTATTAGTTATAACGACTCGGAAAACGTAGTAGTGTAGGACGCCCTCCGGCCAGCGGTGATGAGATGACGACCTGCGCGGCGAAAGACTGCAAGCAGATGCTGGATACGGCAAGCGGAAGACAGGGCGTAATAAAGTCCAACAGTGGACTATGTATTTATAGGTTGATGTTGATATATTTATGTATTGTATTGATGATGAGTACCTATTTTAGTTTTGTGCATATTACAGGGGTGTATGAATCGATCCTAACACCTATACTTACAGTGACTTAGACATACATAGGTATATGTGATAAATCTCGATATAAGACTGTAAAATATATTTATTTATTTATTTATTTACAAAATTTTGGAGAAACTTACAGCTAGGTTTACAAATGAGGTACAAATATAGAACATGCCTGGAAAGACCCAGTGCATGTTTGCTGATGGCTAATTAAAAGTTTCCGCTGATAGATAATAAAAATTTTAAGTTATGAAGCTAAGTAGGTTGACGACTTTATGAAGATAATAAATATAAATAAGTATAGAAAAATAATTAAAAACAAAACTAATTTAAACAGATAACTTAATGTATTTTACACTTTAAAGAATTGGTCACTAAGTAAGCGTCTAAGCTTACTTGTACTGGTATTGAATAAATCTACCTCACTATTTCTATTAAGTAATTAATTAAACGAGCAATAATAATATTTATCACAATGGCGATTTGCGAGCGATTTCAAAGCGCTTAGTACATTCACACCAGTGTTTACATTACAACGAAGATCGCACGCGGCGTGCTCGCTGCGTCGTCGTAGTCGCGGCCTGCAGGATCGCAAGGCGGCGGGAATCGAACCTACAACCTCCTGCGTCACAGGCGGACCTACGCCCGCCATGCCACAGAGGTGGTCGAATTTTATCATTAAAACATTCGATAAAAGCTCAGAGACAGAAAGCTCAGCCCTAGTCCTGCGCAGTCATTATCGTGCGGTCAATTTGTGCTACCTGCCGTGACGGTCGACGGCCTTCCGCAATCAGACGAGAATGTCAAAAGACCTATTGGTACTTACTTTAACTTTCCTTCCCTACTTTTTCGTATATTTTTTAGAAAATAGGGCTACCTCTGATCTAATTTATGAATAAAAAGAGTATCTGTATAACTGTCTATTTATGCTCTAATTTACCCACGGGCGGGGTAATAATTATAAATAAGAATTCGTCTATTTCAGACCATAGAAAAGTAACAGATCTTGTTTAACTTATTCTACGGTCCATAGTAATATATACCTTAAAACTAGCATACATAGAATAGGACATAATATCAAACTAATAATATTATAAATGCGAAAGTTTAAATAGATGGATGGATATTTGTTACTTTGTCACGCAAAAACTACTGAAGGGAATGGGTTGTTATTTTGCGCAGAATCAAACATAGGCTACTATTTATCTCACAGAACCACATAGGATACAAATATTGTATAAACGTCTCCATAAAATAAACTAATGAGAAGCCGTGGGCAAAAATAGTTAAAATATAAAGTGCCCATAACGCCCTTCAGGTCACACCGTTGAGACTAGGCAGTGAACGCGTTAATGATCGGCAAATTCTTTTTGCAAACGTAACCTTTAACACATTGATAAATGTTAACTCAGCTATAAAATAGCGTCACATTAATCAATAAGACTTAAATATTTATCGCGTGGTTACATTCCGCTCCTGGTATTTGACCGGCAGGTGCGTACGCGCAGACTTTGAGTTCACACATCGATGGTCTGATACGGAGCCACTCACGCGCAGGCAACTGAAATTAATGACTTTACTTGAGTACTAAGTTCCCTATATTTTACTAGCTTCAGCCTGCGGATTCATCTTTCTAATGTATTGCTTTGAGTATAGGTCCAAGGTCTTGAAAAAGAAGATGTCGTCAGAATATACATATGTACGTATAAATAATTAGTGCCGGACAACTCACACAGCATTATCTAGCCCCATGGTAAGCAGAGCTTGTGTTATGGGTACTAGATAACTGATATACATAATACAATACATTACATAGATAGATACTTTTTATTATACATAGAAAACGACCAGAATATGAACCTACCTCGGGACAAATGTTTGTCCCATTGTTATTGTTTTTGTTGTTTGTGACATTTGTCCCGATGCAGAATCGAACCCGAAACCTCTTGCGTCGCAGGCAAACTTTCGCCCACCGCGTCACAGATGTCGTCTAGAATACAAATCTAGTTCCTTTGCAAACTTTACTATGACCCTTACGTACCTACTAGTCGTAAAATTTATAACAGACAGATAGTTACCTGCTTTTGCACTTTATTATTTATTAGTAAAAGCTAAAGTAAATTCACTGATGCATCAACAAGTAGCAGGAACCAGACCAGCTTATAATTAAACGTCGATAAGTTAAATGAATGAGCTCGATAAATAACGAAAGGCTGGCCCATGCAGACTGGTCAATCGTGCGGAAATAATTTACGAAGCTATTATTATGACTGCGGTTTGATATAGGTGTATAGCTTTGAGCAAAGGCACGGCTAGATGGAAGAAAGCTATGCGAACAAAATATGTGTCATCATCAGCCTATAGCAGTCCATTGCTGGACATAGGCCTCCCACAATGACCGCCATAACATCCTATCTTCAGCTTGACGCATCCAGCATCTACCTTCAGTCTCTCGCAGGTCGTCATCCCACCTGGTCGGAGGGCGTCCTACGCTACGTTTGCCGAATATGTGTCTATTCACTAGCTATACTCGATGTAGAATGTTTGTAAGCAAATCGCTGATACTTGATTTAAAATTCACTCTGTAGCCACTTTATTTTATATGTACCTGATTAATATTGCTGGTCGATTAGAGACGACTTCTCTCAATATTTATTGCTTACAGTTATATCTGAAAATCGACCCCAAGCAAGTGAGTTTAAATTTTTTTAATTCGTGTTTTTTTAAATTTGTCTACAAACATTGCACATCCAGTTTGGCTAGTGTATAGGTATATACGGCTGCATTTTAATACTATTGTAATTTGTGAAAAGAGCTTGCTGCTGCAAACTGATAAATACTCGTAGAAAAGGTAGAGACGATATGAGTTATAAAATCACTTATTTTCTTAAAAAAGACTTCAACGCGCTCTCATTGATTTTGGATTTTAGAATATCTTCTGTAATCTGTGCCTATCAAATAATAAAAACAAATTAGAACTGCAGACAGTTTCAAACAAGGTAGCTAATCTGATCCATATTCATACCAGTCAGAAACGTCCCCTAAACGCTGGCTGCATTGCCCCACTGTAGGGCAATGTTGATGCGCTGCGCCAGATACTCACCAGCTCTCGGGTCACGCGTCGCTTCGATCAGACGTTTAGAAATATTTTAAACAGCTAGATACCCGTCGAATCTCAAGTCTTGGGTGATTAATTTAAACTGAAAAATTAAAGCCGTCGCCAACAAGTACGTTTTTAGTAAATTCCTTAGGACTTCCACCCCCTTTAAAAAATATCTACATTATCTAAAGAGGTATAAACCTCTTTGTTTTTGGCATTTTATGCACTGAGTTACACAATTGCATAAAAAATAGGGATAAACCATACACAGGTAGTAAATTCAAATAATCAAGCATACATAGGGACAGATGCCAAGTCACTGGTTAGGTGGTGGTGGTTTTAAGGTAGGAAATGCAGTCTTCGCAGGTCGTCATCCCACCTGGTCGGAGGGCGTCCTACACTACGTTTACCGAGTCGTGGTCTCCACTCAAAAACACGTATGCCCCAGCGGCCGTCATTTCTGCGAAAGACTGCAGGTAGATGCTGGATGTGTCAAGCTGAAGACAGGGTTATACGCTATGGCGCTCATTGGGGGAGGCCTATGTCCAGCTACTACACTATAGGACTAATACAGGCTGATGATGATGATGAGGTAGGTACTATAAAGGTACTATACTCAATATACCATCTAGATACAAGACAGCTATCCTGATGGCGGCATCCTTACAACTTGCAATGAGCGAGGTTATTTACGTTTTATTTTCTCGCATGATGAAGTCATAAATCGCTGAGCATCTTGCGACTCCGACTTGATATTGTCGGCTGTATTACCTACTACATTATTCTTGCTGCTTGGGTCTACTTGAAACTTTACCTACTACATTTCTATAGAGATATAATATATAGACTCTTCATTACCGGCGCGTGGAGAGTCGCGCTGTGATATTGTATGGAGATCGTTTTTTATGATAAAGAAAAAAGATAAAGATTTATCCACGAAAGTCATTTATATCTGCGACGCAAGAGGTTGCGGGTTCGATTCCTGCCTCGGAACAATTGTGTGTACGATCTGCAGATATTTGTTGCGGGTATTCTGGTCGTTTTCTATGTATAAAAAAAATATCTATCTATGTAATGTATTGTATTATGTATATCAGTTATCTAGTACCCATAACACAAGCTCTGCTTACCATGGGGCTAGACAATGCTGTGTGAATTGTCCAGCATTATTTATTTATATCGGGATATTTACCTACCATGATTTGGTCCGATCAAGGCGCATCAAGGCGCATGAAACTGTGCCGAAATATTGGAAAACACGGGTTGGTTAAAGTTATTTTTTATCCCAACTGATTTAATAAAAATGTATCCGTTACGAATCCTATTCTTCAGAGAGACCCCGAGCATAGCTCTTTCCATAGCTCGCTGAGCGACTTTGAATTGATGGACCAGCCCTATCGTGAGTGTCCACGTCTCTTTTTAATCTTGCTACCACAAACTCACAGAACCAGATTAAAACAGACACCCACGGCAATTATAGGTACATCGTGTATCTATTGGTTACATCGTAATGACGCTTGATTACGTAATTACATACAAGCGGTCGCTATTAGCGAGACCTAGAATTACGAACACCCTGTAGGGTAATTATTAATTTATTTGATGGCCGCTGCGCTCATGTGACCTATAATTTAAAGCTATTAGCTAAGCCATAAAGCATACGGAGACGGAGTTGATCTGTCTGGAGCTTGATACTTGTTTCTCTGGCTAATCTAAGGACCACTTGATCTGAGATCAAACACTACGGTACGGTTCACGTACATTACTACATAGTAGCTATATAAAACAAAGTCGCTTCCCGCTGTCTGTCTGTCCCTATGTATGCTTAGATATTTTAAACTACGCAACGGATTTTGATGCGGTTTCTTTTAATAGATGGAGTGATTCAAGAGGAAGGTTTTAGACCTTTTGAAACATATATTTTCACGCTGGCGAATCCGCGCGGCGCAGTTAGTTTACTAGAGCGGATGAGTATCCTACTAATATAATAAACGTGAAAGTTAGTGAGGATGTATGTAAGTATGTTTGTAGCTCTTTCACGCAAAAAGTACTGAATGGATTTTGATGAAACTTCACAATAATATAGCTTAACACATAGGCTACAATTCATAAAGATATATTGTATATTATCCAAAATATCTATCACCACGCGGGTGAAACCGCAGAGTTTGATTCCGGCCTAGAGAAAAATCGTTGTGCAGGGTGTTCTTGGTATTTCTATGCATAATAAAATATGTCAATATATATATGTATTGTATTATGTATATCAGTCATAGTACCCATAACACAAGCTCTCCTCAGCTTGGGGCTAGATGACTCTGTGTGGATTATCTAGCATTATTTTATTATTATGTTTCTTATTTACCTACCATGATCTCGGGCCATAAAGTGACCGTCCTTTGGAAGGCTTGCGTGGGGCCGAAGTCAACAGCACAGAGGACCTTTGAGAAAGTTAATCTAAAGGCGATGGCTACACATAGCGGGTATCATCCTCGTGCACAATTATTTTTATTATATGGAACTTTATATCAAGGATGGAGATCAGGATAATAGTCAGTTTTTTCATTTATCTCAAGAAATACTTCTTAATTTCCGAGAAGCCCGTGCCTCGCTCCAATTTAAGCGGTCACCTTTGATGTCTCACTTCCTGTCTCAATTATTTTGGGACAAATATCTAAAGGAAACCTTCATTATCTTTTTGGGACTCATAAAATGCCACCCACCTTGGGTGGCATTTTATGAGTTTCATAATGCATGGACTTATTTAATAAAAATTTTGAAACATACTTAGGTGCTAGAACAAAAATATGAAGCGATGCGACCTGCAGAAGTAAAATACTGTGTCGCAGGTCGCAACGCCCACCTCCTTAATAGGTCTATGGGAAGAATATGACGAACTAATTTGTCTGTGAAGTTTGTTTGACCTGGCGGTAATTTGCTAATTATTTGGAATTTTCGATTATTTCGTGTGTCACCAATAAAATATTTACTTAAGATATAGGTATCGTAATTACGTAAATTCCTGATGATGAAGACGTAGGTATGCATTGCATATTTCTCCTTATTTTCGCGGAACAATTGTAATATGTGTGAGAACTCACTGAGTACCTACCTATTGTTTGAATGGGGAAATAATCACCCCTACTCTAGAGTTGGGAAAGCCTTCTTGGTGGTGACCGTCATAAAAAAGGCCTTATACTCAAAATAAATAAGTTTTTCTGTCCTATGTGTATCTGGAAAAAAACATTTAAGATTCTAGAGCTAGCTATTCAATTCAGTTTATTTTAAAAAATAGTTTTACCTCGAACCAATCTCAATTCGATTCGAAGTAGTTTTCTTCGATTTGAACATAATGCCAATAACCATTTATGTCATCTATAGAATTTCTTTGAACGTATTTCCATAGATTATTCAATAGTTTCAGATTAAATTGTAAAAAACCTAATTTGTAGAATGAAGCAGACACCGGCGGCGTTAACGTGTGAGTGTGCCGCCAATTTGTGTAACTTTTTAACGTTGGCTACGTTAAAAAGTTACACAAATTGGCGGCAAATTGGTTTAGTTTAATAGTCGTATTTGCGAATGAGTAAAAATCGTAAAAATGTAGGTACATCTCTAGTAGGTATTAACACTTTCATGATGATTCTTTGTTAATGGCAACTGTGTCTGGTTGAACACTTTTCTGCCAGTGTCAATAATGGAAAATAATTGTAAAATTAATGAGTTATCAAATTATTAAGAATTTCATGTCCCATCAGCAGGTTTTTGCTACAACGCGGTGGGGGAACGGCGAGGCGGCACGCGGGCCGTAAAGCCGAAATAGGGCAGTGAATGCGTTAAGTGTCATATTGATATCTGCCAACTCCGCTTCCGTAAGAAGTTTCTCATCGGCATCGATAAAGGACCGGCTCTACGCCGCCCGAGGCGCCCCGCGTACTCCGAACACCGCAGTACCTGCGCCCGCGCAGCCGCTCATTAAATCCTTCCGCTCCTCCCTAATAGCGGCCATTACAGGTAATATAATAAAACGCATACGGGTTGAAGCTTGGGCCACGACACTAGGTCGATAAATTATTTATTTATTTTAAGGAAGGCCTACAGCTAGTAGCAGACAGTAAATTAAAGTATATAATAATAATATTTATATTTAGTTGTCGTATAGTGTCTGCACTGTAGTGAAAAATACTAAATCCTACTTCGAATATGTAACTTAGTTTTAACTTTGTTTTAAACTGCATATTTATTTAGTTTTACGGGGTAAATTATATGTATTACACTAATCCCTCGGGAATATAATAATTTCAAGACCACCTCGGGATCATCTTTTTAAAACTGCCCAAGAATCATCAAAATCGTTCCATAAATGACCGAGAAATGTAAACAGACAATGTTAAAAAACATACATACAGCTGAAAATAGAATCTCCTCCTTTTTTCGAATTCGCTTGGTTGATGAACCTTGTACACTATCTAAAAATTAACATTGTAATAATGTAAATTTTTAGATAGTGTGAACAGTGAGACTAGTGTTATAGCCATGTTTAACCTTCTATTTTTCTATTCGGCTGTATGTTTTTTATTTTGTATGTATGTATGTTCGTCGATTTCTCCATCAATTATTTAGAATTTTCGCTATTGTATGGACTATCCCGAGGTGGGATAGTCCTTACAAAAATGTTATTCCCCAGGGAAAAGTTGTTACCAAGCCCTAGTTTCGTGGCCACACATAAGATGGATGCCTGGGAGCGTTTTCATTACACGCACAATGTTTCATGCAGTGCATTACAAGTGACACTTCGTAGTTTGTACCAAATGACGGTCACGACGCGTTATCATCATCATCAGCCTACATCAGTCCACTGCTGGATAAATATTTTTAAACTTACGCGACCAGAACACATAATTACAAGTTTTTTTACCTTTTTTCCCAACGTTTCAACAGGTGTACTGAGTGTACCACTCATCACTCATCCCGTGACCACGACAGTGTGTAAACCTGTAGAAACGTCTGGAAAAATACGTAAATAAACGCGATAAATACCCGTTAAAATAGTAGTGGTAACACTGCTGGATAGGCCCGCAGGAGGTTGCGGGTTCGATGCCTTTGGATAATTGTTTGTAAGTTCGAATTGAGTATCATTGTCCAGTTTCATAAAAGCGTCACTTTCTGAAACCGGACAAAAGTTATTTTTAGTTTAATGTTGTTTCTATCCCATGGGAACTGATTTATGATATAAATAGTGGAGCCTATGTTTTATCCTGGAACTACCTGTAGGTATACAAAATATCCCCGATCCGTTCAGTAGTTTTGGTGTTTAGAATAATGATGTTATTATATATAGGAATCTCATTGGTGAAGAAGTAATAAACATCCATCCAAACATTCGCATTTATAGTCATCTGACAATTCACACACATATCTAGCCCCATGGTAAGCAGAGCTTGTGTTATGGGTACTAGATAACTTATAAACATAATACAATACATTACATAGATAGATATTTTTTTTATTATACATAGAAAACAACCAGAACACCCGGAACAAATATCTGCAGATCGTACACACAATTGTTCCGAACCCGCAAACTCCTGCGTCGCAGGCGGACCTTCGCCCACCACGCCACATCGGTCGTCATATTAGTTTCTGCGGTGTTTATTTTTTCGAAACAATACTATTATAATCATTGACATCCGAATCGTTTTGCTTTCAAAGTCGACACACATTTATTAAATAGAATTATGAAACCCGTTGTTCATTTTGTTAACCATTATGGTGCCGGAAGGGGATATCCGACATCCGAAGCCTTTCACGTAGCCATAGCCACAGGCTTTTAGGGCGATAATCATAACCAGGTGTGCACTTGATCACTAATGTAGGTAATCGACCTACACTGGATAGTCACTACATAGTATAAAACAAAGTCGCTTCTCGCTGTCTGTCTGTCCCTATGTATGCTTAGATCTTTAAAACTACGCAACGGATTTTGTTGCGGTTTTTTTAATAGATAGGAGATTCAAGACTAAGGTTTATACGTACCGATAATTATAATACATCCATTTGCACCCGTACGAAGCCGGGGCGGGTCGCTAGTGTTACATAATTCTGTATGTTCGTTAAATAAAGACTGATTATAAAATTTGTTTTTATTTTTCATAATTATTATATCTAAACAACATTAATCAAAAACAGCTTAAGATATTAATTTTGCCCGGGTTTCCCCTGAAACTACAGCTTTTTACATACAAAAAATGTAGGTTACGAACATACATATAAGAAATCACAAAAAGACAGAAAATAGTTATTTACCTTACTAACTATATTGTTTTACTTCTGATTTTATTGCACATCAATTATCTACTCGAAAGTTATCTTACGCACAGGCACAGATAATATAATACATACTCTTACGTACAAACATTATTCGGAACGTTCTCTCCCCAATGAAAGCAATGGCTCCCGTCAAAGGCGGCCAAGGTCAGGATAGCTGCTGACGTCACACGCCCGTGACGTCACCCAAACAAATCCAGCGCGCGCATAACTAGATGTCGCTAGTAAAAGTGTACGAGCTCTAGATCGCGCTGACGAGAACGCACGGCTTAGAACGACCTCCGATCAGTAGCGTTGTGAAATCATACTTACCTGGCACAGGGGACACCGTGATCACAAAGGCGGTTCCCCCAGAGCGAGACCTTTCCATTGCACTGCGGTTGGGTTGACCTCTGCGATTATCCCTAATGTGGATAACTCGGGTGCGTTATTTTTGGTAGTGGGGACTGCGTACGCGCTGTCCCCCTTATTGAATATGCTAAGAGAAGGTATATCGGAAGGAAAAGTACCTGCTGTGTTACAACCTGCTCCAACGCGGAAGTCACACAACAAAACCAAACCCGTGCGTTTTATTCAGTGCGATCTAGAGCTCGTTCATGTACCTACTTATTATATGAATTTATATTAGATAGTAATAACAAAATTAAATCTGACTGATAGTGAAACCAGCATACAATGTGTCTGGTCACCGGCACCGGTGTTTTTTTGTACTCCAATAATTATTTTATTTATTTAGAAACACTTTAACAACAATTTAAATTAAACTATCATACATAGATCTAAGATGCAAGATTTATTTTGAAGCACACTTTCGGTACTTTCATTCAAAAACATGTAGATTCGATTTATGAAAAAGCTAATGATTAAAAAAAACTTTTATAAATTCTCTTTTCCTCTATAAAATAGAAATTGCAACAATGTTATCATTGCTTTATTGTCTACATTATTGGTTATCAAAAGAGTCCTCTATCGTCTTTCAAGGACCTCTACATGGGTATAGCTATAGCATAATCAGTACAAGCACCCGTGCTTAGAGGCAAAAAAAAAACCAAATGACAAAAATAAAACATTTTATGATAAAGACCGACCAGACACAATGTATATAAAAATGAATTATAACTTGAGAACGGCTTAACCGATTTCATTAATTTTTTTTATTATACGAGACGTCAAATACTATTTAACTCAAAAGGAGCTAAGTTTTATTTAGATGTTATCTAATTCATCGTAAAAGGTTCTGGGCAAAACCGCGGGCGCAGCTAGTAATAAATAAATATGAGTAGTTTTATGCGAAAGGAGTTGTGTTCTTTTATCAGCTTAGGCTTAGACCAAACATGGATTTGTGAACCATTTTTTTCCTGCCACATCTTACTGTACATCAATCCGTCATTCAACTTTTCGGGCATAACAGTATTCAGTCATTTTGGCTTTCAGGCATTGGTACGGCATGGCAGTTGTACTCCTGTTTCCGCACTTAAACTCCGATTGGTCCTTTGTGCGTGATGTGTTTGCTAGTTTAACCAGCCTAACTCCGTCCAGAAGCGCAGAATACTCCTGGGATCTTCACAGGCTTCGCGGAGTGACCTCGGGAGGTCGAGGATTTCTAGTCGTTGCGCTGTTACTCCCTCGCATTCCAGGACTACGTGGGCAGCCGATTCTTCGCCGTTAAGGCATCCTCTGCAGAGGGCTGTCCGTTGCTCCGATGGTGAAGAGGTGTTTGTGTAGTGTCCTGTGAGTGTTCCCACTAGGACGCGTAGGTCTGATCTCGTCAGGCACAGGGACACGCTTTCAGGCATTACGGAAAAAGGATTATTTTTAGGAATTTGAACTCAAAGTAATGCTCAAATAAAAGAGACTCGAATTTTTAACAAATTTATTAAATAACAACCGGTATTATAAATATCCCACTGTCGTTCATGAGGTGGATACTAATACGATAGCCCTGAGTTATAATTATAATGGTGTATATCTTCCCATGTAAACTAAATTTGCTTAGATACGTTAAAATAGTATATTATGTTCCCATTATAAAAGGGTAGTGTCCTGGGTAAAAAAAACATTACTTTATTTAGTCTGTCAGTTAGATTATCAGAAGATATTGGACAGGTATTTTTTCTTTTGTCAATCAAACAAAATATACAAATATAAAGCGCGTCAAAGTTTGGGAGTGGGGGGCTATTCAAACGTCAAAAAAAATCTATAACGGCTTGCTCAAGTGTCGCAACTTTGCTGCTTAACTGAACTTTAAATGGCTATTATATCTTTTTTTTAATTGACAAAGAAAAATATCTGTCCTACATTATCTGATAATCTAAGACAGACTAATTAGACTTTATTAGGACACCAGCCTAATTTTGTTGCTTCATTTTGATGTAAAAGAGACAACATTATTATGAATATAGGATGGAAGATCAAATACCTTTTGATATAAAGTGAAATGACGGTGAAGTAGCCCGACCGTGCTTATAACTATATTGGACACGACATCACATTGAAAACCTAGTCCTTCTCTGTCAAAAAACCACGATACCTATTACTTCTAAGGTAAATAGGGTTTTTCCTTTTTTGCAAAATGCTTTGCATTCAGCGAAAATGGTGCAAAATATCTTGCAGTCAAGAAACTAAAACAGAGTATAATGTAGAATAGTCAGACATGATATCGGATCGCCATTCTAAGTGCCTATTTTGTACGCCTAAAGAAATAAAGGATTTAGAATTTTGAATTCAATGCGTAAAACATAAATTAATTCACTCAATTTCAATAATTTACAAATTGCTTGTCTTTTTTGTCTATTCTAGCGTAGACTAGGCCTTTCCTAGCTGACAATGCTTAGTCTACATGTTGGGTTTACAGATATTAACACTATGTATGCCCATTACGCAGATGTCGTTTTTGCACACTATCTGCGGCTCGCCCCTACGGGTTTAAATAACATGAATACATTTTGAAGGATGAAAGGCTTTGAACGTTTCACTAGAATTAAGCTAAGGTCAAATTTCACCTTTTGTTGCCCAAACTAAGTTTACCTCGATCGAGTTCAAATTCGTAATACCTTTTGACACAGCTCTTAAACCGGATCAACTATACGGATAGTTAATCCAGTTCAAGAGCTGTAAAATGCTCTAAACCCGGCTAAAGCAGCTTGACAGCTCTTGAACTGACTCACCTGAGTTAATCTTATACTGAACGCTTTCAATTGCAAAGTATATTGTAATATACTTTTAAAATTAACGACATCATGTGTAACATGTGTACCTGCGGTGGAAATAAATAAACAAACAAAGGTATTAGATCTAAGAAGGCACCATGCCCTGGCTTCGCTTCCAAGTGGCGCCTTGTCTTCTGTTGTGGTTGCCGCGTGTTGACTTGTGCTTCTCTTTCTTATCTCTGTTCTGGAGGACCTCCTTCTCTTGCCCCTGGCCGCGGGCTTTACCCACCACGTCCGTGTTTCTGGAAGGGAGTAGAAGAAAAGTTATAGTGAATTCTTCACAGTTAAGAGTTTCAATATAATCCTAGTTATAATTATCTAACATTACTAATGATAGACTTGTTTTAGTGCTACACGGACGGTCCGTCCGTCCGGAGGTACGTCGACCCTAGAATCTATCGTATAGAAAACAATTACTACGTTTAGTAGCGCACGACCCATGACCATCCGGCGAGCGCGTCCGAGCCCCGTACGTCCGTATCAGGACGCACTAGACATCTAAGCGATGCGTTAAGAATCCGGACGCAGAACCGACCAGTGTGCGATACTGTGGGTTCTGCGCGATTATATTTGTCCCAGCAATACGTTGGTCCGTGGACCAACGGATTTTATTGACATAATACAAAAACTCCTGCGGCGGCGTCGGGCTGCAACGAGATACAGCTCAAAACCGAGATAATCAGTAATGTTAGTCCCGAAGCCCAAGATCTGCTTTAGGACGCTACACAGTAGTAAGTAATCT
This sequence comes from Eupithecia dodoneata, assembly GCA_947044415.1. Lineage (NCBI taxonomy): Eukaryota > Metazoa > Arthropoda > Insecta > Lepidoptera > Geometridae > Eupithecia > Eupithecia dodoneata. Next base: position 10,775,769 of record OX345672.1, on the reverse strand, counting down.
TGATGGTCTTCCTACAATAATAGATAACCTTCTCTGGTCTCGCTTCAATTTTTACTATCCTAAGCACCAACAACCACTCTCTATATAACGTACCTTGGCGGAGGAGGCTTGTGCCCCTTGCCTCGCCTTGCCTGCCAGTTAGCCTCGCGCCGCGCGCGGATCTCCTCGGGGTTGGCACAGAAGTCCAGCTTACTGCTGGGGCCGGCTGCTGGCTCTGTTGGCTCCTCTTCTTCATAGTCATCTGATTCCTCCTGGAGTATAGATATTTCGTGTAAAAAAAACATGTCCTTTGTAAAAAGGCTTATTACAAAATATCAGATTTTCTAGTCATTAGATAATGATACATAAATACATACAAATAAAGATTATGATTATAGTAATAGTACATCATCGGTTGGTTCTTCCAGTAAATACTTACCTCTTGTCGTGCCCTCTGCATCAAGGCGCGCGGTGTGACGAACGGTCGTCGTTCGTCGACGTCGTTGGTCGTTGGCGCTACTCCGTCACTGTCGTACGTGTCGTCGTATTCGTCCGAGTACATCGTCTCTTCGTCTACGACGAGGCTGGAAGACAACACAATATTTCGGTTAATCAGCTATTGGCTAGAATATTATATTTAGAACTCCAAAGTAAGGGGCAGAAAGTGAAAATTAGAAGAAAATATAACAAATTAATTGGCTATTAATTAATTGCTATTAACGACCGACGTGGCGTGACGGGCGAAGGTCCGCCTGGGACGGGTTCGATTCCCGCCTTGGGACAAATATTTGGTTGTACTGAGTATTTTCTATGTACCTATATAATAAAAAATACCGATATATTTGTATTTGATGACTGATATTTGTTTATCGGTCAAGTACCAACAGATAACACAAGCTCTGCTTTGATTGGGGCTAAATGATGCTGTGTGGATTGTCCAACATTATTTATTTATTACCTATCATCAGCACCTACCTTGTATAGAAAAAGAAATGCGTAAATATTAATGAATAAATTTAGATATTTTACGCATTCAATGTAAATTTTGACCTGGCCTAGACAAATCTGTCCGTATAGAGATCATGCTAAGCCAACTTATTATATATAGTTAACTCACAGTAATGAATGATCCAACTTATTATATATAGCTAACTCACTTGTACTTGCTGTAGATGTCTGTCATCTGTTTGATGTCTTTCTTGTCATCGAGCAAGTCCTTCATATCCCTGTTAACAAAAAAAAACATCATTATGTTTATTATTGTATATAGTCAAAGATTTCATGACATCTGTATCTTTGTTACCCGTTGTTGTAGTTTATATGTTATTGTTATTGTCTTGATTGTATTGTGGTATCTTCCGTGACGTCATCAAACGGCTCTATCGGAAGACCAGCGTTGGTTGTAACGTGCTTACAACTAACTCAAGCTGAGACAGACACCGTTTTCTGACTTAATTACAAAAAATCTGTTTTGTCTTTTATTTTTAAATCTTGTTGGTTTTGTTTATGTTTATTGAGTTGCATGTAAAGTATTCTCGTTCCCATCCCTTCTCATTCATATTCATGATCTACTACTGGGCTTCACCCACTGCTGGGTTATAGGCCTTAGTAAAAAAAAATGCTTCTACCATTTTATTTATTTACTTTAAGTATTCATAGACTTGACTTACAGAATAATATACGTACATTCCAAAAAGCCAAACATTATTTATAACCGTATATAAATTTGACTTGTCTCAGTGTTTGTTGTAAGCCTAAAGAAATAAAGGATTTTGAGTTTTTAATTCCGTACCTATATTTCTCTCTCTTCTTCCCCACATGTATCTTGGTGAGGTCCACGTCATCCCTCGTCATGATATCGAACTGGTCTCCGTCGAACACGTTCAGTCGGTCCAGACCGGTCTCTAGGAACTTCTTGTCGAGGATGTCTTCTGGGATAATGGGCAGGGATTGGTCTAATTCTGAAATATAATTAAATAAATAAATCAAAATAAAATATCATCATCAGCCTATGTTAGTCCATTGCTGGACAAAAAACCTCCCCTAATGAGCGCCATAGCGCCCTCTCTTCGGCTTGACACATCCAGCATCTACCTGCAGTCTTTCTCAGACAGAGAAGAGAAAAAAATATTAATATTACTTAATAAACAATATGCAAATGTGGTTTATTAAGTAAATTACATACATTTCAACAAAATCTCAAAACACTACTGAACGGACCGGGCTGAAATTGCATACAAGTTCATATACATATTTATAGGTATTCATTTATTGATTACATACACAAAAATCGTCACATAATGTTAGCTGGCCTGGATTAAAGTATCAATTCCAAAAATCTGTTCCATGGGATAGAAATAACCTTGAAACGTTTCCATAGAAGCAACGCGTGCGAAGCCGCGAGCAGAAACTAGTATTTCGAAAATATAAATAGAGGTAAAAAGGATACATATAAAACAACCTTACCTCTTAAAGGCTCAGCCAGCGTATCCTCCAATATACTATTAATAACTCTCTCAGCACTAAACCCATAATGCTTCAGACATTTCAACACAAAGCCATCCCCCAAATGAGGCATTATGTCCTTCACTTCACTGATCAACGACTCTTCTCTTATATGGTCGGGTATATCGTGCTCTATGCTCCGCTCTGTGGTCGGTGGTCTACTCTGTGATTGGGTGGAATTGTCTATGGTTGGTGTAGAATGGCCGTTGGTGATTGCTGTCGTTGGTACTGGGTCGTCGAGGTTTGAATATATTGCTTGGAGGATGAAGTCAGTCTTTACGGTATCACTGAGGGTATGCTAAGGAAATAATACGATGACTGCTGTGGCGTGGTGGGCGAAGGTCTGTCTGCGACGCAGGAGGTTGCGGGTTCGATTCCCGCCTCGGGAACAATTGTGTGTACGATCTGCAGATACATTGCATCTACCTGCAGTCTTTCGCAGGTCGTCATCCCACCTGGTCGGAGGGCGTCCTACACTACGTTTACCGAGTCGTGGTCTCCACTCGAGAACACGTTTGCCCCGGCGGCCGTCGGTTCTTATTCTTCGATTATTTATTATTATTATTTATTTATGATAAGGTTGTACGTTAAAAGGATACATGTCAGGATAGGCCTGCCTCAGCATCTCTATATCGTCATGCACGGGGTAGCAGGCGTGGTAGTCCTGGATCAGCAGCCGCTCCGACAGACCGTCCAGGATCACCGCCAGGTAGTCCTCCACGTGGGACTGAGTCGAGCCTCTGCAAGATAAACATTTTATTCATAATATGTCAAATTATACGTCACAATTTATAAATCATTATCATTATCCTACTAATATTATAAACGCGAAAGTTTGTGAGGATGTTTGTTGCTTTTTCACGCAAAAACTACTGAATGGATTTTAATGAAACTTTACAATAATATAGCTTATACATCAGAATAACACATAGGCTACAATTCATAAAGATATATTGTATATTATCATGAACAAGCGGGGCGCAGCTAGTTTCTGATATAAAAATATAATAATATTGAAATTTTACAAATAAAATTAATCTAGATTACGCATAATTTAAAAAACTCGTCATAGGTATGGAACGTCTTCTCTACGAGCCAGTTTTTTAGCTTTAGTTTTAAATTTTCTAAACTCGGTGCGTCCCTAACCTTGTCTGGGAGCTTATTGTAGATCGCTGGTCCCATTACGTGCGTCAACCTGTCCGATTTGGCAGTCGTCTTGCCTTAAGCAAGGACAGAGATAAAATATATACTTACTGAGATTAAAAAATATGTACAAAAATCATTGATTACTTAACTTAATGTACAATAAAAAAATAAATAAAAAATAAAAAGTTTCTTTATTCAGACAGGTTGTCCACACACATAAAAATTACAAGAATAAAATACATTAAAGAAAACATAAGACCTTAAATTAGATTTGCAACCCATGGAGTCTAAATGAGTGAGGACTCTGTGGAATGTCTGCATGATGGGCGAGGCAAACTTGCTGCCCAAAACCTGCAGGATGGAGTTGGTACTGCTCCATGTTCTGCGCAGCAGCGCAATAGCGTAAGTGTTTGAAATTCACTTTTCTATGGTTTTTAACCGACTTCAAAAAGGAGGAGGTTCTCAATTCGACTGTTTTTTTTCTTTGTTACCTCAGAACTTTCGACAGGGTAAACCGGTTTTGATGATTAATTTTCTAATTTGAAAGCTGGCGCTTCCCGTGAGGTCCCATTTCATTACATTTGGTCCATTTCTGACAATGGCATCCATATAAGTCTTAAATTTGCATTAAAGTCATACTCACTCGCCACTGAAGATATAATTCTTATACACAGCCAGCATCTCTCTGAAGACATCGACTAGCTCTGCCCTCGCCGCGTGCAGATATCCCTCCAGTTCTGAGTAGACAAGGCTGCTCTCATCGCCGAGTGAAGAGAGTTTCTCATAGAGCGCTGGAATGCCGTGTTCGTACAGTTGGACTATACTGGAACGAATTTTGCGGTGAGAACACAAAATATAGTACGTTGAAAGAAATAACACTTCACTACATAGTATAATAAAACAAACTCGCTTCCCGCTGTCTGTCTCTATGTATGCTTAGATCTTTACAACTGCACAACGGATTTTGATGCGATGATTTTTATTAGATAGAGTGATTCAAGAGGAAGGTTTATCAACCATTTGACACATATATTTCCACCCGGGAGAAGCCGCGGGGCGCAGTTAAAATAAAGTTATATATGTAAAGGCAATTCGATATTCAATAATGCGAAAGTTTCGATGTTCAAAAGTTTGTTACCTCTTTATGCCAATTGTGAACGGATCTGGTTGAAATTTACTATAGGGGTAGATCATCGACTAAGATACATATAGGCTTTATACTTTATATCCCGAAAGCATGCGAAGCCACGGGCAGAAGCCAGTAAATGGAAGAACAAGGATTTGCTTTAAACAAAATTTTGATAGCTGATAGCTAGATATCCCAGTGCAATGGTTCAACTTAATATCCTTACGATACTTTTATCCTTATGAACTTCTGCCTCCCCGGTTTATGTCCAGTAGTGGACATATATGAGCATAATGATAATTCAAATAAAAATTGTTTATTTCGAGCAAATAACTTGACTTTAAAATTCAAATATGTAAGTTAATTCTCACTCACCTAATAACAAAATTCGCTTTCCTAAATATGCTTACAGCATTAGGGTACACTTCAATAAATATCCTAAGCGTCATCGACGTATCCAACATGTGTATAACCAAGTCTTTTAGCACGTTAAACGTTAGTTTATCCTGTTTAGAGGATGTTGCCCGACGGATCTCGGAAAAGCCTTTGAAAGTTTCGGGCAGATTCGGCGGGTCCGCATTGTCGTAGTTATTGTTTACTTGTAGTATGATGAATTTGAAAGCCTGTGAAGAATTAAATAAATAAATAATGCTGTCAATTCACACATCTTGCCCCAAGCTAAGCAGAGCTTGTGTTATAGGTACTAGGTGACTGACTGTATTTTTAGTATACATAGGAAATACCCAGAACTCCCAGGACAAATATTTGCAAATCGAACAATCATTTGTCAAAAAACAGAGTATATCTGTTTGAAGTACTGAAGCATACAGTTACAAATGGCCTTAAGAATTTACCTACATATTATTATTATTAATATGTGAATAATAATTTTATTTGTAAATAAATTGTGTATTTGTGATTATAGTAATCCAGTGTTACTTTGAATTTAATAAAATAGAAAAACCTTTATTGCCTTAATTGAAAAAACACGAGATAGTATTAGACTTAAAACTACTTAAATAAAACTAAAAACTAAGACAAAAGGAGGAAATTCAGCATGTTGCTGTAATGCAACAACATGCATGCAGCGCTGTTTTAAATTTACTCCACTTAATACACATAATTTTTAAAACCCAGCAAACATAAAAATAGTCATCATAAGATACAATAGACGTGACGAATCAGGCTAATAAAACGAAATTATTTATTTGGAACGTGCCAGATACCTGGCATCAGCAACTAGTCAGACCCAGGGGTTCAGCTTACGATGACCGCCACTCACATTCTCTACTCTACTCACCCTGACAATAGAGTTGAATATCAGTATACTAACCTCGTGTACAAAAGCAACCGCCGCTAAAGCGTCCTGTTCATACCGCGGTTGCAACGCGAACACGCTCCCGAGCAGCCGCGACACGTGTCGGTTGTTGTCCACGCCGTACGTTATACAGATATCCCATATTATAGGGATTGTGAATATGAATTTGTTGTAGAGAACGTCGCCCATGAACTCTTTTGTCATCCATTGCGACTGAAATAGTAAATACCGTTTTAAATGACTTTAGTATTAATAACCGTGATAGTTTCAAATGTTTTATTGAAAAAGTAAATATTTTTTTATGGAGACAAATATTTTAAGGGACTGTTAACATCATTATAATCTATGAATCTATTAATTAAACTACGCTATATTATGGTCATGGATATGGTCCTCCCGCTAGTTCATACCAATTTAATTAATAATTTCAATTTGAGAGGAGTCTGCTTGTTGAGTTTGTACGACAAATCAGCAAAAAATTTAAGATGTAAGCAAAAATACTACTTATTAATTTTTTTATGTATTTTTTTTTTTTTTGTTTATTTGGAAGACAGACAGTACATAGACATTATAAAGAGTTACAATAAGGATTTACATAATACTAATGTAAGTTTGATATTCCCGACGTTGTAGGCTAACAGCCACAGAGAGTGCCGGCGGTCAGTCCGTGGTGCGCCCGTTATGAAAACAGTGTGTGGTGCGTGCCGCTCGGCGTTACTGTTGTTAACGCGCCGATATATAAAATTATCATTTGAGAAAATGCGCAAATATCCATGAATATCTAACTTTTGTCTCAGAAAACTATTATTTTGATAAAACTGTTGAAAATATTATGGTTATTATCACAAGTTATTTAAAACGGGATATTTACATCAAATCATGGTAAATATCCCGTATAAATGACTTTTTGTATAATTTTGATTTTATTGGAGACTATGTTGAAGTAAAAGAGCTGTATAAACTCACCTTACTCTCCTTATTGGTAACCAATCGACTGAACACAACGAGCACATGTTTCCGTACTTCCTCATACAGTCTCTGGATGTCCTTGCTCTCGTGTGGAGGCAGGTAGGGTGGGCTAGCTTCCTGCAGGAATGACACGAGGGAGTCCATGCATTGCGGGTGGAATAGGACTGTGCTCCAAAACCTGGAATTAAAAGTACAAAGTGTTTTAAAAAGTACATTGATAAAAAAATTGTAGGGATTTACTGGTTTATTGGTAATTCAGGACACTGAGTGAACTATAGGTTCTGCCATCATCTTAACCACATTTGTGAAGACCAGGTTTATAGTCATCCGTTTTCCGTTCGAAATTTGCATGCCCTAGACTAAGGCAAGACATGTATGGTACATATTTTATAACGAAGACCTCTGTGACCCATGAGTGCAAATAAATTATCTATATTCTGTATTCCGTTTTCAAACTCTGATTAAAAAAGTAGAAATTATTTTAGAGTCTGGTCAGAAGCGACGCGCGACCAGAGACCTGGTGAGTATCTGGCGCAACGCATTAGCATCCAGCGCGGCAATGCAGCCAGATTATTGGGGACGCTTCCAACTGGTTATAATTATTAATATTTAAGTTATAATTATGAATATAATTATAAGTATTATTTTATTATAATTATTATTTATTATTGTTTGTAATCTCTAAAAATTTCATATACTGTGTTTTTACTACATAAATTATTCTTATTTTTACATTCATACACGACTACATTTCTAATTAATTCTCAACCTACACGTTTTCCGTTTGTGCTCGTTCTGCTCGCTCTCAGGTTTTGGCTGAAAATCAGTGTTTTTGCTTTTAGCAAAAAATATCGCTGAGCCATGGCCTATTTGTTGTACTGCGGCGCACACATGTTTACCTACAGTAAGTAATTTAGTAGCCATTTTAATTGCTCGTTTTATTAATTGTTTTATGGTAACTTAGTTTAATATTGTATCTTTTTCTATGTTAATTGTATGTGTGTGTTATTAGTACCAAATAAACGTTTTATCTATCTATCTATCTATCAACTGGATCAGTTGAGTTGAGCTACCTCTTAATTATGTGCAAAAGATTGCAGTTAGCTCAGCTTGTTTCAATTATAAATGTGTAAGCTAGCTCAATTGCTTGCTGCAAACTGTTGCAAACAATCAACAGGTAGCTCAACTGATCCTTATCAATACTGAAACCCATTATCAGCGGTTGAACAACGGCTGCTAGACTAATGACTTGACTTCTTTTATTTAGCAATCAAATCAAATCATTTATTTGCTGTAATGTAGGTACAAAAGTTCTTAATAAAAAATGGTATTTCCAATACATTACTACATCATCGAGGCGTGCAAAATTAAGATAGCATGTAAATGTCACAGTAGTTTAGCGCTTAAATGAGTTATAATGTTCAAACCTAGGTATATTGTAGATAATTTTATACAATATCAAATTTTTTAAAGTAATTATAGCAAGAGTAAGACGCGCAATAGTAAATAAGGTAATGTCAAAATTTATCTGTCATAAAATCGTTAATATTATAATAGCATTTGGTAACTAATAATTGTTTCAATTTAGTCCTAAATATATTGTCGTCAAGATCTTTTAATGATTTAGGTATTTTGTATGACATACAGACATACAAATACACAAATAGAATTTTCAGCAATATGCATCTGGTTTGACCCACTTTTCTGCCAGTGTCCAGTTCATAGCTTGAAATAGCTATATAATATTGTAATTCTATGAAAATAGTAATGGAATGGAGGCGGAATTACAATAATAATGAGCGAAAAAATTTGAAATCCAATAAGAAATAGTAATGGAATGGAGGCGGAATTACAATAATAATGAGCGAAAAAATTTGAAATCCAATAAGAAATAGTAATGGAATGGAGGCGGAATTACAATAATAATGAGCGAAAAAATTTGAAATCCAATAAGAAATAGTAATGGAATGGAGGCGGAATTACAATAATAATGAGCGAAAAAATTGAAATCCAATAAGAAATAGTAATGGAATGGAGGCGGAATTACAATAACAATGAGCAGTACAATTTGAAAAACCAATAAGATTTATACCTCGAACATGCTAGACTAATGAGGCAGATAATAATGTATTGAGAAGATCAAATTATTTATTTAAGTACCTGTGATATTCTAAGCTCAGTATCCACTTCACATCCTCTAAATAAACACTCATTTTGGTCTTCCATGTGTCAACGGCTCCAATTATAAGGGAACTGCCGGATGGAGGCCGCTCGTACAATGTCAGCTCACGACTGGGAACCCAATATGTGTCCTGAAATAGTATATAATATGTATCAGGAATAGCCATAATAAATAATAATACATAAGATGACTTAGTGTAGGGTCTGCAACTATGTAATAGATATACAACAAGCCACTTACACATCTCTTAGCTATACATATATTATTTTTATTTTTATAGTGTTGTATAATGTGCGCTTAAAGTTAAATAAAGATTTTATTATTTTACACATAATTTGTTAATATTTTTGTTATAAAATACATTTTATACTATATAAAATACAACAAAATATTATTCAATTATTCTACAGTAAAAAATATATTAAAATGGTAGATCACCAACTGCAAAGCGGCTGGTGACTAGGGCTGCAGAGAGAGGAACTACCTGACAATTTTATTATGATTATTATTGTAGATAAAAGGTATAACTAAGCTAAGCTAAGTAAGCTGCTTTATTTTATGACCATGTTTTCAACATTGCTTTTCAAGGATATTTTCTTGCTAAGGCAAATTCCTTCGCAAAACCTATTGTTTGTTGTAACTATTTATGTAGGTACTTACATTTACTATTTACACTAACAGGGAAATCCCCGACAAGCAATACTTTGGACAGAAGACGGAGAGTAAAAATTGCACAATAATATGGCTATAACTTTCAACTTACTAAAGCTTTAACCTGGCGAACGACTCCAGCATCAGTCACAGAGAGCGATAGAGACTCCACCGGTAGGTTTTCTGGATTCTGTAAGAAATATAAGTAAATTCACCTCAAGGCCTACCACACTTACTTTGTGCTCGACTATTCTTATTCTAGCTAGACACATAAGTACTTACAGAAAATACGGTAGTTCCGCTGAACATTTCAGGAGACCAGGTAATTATATTATGGAAGAAAAGGTTTAATTTTTTACAGTAAACACGACACGAAACCACATCCACGAAAAATAAATTAATGTGAGGAGGGGGAGGGGAGTGCGCTACGGAGCGGGGATGTTTTGTTTGCCAAAGTGACATTGACAGATTTAGAGACAAAGATCGGACGTAGGTAAACTATTTCACTGTAATAAATTCAATACAATTCAAATTCTTTATTTCCAGACAATAAAGATTCATAGAAAACAAATAACAAAAAAGGAAATACAATTACAGTGAATCGCCTCGCCAACTAGAGTGGTACACTGGATAGCTCAGGTACCTAACTGGCATCCTAACTGGGTTTTAGTCGTTCGATTCCAGAAAGGCTGATGGAAGCCTAATAAAATAAATATCAGACGCAGAGGTGAAATACATATATTTTGTTTAACAAAAACAAAAAACTTGTCTTGCTAGCATACCTTACCAATTTAAAAATGTCTGCGGCGCAGTCCACCGACCGATATTTTTTTTATTAAATAGTTTCCTAAAGCGTGACCCCTTACAAAGTCTTGGACTGCGACTGCGCCTGAAGTGGCGGTGCGGTGCGGTGTGGCCTGAAAACTGCTGAGGCATAACAACGTACGGACGGATAAATAGCTTTCTTCTTTTTCGTTTGTTTTTGTTGTTGAATGAAGTCAGTTGAATTGAAGTTGTTAGGTTATTCTTGCCGATTTGTTTTGTATTATTATTCGTAATATAATAACTATTGATGTGGCGTCAAAATACAATACAGGGATAAAAGAGTTCTAAGATGAACAAATTCGGTAATGATCCAAAAGTGAAGAAAACCCTAGTACGAGACTGTGAGCAGAAAATCAAGCTGCCAACTCGGAATCTAGTAGTTCATGATGCCGGTTCCTGTTCAAGAATGCCTGGCAAAGCTAGTGGGTCGTCGTTGAAAGAACCCGATTTGAGCAAGCCTTCTATTTGTTCCAGTCGAGCTTTGGCTAATCAAATATCCCACATAAAACTATCTGCACCTCCCTCATTGAATAGTCATAGTCTGAATATTGATAAAAGTGAAATCAATACAAAAGTAAGTCTGAATAGGACATTTAATTTGATCAAATAATAATAAGACGCTAGATTTTATTTTAACCTAGCTGCGCCCCGCGGCTTCGAGAAGTTAAGAATCTTCTACAAAGTTTTAGAAAACATTTAAAAAAAGATGGATGAAATCGGTTAAGTCTCTCAAATTTCGTCTCTAAATTCTCAAGTTATAGTGTGGCCAGAAGAAATAGAGGTTTATTTATACATATGTGCTGGTATTTACCTGCAAGTACTAATAAAATAATTATTTCTAAGACCTAGCTGTAAGTTTTCCTAAAATTTTGAAAATAAATAAAATATCTAAATATGAGCCACCAGCCGCCATATTTAAAACACTCTTTAAGATATACAACATACATTTATGTAAAAATTTTGTGTATAAGTTCCTATGAGAAATCACATTCAGGTTTTATTTCCATCTCACACACCTTGCACAAGCCTTTAACCATTTGTATAATTATAATATTACTTGTCATCTTCATAAATGAACAAAGAAGTTCCCATGTGGTCTCTTGGACTTACTATGGACACCAAAATTGAGCCAAAGCACTTGTTACCTACCTCAACATTTGACAGCCAGAATTTAACCACTAATAGGTATAGGCCTCCCAAAGTTTTTACTATCCACCAAGATGCTGTTCTATGCCTCCATTGACACACCACCCCAATGCATCTCATATATAATTTATTTTATTATTATTTCAGGTGACAAAACAACTGAACTTCCATTACAATGACAGAATTTACAAGAACCTTATAGAACTCAATGCAAATGTAGAAAAGGTTAAAAAAAAGAAAGATAAGAAACCAATCTCTCCAACCAAGAAACGAGATCTGGAACCAAAGATTGAAGACTTTATTGAAGAAATTACAGACCAAGATAGGCCACCCAAAATTCCTGTCATGAAACCTAAGTTTAGAATGGTAAAAAAAATTGAGAACGGACAACTACACAACCTTATATTATCATTTGAAAATTTATGACAAAACTTACTATGCAGCTTTGTGAAAACATGAATTGATTTTTGAGTTATCCAATATTTCGGCACAGTTGCAAAATCAAATCATGGTAAATATCCCGTTTTAAATGACTTTAGTATTAATAACCATGATAGTTTCAAAAGTTTTATTGTGAAAACATGTTTGAATAAATGGTAATTGAGTTTTAAAACACCCATGTCTATGTTTTGCTACACTTGTGACGCTAGCAGTAGCACCCACCCAGGAGCTCTCTGCTTCCTCTGTATACTGGGGTGTAAGTTATATACCTAAGTCTCCATATAAGTTAAGGGCTTCTTAAACTTTGTTTAAGTACCTAAGTGACGCAGCGGTAGTATTAGTCCTGTAGTATTAGTTAGTAGTGATTAAATTTGATATATTTTTTTTAATTTGATGAATTGATTTGTAAAGAAACTACGAAGACGCGACGTACGACGACGACGACGTTGCGATGTCGCTGCAAGCATACGCATACCTAGTAGGCATTTTCGTATTATATCAATAAAATGAGTAGGCAGGGACGAGTAAAACTTATGTTTGACGCGTCCCGTGTGTTGTGTAGATAACTTTTGGGTAATAGGTACCTAAATAAAAGTGTATTTTGAGCCACTATCTTAAAAAGTGCGCGCAGCGTCGCATCTCTGTTACCGCTGTTACGTGAAAACAAAGTTGAGTCAGCTACTGTTCTGTCGTGTCGGTCAGCCAGCTAGCTACTTCAACATGTTCGACTTGCACTTGACCCTACCCTACCCTAGAATACCTATACTATAATTTGTACTTTCATCTGACCCCCCAAAAGCTCTATTGAAAGGCACATGTTGAAAGGGAAGGAAGGACGTCATTTATTATTATAGTGTAAATGGAGCTTTATTTGCTCACTCATCAATTTCACTCACTCATAAGGTTCATATCATTCACATGAAGATAGTTTCTTCGCTTTTGCTTTGCTTCGGTGACATATGACGTTTGTTGGGCAGAAAGGAAATTGATTAATTGATGAATGAAGTTTAGTTAGTCAATTTTAGACATTTGCCCGCTGCGGTCGTGAATCGAAAAGTACCCGAAACGCACAATTTGGTAAAAAAAACCAAAGAAAACTTTACAATGGCTGAAACGGAAATATTAAATAGTAGTGCTAGCGAGCAGTTTTTTGAGGGTGTGGAGAAGCTCATAGAGATTTGGTTCACGCCGGCGAAAAATGCGGATCTTCGGAAAATCTCCCGGTAAGAAATTATAATTTTTTAATATTGGTAGTATTCTTATTCATTTAGCTTGCAATAGCTCGTGAAGTGTTACTATTTTTAAGGTATTATATTATTTATTCAATAGAAATTAACTAGATTTGAAGAGATTTAAGGTATAGGCAATCCTCGAGTAGTAAGTACCTTCATAGAGTGAGTACCTACCGACCAATTTCGCGTCGTTGGTATACTTAGGTACTTCTTTACTGCATCGAATGATATGTGGTGAAATATTCTCGAATTCGTGTTTTCCTGAGCAATATGTACATACCCTGCCATGTGGGTCATCCTGAAGCATAATATTTTTATTTAAACTTCCAACTCCTAGTAATTTGTCCTAATAAATAAATAAATTATGCTAGCTAGACAATTCACAAGCATTATCTAGTCCCAAGCTAAGCAGAGCTTGAGTTATTAATATTGCATAAACTTTTAATTTACGAATTTTTTAACTTTTCGTTATACCTTTTTGGTGTACCCTCATTTGTGTGAGACTAAATTATAGTAATTAAAATTAAACCTGGGAAAAATTAACCATTTATTGATTAATGGTGTGGGATGTTTAGGGTGTAATAAGCCCTTGACAGGACAGAAGCACCAGGAATTACATCCTAGTAAGCATTGTTACTTTGTAGGAATAATCATCATCTTCATCAGTCTACAATAGTCAACTGCGGGATGTAGGCCTCCCTTAAAGAGTTCCATAGCCAGGGTGCTATGGAACTCTTTAAGGGAGGCCGGATGCACAAAGTAACAATGCTTACTAGGATGTAATTCTTTAGCTATGGTATAATGCACAAACACAATACACTTCTGCACTTAATGTTATTGGTTTCCCCAAATTTTAATTAAAATATTGTTGACTAGCTTATACCTGCAGCTTAGGCATTTTGTAATAAATACTTGCCTATTATTTTTATACCAGGTCTAGATCTTTATGTCTGCAATATTTCAGCTCCATCCATTTAGTAGTTTTGATGTTTTCTTGGAACTAACATTTTCACAATGGTACAAACTTTAACCTTTGGTATTATTAGTAGGATTATCATGTTAAACAACAAGTGTTTTATTGTTTACAGACAGCAATGGGAGAATGTGCTCAAGATTGTGCGCTGTGAGATCATCTCTTTCACCCAAAGTGAGCAAGTTGATGCGTATGTGCTGAGGTAAGTCTATATTTTAATTATCCTGGACAGTTTACACTTCTTCATCAGCACCAAGCTTAGCAGAGCTTGTGTTTTGTTTTTACTACATAACTTATATAGGTACATAGGAAACAACGTTTTTATATTAATCAAATATCAGCTGAACACAGATCATACTATAAGTTATCCATAGTCGGGAATCGAAGCTGCAATCGTCACCTTCACCAACCGCGCCACCGAAGTCGTCAATCGCAGATATATCACAGATGTAAGTAAAGTCCTCAAAGAGTACTTTACACAAACAAAAAATCCTCATGGTAAACAAACATGAGAGTTTCTTTAGCCTGCTTACAAATTGATCCTTTAGGGTTTTTGTATGCAGTTCATGAGTCACCCTGGCCGCCCAGTTATGGTTTTCCCCTATGTTACTCTATAAGTTATGGTTAGGTATTTGTTACTTTAGTTCAAATAAGAGACGGGAGGAGAACCAGAGTAACCAAATACGAAAAAGTTTCGGAGATTTCGTAGACTAGAACACTTATATTATTGCAATACTAGATGCGCGCGCGGCTTCGCCCGGGTGGAAATCTATGTGTCAAATAGTTTATAAACCTTAATCTTGAATCATAACAACAAAGATCTAAAAAAAACCGCATCAAAGTTATAGGGACAGACAGACAGCGGGAAGCGACTGTTTTTTACTGGTGATACAATAAAACTTTTATGTATTTTGTTTGAATCTCGTTGCAAGAAATCTTCCGTTCGACCGTTTTAACCTTATTGACTAGAATAGAAAATCTTCCTATCTCCGCCGCTATCAATTTAAATGGACCAATTTATTAATCGAAGGACCATTGCGCGAATTATTCTATCTGTTTGAATTGCTGCAAATTATTCGACACTCCAGAGTGCATTATGTACTTGTTAAGCGGTTTTCATGCAGGGTGGACGTAGGCAGGATCGTGGGCAAAAGGTGCTATATAGCACCTTATAACTATAAAAATCTTGTAAAAAGTTTGAGTGGTACAAAGCCAGCGGCCACAGCCAGACACACTACACACTCATAGATACGTATATTGAGGCGTTCACTGCCCTGCTTCTGCGGAGGTCGAGAACGTAAACACTGCTATTGGAGTTTATTAGTCAAGAGTAAATAAGTGTTGAATTGAGTGCTGCTGACTAATTTACCGATAGTTTTAACAAATTATCCCTCTTGCCTATTAATTTTTGTTATCCTACTGTAAAGGAATTGTAAATATTTTATCAATAAATAAACTTAACTATACCTAATGGAGCGCAGGGCAAGCGCAAGCGAAGTCCGTGTTCACAGTCCAGTAAAGGCAAACTAGAATCTTGACGTATATGACACAAGGTGGATAGTTTGGACGGGGCAGTAAGGAGAGATACTATCTACCTAATCGTTCGTGTAGGAACAGGAATACGGTATAAGGAGACTGTGCATAGTTTTAAGAGAAAGTTTAATCCTGATTCACAGTTTTAAATTGTGAAAAATTACCTGCAGTTATCAAGAAAACGACATTTTACACAATTACTTTATCGATTCTATGTATTGTTTTCGCAACAACTCTGTCGAATGCTGCAGTGTCCTTTGAAGCCTTGACACTAGTACTAAAAACATACTCTCTCTCTCTCTCCTGCTGCGGAAATTCTATCCGTAACTATTTTGTATTATTTACCTCTAAGTCTGCTATTCGCCTATCACAACGGTGCTTACAAGTTACCACCGTGCTAAGTACCTAAAGGACAACACATGCCCACTTTGCCCACCCATAAACTGCCCTGACTACATCCTTCAGTTGAGTTGATTGATGGTCTCCGCGACCCCCAGGAGCCTTGGGGCTTGCAACTAGTTGTGATTGCTGGAAGATAAATTGCCCGGAGGGTGCTTACGTCATTTGCTTTCATCCTCAGCTACAATTTCCCGTGGGCGCCTAAAGGATCCTTGTCATGTTTTAGTGTTTTTTTAATCCCCGATTTATACGTAATTGTAACGTGTCAAAGAGTCCTGAAAGGTCTGAACTTTAGACCTCTAAAGGAAATAAAGTTCTTTGATGTTGATGTTTGATTCACAAGAGGTGTTGTAAGCATTTGTTGTATGTCTGTCTATTTGTTTGTGACCTAATAACTCAGAAATTAATGAACGGGTATCTTTTCGGTTGGTTTCGCAAGAAAGTTGTAGAGCTAATATTTTTGAAGTGAGAGATTTAAATCTTTTTTTCTTTCTAACTAACGCGACGGTGGTATACATCAGCTTTGTACCTTATGCATCATTGTTTTACTTAAATATTGACATGTATCTAAAATCGCATTATATTAAGATTTTGATAGGCAAAACAAACATGTATTAGACACTGAAGTTATATATGAAAAAAAATGGAGTAAAGATAAAATCAGAAACACCATATTTCTTATTTGATAATAATTTATAGTATACAATTTGACTTGTCTTCGTAAGCCTAAAGATAACCAAAACTAAATCGTAACTATTCTGTTTACTTCGTCTTCTAGTCATTTGACATTCCTGTCATAACGCTAGCAGCTCTCAAAAGGGCCCTATTGAGTACAGACGCTAATCTAATCATTATGTAATAATGTACCTACTAGTCATTGACGCAAATGGCACGCGCCGACCGCGTTCGGAGTTCGATCTTACTCCATGTCTCGGGTCGTCAGAGTTATCTGCAATAGTAAACTATACTACGTGAAGTTAACGACTTACTGATAACGCCGTTGCTAAGCTTGCTGGTAACGTCAGCGACATGTGTAGATGATTCAAAAGCCGTCTAACTAAACCAGCCACCAAACCATCTATATGCGTTAAATATGGGCCACGAGGGCTAGATATCGGCCAGTTAGTTCTACTTTTGACCGAAAGGCTTTGAAACGCGCGGGCCGGAGTGTGGTATTCAAAATATCTAAATCAATATTTCATCTAAGCTATAAAAAATCGGACATGGATTTCTATTAAATTTGACATCACATTAATTTAATTTTTTTATAAGAATGATTGATAAATGATATTTAAGGTTAAGGAATAAAAGGCTTTTATATATCAATATTTCTATTTGGACTCCGACCACAACACCGAGCAGCACCGAGCTGGGGTGTAGCAGCCCGGCAATGATTGCTCTCCGGACCGCCCGTGATGCATATAACTCAAAATGTACCTAATTCCTCTTCAGGATATGTCGCACACTCAGCCCTTGATTATTATAAGAGCCGACTAAGAAAGCCTATCAGAGGAAGCACAGCAGCTTTCTTCCATGTATTTTTTACACTTGGCAAATGGATAAGTGTTTCAGTGCACTGCAATCACATATTAACCTGCCAAGTGTGGTTATGTCAAAATCCCCGTTGGGGGAATCACGTTAAGCACACGACGCTTGTGTTCCGATGAGAATGTCGCCAACTGTACAATACAAACACATCACGACTAACTGCACTTGGCATTAGTATTACATAGTAGGAAATGCAAATTTTCCACCGCCTGTTCCTGATTACGCGGGCTTACGTTTGTCCACGTTGCGTGACGCTGCGGGCACACAGCCAAAATAACCTACCCGACCCGACAGAGAAAGTAAACACGCCGGCTTTCAAACACACTGCGGTTTATTCCGAACCCCAACGATAATATCCTCTTGGGATTACCAAAACTTCCTACGGCGGCCGAGCCAAGCCCAGTTTAGCAAGGACTTTGTTACACTAACAAAATATCAGTATATCTTGGAGCTCGAAGGTTCCTCTTGGTTCTTTCCTAACGCGATAAGGCTTTATTGCTGACTAGAATGGAATAACTGTATGTATCCAAAAATTACGTCTTTTCATTAGTGGTATTTCTCACCATTTAAAAATATTCGGTCATTATCAGCGGTCACTCTTTGTAAATTATATCAATGAAAGAAAAATACTAGCTTTGTAAAGACATACGTAAATTCTGTAGTTATTTATTAATATCTACCGTGAAAACAAACGTTATTCGGAGACAACGAACTCGAACTACTGTAATCCTGTCTATAAAAAGCATTTTCACCATGTTACCCTTTGGCCTAGCCACTTTTCATCGTAGGCAGGTCACAAGAAAAACAGAAATGTTGCATTTTCAAAATTCTCACTTCAAATTAACGGAGGTGGGAGGGGGTCGAGCAAATTTTACATCTCACCAAGGGGGGTGCCATTATGCAAGTTAGAACACAACAAATTATACCCACCCATAATGATATTCCACGTGTCAGACTACCATAACAAGCTCGACACAACTGAATAAATCTACATACATTTATATTGATTAAATCTGAAACACAGGCAATGAAATCAGAGCTTACGTTTATTTTAGTAAACAATCATTCACACTTCAGTGGCTTCAATTGCAAGATGCAATTGAGACAAATTCGACGATTGAACGGCCAAAATTTCTCCACTATCATATCTCGTCAATGTGAAGGTCACATGCCTACCTTCTGGAGGTGGCCATGCATTGTTATTATTTATTTTAGGAAAACTTACGACCAAACATAACAAAACAAAATATATTATTTATAAACATGGCATACCTTATTGAGCCTTTCTTTTCTTAGGCACTACCGCTTGGCACTACTAGTAGAGTCAAGGGAAATTTTACTTTCCCGTGACACCACCATTCTTATTGGCTGATTAAACGCATATTATAAAATCTCCCATGGATTATCTCATTACATTACCAATGGCACTACCAGATAAACAAAATATTTATTTGTTCAAAACATTTACTAAAAACAAAAGTCATCTCTTATAACTAAAACATGTTAAAACATTAACAATCAAACGGTGGTAGGAAAAAAAGATTATCGTAACTTCTCTAACGCATAACCAACCGTTAATTCTCCATTGATAAATTGAAGCAGAATGTCCATCATTGTCAATCGCAATTTTAGTCCGCTTTGACCCTTTGTTTGTTTGTTATCTTTTTAACATTTTCGTTTTTTGGAACTCCGTCAGGAGTTTTAACAATCGTGGTAATGTAATTGAACCCTTCGTCACCCTTTTATTAATTTTAGAGTGCCAACTTTCCAAAACGTTGTTGGTTCTATGACGACCACAAACACTCAACATTTTTTGATTTTTTTTAAGTAATTAATAATACGTAAGTCCAATAATACGTTTGCTGCCTTTTCTTTTAGTAAAGCCAAGAGCTTTAGCTTTTTTCCATACTGCTAAAATAAATATAATAGCCCTTATAGATGGCCCACTCGCACGCTCACTCCGTTTGTTCTCACCAGTTCGATTGATTAGTTCGATCGACGAACTTATGAGTTTTTTTACAAACGACTCGTGCCACGGGAAATCATATTTCCCGTGAAACTACTGGCTACAGTGTAGTGTCACTGGAAATGAACTTTTACCCGTAGCACTACCAGTAGTGTCACGGGAAAGTAAAATTTCCCTTGACTCTACTAGTAGTGTCAAGCGGTAGTGCCTAAGAAAAGAAAGGTTATTGAGTTGTGTATTTCGCCGTGTTTTTTAATAAAGTTTTTTTTTCCAATTATTTATTAAAGTGCCACCGTGTATAATGTTCCTTCATGGCGAGTCATTCCCAAGGCTATCTATCTATCTAACTACTGAACGGATCAGGCTGAAATTATGCATAGATGTAGCTATAATCCTGGAATCAAACAAAGGCTACTGGCTAAGGCTGCTTTTATCCCATAATCAGTTCACATGGGATAGAAATAACCAGTTCAGTTCATATGGGGTTGAAAATCTTCCAACGAAACAACGCGTGCGAAGCTACGGGCAGACACTAGTAATAAATAAAGATCTAAGTAACGTTACACATTCTTTGTTCCCTCATTAGTTAAACGAGGACATTACACAAGTAAGATAAACTCTGTAATTACGTCTAAGTACGTCATTGTGTAGGTACCTTTAACAGGACTTGGTTAAAAGGGTATGGAATTTTTTTATTCTCAGAACATGTTATAAATAAGTCGTGTGGAAGGACTAGGGATCCTTTGGCCACGTGCCAGGAATAAACTACACCATGAAAAATCCTACTAATATTATAAACGCTAAAGTTTGTATGTATGGTTGTTTGTTACGCTTTCACGCAAAAACAACAGAACTATCGGGCTGTAATTTTGTATTTCCAGGCCCGGGATAAAACGTAGGCTAAGTACAGTATGTCTGCCAATAAAAACTTACTCGCAGTGCCTTCAGTTATTCCCTGATCATGGCGCATGAAACTGTGCTGAAATATTTGAAAACTCAGAAATCAAATCATGGTAAATATCCCGTTTTAAGTGACTTTTGTGTTAATAACCATCGCAGTTTCAAAAGTTTTGGTTAGCTAGATGATGCTGTATGGATTAAAAACATACAGATACACCCTCCTTACTCGTTATTCAGACAGCCCGGCGGTATAGCCCTGTAGGTGGGGGTGGTTCTCAGGGTGCACCCGTTGGGGTGGTAAGAGAGTTTGAGCCTCTGTGTCACTTCACCTCGATTCAATTACCAGCCTGGCCCAATCTAAAACCTTAGCCCGATCCATTCAGTAGTTTTAGCGTAAAGAAGTAAACATTCATCCATCCATCTAAACATCCAAACTATGGCATTTATAATATCAGTGTACCTCTTATATGGTTGTGTGTTGGAAAATTATTAACTTTAATAACATTAGTGTTTTGGCTTTCAGATACTAATAAATTATAGGTTATAATTTTCGACTGTGAACTTTAGAACACGAAACTGCAATCGGCTAGTATTGCAGAACCATATATAATATAGTATATGCGGTGGGCGAATGTCCACCTTCGACGCAGGAGGTTGCGGGTTCGATTCCCGCCTCGGAACAAATGTGTGTACGATCTGCACATATTTGTTTCGGGTGTTCTGGTCGTTTTCTATGTATAATAAAAAATATCTATCTATGTAATGTATTGTATTATGTATATCAGTTATCTAGTACCCATAACACAAGCTCTGCTTACCATGGGGCTAGATAATGCTGTGTGAATTGTCCAGCATTATTATTTATTTATTATTATTAAGTATATTATAGGGTTCTATTCTTCAATACTACCGGTGTATGTCATGGGTTCTTAATGGTATATTAAACCATCAAGAACCCATGGCATTCGAAGAGTCTGATTGTGTAAGTACAGACTTATTTAATCGGCCTCCCCCAATTTAACTGCATCATCAAGAACTACAAACATGCGCTAGGTTCCATAACACCCTGTATGCAATCGATTTGTTTACCTCTCCCAGTTTTACAACGCGAACGAACCCGTAGGCGTGACTCAATTCTTATTTACTTTTTATTGCGCAGAATTTACGCCGTCAATAATACACGTAGGAGCTTGTTAGGCTAGAAAACCGTATAATAAGATATCCGGACTGAGAACGGATGTTGTATCTAATGCTACCGGGAAGTATGCCTGAATTAGCTCAAAAACTATTTATGAGATATGAGACGACCTATGTGGCGCGGTGGGCGAGGGTCCGCCTACGACGACGCAGGAGGGTTTGATTCGTGCTTGGGAGAAATGTTAGTACGATTTGCAAATATTTGTTCTGGGTATTTTCTATGAACAATAAAAAAATATCTAGTTATCTATGTAATTCAGTATGTCAGTCATCTAGTATACGCATTACACAAGCTCTGCTTAACTTCTAGGGTCTAAATGATTGTGTGGATTGTCCAGCATGATTTATTTATTATATTTGTATATAGAAGGGAAGTTTTCGTGTGTTTCGGTAACGGCGCGTATTTAAAAACAAGCTGCAAGAATCAACGGTTTATTCCAGAACGGTAGACGGAAAATTTAGCAACTGCGTATTTGGACAAAAATTTTTTCGCGTTTTTTTTTCGCTAAATATTTTTATAAAGTTATGGTCTGATTGCACCCCTCCAGTTTTCGGTAGTAGTCTTGACACACCCTGTATAGAAGGGAAGTTTTCGTGTGTTTCGGTAACTGGGCACGTATTTAAAAACAAGCTGTAAGAATCAACGGTTTATTCCAGAACGGTACACGGAAAATTTAGCAACTGCGTATTTGGAAATTTCCCGAAGTAACGAGACCAAACTATAGGAATTTTAAAAAACGGAAGATTTTAAAGTACACAGTAGTAATTTACCTACCCAGGTACTCTGTCTGTTTGATATTGTTTCGTGCTGTTTATAATTATGAAAGAAATATCAAGGCGCCTGGCAGAGATCGTTTATAGCGATAAGGCCGTCAATATAACAACATATTCTGTATTTGTTTTTTTTCTGTCTTGTATATCTGTTTTATTTGGTGTGCAAGAAAGAGTAATAGCATTGTATCTATTTAACTTCGAAACGGCAAGAAGCATTGTGTTGTGACTGTGCTTAGAAAGCTCACAGTATAAAGAAGAGTCGACTGGGGTGTGAGAGGTAAGGTCAAGGTGGTGCTGTCTGCGCATGCGTCCTGCGCTGTTCCATGCTACCTTGCTAACGTCGAGGTGAAGCCGGAGTCAGTCAGCGCCGCTGACAAGCCGCGAGCGGTTTAGCGGGCTTGTCAGCTGTGTTGACAACATACAACAGATTGAGAAAGGATTAAAAGCCGCCACACACAGAAACCGTGGCCGGGTCGGAGGCGAAGGCGTGCGGGTTGTATCATACAAATTTACGTGCACCGCGCCGCCACCGCTCGGCGGTGTATGTGTAGTCTTTCATATAAATTCGTATGATACAACCCACACGCATTCGCCTCCGGCCCGGCCACGGTTTCTGTGTGTGGCGGCTTTGAGGGTCGGTACATATCTGACGGAAAATGCGTCGAGCTTATCATTGCTCGCGTCTATTCCGTCAGACCTTCCACATTACGCGTCTGGTCAGTTCGAACGGCCTGTACACAAACGATCTTTACTGATGTTACGCCTAGTCTGAATGCATCAATCAAATATACGTTACGTCCACCGACTGTGTTGACGGAAACGTAACAGACGTTGTAACGACGCACTAACGCAATATCGGTTGAGAGTGAAAGGTTGAATATTTTAGTACTTATGTATATTATTTGCTGTTCCGGCGTTACGATACCGATACCTAATACGCGACGCATTTTCCGTCAGATATGTACCGACCCTTAGAAGGACTCTGCCTTATTAACTCCCAATTTGTCTTAATTTCTTCGTCGCTTTATTGAGTCTAATTGAATAAACCTTGGAGACGAACACGTTCAGGTAGACTTTTGTGTTGAGGGAAAAGGTCTGTGTCGAGACTTTTTCATATTATATGAACTTGCATAGGTTTGTTGTTGCGATGTCTGTGTAGCCGCTTCTTCATCAAGTCTTGTGCGGTAATGTGAAAAATGTGAAATAGTACATTTGAGCACGTCGTCGCGATTTTTTGTCAGTTTTTAATGTAAATCTCTGAAATATTGGTCACTTGAGACGCTTAATAATAATAATAATAATCGTTTATTTCAGGCACATAATACAAAATTAAGGACCCATATCATAGAGAATAAATTAAAACAAAAATACAAAAAAAATTAAATAAAAACACAGAATATTTTAAATACAGGCTGTAAATAGTTACCCTGAGCAGAATGCTACAGGGTCGTCACTTCTTGTTACCGCCCAAGTGGACGGATATCCAATGCTGGAAAATTGGATTATTGTATACCGTGTCAGAGATAGCCCTAAGTATACTATTACCTGAGCGACTCAGCCTACTCCAGAATGACGCCACTCGAGATCGGATGATGGCAAAGAAGTCCGGAACTCCTGCCTCGGAGAACATGCCCGACGCGCTGCTGTACCTCGGTAACCTCATAAGAGTCCGGTAGGCATCATTGTACTGGACTCTTATGGTATTGAAAGCCTTTCTGGTAAAATTAGTCCATAGTTGGCACGTGTACATACCCAGACAATATGCATTGAACAAGGTGTTTTTGACTTCGGTACTGCATTTCGAGAAGCGGCGCGCGAGCATGTTGCTTCGCACGGCGAGGGCTCTCCGTTCACGCTCAATGTCATCATCGTCTCTAAGCGTCTCTGTTAACCAATGCCCCAAGTACTTAAATCGATTAACCACTTTAATAGTGGCTCCATTTATATGGACATCCGGTACCCTATCTGGACCTCGTCCCGACCTGAACACCATCATCTCAGTTTTGGTAACAATTATATTTTAGCCCATGAGAAATAGCATATTTCTCGCAGACTAAAAGCAGTTTCTGAATACCTTTGATTGAGGGGCTAAGAAGCACCATATCATCCGCGTAGCTCAGGTTGTTAACGCATACACCGCCCAGGTAACAACCAACCCTGGTACTTCTTAGCTCCTCAATCAAATTATTGATGTAAAGGTTGAAAAGGTCAGTAGAGGTCACCCCTCCTTGACGAACACCGCACTCTAGTCTAAACTCACTAGAGATCATGTCGCCCCACCTAACTGCGTTAGTTTGGTTTTCGTACCAGTATCTCAACAGACTCCCGACAGGACTCGGGACCTTCGCGTCTTTTAATTTGGCCCAGAGAATATCATCATTCACCAGGTCAAATGCACGGCTTAGGTCCAGAAAGCACGCATAGACCGATGTTTTCCTCGTCGTGTAGTAATTTACAGTGCTTTTCAGGCTCATTATTGCAGAGTCTGCTGAGAGACCAGGACAAAATCCAAACTGAGCATCATCTATTGTTATACTCTCCCGGATACTTGGGTATATGAGTCGCTCAAGTATTTTTCCTAATACTGTTCCCAATGAAATAGGACGATAATTGGTAGAGCTACTAAGATCTGCCGTTTTATTCTTTACAATCGGAACCACTACAGTCTTCATTAGGTTCCGGGGGAGATAGCTATATTTTATACATAGATTGTAAAGAATATGCAGATGTTCAAGTACTTTTTCAGTACCATAAAGAATGTGCTCGATGCTCAAGCCATCGTGTCCGGGTGATTTGCCCCGTTTTATTTGTCTGACAGTTTTCACCACATCAGACAGCGTAAACTGGATCGGATTATCAATCACTCTATCTCTAACATCGGGCACATTCTCTACGGGCTGGGGACGGATTTTAAATTTCTTTACAAATAATTCTGCAATAGATGATGGATCCTGCAAGCCGTCCATTGATACTGGTAAATTTTGCTGATAATTAAACTTTTTAGTAGCTTTCCAGAATTTAAAGAAGTTTTGATCTTTCCTATGAGTAGCTAAGATATCAATTTTAATTCGTTCTTCGTTTTTCTGACACCATCTAATCTTATTTTTAAACACAGTTCTACTCTCTTTCATTTTAATAAATGTGTCACCATTGGACGGCTTGCCGGCCATCACCCACGAGGCAAAATGCATCCTAGCCCTCTGATGACTATCTCTGACATGGTAGTTCCAGCCTACTATCTTCGGTTTTCGTTTTTGAGTACCTGTTCGTGAGCTCACAATTGCTGCAGTCCTTAAAACATTTATTATATTATTATATAGATTCTCTATTAAATTATAATATTCATTAAAATGCAAACATCTTGCCGTACATTCACAATTACATATTTTATCACACAAACTATCACAGAATCAGCTTAAACATGACATCAGCTTAAACATGAGTTGCTTTTGAGTATTCGGGAGTTAGCCATTTGATTTGCCTATGTGCTTATTTTGTAAGAATAAAGAAATAAAGGTATTGGATTTTTGTTATGACCGAAAGTTAAATTACCTGTAAGGTTTCTGGGGATGCACCCAGCGTCGCTCCGGCGCGGGCGCTGCGGGAAGTGCATTATCTCGTGTCTCCTATTGCGTAACAAATGGCAGGCACCGATGTTTGCCTTTGCAGCCTCTGCCTTTTGGTCCAGCCTCAGCCGCTACGGCTCGAGTGGTGTCTGCTTGTTACAGCTTGGCGGTGGGCAAAAATAAGAAAACTTTCCGTGAAATATTTCCACTTTCTTATAAAGTCTTTGCAACATATTTTGACCTCTAGCGCCGAGGTCATTGAACTGTGGTGTCAATGACCGAAACAAAAGTTGCCCCTTAAGTCACCCCCTCCACGATACTGTAAGAAAAAATATAATTATGTTAATTATGCATAAAAAAGAAAACTTTCCGTGAAATATTTCCACTTTCTTATAAAGTCTTTGCAACATATTTTGACCTCTAGCGCCGAGGTCATTGAACTGTGGTGTCAATGACCGAAACAAAAGTTGCCCCTTAAGTCACCCCCTCCACGATACTGTAAGAAAAAATATAATTATGTTAATTATGCATAAAAAAATTCTCAGAGATTTTCTAAAAACTCCACTCTAGCCGAAGTTGGTTTTAAGTTTTTTCAAAACAATCAAACTATTATTTAACATTCCTTTATGAGACCTATGTCAGGTTTCTCCAAGAATTATAACAGCCATAATAAAATAACTTCTAATTACAATGTTTACCAGCAACACGATGTTTTGACTTGACCTAGATAAGTAAAAGCCTTAGCTTAAACAAACTGGCATAACAAAGAAATCCTCACAAGGATGATGTCATCGGTTCAATGATGTTATGCAACAAAAACATTGGCATTCGCAAACTACTTTTATTTTTGGTAAACCGGCTAAGGCTCTATTCAGGGTCTAATAATTTATCGGTTTAAAAATGTTGGTAAGGTACATATTTTGCATTACAGGCAGGTATAATAGAATAGAAAAAACATTTATTTGGACACTGGTACAATCGATCAACAAATATAAAAATAAACAAACTGGAAACAAAACAGTCTAACATGGTAGATAATATAGAGGTAGGTATGATTTTATTCAATATTTACAAACATTCACATGTATGTGAAATATTACATACCTATGTAGATGCACGGAAATTTTTACATAAGTTATTAATAGGTATTGATATGTCCATCGATTCCTCCGTCATTTATAGCCCGATTTGGATGATGGTTTTGCAGTTGTTGATCCCGAAGTGTTCCCTCAAAAAATATATTTCCGAGGCATCGGTATTTATTTATCCCGCAAAACATAATAAAATTAGAAACAATAAGATTCCTGACAACGTTCTGGGTTGTCTTGGACTACGTCGGGTGATGAGTTCCTCTTACAATTATTTCAATATCGTGCTTAAGGGGCCTTTAAAAATATAAATGGCGGTAGGTCACCGAGGTTCGCTAAAACATCTCCATAATGTTTGTTGTGAAACCGCCGTAGATAGGTATATGGTTTTTGGAAGAACAACTCTTGACTGGTTAACCTTGAATCAAAAGCTCCTCGCAAATGCATGACTCGTCAGACAGAGGATTTAAATTACGTGAGCAAATCGTTAAATGTTACATAAAGGTGTTCATTCAAGGATTCTTCGTTTGAAATCTCCTTAGTGGTTGAACAAATAGGGGCGATTAACACATTTCGGTCTACTTCACACTTGCTTTGCTTGCGATTTTTCCACAACTATCGTCAGTCGTCACTTCATCTCACGTTTCGTCATCAAAGCGTCATCTGAATTAAAATAATGACATAAAAAAAACTGCTACGCCAATTAAATGAGACGAAAGAATTTGGGAAAGCCATTTCTTTTCATCTTCACAAATCAAGGTCATCAAAACAAACACAGATGACTCATCAGGAAACCCCATCATCAAATAAAACCTATAAATTTTGACAATTAGTTTCCCAAACCGTTGTATCAAACGCGGTCGAGAAATCAAAATAAACAGGCTCGTGGACAGTTGCCAATTCTTAGTTACTCACGCTTCCTAACTATTAGAGAGTTCCCTTAATAGCAACAATACTGTTTTTGATAGATTTTATGGTTTTATTGAACCTGAGCTTTATATTTAAAAGTATGTTTTCTCTATTCGATTTGGCCTCGCGACTATATTAAAGTCCGGCGGTATATCTAGCGAATTTCATCTAACGTAGATCCAACGTAATGGTTACGATTCTGCAATATCGCAATTTATGTTCTGATCGTTAAAGGTACCAAGCATGGAAACAGGTCAATCTACAAGGACCTCAATATCAAATAAATTAATATAAGCCGTATGACCCAAAATCGGTCGCACTTGACATGGTAAACTTAATTTCGTTATCGTGACCTGCAACAATAGCGGGACAAAGACTAATTAATCTGGTATCTGTTGTTTAATGCCCTCATTGTTGATTCTATCATAATCTCACCCTAAGATACCAGCTTCTTCTGTCTTGAGCTTGGTTTTATATCACTAAGTGAAGGAAAAGCTCATTCCAGTGATAAAAATATTAACATTCACTCTATCTATAATGTTCTGATCGTAATAATGCAAAAGACAATGACCATCCCAGCCCGCATTTGAAACAACAACCGGCATCGGCCAAGACAAGACTCACAACATTCATGTTATTTCAGTTTGCAAAGTCTACAAACACAAACGACGCTTTGTGGAATCATATCGCATGAAACCCGCGACAACGAGCCTCCCACTACCCCCCTGGAATGTGGAGGGGGTGAAACGTTCTAGATTTCACTACAGAAGCTGTTCCACTGTTTTCGAGTTTCCATGTAAATCATGCTTTTTATGTATTTTTACCAGCGAGAGTTTTCGCTCTTATCGATTTCGTTGGTTGGGTTTTGTTGATACCTGGGATTATATTCGGTAGGTAACAAGGTGACAAAATAGTCACCTTATTTAGCAATGTCAAGTCAGTCAATGTCAGAATGCTGACTTGTTTATATGAATAGGAACTTTCTCAGTAAGAAGTACTTTATTCTTACATAAGCAAGCCAAAGGGCTGGCTTAAACCACACATTTTAGGTCCAATGTTGACGTGATGATTTTATCCGCTTCCGGAACCATCAAGCTTAAATAAATTCTATTCGGTACACGTGTGCATGGGCTCTTCTCAAGGTTAGTGATTGTATACTCACTTAAACCACGAGCAATCAAAACATCGGCAAAGCCTCAACATCTATGGCCTAGTCAATTGAAACAAATAAGATGATTTCTATGAGGTCAATCGGTATAAATTCAGCCGACAATTAATCACACATGCACCTGGCTAGAGTAATCGGGGAAACAGGAACATAGTTCCGGAACTATGTTCCTGTTGCTTGCATGCAGGAATTGTTGTAGTATGCAGGAACATACATGAAAATGAAAAAAATGAAAATGAAAAGTTTTTATTTCTTTAAGCTTACAAATAAGCACTTAGACAGGTCATATTTATACTATTCATTATTATCAATTAAATTATTTTATAGTTCACTTCAATTTTTTGTCCACCAGTGGAAGAAGTGAGAAGAAACCACTAGTATGTTCATAACATTATGTGTCTAGTACATTTGATTTGCTTATCTGTAAGTTGGTAGATTTTGAGTTGGAGCCAAACTCGTTCCAAGCTTTTTTATCTTCTAGGTAATCTGATATTTTGTAATAAGCTTTTTTACAAAGAATATGTTTCACAATTTTTTAAAATTTGTTTATTGATAATTTTTGCAACTCATTTGGAGTTTTGTTGTAGAAGCGTATACATTGCCCTTTAAAA
Organism: Eupithecia dodoneata; assembly: GCA_947044415.1. Taxonomy (NCBI): domain Eukaryota; kingdom Metazoa; phylum Arthropoda; class Insecta; order Lepidoptera; family Geometridae; genus Eupithecia; species Eupithecia dodoneata. The sequence continues at coordinate 10,745,617 of OX345672.1, read as the reverse complement.
GATACATTTATCTTGTGTAGCCTAGTTGTGGGCACAGCGATTCGATTCTTATTTCTAGTATTTATATTATGTATATCACTTTTTTTAGTGAACCGATTGATATTTTTATGAGTGTACAACAAGTTTTCATAAATATATTGACACGGTACTGTCATTATATTTATTTCTTTGAATTTTTCACGTAGTTCCGGAACTATGTTCCTATATCCCCGATTACTCTTACTAACTGTTGTACCAATATTTAATATCATGAGTCACACAGTGCATGCCATCCGGAGGTGGTCCATCCTCGATCGAAGCGCTGGCACCTGCGCGGTTCGCTGCATTCAACAGGCTGTGACGCAGTTCCCTCGGGGTACTGTGACTAGCTTCCGCTCGCTGCTCTTCGACCAGTCCTTGTCTATCATGATATAATGCAAGGATGAATAAATGAGAGAGATATAAGCTGAGTTGGGACAATTTTGTAGCTACAACAAAGTTGATATTATATTATCGTCGTATATCGTATTGTCTCTATTAAGTTACGGTTTTTTCTAATTTTACATACAAATAAACGCATTCGATTTGATTTGAGAGAAACTACTAAGGAGGATTGAAATCAGAGATAAAATAGAAAGAGCGCTTTGTATTGTACGGCGTTTTTCGAGAGTTACCTATGTATTCCACGGTTATAATTGATCCATGGAAATTTTAAATTGATACTTTTGTTAATTTCATCATCATCAGCCCCGTAAACGTCCACTGCTGAACAAAGGCTTGGCCCCCCAAACGACGACGCCACGTAAGCAATTTTGAGCCGCCAAAAAAACATCAGGGTCCTGAAAATAAAGCCACAGGCAGATCTCCGTGTTGTATACGCCATAGAATAACCGCAACTCAGAGTAATAAGACAAACCGCAATATAAGGTAGGCTTCGTTCGTACAATCTGCGCCATTCATTTTCGGTATTCAACTGATTTGAGCTGGACACCTTGTTGGAAATATTTGCAATGGCTACAGAAATGTATCTCACATCACTGAAATGACGTATCCAGCAGTTAGTCCGAAGCTGGGATGACTGAATGGCACGTACAGTGTGAATGGCGTACGGCAATGTAATATGAGCAACAATTCGTTTCCACGACGCCTGCAGTTTGTAAACACGCTCGTTATGAAAGTCGAGAAACACTCCCATTGATATTGCCATAACATTGCCCCTGATTGGTGTCTTTAACGTTTCCGTAACTGCTGAAACACACTCCATAATTCCACATCTGATTCCTCAATTCGTTGAGGGCTCTAATCGAACTTCGCTGAAAGTGCCGTGATGGTTATACATCTGAATCGTATTTAGTCTATATGTCTATCGAGCAATATAAGGGCTCATAATAGAAAGAAGACGTCCGTCATGTCTAGGGTCGCCGTGTCGCCGTCATCGAAATGGATGAGGAGGTCTATAAGTTCATACATCTGATCGTTTCTAGTCAGAGTGGGAGTTGGTCACACACACACGTCCCACATTGTAACTCTTTACTTGGCATTGACGGTCGCGTCGCGACGGAAGATTCGAAGTCTCAAACTCGGCACGTGAATTGTAAGAACTGACCAAGGGAACCTGACCTGACCAGAGAAAAGGCGGCACACCCCTACTGCCATGACAAATTGGCATGCCATGCGTGGTGTATATGGCCCTACGATATATACGATATATGAGGTTTATTGGATTTCAGATTATCATACAAACTTTATTTCTTTAGGCTTACAGAATAAGCACTTAGACAAGTCAAATTATCTGAACGTGAAGTCGCTTAAGCTGTCTGTTCGCTTAGATCACAACTACTGAACGGATTTTTATGCAGTTTTCAGCAATAGATAGTGATTCAAGAGGAAGGTTATAAAGCGGGCGAAGCCGCGGGGCGCAGCAAATATACCTACGATAAATTATCAAAAGTAAGAGATTTTGATTTTCTCTTCACTACCAATTTTAATTAGTTATATCAAGGGGTATAGTTATATTAATTAACTGGATTAGTTATATTACATTTCTGCCGGAGATAGGTAAATGTGATCTATACCTACTTATCCTTACAAGGCACTTCAGATAATCCATCATATCGCTAAATCGGATGCCTTTGTAAACTAATCGTAGCGATAAACTAAGTTCTTGTATTATTTCTGGTATCGTATATCATTGTTTACAGTAATGTATTATGATAACATACAATAAAGTAATCAGAAGTTTATGATATTGTTGTGAAATGGGAAGGAAAGTTCGAGTATATAATGATCATTTCCTTTGCGATTAGCTGTAGAGAAAGTTTTTCGAATATATAATAGCATTAACGGTTGTAGATATTGGTTGAATGGCATTTTATCGATCAACAATTGTGTTCTGGTTGTTTTCTATGTATAATAAAAAATATCTATCTATGTAATGTATTGTATTATGTATATCAGTTATCTAGTACCCATAACACAAGCTCTGCTTACCATGGGGCTAGATAATGCTGTGTGAATTGTAAAGCATTATTTATTTATTTATTATTATTTAATAAAAATTGTCTCATACCTACTATATAGTTATTATGTGTTCATCCATACCTTACCTATCCATGGAACCTATACCTATGTATGAATAGAATGGGAGTCCTATTCCATGCATAGTCCCATTATGGGACTAGGGACCCATCTCATAACAGTTGCGGTATTTGTGTTCATTTCACATAATAACAATTCTATTGATTTGCTTCGGTCCACCCACTATCATTAGACAAAGTGCTACTTTTTTTGCTTCCTGCAAACAAATCAATTTATTTATTTTATTAACACTTTGACTGCTGAAATCACACGGTGTGTGTTTTCTACAAGTGTGTTCTACAAGTGTGTTTTGTACATGCGTAAATCCACACTAGCGCAGCGGCTGAGACAGCACGAATTTTTTTAGGTTAAAAAAAGATCGCAGTCAAAGTGTTAAGGAACTACAAACAGTACTTATACTTACATTATGAATGATATAAAGAATGTGTAAATAACTATCAACTTCATGTTAAGACTACAAAAGCGTAGTCCACGGGGTGAACGCTAACATTATGTGTGCAAGTGCATAAAAAACTAAAATAATGTCAGTCAACGTTGCTTGCACTTACCTAACACGTCAAAGCAATATGCTTTGCCGTCTATAAATAAAAGGATGCGGTGTATAAATACTCTTGTTTATTTATACAGGCGGTACGTGCATTGGTGTCTATGGCATTATTATCTTATCAACGCCTGATGTAAACAAGGGATTAGCTATAGATAGCGATAAGCTAAGTTTGTTCTGTCTTCAACCTCATGAGTCAGCATTATCGGTAACTTATCGTTTGTCGACATCTGTAACGCAGATGAAGACAAAACCAAGGGCGAAGGTCCGCCTTAGATGCAGTTTCTGGGTATTGTATAACCGACTTGACTTGAAACGTCTTGTCAAATCAAGTTCCCATGAAATCATTTTAGGGACTATTTAAGGTGATGGCAAAACCGGCTACGACCACCATATTGGTCGGTGAAGTCAACGAGAACTGAACAAGTCCTGATCAGGGTTAACCTTCCAAAAGTGTCCTTAGGTGTATACGTGTTTTTGAAACTTCGTTGATGGTAAAGTAATTACAGGATTTCCAAGAAAACAGGCCGGTTCTGGTTTCTCGGGTGTATTTTTCATGTTTCTGGGTATTACTGAGTTTGCTTCTTCCCCAATGTACTATCACAAATCTCAATTACTTTCTTGCTGCTTTTCTTTGTTCTTAAGCTGGTTGTATGTTGTCAATTATCTGTAGTTGCACTACCTACCTTGATGGTTATTGTGTCTAGCTAGATAGATATTTCACAATATTTGCTATGACCTTATCGACTTGCTTTCTATTTATCTGTCTCAGGGTCTTCTAACCAATTCGTAGCTGTTTCCGTTAGGTACCTATTTGTAATCTTGTGTGCCTAATGTCTCTATATTGTCCATTCAGTCGCCGCGTGTTGGACTATACCCACAGATGTATAATAATATCTCGTGTATGTTATGTCTTGTTCTCCTTACACGAGATTATACACGCGCTGGTATAAATATACACTTCGTCGACGTTATTTTCTGTACTTTGCTGGTTTATACTGGTAATCATTGGCTGGTGCAGAACGTTTTTAGTCATTTTGGCATGGTAAATAAAACTGCCTTATTTTGTGTATCTACTGACTGGCACGTAAACACATCAATTATAATATTATAATTGATGTGCTTACCATGATCATTATATGTATGACTCAAAATCGCCCGTATGAATAAACTAGACATCCCAAAATTATACTGCATGAAAGCTCAGATAGCTAAGTCAGAACTCGGTCGCGATAAGGCCGCCTTTATTCTCTTTTTATGTCTTTCGATTTCGTCTCTTTGATACCTTTTTATTTTCTTGGTTATTAAAATATATGTTACCCATAAAGAAAGCTTGCGATGCTATCATGAGACGGACATTGGTCAATCCAGCCGCAGAGCCATCTAGCACGAAGTTGAGTAGGTAAGAGTAATATCCTACTATTCTGATTAAAATTCGGGGTTTTATGCTGGTTAGGTTTTATTTTCCCAACAAATAAAAAATATCCATATTATGTTTTGTATATTTCAGTTATCTAGTACCAATAACAAAAGCTCTGCTTAGCTTGGGGACAGATGATGCTGTGTACCGAGGTTGTCCAGCATTATTTATATTTATCTGTTCATGCATTGTGCGGCCCATAAAATACTAACTCTTTTATGGTAGGTACAGCGTTGTCATTATTTCTACGAAAGTATCATCTCTCCGACTGCCGCCTGTCATGGCATCTATTGTTAATTGTTAACCTATACAATAATATGTCTGTGACAAATATCGTAGTGTTTAGTCTAGTCGCATTACGTACGTCCATATTGCATAATGTTATTGGCCACATGCAAAGTGCATGCGTCCGAACAACTTCACACAGTTATATTGTATATGCGCATGTTTAGGCTTCTACATACATGTATCAACATTATGTTATCGTTCATTCAAACTAATAGTAAGTGATTCTTTTATTTAAATTTTTTTGCACTCTTGTCGCCTGGATGAATACAGGATTTTACCTAGTCAGACTAAATTGTTATATTAAAACTTTGACTGCGATTTTTTTTCGACGACTGCGATCTTTTTTTTAACCTAAAAAATTCGTGCTGCCGCTCTACACAGCGGTTGTGTTGCGCCGCACATGCGTTTCGTTCGAAAAATATTGGCTGTGCTGAGTCACAAAGATCTGTATTTTCTCAGCCGCTGCGCTAGTGTGGATTTACGCAAATTAGTCACTTGTAGAAAACACATACCGCGTGATTTCAGAACTCAAAGTGTTAAGCTATATTTACTTATTAAGTGCACTTATGTTTTGTCTAGCTACGAGTTTTTATGTTTTTTTTAATACAAATGAATTTATTGCACGTTTGAGGTATATAACACAACTGATTGTTAAACCCTCAGAGTAATAAGACATAGAGTGATAATTTCACAAAACATTCCGCTCTAAGTTGAAGCCAAAAAACAAGCAATGTGTGCGTACGCTGCACGTCATTACAAGAGCCGACACGCACACAAGTGCACAAATAATGTTGCAAGCTATTAACATTTTCCCCATAAGGTAGGGAAATTGTAACATTTTGTAAGGAGTAAATGATTATCATATTTATCACGTTTCTGTTAGATGATATTTCATTAACAGAAAACTTCCTGTAAATATTATATACCCTATGGGTGTTTACATACAGGGGAGTGTTGAGTTAGCGAATCAGTTAAATAGATAGAAATAAATATGGCCAAAACATTTTCATACCTTTGTTGGGATAGCACCCTCTCGTAATTTGCATAAACCACCTTTCGTGATATGCTTGTCATTTTCTTCGAAATGTATAGAACATAATCATATCTTAGTGTATTTAGTTGGATTGCAAAACTTTTCTTTGCAATTTCGTCTAAGTTTTTCAACCAATCGGGAAGCAACAGTCTATTTTATTTTTCGTGTTATTTCGTTGTTTTTTTTTGTTACCCTACATATGTAAGTATGTATTATTTTGTTTGACATAATGTCAAAACAACATGAATATTCTTATTAATAAAGAACTGAACTAAAGTCGGATCAGAAGGAAATCTAAGAACGAATATAAAGACATTAATAAAACTAGGGTTCATCGTCTAATGAAACCAATGAAATTTTTATATTTAACGCTCCGACTACATCAACATCCGGACAGTCTGTAACAATCTATTTCCTTGCCCGTGAAAATAAAACAAAAGTTTTTGATTATTTATACCAAGCTTAATAGAACATAGGTACATATTTCACTTAAAAATCCAGGTAAGTTAGTAGGTAACCCTAATTATATCTGGCAAATAAAAGTCCTACAAGTGTAAAGTAGAAATAGATTAAACAAATAAGTACCTATGGGGGAAAATAATTTTTCTAATAGCTAGCAACATTTTTATGTAATGGCGTCTGTTATGTTTACGATTTATTTTAGTGCTTATACCAATGTTTTACTCAAGTATATAAGATGCCAGGTTGTATTTACCCGTGAAATTGAATCTTCTATTGTTTCTGATTATTATGAGAAGAGTTGTTACACCCTTTCACTGCACAATAAGTCATTATTATTAAAAAATTACGGAGCTCTTCCCAGTAGGTCTTGACCTTGAGCACTGGCGTGTCGAGCGATGTACGTAGCCTTTAAAGGCTAACTTGAAATTGCGTCACTTCGCGTGCGCCTACTGCGGTTCTAAGCCTAGTTATTCTAAGGTTAAACCCATAAGACTAATACTTGGAGGAAGTACCTCAAGTGAAGTTTGACCATAATTACTTGATTTTTTCATCATGCGTGGATTGTCCGGCATTATTTACCTATATATTTATCTTTCCCCTTTAGAAACCCTATAAGACTGATGGCGTTATCACTGTTATCAGTCCGTGTGAATAACCAAATTAACCTCATCGCCAGTGACCTGAAGATAACGTGCTTAAAATATCTATGTTCCAGAAAATAGAACGCATTTTTGATAATACAGCGATTTTTAACCTTTTATCAACTATGGTCCAAAATTTGAGTAGGTACCTTAAAATAATTTCCACTAATATTACTTCTGTTTTTGTGCCCATCTATTTATAAAAAATGTCTGAAATTTGTGAACAGAGTATAATAAACAACATTGTTGTCAAGCGAAGCTGAAGAGATACCTAGTTTATGTCAGGGGAAATCCCGGGAAACTGTAAATCGAATGTTTGTTTGAGCACAGCCCTTCTAGATAAACTATGCAATCATATTTTGAGAAATGCCGGTCGTTATCTATATATAATAAAAATATCTATCTATGTAATGTATTGTATTGAGTATATCAGAATCAGACATCTAATACAAAATCACTGCTTAGTTAGGGGCTAGGTGATGCTGTGTGGATTGTCTGGCATTATTTATATTTTATTTATTTAAAGGCCTAAATCCTAAACTGCAAATTATGCTCACAATATTTGATTCAGATTTTCTCCTGTAATGTTAACTCTTAGTTTACATACTAAAGAGATTAGATTCTTGTTTGTTCTTACTCTACATACTATAATGTAGACAAAGAATCATGGATAATGACTGGTCTACGTCAAGTCCGATAAAGATAATTAGCAAGCAGCCCTGAGTGTTTTAGGCTACCTCGGCAGTTATAGATACTTCAGAGCAAAGTCGTGGGCGCTACTCCCAAACGATATGATCGATCAAGCGAATGCATGTATTATATATCTATTAAAAAAACCCGCACCAAAACCCGTTGCGTAGTTTTAAAGATATGTACATACACGGGGACAGACAGACAGCGGGAAGCGACTTTGTTTTATACTATGTAGTGATATCCTCCTTAATCCCTTCTTTCTTCCACAGCGAGAGCAGCATGTTCGTATCGCGACGCCGCTTCATTCTGAAAACCTGCGGCACGACCACTCCCCTGCGCTGCGTGCGCGCCGTGCTGGCACTAGCACGCGACGTGGCCGGGCACGCGTGCGTCCATAACGTGTTCTACTCGAGGCGGGAGTTCGCACGGCCCCAGGCGCAGTTGCAGCCGCATGATAACTTTGATTCAGAGGTAAGTGTCTACTACACTCGTCTACCCCTGCTGGGTATAGTTGTCGTGCTGGCCTTAGCACGGGACGTGGCCGCATGATGTATTCAGAGGTGAGTATCTAATCTGCATAGATTATATGTATGTACATCCACTGATAGTTTAAAGGTCCGGGAGTACCCCGAGGCACACTAGCGCCGCCACCTATTTCTGATTAAAACGAAGCAAACAAAGAACGAACAAAGGAAATATCAAAAATACATTGATCATTTTGTGATACCTATTATAAGCTTTTTTTTAATGGGTCTGTAATCGTTTTATTTTGTAAAGTTTAGGTAGAGATGCGAAATAGAGTTTGGTGGCCACCGAGGGCAACTTCATATATCTGCCTAAACTATACAAAATAAAACTAGGCATTAAAAATAACAGGTGGCGCTAGTGTGCCTCGGGGTACCCCCCTAACACGCCTGTCTTTCCAACATGCACTATTGAAATGCTATCGAGTTTCCTATCTGTACCATTGACATCCGGGTCCATACGTCGCGTCGTCTCAGCGTCGTCGTACAATCTTGCTTGTGGGTGGTCTGCTAGATTAGATAAATCTCGACGTCTTCAGCTCTGATGCTAACAAAGGACGTACGTAGCTGGATACCCAGCTCTAATATATTCGATAAAAGGAAAGCTTAAATTCAAAGGTGAGGCGTACGCAATTAGTAATTTTAGACACGATTCTGTTATCATACTCGGTCAAAGTTTATCAATACACGAAAAAGTTAATACCTACCAACTTGCTTCTTGCTACGGTTTTGCATGAATGGTGTATTTCTACCTAAAAATGTTCTAAAATAAACTACAACTGGAGGCTCTGTTCTAAAACTGGCATTACAAAGTGTGGTTTAGATAATGTAAGCAGACGATGATAACGCAAATTAGTCGAATTCTTATCTCTTCTTACTAATACATCGTTCGCCCTATGACATGTCACTTCTGTGTCATTAGAACACTATATGCCATGCCTCTCCGGAGTGCCAAGGATTTTACAAACAGGTATGGGTTTAGGAACACCTGAGCTACGCCAATACCCAAAGTTACTATAACTGTGGGTTCTGATCTGAAACTGGCACTACAAAGTGTAGTTTGGTTAGATGTTAACTTGTTAACATTTAACAAAACTACGTCGTGTCGCAGTGCTGCCTGCGGTCGCGGTTGCTTCTTTTTCCAACACACCACAGGCGCTGCAGTGTGCGGTCGCTGCGCACCGCGGCCGCATACCGCAGTGTCGCCGCGCTTGGAATCAATTTCATAGAGATGAATATAAACAAGTAGTGTCGCTTGCAGCCTGCAGCTGCAGTTTGCGGCCTGCGGTCCATCTTGGAAATGCACCTTAATACATAGTTCGTCCTATGACATGCAACTTCTGTGTCATTTCATTAATGACACTATCTGCCATGAGTATGAGTTACAAAATTTCGCAGTAATGATAAGCGCAAGATAATCGGGTCACCTTAAGGCCACGTCTGCTGATTAAGGGGGCCGGGTACTGCCGATGTCCGAAGTACACGCTCAATGAAGATGGTATTTTGCGGCAATTAATACATTATATTTAAGTCGGAATTAACAAGCTGAAGTGGAAGTGGGCCGGACATATCTCACGCAGAACCGACAACCGCCAACCTTGTTCTTGAGTGTAGACCGCGACTCGGCAAACGTAGTGTAGGACACCCTCCGGCCAGGTGAGATGACGACCTGCGAAGGACTGCGGGCAGATGCTGGATGCGTCAAGCTGAAGACAGGGCGCTATGGCGCTCATTGGGGGAGGCCTATGTCCAGCAGTGGACTAACATAGGCTGATGATGATGATTTAAGTCACATGCCTGTTGAGTAAATAAATAAATAATGTCCGACAATTAACGCAGCATTATCTAGCCCCAAGGTAAGCAGAGCTTGTGTTATTTGTACTAGATAACTGATACGAATAATACAATACATTACATAGTCATATATATATTTTATTTAACATAGAAAACGACCAGAACACGCTGAACAAATATCTGCAGATTGTACACTCGAGGCGGTAATCAAACCCGCAACCTCCTGTGTTGCAGGCGGACCTTCGCCCACCGCGCCACAGAGGTCATTAGGGTAGTCTCCTGGGTAAAAAATATATTTTTCTATTTAGTCTGTCAGTTAGATTATCAGAAGATATTCGACACGTATTTTTTCTTTTGTCAATCAAACAAATACTTACAAAAATAAAGCGCGTAAAAGTTTAGGGAGTGGGGGCTCGTGACGTCACAACTTGCTAAACAGTGTAGCAAGACGTGACGTCACGCGGAACTTTAACTGGCTATATCTTCATATTTTTTTGTTTAATTGACTAAAAGAAAAAAACACGTGTCCAATATCTTCTAATAATCTAACTGACGGACTTTTTTTAAGACACTAGCCTATTGCACTGCTGTTTAATAGTTAGTTAAAACTATTACATTTTATGATAGTACAGAGTGATGTCACTAATATTATAAAGAGGAAAGGTTTGATTTTATGTTTGTTTGTTTGTAATGAATAGGCTCCGAAACTACAGAACCGATTTGAAAAATTCTTTCACCGTTGGGAAGCTACACTATCCCCGGTGAACATAGGCTATATTATACTTTCAAAAAAGATAGGGATCCGTACTAAAACCGTGCGAAGCTGGGAAGGTCCGCTAGTGATTAATATAAGAACCGGGTTCGCGACCTGATCAAGAAATGATTTTCCACTGCGCGTGGTTCCGATGGTCATTTCTTGCTAATCGTAATTATCTGTGATTTTCCGGGAACATACATACATACATTACGTAGTTTTATATTGTGCTGTAATCGATATAGCTAAAAGTTTTCCTCTCTTCATTACTTCTAGATGACCTAAGGGCACTAGCACAAAGTGGAACCGTTCTTTTACGAAAAAGAACATAAAAGAACGGTAGGTGTAGGTTCTTTTATGCCTCGCTACAGGAAACAATCGTTTACTGGATCTAAAAACAGGATGCTATGGGAGAGGCCTATGTCCAGCAGTGGACAAACATAGACTGATCATGAATAACATTTATTTTTATCTGTGCTTCACACTTTCATGGCCTTACATGCACAATTGCACTATACTTTAAAAATTGTAATATAATTTTGAAGCTTAGGTATAGAACTTAACATCAAGTGTAACAAGTGTAGTGTAATAAATAAACAACAAACAAACAGCACATGGTCAATACCTATGTAGCGCCTAGGCAGTGAATGTGTTAAAGGTTCTACTTTTTATCCAGTAAAACAAAAAGCAGAGCTTCTTTTTTATTAATATAAATAATGAATACTTCATTCAATGATCATCAAACTTGATGCATCACCATTTTGCATTCATGATTCATTTGTTGTTGTGAAATTCAAAAACCCAGAAACAGAATTGAAAATTGATAAGCTGACGGTCGTCGGTTGGACATGTTAGTACTTGAAACGGTTTACACATTTCTATCTACGCGTTGGTGAAACGATATCCATACCGCAATGCTTGAAAACTAAAGTTTTCAGGCAGTGCGTCCTACCCGTTATGACCCACGGAGCTGAGACGTGGACACTCACGATAGGGCTGGTCCACCAGTTCAAAGTCGCTCAGCGAGCTATGGGAAGAGCTATGCTCGGAGTTTCTCTGAAGGATAGGATTCGTAACGAATACATCTGACAGAGAACCAAAGTTGTCGACATAGCTCTAAGAATTAGCAAGCTGAAGTGGCAGTGGGCCGGCCATATCTCGCGAAGAACCGACGCGACGGCCGCTGGGGCAAACGTGTTCTTGAGTGGAGACCACGACTCCGTAAACATAGTGTAGGACGCCCTCCGGCCAGGTGGGATGAAGACCTGCGAAAGACTGCAGGTAGATGCTGGATGCGTCAAGCTGACGATAGGGCGCTATGGCGCTCATTGAAGGAGGCCTATGTCCAGCCGTGGACTAATATAGGCTGATGATGATGTTGATGAAACGGGCATTATGGCTATATATAAATAATGAATGTTGGACAAACCACACAGCATCATCTAGCTCCATGGTAAGCAGAGCTTGTGTTATGGGTACTAGATGACTGATATACATAATACAATACATTACAAAGATAGATACATATTTTTATAATACCTAGATAACGACCAAAACACCCGGAACAAATACAAATATGCAGATCGTACACAGAATTGTCAAGGCGTGAGTTGCGGGAAGTTGCGGGTTCGATTCCCACCTGCAGCCTCCTGCGTCGCTGGCGCGGCGGACCATCGCCCACCGCGCCACAGTGGTCGTCAACTAAGTAAACTGTTATAAGTAGATTTTTTTACACTTCCATTTTTTGTCCACTTGTGGAAACAGTGAAAAAAAAACCAATAAACCACCTAGTTTTAACATTTATATATCAGTGTTTGTTTTGCCTACCTAACTAAATATTAATATAATGAGATTTTAGATATATCCTACTAATATTATAAACGCGAATGTTTGTGAGGATGTATGTAAGTATGTTTGTTGCTCTTTCACGCAAAAACTCTACTGAATGGATTTTGATGAAACTTCACAATAATATAGCTTACATATCAGAATAACACATAAGCTACAATTCATAAAAATCTATTGTATATTATCCAAAATATCTATTACCACACGGGTGAAACCGCGGGGCGCAGCTATTATTAATTTTAAACTAGCACAATGTCTGGTTCCAGGTGAAACTTCTGGACTCGTACTTCGGCGACGGGCGCGCCTACATCATGGGCCCGGACCAGGACTGCTGGTATCTGTACACGCTGCTGCCGCTAGAAGGTAATCTAATACTACCTAATACTACTAATATTATTAACGCAATAATAATGTATGTATGTATGGATGGTTGTTACTCTGAAAAAAACTATTGAACGGATAGGGCAGAAATTTTACATAAGGGTAGTTCGTCATGTTTTAATGTCTATGTATAGTATATGCTCTGTTTTAATACGGGTATAGGTCAACCCCGATCCAAAAAAAATTCAGCCCAATCCGTTTAGTGGTTTTGGCGCGAAGAGGTCACACCCATACAACGAAAGTAAAGTAAAAAAAGTTTTATTGCCGCAAAAGACATACATAGGTGCATATTTTTAACGAAATATGTTTGTTTTATCGAAACATCCAAACATTCTCATTTATAATAACACTTTGACTGCGATTTTTTTTCGACGACTGCGATCTTTTTTTTTACATAAAAAATTCGTGCTGCCGCTCTACACAGCAGTTGTGTTGCACCGCACATGCGTTTCGTTCAAAAAATATTACGGCTGTGCTGAGTCACAAAAGATCTGTATTTTCTCAGCCGCTGCGCTAGTGTGGATTTACGCATATTAATCACTTGTAGAAAACACATACCGTGTGATTTCAGCACTTAAAATGTTAATGTGTTGAACACCAAAGAAAGATACTCTATAATTAAAAAACAAGAAGTATATATATACTTACTATGTCTTAGTATCTTGTCTACACCCCCCACAATCTTAGAGTTGTTGGTGTTTGAAAGTTAAAAGAGGTAATTAGAAGAATTAGATTATTAAAAGGGTTAAGTTTCTCGGTTTAATCGTACTTTAAGTTTAAGTTAATGGTCGCGAGTGTATGGCGTCGTGACGGGTTGACCAACGGACAGTTGTTTGCGACTGGCTGTAATTACGCCTTAGAGACACGTCATAACGTAAACTGCTGACCCGCGGGAACATTTATTTATTTATTGAGATTGAGATACAGGTTAATTAAGCCCTAAGGCGATGCTATATCTACTTATACTAACTAACGTATGGTATGTAAACCAAAACACCCTTCTTTACAGTTTTTGTTTTCTGTTCGCAGGCACAGTAGATGCCCTGGAGAAGGAACAGCACGAGGTGGACATCCAGGTGTCCTCTGAGCCGGACCAGACCATCGAGATCCTCATGTCGGACCTGGACCCAGCGGTCATGGACATCTTCACGCGCGCCTGCAGCCAGGATGCTGCACAAGCTACCAGGGTAAGCTGACCACATCTTTCACTACATTTTAATATACAACTTTATTATCTAGCCCATGCTGTGTCTAATTGTATTGTATTTCATTTATTTTAGAAAATTATTCCATATCTATATTAATATTATAAAGAGGAAAGGTTTGATTTGATGGATGTTTGTAATGAATAGGCTCCTAAACTGCAGCACCGATTCGAAAAATTCTTTCACCGTTGGGAAGCTACACTATCTCCGGTGAACATAGGCTATATTATATTTTCAAAAAAGTAAGGGATCCCTACTAAAACCTTGCGAATCCGGGTAGGTACGCTAGTCACATACAAAGAAAATTACACAGACAATTAAATAATAAATAATGTTACACACAATTCAAACTAATATAAGAATACATTAAATAATATTATAAGCCATAGCTTTTTACGCAAAGAATCAATATCAAAGTGCTTAATTCCTTTAGACCTTGACAGGACTTTTGGACACAAAATTCCGATTAAAATCGAAATCTTTACTTAAACTTATATTTAACGATACTGAACTCAGGCGCAGTGGAGTCGCTGCTCGCTCGTGATTGGTGGATCGCCTGTGTGCGGTGCTAAGCCATGCAGCGGACAGCGAAGTCACTGTGCTTGTTGCGTGACTGCCTACCCCGCTAATTACCGATGCTAGCATTAATTTTAACCTTAGTATTGTTAAGCGAACTCTAGTGTCTAGATAAACCTATGTTAGGATTTAAGATGCTATCGAAAAATTGTAACAATAAATAAATATAGCTGTATAAACATGTATATCTATCTAATTACAAAAGTAAAACTAGGAAATAAAGTTATCACCTTGATTTTTGGTTTACTTGAATATTTTTAACCCTATAAAGCTAACGTTCACAGACGGCTCCAAAACCGAAACCGGTACGGGTGCCGGGGTTCACTCACTGGACCTCAACATTAACATATCAATAACGCTAGGAACGCATAGCTCTATATTCCAATGCGAATGCGTAGCAATAACACAGGCAGCGACAGCCGTACAGAAGAGAGGAATCAAAGACCAACGTGTACGCATCCTCTCTGACAGCGCAGCCATACTCAGAGCCTTGGAAGGAAACAGCTGTAGCTCCAAGCTCGTTTACGAATGTCACTCTGCTCTGGAAAGGATATCCACTGAAAACCGGATCATCCTACAATGGATCAAAGGACATAGTGGATCGCTAGGAAATGATGCTGCGGACGAACTGGCACGAAGAGGATCGGCGACAACCATAGAAGGACCACCGCCATTCCTACCCCTGCCATTTTCTCTGCTCCAGACATGGACCAAGCTCAGAACTAGAAATACACATAACGAACGATGGACTAGCCAAATCAATTGCAGACAAGCAAGGACGGCACTCCCATCAACATCACCAAAGCTAACAAAACGCCTACTAAATCTGAATAGATCGGACCTACGTGTCCTTGTGGGAACACTAACAGGACACTGTCCACTAAACAAACACTTATTCACCATCGGAGCGACGGATAGCCCTCTCTGTAGAGGATGCCTCAGCAACGACGAAACAGCCTCCCACGTAATCCTGGAATGCGAGGGAGTACTAGCACAACGTATAGAAATCCTCAACTTGCCGAGGTCGCTCCGCGAAGCCTGTGAAGACCCCAGGAAGATTCTGCGCTTCTGGACGGAGCTAGGCTGGCTATGCTAGCAAACTCTACGCATAAAGGACCAACTGGAGTCCAAATGCGGAAAATGGAGTACCCCCACCTGAACCTGAACCTGAAGCTAACGTTCGTAATATTTGCACACAAGTAAGTGTGTGATTTTGATCTCGAAAAAATAGTGTCATATTACATTTGTGTTAATTGTACTTTAATGGTATAATATATTGATTTTTATGATAAATATCTTTCATTTATATCCTATATTTATGAACCCATAATTTTTTTTTATAAAAAATACAATACATTTTATTATATCCTCCATTATAGAATGATCGTAAAAATTACGAATGGTTAGCTTATCAAGGTAGTTTAGGAACGTTAGCTATGTAGGGTTAAGGTGTAGTAAAGAAGCTAACAAGAAACCTTTACCTTGTTAGGTTGTTAGCTTTCGAAAGCAGCGTTTCGTTTTAGTTTACAGGGCGCTATGGCGCCCATTAGGGGGGCCTATGTCTAACAGTGGAGTAATTATAGGTTTTAATTTTAAATATTTACTCTAATAATGGTTTTTGTTCCAGGAGTCCGGCATCGATAAAATCATCCCGGGAATGGTCATAGACGATTTCCTCTTCGACCCGTGCGGCTATTCCATGAACGGGGTCGCTAAAGATGTACGTTTTTTTTTATCAAACTTCATACATTTTACATGTTCACTTTATATGTATATCATAAAATAATGTATTTATTTATTTTGATGCTGCGATAGGGAGAGGATAATTTGCCTTCTGTGAGTATCCATATTGTCTTACGATTAAGTAAATTCATGAACCTTCGTTTGCTTCGCTGTCGGTTGTTGGCAATAAATAACTCCGTAGTATGCTAAAACTAGGTTTTTTTTATTTTTCCTTTAGTTAACAAGCCACCCTAAAATCTGAAACATCTTTTCAAACAATATAACTAGATGGCGCTCTAAATTTTGATTATTACGTTCCTAGACTAAATATTAATCATAATTTTTGTTTCCGATCGCCGATAATTGAAACTCTGTCAATGTTTTCATTTTAATCCCCGTCGTACATCTGTCAGTGAGTCTTTTTAACCAACTTAAAAAAAGGAGTAAAAAAACCCTTTCATTATTCACTCATTTGAAGTCGGTTTATTTATAGCCTTTTAAATCGCGTAGATTATCAGAAGATAATATCTTCTAATAATCTAACTGACGGACTTAGTTGATTTTTTAAGAAACTAGCCTATTATAATTGTAATAATTCCCCCAGGGCTGCTACATGACGATCCACATAACACCGGAGCGTTCCTGTTCCTACGTCTCATTCGAGTCAAACGTGCCAGTATCCAGCTACGACGAGGTGATAAGTCGCGTGCTGCGCGCCTTCCGCCCGGCCAAGTTCGTGCTTACAGTGTTCGCTACTCCGGTGAGTTAAGTATATTGTAACTAGATGGCGCTGTTATTATTGTTGTTGTGTCAAATTACTCCGGTGTGTTTACTACATTGTAACTAGATGGCGTTGTTTTTATTGTAGCTGTGTCATATTTAGAACTGACCAACTCGAATAATTTTTGTCGACCGACTACATGCAGTTAAATTCACTTTTTTGTTGGCAAAATTAATTTTTCGGCTAAGCTTTTTTCGGTTTGCTTACCGTTTAAATGATACCTAATGAATTAAGCTGTCTGTGTCGTTGAGTATCAAGTTCTTGCTAACAGTGTTTGTTACTCTGTCAAGCTTAGTATCGTTACTAGATGGCGCTTGTAAATAAATTATTTGAATAGATCTTATATACAACGACAAGAATGTTGGCACATCAATCTCCATTCCGAATCGCGGCTGGCAAAATTCAGCTTTACAGATTTGATTACTTTATTGAGTTCACTGTGATGTTACTAGATATCACAATTTTTGTGTAAAATGTTGTGAAACATAATGGGCTCTATGTATTGTATACTGTAGTGCACGAAAGAGCGCCAAGCTAATTCTGATTACTGTCCGCTTTAACGACGTTCTCAATATGAATTAGAGTAGTCGCAATCATAGCTACTCTTTTTCTTTAGAGCGCACCGAAAGAGAGCAAAAACCTGTGTTTTCTGTGCCAACCCAATTAACCAAGTTCTTCCTTTTCCAGGACTCGCCGGCCGCGGAAGCCCCGCGCGCCCTCAAGCAGTTCTCGTCGCTGGGCGCGTACACGCAGAAGGAGTCGCAGTACTGTCGCTTCAGCGGCTACGAGCTGCACTACGCGCTGTACTGCAAGTTCCCGAGCTGAGGGCGCCGCGCCGCCCGCGCCCCGCCCCCCTCGCACCATGAGACACACCACTACAGGTAAGGTTAGCTCCTTCAGCGGCTACGAGCTGCACTACGCGCTGTACTGCAAGTTCCCGAGCTGAGGGCGCCGCGCCGCCCGCGCCCCGCCCCCCTCGCACCATGAGACACACCACTACAGGTAAGGTTAGCTCCTTCAGCGGCTACGAGCTGCACTACGCGCTGTACTGCAAGTTCCCGAGCTGAGGGCGCCGCGCCGCCCGCGCCCCGCCCCCCTCGCACCATGAGACACACCACTACAGGTAAGGTTAGCTCCTTCAGCGGCTACGAGCTGCACTACGCGCTGTACTGCAAGTTCCCGAGCTGAGGGCGCCGCGCCGCCCGCGCCCCGCCCCCCTCGCACCATGAGACACACCACTACAGGTAAGGTTAGCTCCTTCAGCGGCTACGAGCTGCACTACGCGCTGTACTGCAAGTTCCCGAGCTGAGGGCGCCGCGCCGCCCGCACCCCGCCCCCCTCGCACCATGAGACACACCACTACAGGTAAGGTTAGCTCCTTCAGCGGCTACGAGCTGCACTACGCGCTGTACTGCAAGTTCCCGAGCTGAGGGCGCCACCGCCGCCCGCGCCCTTTTTTCTCTTAGGTAATTTTGGTTTGCTAATTTTACGAACTTAAAGTTATATTTGCAGACAAATAGACGAAATCCTGAGCAATGCCCCGTCTGTGCGATGGAGAGGCGCATGGCTGCCGGCGCTACTACGCGCCGCGTGCGGCTGCCTGCCCGCCTGCCTGCCCGCCCGCCTGCCTTCCTGTCTGCCCGCCTGCCTGCCCGCCTGTCTGGCGCCCAGGCTAGCGCCCACACGCAGGAACCGAGCGAGAGCCGCCTGACCACAATACCTATTCAATTTATTTCAGCTTCACAAAGTACATGTTACAGCCGTAGTTAGAAGAAGGAAACTTACGAGTACATTTTAAATAAAAATATTGTAAGCGGAAGGGACACATCCTGCGTTTACAGACGCATGACATTATGTGTTTGCGTCCAGTGTATAGGTATAACAATATGCAACATGTGCTAATTCAGTAATCTTCTATCTAATAACAAATGTTAATGCAATGATGTGCAGTCCTGTACATGTACAAACAGATTCTAATATTAATTTACGTAATACAAAGTTGTTTCACCATCTGGTCACAATATAAAAACAAGTGATATGCTAAGTTGTTTAAATTGCTTAAATCAACAACTTGAAGAAGACTATCATAGGTGAGCAAACTGTAGACATACGTTTTGAAACTTAGTGCGTGTCACGCAATTTTGCGACTGGTGAAAACAAAGTTTAGGCAACAAATAATGGATTTACTCCTACGTTGGGTATGTACTATAAGCTTGATTTGTAAAACGAAGACATCCAAAGAAATTGCATAAAAATCATAAACCTAAGAAAAACTTGAGCTGTGTGTATAAATTGGACAACTTGTGCATAAAATGTGAAAAACGTCTCTAAAACTAAATTTAAGTAAAAATGCGGGACGCTAACGGCGTTACAATCAAATGTAATTATAAATTAATCCATAATTAGTATAAATTCGCATACAAATCATTTATTGATACCGATAGACATATATTATCATATAATCATTTAATTTAGAGTTGCACAGCAATTGAAATTAAACTGTATAACTTGGACATTGCAAAATATAATGTAGAATGTATTATATCATAATTAATCTTAGAAAACGCACAATATCTTAGCTTTTGACCTCATCACCGCTTCAGGACATGATTTACAATTTGCTCATATAATTTTTTGACATATACTCGTATGTACTTCCAAATTATTCCAACATGTTCTAAAAATGCTAACTTTTGTTGTAAAACATCATAAAGTAATCTTTGGTAGTTTTAAACCTTTTTTTTTGTATATTTTACCTCTGTTGGCTTGAATGTAGTCGTAGAATTCGGTCAAAATAGTTTTTAGCATAGTAGAAAGAAATAGAGTAGGTATTTGAGTAAAATATATAATTTTCTACAAAAACTCTGTATTTACGGGACTTAAAAATTAATTATCTAAAATACATTTAATGTTTAATGATCTTTCTATTCAGAGTTTAGAGAATATACGTTGGTAGTTTAAATACTGTGAAAATGCAATTAAGTAAATGTTATCAGCAAATTACCTTTTAGCAAAGAATACATATTTAGTGTAGAACACTGTGGTGTAGTTTACTCTATAATGATATATCTTTTATTTTCACGATTTTCCCAATTTAAGGCTGATTATCACCGGCGGCGCTGCGACACGGGAAAAACATTTTTGTTGTTTGTTTTTTGTTGTTTCATAGGTTTAATTAGAATAGATTCATAGGTCACAAAACTCATCTTAATGTGGAACGCAGAACATAAACAACCCGCGCAGTCGCGACTATCAGCCATAAGTGTTTTTCTTGTGTTATTTGGATTCAATCATTCTTATTCTCGTATAAGGATCAAGCTAAGTTTCCTTGTAGTAGAAAGCCCTATAGTTCCTATTACCTAAGATTGCATTTCGACTGCTAGTCGTCACCCGTAGATTTTTGTACTTTGCTGTAAAATCTGTAGAATAAAATTCACTTCTTTATCATATGTATCACAAGCGTTGGACCATTGAATTTAAATCTAAATAGATCACACAGCCATTTAAAGAAGGAATTATAAAGAGGAAATGCACTTCAAATCTAAGTCACCTGATTTTTGTACAAAGAGCCTTTTGGTTTCTACTTAAGGTTTACCAAAGCTTGGGCCCTATATTGCTTAAATAATCGGTTTACTATGATAATGTTGTAGCGGATTCGCCTCCAAAGAAAATACATGTTTTGGTATTCTATGTGGCTATACTACGATTTCTACGACGCGACGCCATTGTAATGGTGAAGCGATTGATTTAGCAGAATAGTGCCCAGAACAGTAATTACGTTCAAGTTATTTGAATAACTGCAATAGCATCATATTCGTCAAGGATTTTAGTAAAAAAATTGCATTGTGTCAGAATAATCGCAATTCTTTTGATTGTAATTCTATCACATTTCTTTGCTTTTGAGGGGAGTCTGTCTAACGTTTGTGTGATGTTTGGGTAGAGTATTGTCTTGAATATTTTGTAGATGTATTCTTCAAAACAAGATGTACTAGATATCTTCTAGATAGTGGTACATCGTCACTTGCCATCAGGTGAGATTGTGGTCAAAAGAAATGTGTATAGTTAATAAGCTTTTCCATTGCAATGTTATAAATTATAGCAATTATATTTTACAAATGTATGTTATTGGCTATAACCTTTATAATTATAACGTCTGTAGAAGAGAGTTCGCTTCACAGTATTAGTAGATATTCTAGGAATATAAATGTAACTATTATTTACATAATTAAATGTAACCCATTTTGGACCTAGCCAGAAATCGATATTTAGTCAACATACAACTGTTTCACAACCTCTCAATATCCTACTAATATTATAAACGCGAAAGTTTGTATGTATAGACGTTTGTTACTCTTTCACGCAAAAACTACTGAACGGATCAGGCTGAAATTATGCATACAGGTAGTTCCAGGTCCGGTATAAAACAAAGGCTTTTTTCCCTATAAATCAGTTGCCTAGAAATAACTTTAAAACGTTTTCATAGAAACAACAGGGCAGAAACTAGTTGTAAATAATTCCTAACAATTCTTTCTCACTAAAAAGAATAATGACTTAACAATACAATGCTAGATACAATACTAAACGCCATGACTTATCTACGAGCTCTCGTTGTTAGTCCGTACCTTATATTAATATTTACCTATATCAAACCGGACAGGTTTATGCATATGCAAATTGTGGTAAACCGGTCGTTTAACACTCAATTTCTAAACTTTGAATCTATTAAGATGACCATTGACTCTGTCTGAAGGTCACATGATCTAACGTTGTTTAAGGTAATGCTAGATTCTCTCTTAGATACCTCGCATGGTAGTTTATTGTATTACTTGCATCCAAACGGTTCAACTCCTTGAAGTTGGTGTAAGTCTGATGGTTAACTATACAGATAGAGATTTGAGATGTTTATTTGCCGGGTTATTAACTTACAAAGAAGGTAATTAAATTAAAATATTTAAAGTTATATTCCATCTAAAATCAACATGCAAATATTAAATTCATAATTACTTAAATTATATAAAATGGATGAAAACTACTGTCTAAAAGTCAATTAAAATGCAATTGCCTGATTATCTTTTAAAGAAATGTCTAAGAATTGGTAGGTAACAGTAACAGCTGTTTCAGTATAACTGCATCTACTATAAGGCCCACTTACCAACTTTCATTTCAAAACTTTTGTGCCCTAGTGTGCGTTGACTAAGGTTTAGCCTCTTTTCTGGCTAGGTTTACACCACAAGAGCGATATTATAATCTTTCTACAGACGTACAAAGTATTTCCTAAATGTTGTATATACGGTTAGAGCAGGGTGTCGTTGTGATGTATAACTTCATTCCAATAGGCGTGTTCCTAAGTGATATTATGATATGATAGTACCGTAGCATAGACTATTCATTTGTTGTCTTGTCTGGGAGTAGGCAGTTATTCGGCCATTGTCCTCATTTAACTTGTAGACTAAATCTAGAAATTTGTGGTAAATAATAATATATAAATAATACTTTAAGAAATATGGTACAGAGCTCTTGAAACTTTGCCGTAGCGACTCTTTTACGACCAGGAATTTTCAGAATTTCTATTCTAAGGTCATGTTTCATAACTATGTTATCTTATTTACAAAGAGGTAGTGAAAAAATGCTGAACAGCGACAACCGATATCAGGAATAAACTGTAATAGGTTGTCACTGTTCAGCATTTTTACGAGATATATCGAGTGTTAGTAACTTTGGACTTTGCATTTAGTTTTGGGGCGATTTAAATAAATAAATTGGTACATAATGCTTTTAATTTTGAAACAATGGCCAAGTTTCTCACGGCATCCAGACAAAGCGAACTCATTAAAATTAAGTCTTATTAGATTGTGTAACGCAGTTCTAGATTACAAATATTAAGATCGCTGTGTAGTTTGATCTACTTGATATGTCTTTATGCAATTTGTTGATTATAAATGGTTTATGTATATCGAGCTGAAATCTAAATAGATTGTGGAATCCACTCGAACCTGTTTTGAAGATTAAGTCTGCTCATGCAGACATTTCATTATTGTGATTAAGGCTGAAATTACAGTTACGCTGATCACAGATCGCTGACTCTGTTTTATAATTAAATATATGTATATAACTTAATATGTTTAAAGATCACTTAGGCTTCTAGGGTCTTTGTGTATACCCATTTACCTACATTGCAGTCATTTATGGTGACATCAGTTCAGCGCTATAAAACAGATATCTGCTGGAAGTGCATCACAAAACCTGTTAGAAATAAGCGCAGAAAATACAAATTGCGGAATCATTTATTCGCATTAATAAATAAATAATGCTGGACAATCAACAAGCATAAAATATGGTTAGAAAATTAAACGCAGTTGGACCGTGTGTCAACTATATCTAATAGTCTTGTTGCTTACACTGGCGATTTGCTAGCGATTTCAAAGCGACGAGCGAGGACGCAGCGATTTTGAAGACTGGCGTCTAAGGTGCCAAACGCGGCGTCATCGCGGCGTATTCGCTGCACAATCTAAAGTATGATCATTCGCTGTAATCGAAACCACGTTTCAAGCCTCGGCACTGATGCTCAGCGTAACCGAATAAGCCTATGAGAGATATAATAGATGGAATAGTTCCCTTGATGTTTTCCATGAATGATAGACGAGATGTCTGTAGAGGTAGGTGTAGTGTGTGAGTGGGTAAGGGCACGGGCGGTGTCTGGACGGTCAGTCCGGTTGTAAAATCAAATAAAGATTTTTCGTCTCTTTATCTGGGTTTTATTTGAACCTCCTTAGTTATAATGTTAGCCGATATCAAAGACGAGGGGCGAGTCTATGACGATAGTAACGAGATGTAATCGTGACGTGATCGTGCGTTACTCTTTTTTTTATGGATATTGGTACAGCCTCTATCGTGCAGACGGAATTACGCAAATCCGATACCAATACTGCTATATGGCAGACAGACAAACTTTTAGTAAAGCGTTTTATTAGGAGAGATAAAGATTGGAAAATATTAACTAAACTGAAAATATGTTACCTACCATTTCTCCTTAACATCTAATAAAGTCTAGAGTGGAATAACTTGTTCTAGTAGTAGTTTGAGTGGGCTAATGCTTACACCAGAACAAGTTTAAATCGTCTGTTATTGGGGGCTAGTCTAGCCAGTTTTTTACCGACGAAAAAACAAAAGAGGTGGTTCTATGTTTGCAGGTGCTGTGTGTGCATTTTCTATGTATCGATTTCGCCGCTAATTATGGACAGATTATTTCGCTATTGTATGAAGAATGATCTCGAGATGGCCCCAAAAATTTTATTCCCGAGGGATAAGTATTTGCCCCAAAACATTTTAAAACAGTGTAAATACTAAGGAATTTTAAGTATTTATGCTTTTTGTTTTTTCATAACCAACATTACTTATCAGTTATCTATCACACTAAACCGAAAGTTTAGATGGATGGATGTTTGTTAATTCTTCACGTCAAAACAACTACCTCAATGGATCGAGCGGAAATTTTACGTAGATGTAGCCCTAAGCCTGGAATCAAACATAGGCTCTTTATAGCCATCGAGTCTGAATAACTCGATGTCCATAGCACAGTTTCCATGGGATATAAATAACGTTACGTTTCCATAGAATAGAAACAACGCGTGCGAAGCCACGGACAGAAACTAGTTAATTACGTAATACAACATAATGACTTAGATATAACCTCACCAGTAACCACAAACCGGCCGGTTGGTAAGAGGTTCTTCACTCGAAACTTGCGAGCGATTTTAGGTAATTACTGCATTAAAATCATAAATACCTAGAGTCTGCCTGCGGCTCACGCGCGTTTTTAAGAGGAGCTATATTTAGGAAATAAAAAACCTACGTTTGATTACAGGTTTAGAGCTACATCTATGCAAAATTTCAGCCAAATACGTTCAGTAGTTTTGACGTGAAGAAATAACAAACATCCATTCATCCAAACTTTCGCATTTATAGATAATATT
This sequence comes from Eupithecia dodoneata, assembly GCA_947044415.1. NCBI lineage: Eukaryota > Metazoa > Arthropoda > Insecta > Lepidoptera > Geometridae > Eupithecia > Eupithecia dodoneata. Next base: position 10,720,401 of record OX345672.1, on the reverse strand, counting down.
TGTGTGAATTAGTATCAAGGGCTGTAAGATAGCTGTTTTTATAAACTTTTAACTCTAGTTCAGGTTGTCTATAATATTACGGGCATAGCCGCGCGCAACGCAATAGTAGAGTAGAGTCACCCTACATTTCCATTCAACATCGCATCGCACGCAACACCTAACCGCAAGCCAGTGTTAGTCGGTCTGTTCGTGTGTTTGGGTGTGTGTTGAATTGTGAGTTTTATTGTTTTGATTATTCCTTTCGCTATCAGTAAGTAAATTATGTTGATAGGAATTCGAATGTGAGTACATTTGAACTGATTGTCTTTTGTTTTTGTTATTGATAAGAGGTAGGTGGGTAATCACTAAATCAGTGAGCATTGATGGTTTATGGTAAGAAATTATGTGATTTCCTATATGTGTATTCATAGGTACGAAATGACCATGATTGATATGATGGAACTTGTAATTTACGAGCTATCAAGCTACTATTTACCGGTATTTAGGTACCTATTTATTTGAATAAGATGACGCGACGCCAACAAAACACATATTAAAACATTTTCCAAGCCGTAGGATTGACCGTAGGTATATGGGCAACCACACCAAACTGGCCAATTGGCCCGACAGAAACAATTAAGATAGCCTTTAAACTATGTTTAAATGTCTGCTAAGTTTAAATGCCTACCTAAAAAAATTCAACTAATATTATTATCTTTTAAGGGATTAACTAGCTATTCATATACATAGGTACACTAACCATCAAACTCGATGTAGAATGTTTGTAAACAAACCGTCCAAACGAAACCTAACATTCACTCTGTTGTCGCGTCTTTTTATACGTAATAAAATGTAGATTACTAAACTTGTCGATTTGAGATCCTTCTTTCAGTAAATACCTACCTATTGGTTTCAATTATATCTGAAACTCTGCCAAGTATCTGAAACCCCCTGGGGGTTTCAGATATTTGTGACAAACATGCTAACAAAGAAACTCCTCCTTTTTTTGAAGTCGGTTTAAAGTTGGTTGATGCCTTTATATGGCTAGCTAAGTAGAGTTATTTATGCTTTTGACTCGGACGGACTAGGCATGATTTTATTAGGCTGACAATTTAACAAATTTCACATTTCATTACAAAATAAATACTCAAAATAAAATAAATACTATTTTTACAATTATTTTCAGTTTATGCTAAGAAAACATAATCTTCTATATATAAATATAAAAGAAAGTCGTGTTTGTTACAACACTTATAACTCAAGAACGGCTGAACCGAAGCTTTAGCTGAAAATTGTTGGAGAGGTAGCTTAGAACCAGGAGTCTAACATAGGATACTTTTTATCATTTTAACCATTTGACTTGACACATAGATTTAACGGGGGCGAAGCCGCGGGGCGCAGCTAGTTTATAATAAAGTTAATATTTAAAAAAGCAAGCAAAGATGCGGTTTGACGGTACATTTGTATTTTGTTTTCCTCGACACACACGGGCACGCAAATAACTTGTACAGTACAATAGTAGTACAATAAAACAAGTAGGTAGTAGGTACCTACAATAAAACAACACGAATAATAAAGGTCACATGCTATATGCTCTGCACTTGATGGCATTGAAATATTAAACCTTTTTAATAAGTCAAGTCAAAAATCATTTATTCTTTAGGCTTACAAAATAAGCACTTAGACAATTCATATTTGATACATTAAATTATTATTAAATGAAATTATTTTACTGTTCACTTCAATTTTTTGTCCACTAGTGGAAGAAGTGAAAAAGAAACCACTAGCATGTTCATCTCTTATATGTATGTCTAATACACGGTTATTTGCCTATTTAAGCGAACTAAAAGTTTACTAATAAAAACAAAGTCTAATAAAAAAAGGCCTATTTAATAATTTACGCAATGCGAGCTATCTATGCTGCACTTGTGTTTTTTTTTACTTCTTCCACAAGTGGACAAAAATTTGAAGTCAAGCTAAATTTAGAAAGTTTCTGCCCGCGGCTTCGCACGTCTTGTTTCAATGGAAAATCCCAGGAAGAACATTATATTTATTCCAGGTCTAGAGCTACCTGTACGCAAACTTTTAAAATAGCCCAATCCGTTCAGTAGTTTTGTCGTGAAGAGGGTACAAACATCCATCCATCTATCTAAACATCCAAAAATTTTAATAAGAATATGTCCAAAAGTAATATTTTATACCGGTCATCATCAGCCTTTATCAGTCCACTGCTGGACATAGGCCTTCCCAATGAGCGCCATAGCGCCCCGTCTTCAGCTTGCCGCATCCAGCATCTACCTGCAGTCTTTCGCAGGTCGTCATCCCACCTGGTCGGAGGGTGTCCTGGGCGTCCTGGTATAGGTAGGCTCTATATAGGGATTTTATCCTGATTTGAGTTTTGACCTATCCAATATTTCGGCACAATATCATGCTTCGTTTCATGCGCCATGATCACGGAATAATAAAGAAACTGCGCGGCAGAAATTACTTTAGATACCTACATAAGGTTTCTAGACTCTTATAAAGTCTTGATTCTACAATATTTTGCGACGTCATGTAGTACCTACTTAAACTTATTATGGGCATTCGGGGTTGGCATGATTAAAACAAGTTGTTTTAAAACACGTGTTTTAAAACAGTTTGAAATAAAACTATGTTTTATATTAAGAAAAAAACAGGGTTTAAAACTACCTTTAATTGCAAATGAATGTCTAAGAAATACCACAGACAGGCTGTGGTATTTATACACTGCATAGGTAACTCCCCGCCAGTAAAGTCCCGCAGGGAAAGTCCCTATGTCGGCCGTCGAAAGAAAGTAATTCACTGGATTAATGGGTACGGTACCTATTCCCCGCTCTCTCTCTAGTTCTCTACCTACCTACAACACTACATACAAGGTGTATGTAAAGTTTTTTGTATTGATTAATAATAATAATAATTTTTAATAAATAGATTAGAGGTACTGAGATATTTATCGTTTTGTTAATTTTTACTAATGTGAATTAGGAAATAGTTTAGAAATTGATTATTTTATTATTCGCTATAATTGATTTGAAATTGATAAGTAAAAAAAACACTTGTTTTAAACATTTTGAACTGTTTGTTTTATAAAATATAAAAAAAACTGTTTTTTTTCCAACCTTCGATTGTTTACTTTGAGTTTTAAAATAAGGTCTAGGTCAGCAGAACGTATGTTTTTCGCTCATAATTATACCTATGTACTTAACTGGTATATTTTGTTAAGGACCTTTTATGGAGTAGCTAACCTTGATAAGTAAAGGTAAGTAGGAAGTGATAACATTTTAAATGCATTTTTGAACTTAATATACCTATTGTAGGTGAATTAACAAGACTCCTGATGGCTGTGAAGACTTATCATTATTGGTTCTGACTGTACAAAACAGGCATCAAAACTAATAAATAATAAATCATAGATAAAGAAAATCTATTTATTTTTGTAGTTATATTAGCTATTTTATTTTTATATTTTAATAGTTTTTTTCGTCCATACTAATATTATGAAGAGGTTCAATTTGTAAATTTGGTCTAGGTGGGTTTTGAAATTAAAATTTCGATTTAAATTAATCTATAACTGCTAGGAATCATATATCTACTATACTCCGATTTAGAATCCAAGATATTTTATCTCAACATTGACATTTATGAATGAAAACCTGATAATCATATTAGAAAACAACAGAGTAACAGCAAAGTTATCATTAAAAAGTAAAACACAAATACACACAACACATAACAACGCATAATAATCTCACAGGTATATAATTTTTTTAAAATTCGATTTCGAAAACAAACTTAAGATCCATAAACCGATCAATGAAAGTTTTGAAAACCAAAAATTGTTTCGAGTTTCTGTACTTTGCTTCGATGATACCAATGTCGTTAAATATTTTCTACCAAGATTACTTGAGTTTTGTAACCTTTGCAGGTAAAAAATATCTAAAAATTTTAAGTAGGTACCTACTACCTACCTATCGTAAAGACCTCGTAGATTTTAACCCGAGAATCCGTCAAAGGCCCGAGAGAGATGATTGAAAGTGTGTGGGGAAACCTTTTGCCCAGTAGTGGGTGGGACGAAAGAGGCTACACAAAAAATATTCATATTGTATTAACTACCTAGTACCTACCTTATAATAATAATGCTGAGTGAATTGTCAAAAAAAAAACAATTGCTAGTTGCTACTTAAAATAGACATCCAACCAGGTGGTAATCAAAGCCGCGGAAGAAAGCTAGTGGTATACAAAACATTATAAAGTGCATTCGCCTGGCGCTTGATGCGTAACTTTACGTAGGTAGTAAGGCAAGTGGTTCACTGACCGAGAAACGACGCTCCATTGCGAAACATTACTAGCAATTTCGTGATTTTGTTTTGGATGCACAGGCGTCATATTATAATTATTATACCTAAGCATAAGCACCTTGTGAAAGTAAATTACCTGCCTATAACACCAATTCAAAAGGTACATGTATGTCAAATCGGTATCTGGTTTAGTTTAACGGCGGCAGCCGGCAGTTGATCGTATATGATTGTATTACCTACTTTGGTGTTATCTACTGTCTATGATAGTTTCAAAAGTCTCACACATACTGTTCGTACCATAAGGCGGTACTCCGAGGCACACTAGCGCTGCCACCTATTTTATCTTATATACTCCGAGGCACACTAGCGCTGCCACCTATTTTATATCTATCACTTTGACTGCTGAAATCACACGGTATGTATTTTCTACAAGTGACTAATACGCGTAAATCCACACTAGCGCAGCGGCTGAGAAAATACAGATCTTTGTGACTCAGCACAGCCGCAATATTTTTCGAACGAAACGCATGTGCACAACCGCTGTGTAGAGCGGCAGCACGAATTTTTTAGGTTAAAAAAAAGATCGCAGTCGTCGAAAAAAAATCGTAGTCAAAGTGTTAATATTACGTTGAATAAACGAAATGGTATCAAAAATTTCATTGGGTAGGTATATTACCGATGTGATACCTATTGTAAGCTTTTTTTAATGCCTCTGTATTAGTTTTATTTTGTAAAGATTAGGTAGAGACGCGAAAATAGAGTTTGGTGGCCACCGAGGGCAACTTCGTATCTCTACGTAAACTATACAAACAAAACTATTACAGAGATATTAAAAAAAAAGCTTAAAATTAAGTACCTACCCATCACAAAATGCCCAATGAATTTTTTGATATTATAAGATAAAAAAGATGGCGGCGCTAGTTTCACTGTGCCGTGCCTCAGGGAAACCGCCTTAAAAGAAAAACAAACTTTAATAAAAATAATTATTCAACGCATCTCTCTCACAGAAGGCAAAATGGGTGAAAAAATAACAGCCGTTCTTCTCTACATGCGAATAATCTTGGACCACATCATCGATTTCTTCTTCGGCCTGTATTGGGACAAACGCAAACGGGTCATTCCTGTGCCAGAGCTGAGCAAGAAGCATGCAGTCCTCGCGGAGAGCGCGGTCTCCCTCGCCAAGAAGATCAGGAGCAAGGAGTTGAGGTCGGAAGACTTGGTGACTGCTTTGATCGAGAGGATAAAGGAGGTAAGGTTTATCTATACTAATATTTTAAAGAGGAAAGTTTTTATTGTTTGTTTGTTTGTATTGAAAAGGCTCCGAAACTACTGAACCGATTTGAAAAATTCATTCACCGTTGGTAGGTAAGCTACACTATCCCCGGTGAACATAGGCTATATTATATTTTAGAAATGTGAAATTTAAATTTAACGCGGGTGAAACCGTGGTAAACCATCATCAATCCGTTTTTATATACCTCGTATAATAAGTTGACGAAGCATAAATATTGCAAGACAACTCAAATTAGACCTAGTTCGCACTAGGCTAGTTATTAAATCGACTAGCGACCTCGTTTCAGGGAGGATGTTTATATTTCCTACTACAAACAAACTGCAAAAAAAATTACGCGTAGATTTTGGCGTAGATACTTACATAGTGTAGACATAATTACTCTTCAAGAAAATTCACGAATCATGATTCAAAAACTAAACTAACTTAGTTTGGCTACAAAAGTCATTTATAACGCGATATTTACGATGATTTGTTTTCTATTGTGTTAATAACCATGATAATATCAAAAGTTTTAAGTTTGGCCATGTATAGTATTGTAAAACACGCAGCTTCTATGTCAAAATTGTATTGAAGAATATTTGAGTTGACACATCGTTAGTTGCGATTTTAGACTAGTTTGACCAGTGGAGGTGATTCATATCATACTACCTACCTACCCATTTAAATTATTTCGGTAGGTATTTTATGTTATGATATGACCACTACTACATCACCACGTCATAATTTGCTATTTTTAGCAAGAACAGGTTTTTTCTTAAGCCACGTCAGGCTATCATTAACTTAGCATTCGCTTTTTTGCTAAAACATATTAATTTTATATGCAGATATTTTTTTTTATATTGCTATTGATTGATACGATTATAATATTTAAATAATTACCTCCCTAAAGATAAAACAATAGTAGTTTAATTTCCCAAAGGTGGCATACCTACGATACGACATTGCTAACGACTTTTATCGAATTAATGTCTCAAGAATTACGTCCAAGAATGGTCTAGAAAAATATTACATTGATATCTCAAAGACCATTATTAAAAGCAAATGTTATATTGCAACCATAATTAAGATAGGTTTAAGATATTAAATTTCATCAATCTCAAACATGGGCCCCGCTTTATTAAAAAAACCTCCATGTTCACATTGCAGTGCAAAATGCCTCGCTTACCTCCACATATTATTAGTATTTCTATTAGCCAGACCCATGAGTGCCCATGAGCTGCGATCACAAATCTATCTAGATTTCGGGTCACATACAAAATCAAAGCTAAAAGTCTACGTGAATATGACACGTGTTTACGTTGACTGTATTTCAATCGAACTAAACAAAATAAGAGCTCACATTTCAAGTGCGCTCCTTTTTACAGAGACTTTTTGCGTCGACCCGAAATATAGATACATTTGTTATCGCAGCTCATGAGAATTGAAATGTTCTCACGAGACAAGAAAACAATGCCAATGTGTTCCATGTTCAGGTAAACCCCATCATCAACGCCATAGCTGCGGAACGCTATGAGGCTGCGCTGGCCGAGGCTAAGGAAGTGGATGCACTGGTAGCAGCAGGCCTGACGGAGGAGCAATGGAAACAGAAGCCGTTCTTAGGTATGTTGCTCTTTCTTAGAGAAATGACATGATCAATAAAATAGCGCTATAAAATGCGCTGGCCGAGGCTAAAGACGTGGATGCACTTATAGCAATGGAAACAGAAGCCGTTCTTAGGTAGAACAGCTACCTATGTACTTCTTTGTAAAATCCCACGATAGCCGCCGCCGAGCCAGGTTTCGAAAGGCTTCGAAAGTCAATAGAGAATAATGCCCCGTAGGCCTATACCTCGAATAAATGCTTTATGTGTCTACCTTATCTATACCTACCGAAAACTTAAATATACTTACCTATTTAAATTTTCGTTTCGTTCGAAAAAAAATTGTTCCAAATAGCACGATTTTAAATAGATGGGATTGATTTCAACCAAAGATTTAACTGAATAGGAAAGAGTAAGAAGTCTTTGCTATTTATTAAATCTGTGCTTTGTAAATTTGGTAGGTAAGCTTAATAACAATGACAAAGATTGCTTCTGCTTCTTCTAATTATCTGTTTACGTAGGTACATGCAGGTAAAAATAGATTTTCAGTGATTTGACCTCTTGGTTTAAAACCGTCACCATGTAAGTTTGGAAACATATACCACTGAAAAATACTTGTTTTGTTTCTTTTAAACAATTTTACTTGATTGTAAATGTTTTTATGACGATGTTTTCATCACCTTGTACATTGTCCTCAGGCGTCCCATTTACAACGAAGGAGAGCCAATCTGTGAAAGGCATGCCACTCACGATGGGACTATGGGCGCGGCGGAAGGAGGTAAGGATTCCTGACTCACAAGCCTGCTGAGCAAGCAATTTTGAAAAATCGCACACTAAGAGTTTTTAAGTTTAAGAACATGCTCTTATTTCAGTAACCGCATTTTTGTATAGAAATACAAAATATTACACGTAGATTCCACTTCCAAAACGAACACTCATTTCATTGATCGTTTCTGAAATTCTGTGCTGTTTGTTTGAGAGGGAACCCAATAAACAGTCTATCTAGGTAGTATCTATCTTTTATATCATTGAAGTATTTACACCCTTTCGGGGGCGGGGGATTTAAGGGCATTAAAATATTTTTAATGATTGAGTTCTTTGATTCACCGTTGCTGTATTAGTGTATTTTTTCCTTCTTTCCCTTCACAGAATATGTTTTTTCTCGACAAAGCACTTAAATAAATTAGCGATCCATAATCCTTCTGAAATTGCCTATTTTCTACACATCATATTTTATATCGTGTTATTGTTATTGAATAATATCAACTTTAAATAAAATTGTCTCAGGTGGGAGTTGAAGACAGTCAAGCGGTGGCTATGCTGAAGGAGCAAGGCGCCATCCTCATCGCGTCTTCTAACTTGCCAGAGCTGCTAGTGTGGTAAATGTGTTTTATATTTTAACGTTAATGTTAACGCACTTACTGCCGAGCCGCCTGACGTTGCTGCAGATGGACTTGTGTGTCGTAGGCCATGAAAATGTTATGTACGGTAATGCCCCGCTTTACGCGAGGGATACGTTCCGCAAACAATCGCGTAAAGTGAATTTCGCGTATATCGGAGTTTACGATTATACGTAACCAAAGGTAATATACAAAAAAATACAAATCATTTGAATCAATCACTTTAATTCTAGGAACACTTTATGCTGTACATGTTTTTCTTACAAAAAATACATCTATTGTCTTGTGGGCAGCGTTTCTTTTACGTTCTTGTAAAATACGTTCATAACAGCTTCGCGTAATACGAAATATGAAATTTGCGAGACCGCGCATAACGGGGTCGCGTAAACTGGAGTATTACTGTATATAGAACTTAGGTCGAGTTAGTTCGAGAGCTTGGATATTTTTTTTTGATGTTATTTTCCAGGCAGGAGACCAGTAACCCCGTGTACGGCCTGACCAAGAACCCGCACCACACGGGCCGCACCGTCGGCGGCTCCAGTGGCGCAGAGGCTGCGCTCGTCGCCACATACGCCTCGCCGATCAGCTTGTGTAACTATCCATCCATAATATATTATTAATTGGAAAGTTATTCTGTCTATCTGTTACCTTTTCACGGCTGTACGGGTCTCAATGTTATTTGGCAGCAAGGTAGATAGGTCCCGGGTCGGGCAGATGTAACTTTGTATCCCGGAAAAGAGGTGCGAAGGTGCGGGCAGAAGCTACTTACTAAATAATCTTTAGCATAACATCTTATAGCCTTCATTAATGTGCACGAGAATGCTAAGCCGGTGTGCTCCGTGAAACGTTAAAACTTATATTTTGGTAGATACATACAAATACAAAGTACAAAAATCTTTATTAGAAACAAGAAACTTAGTATACGGTACAATTGTGGGCTGACTACCGCAAAAGTTAAGAAACTGTGCAGCGGAGTCAGATGAAACGTCAACTTCAACAAACCCTCTCATAAACACTAGGGTGCTTGCTTCCTTAAAACCCATTCCTGAAACTGTGTCTAGAGAACAGTGGATACAATAAATACCTTAATACCTGAAAATATTCAACTATAAATGCTTTATGTACCTAACTAAACTAGGTACAAAGTCAGTTTAATGGATACACAACAGGAAAGAAAATGTCTTCCTCAATTATTTTAAAATCATCTCAGCAAGCAAACACGGCAAACAGCTATAAGTATTTTTATCTTGTGGTTTGTCTTATCAAATCTGGTCTGGTAGAAACACATGCAAATATATACAAACAACAAATATGTTACCTACCTATTATACTATAATTCACATAATATGAACAACGTTATAAATAAATAATGGTGGACAGTCCACACAACATCCAAGTTAAGCAGATCTTGTGTTATGGGTACTAGATGACTGATATATATAATACAATACATAGATCTATATTTTTTATTATACATAGAGAACGACCAGAACACGTCCCAAAATACCTGCAAATCGTACATAATTTGCCCTGAGGCGGGAATCGAACCCGCAACTCGTTATGTTACTAAAGTGAAATTCAACCAGGTCTACTTCGTTAACGTTGTAGGTACTCGTAATGTTATGCCAAGAGGTGACTATATCATTCTTCCTACACAGGTTCAGACATCGGTGGATCAACGCGCATGCCAGCTTTCTACTGCGGCATGTTCGGATATCACCCTACTCCCGGCACTAACAGCTTGAAAGGTAACAATGCAGTTTCAAATCAAGAGTTTTAAAGCCATTGGAGCGCAGATGGTAGAATCCAATAGCTTGATAACTGAGTTTTTAGGGAACTATGCAATAAATGAAAACACCTTTGTTTAAAAAAATATAATCATCATTATCCAAAACAGAGACACAATGACACACTTTACTTCAAATCTACGTAGGTACAGCCTAAAAATATAAGTCCACTGATGGACGCAGGCTTTCCCTGTTAAGCGACTTATTGACTCACGAATACGAAATGCAGCTATCGCTGTCATGTAGATATGGCCTCAACAGCCCGCCAATTTTATACAGTCCTTTAACACCAAAGAAAAAAAGGAATGTATGAGTAACTCTATTTTAATCTTTATTTCTTCTGTTTTAGGCGTATTTTTCCGTAAGCGAGACTACGACAACAGCATGTTTGCCCTCGGCTTCATCTCGAAACACGCGGAGGATCTCGCGCCTTTGTCCAAGACTATCTGCATCTCCGACAAATTGAAGGCCAAGGTGGACCAGGAAGTCAATATCAAGGTAATCACAAGAATAAGTACTTACAGTAAGAATCGTCTTATGCCATAAGAGAAAATCGGAATCATAATCAAATACATAATCAACGACCTCTGTGGCGTGGTGGACAAAGGTCCGCCTGCGACGCAGGAGGTTGCGAGGGTTCGATTCCCGCCTCGGGACAATTGTGTGTACGATCTGCAGATATTTGTTCCGGGTGTTCTAAGTCGTTAACGGGAATTATGGCATTACCCCTTATGATAAGAGTCAATAAGGAACTCATTTAGGGAAGACCTTTGTCCAGCAGTAGACTAAAACCACGAAAACTCATATCATGATATCCCGTTATAAATGACTTTTATCAGATAAAAAACGTCGTTTAGTATTCATAATTACGTCATTTCGTCTGTAAAATTTCCGAAATTACGACTATAACACAATATCTTTCTTTGTTTTCAGGACATCAAGGTTTATTACATGGAGTCTGCTCCGGATTACCTGGTCAGCTCTGTGAGACCAGAACTGAGGACAGCGATGAAGAAGTAAGGGAACATAGCTCCTGCATTCTTGATAATCAACTAAGTACCTATCCACTTTTGGGACCCCCAAAGGCGTAACCTTGGGGATCCCAAAAGTGGATAGGGGATTAATGAATTTATTTATTTGTTACAAGACTTGCACAGAATATAATAAGTATTAAACTAAGAGGAAACGTGTAGGTAAGTGTGTAAGTCTAGTAACAGAATGGTTTTGCCTCAGCATGAGTTGGATGACTAGCATGCTAGCAACCAACGCTGGCCTTCCAGCAAAGCAACTTGTTGGAGTAAGCAGAGTACATGATGTTAACCTATAGTAACCCACTTAAAAATTATACTCAACTGAATTTGCCATCCATCCTCCCATAGCAGTGACCAAAATCCGGTTGCAGATGATGAAGAGAAGATACTTTAACCTTTTTCATCAGGTTTTCATCGTAACAAAGTAAGGTAGAGGCAAGTCGCTTAAAAAACTCATAATACAAAAGTCTTTATAATGAGATATTTACCAAAGTTTTCCGATATTTTTGCACAGTTTCATGGGCCATGCTCACGGAATAACTGAAGTTATACACGTGTTCCTAGGTCTATACTTGTTCTATCACTACCTGCCCATCCAAAGCTTGCCTGGCAGGGATTACTCATAGCGAATAAGGCCGCCCATGTTACAACATATTCTGTATTTGTGTTTTCCTGTCTTGTGTATCTGTTTTATTTGGTCTGCAATAAAGGGTAACTGTAATTGTTATAAATGATTATTGTGGTAGTTGCCACCATGATAATTTCAAAAGTTTTATAGACTTTGATTGTTTCTGTACCATAAATGATTTCTGAAATAAACGTATTGTATTTAATTGAATAGAAACTTCATAATCTTCTGTGTGGATTGTCCAGTATTATGTATCTCATTACCATGATCTCGGGCCATAAAGTGACGCGGTTCTTTGGAAGGCTTGCGTGGGGCCGAAGCCAACAGCACAGAGGCCCTTTGAGAGAGTTCAATCTAAAGGCGATGGCTACACATAGCGGGTCTCATCCTCGGGTGCACAATATGATACACCCAAAGATGGTATCCACCAGGTGTAGAGGCTATTGCAAATAAATATGAAAGAAATAAAACCAGACTATTGTGATGGATGGATGGCCTGGGTAATCGGGCTATAGGGGAGATTGCGGACGCCAGTATTATTATTATTTTTTCTCCAGTGCAATCAACAAACTCTCTCAAGCGACATCTTCCACCGAGCTCGCTCCACAACCTTACCAGCATCCCGGCTTCAGCCACATGTACCGCCTGTGGAGCTACTGGATGTCGAAGGAACCGGACAACTACGCGGAAATGTTCAACAACTTCACTGGCGAGGCTAATTATATCGTCGAGCTGATCAAAAAGGTATGTTTGAGCATTGGTATCCAATAATAATCAAGAACCACTATCAAAGTGCTTTATTTCCTTTATACCTCACAGGACTCTTGGACACGTCACAAAATTCAAATAACATAAGTAAAACTATTTAATAAAGTGATTGATCACTTTGATCTTTTAAGTGGGCTCTACACTCGCGGCGCGAACGGCCGCGAAAGTCCGCGACAACTGTGAATCACGAGTGTAGATGTTGTTCACGCCTTCGCGTTCGCGCTTCGCGCCTTTCCCCGTTCAGTGACGGTTTTTTGGTCCGCGACAAAGGGTTTGCGTGTGGAAATCGCCAATTTCGCCGTAACGAGAAGTTATAATCTCCTCGTAAAAACTTTCATCCTATTGGAACAGTTATCCAGACGACGGTTCAAGTAACTCAATAGTACAATCAAATTTGCAGGTGTTGGGTCAGAGCAAGCACTACTTCTACACCGTGCTGCGTCTCATAGAGCTGCAGCTGCCTCTACCTGACGCGGCCTGGGCCGAGCAGATCACTAAGGAGATGAGGGACGATCTCATTGTGAGTTATCACTACATAGTATAAAAAAAAGTCGCTTGACGCTGTCTGTCTGTCCCTATGTATGCTTAGATCTTTAAAACTATGCAAAGGATTTTGATGCGATATTTTTTAAAAGATAGAGTGATTCATATAAGAGTGATAATGTATACCTCTAAGCAAATATAATTAAAAGAACCGCGAATTCCATCATCAAGTAGGTAAGAGGCATACCTCTATATTGTGTGTACAGGAGCCTTACTTGCTATAGCCTTACATTGAGCCTTATTATCACACTTTGGCGCATGGCGGTTTGCGATCAATTACCAACGAAGAAGTCGAGTGCGATTTGTTATCCTTCATCTACCTTAGGAAACAGGGCGACTGATTCACGCCCAATGCCTTGCCAAGGGAAGGATTAGGGCCTAGTTTCTTTATATATTTGAAAGGAGTTTTGACTACGTCAGTCCCGTAGACAATTTTGCATTGTCTAATTCCAGAGTAAACTAGGCGACAACGGAGTGCTAATCCTGCCTAGCGCTCCGCACGCCGCGCCCTACCACCACTCCTGTCTGCTTCGTCCCTACAACTTCGCATACTTTGCTGTCGTCAACGCACTCAGATGTCCCGCGGTCCAGGTTAGTAAAAACACTCAAATTCAAATTGTTTTATGCTTACAAAATTAGCACATAAAAAAGTCAAATACAAAATAAGCACTTGACGCAAGTGCAAATTACCTATTGACCAGAGACCCGAGTTCATTTGATAATTCGAGACGTGATCGAAACGTCTATTTTTCCATAGGTTTTGGTATAGCGCCTCTATCGTGCGGGCAGGGAACTACGCAAATCCCATACAAATATGAGATGTAATTCCTATCCGCTAGCGATGAGAAACGGATGAAAACATTTGATGACTTATTTACCTAAATTATAACAAGAAGAGAACTTTGGTTACTGAAAATCATCATAATATTCTTAGCCAATTACAACCACGGACATTGGGTTCAAAAAATCACGAAATTTTTATAAGATTTATTTTTTGACATTTTTAGGCCGTGCTCACTTTGAATACGATTTCATCCGAATTTGATTCGCACGTAAACGTACTGAATGATCCCGACATTCCAAGAACTATGGGAGCGCTCACACTGCATGCGATCAGTCGTACGTATACGTACGTTTACTTACGACGAATACAATCTGAACTTGTTGGGATTTATCACGCAGTCGTACGTCCAGTTTTACATAAAAAATGATATCACCGATGCACTGCCTATTTGACGGAGAAAAACGTATTCAGCACTCAATTCGTACGAAAAGTACTCGTACGTTTATGTACAAAGAAATTCGTAGGTATCCAAAGAGAGCGGGGCCTTATATTGCTTAGCTTGTGGCTGGTGCTGTGTTATCCAGCCTTATTTATTTTATTCCAGGTCCCAATAGGCAAGAACAACGAGGACCTACCCTTGGGCATCCAAGTGCTCGCGGCGCCGTACAACGACGCGCTCTGTCTGTCCGTGGCCAAGTATCTGGAGAAGGAGCTTGGAGGGGCGGTGATGCCTTGCAAGATCAGAGACTAACCCATCATCTTAATAACCTTTCTGCCCAGCCTCAGCACTGCCTAACCAGCAGGAAGAAATCCATGCGCAGGCGTCTTGGGCTTTGCTTTAAAGCCGTTAAGGCTGGTTTTATTGTTACGCGTTTTGGCAGAGCCGTTGGAGTGCGCGCGTTCTGAGATGTATGGGGGTAGTAGTTGCGTTTCAAAGTCGCGCGCTCGTGCAGCGCCGTTCAGTAAACGTTAACAGCGCGCTGCCCAGCGGCGTGACTATAAAACCAGCCTAAATATTTCATGTGCGTTTTGGGTTATGAAAGTGTTAAATATATGTTAATGTTATTAGGGTTTCATTATTACTGTATTGAATCTAATAATTCTTGTGGGCCCTCTCTTGTGTATTACCCTACATAATATTGTAAATGAAAAAAAAAATATTTTAGTGTGTGCATGTTCTTGGTCATATTTTGTGATTACTTATAATCAGACCAGTTCTAGATAAATCTTTCAAACGGTGAGGACAGAATTGGTCAATTTTAACCCCCATAAGTTATAGCTAAGTTTTGGGTTAATCAAACAAGCTATTTTCCAAAAAAAATCTGTCATCAGGCAGCATTGCTGTGTTCCTGTTAAGTTGAGGTTGCTTGTGAAATTTGTTACAAAAGAAGTCAACAAGTTAAGGGATATTTGACTTTTAAATACGTATGCTCAAAATGTATTTATTTAGAATAGCGATAAAGCTATAGAATAGAGGGTTTTCGGAATAATGTTTTAAAACAGTTATGAAAAGCGTGATACCATAGAATAACTATGAACGGTAATACAATCGTGGTTCTTTCTTTTGAATGCTCTCTAGTGTGTATAATTTCGAAGACTTTTCGATTACCTAGATGTTATAATCTTTAGTAACAGATAAATTTAAAATCAAATAATATAAACTAATAAGAATCTACGATCTTTAGTAGTGCAACTGTTTTCTGTTAGTAATTTTAAGACCGTCTTCTTAGTTCTGTAAATAGCTTATGATTATTCTTCAGGTTCTTAAGTAAAATGGATCAATTGTTAAATTTAAACAAGAATTTGTACTTAATAAAACTTTATTTTTTATGATTATTTTATTAAAATATTTTTTTATAAATGCTGTTCTTTACTTCTGTAAATATAAAAGCAGATTTTCATATCACCTTCACCTTAAATACTAGTGTTTCCAACAATCTTTTTATCTTTTTAGTTGTATACAAGCCATAATATATGAGGCTTTACCTAACTTCCTTTAACAATCAAGTACTTACAGACATTGACCTTGAAAAAAATATCACATAATATCAAAGACTAACAATAAACCGAGAAAAATGTTTATAAATAAAAATATAACTTTTAAATTTTCTGCCATTACCAAAACTTTCACCTTAAATCTACAATGCATATATCAGTCTTTCAGCTTTGCGACAAAACAGGACCTTTCCTTTAAAATACCCAAATAATAATAATGCTGGATAATCCACACAGAATTACCTAGCCCCATGGTAAGCAGAGCTTGTGTTATGGGTACTAGATAACTGATATACAAAATACTATATATTACATAGATATTTTTATAAATATCCCACCCAATATAAGTCTATCCAAACTTTTTCCATAGTTATCGACCGCTATACAATGTGTTTTATGGAAACTTGATCAAACTCACATATTCTATGGGTCTATAATACCTTTTTTTCGATAATTAATGATATTTTTTGTCTTCTAATAACTTTTTTACGATTACTATCGATATTTTTTGTCTTATAATTATAACCGCACCTTTCATTTATTTAAATTTCGAAAAGCACATTGTATATCGTGATTTCTAAAGATGATAAGAGATTCCAACAGCACGCTTAGAATATTCACCCTAGACAGTGATTTCTTCAAGTTTCGAGAATGTATGAGTGTATCAGTAAAATTTGTTCTCTAAATGGAATAAAGACAAATATGTATCCAATGCTGATGGCCTTTTGAAACCCACACATGAACGGAATCAAAGTTCTAAGCTTTAAACCAATAACAATAAGGTTGTTGATTCAATGTGATTCGGCAACCGTTGACTTACAAAGATTTTATCAGTACTTTCAAGTTATCTAGAAACTTGTTATGAAATATTTAGAAATTAAATGATTGCCGAGTCGAGTAAAACTTTAGATTAGAACATTATATTTAACGTTCTTACACATATAGCAATACGGTAGTTTATTCGATACCACACGGCGGCACCAACCCTCTGTACTTTACCTGTTCAATAAATTCTACTCCTCAAAAATATATCGATACAAGATTCCAAACGTTTCAACAGATCTCCACTAGGCATCGAGTATTATTAAACTTCTAACCACATCTTTACACCCATACCTGCGATCACCAATACTATCTAGATTTCGGGTCACATACAAAATCAAAGCTACAAGCCGTCTCCGTAAATAAGAGCGCACTTGAGGTAAGTAAATGTAGAATAAGTTATATTTTTAGCTTTAAACTAACATATAATATTTTTTTTGCAATTTTTAAATACACATTGCGGCATTGTGACACGTGTTTACGTTGGCTGTATTTCAATCGAATTAAACAAAATAAGAGCTCACATTACAAGTGCGCTCTTATTTACGGAGACGGATTTTTTGCGCCGACCCGACATCTAGGTAATGAATTTCGTACATTGACCTGTTATTCCTGTTTCTGTCACTCCCGCGTAAATCGTAAACGTGTGACAGAGACAGGAATAACAGGTCAATGTACGAAATTCTTTCTGCTTCGCGGCCGGACTTTAGTATTTGTGATCGCAGTCCCATACAAATGAGGACGTTTATTCAATGCGGCACGGCGGCACGAAACCTCCGAAAGTGTCCGATAGATGTTGCGCCACGGCGAGGCAAAGCTTGTCGTGTCGAGGCGCACTTACTACTTGCACGCCGAGAGGTAGCCCAGACGAGTTTAGACCTAGGGGTACCTGAAATAGAGTAGACATTCGTTTAATGTTACACGCACATAACAGGAATAAAACATAATCATTATCATCAGCCTATGTTAGTCCACTGCTGGACATAGGCCTCCCCTAATTTATTTATTTAAGAAGATACGAGTTTACAGTATAAACCAAAGCACTCACTATCTTATTGCACTATAAAACATTGTTCAAACTTAAATATATTAACAGATTTTTTATAATAATATTGAGCTTGTCGTGAAATATATCGACAATAATGAGCGCCATAGTGCACTAGCTTGAAGCATCCAGCATCTACGGTATTCTTGCTCAGTTATCGATCAATGCTTGAGACCCGTTTGTACCATATCATATAAAATCTTTACTTAATCATAGATCGGATTAAATAATATTTATTTCTCATTACATTTCACTTATCTGAGAAAAAAACTTACGTTAAGTATGTCAAATAAAACTTCGAGCATAAATTTTTGGCACCTACCCACTTTAGGTGCACATACAGACTTAAAGTAAGGTAACAATCATGTAATGATGAAATTAGAGAATTTTATAGTTTATCAGATCAATGACTGAGCAAATCGGCAAATACGGCCTAAGTATGAAGCACCTTTTACAAGTATACTTACTTAAAAGGACGTCCTAACAACTGTCTAGCATGTAAAGTAACATAATTTTATACAAATAAACAATTTTCAATTTTAAATTACCTGGGTGGCGGGTAGTTGCAGAACGTTCAGTATGCCCCAGTAGGCGAAGTTGAAGGGGCGCAGGTACGCTGAGTAGTGGTAGGGCGCCGGCGCGGGCGCGGACGGGAAGATCAACACGCCGTTGTCTCCGAGCTTACTCTGGAATAACAGGATAGGATATGTAGATAGATAGGTAGAAAACACTTTATTATTTTACTAATAATTTATTTCACTACAAAGGGTACAAAGGATGAGCTTAATGCCGAGGCATTTTTTATTATTAATCATTAATCAGTACTCATAATAGAACAAAGCAACGGTGCAAATTTGTAAACTAAACTAGTAATATGAAATAAAAAGTACTATATTATAGTAGTATTAGTAAGTACTATAAATCTTTGAAAAAACTAAAAATTGTCTTCAGAGCTGAAACAAAGTTTGTTTCTGTAGAGGTATAACAAAAGAGACCTATCCTCCGACTGAAGCTGGCTAACTCACCAGCAGATCTTTCTTGAGGTCTTCAATCAGTGCCTCCGCCCACTCCTTGTTGACCTTCGGCATTATCTGGTCGTCCAACATCTTGATGATACCAGCCAGCGTGAACTGAGACTGGCCGATCAACTGTGAACAAAGTCAAGTCCCTTTATACTCATGGAAATCTATGTGTCAAATAAACCTTTATAAACCTTCCTCTTGAGCTCTATTTATTAAAACAAAATTACGAGACGGTTGTCAAATACTACTCTACTTAAAAAAAAACTTAAGTAACAGATATTTACCTTTTTCCCCAACTCTATAATTCCGTTCGCTTCTCCGTTATTATTAGTAATCTGCCTCGCGAACACGTCGGCCTCCTTGGTCATCGCGTACCGCCACAGGCTATACATGTGGTTCAGACCTCCGTGGTAGTAGCCTTCTGGCGCCAGGTCACTTGATGTGGCCTTCTTGGTTAGGTGGGATATTACTCTGAAATACAATTTATTGTCGAAATCATTTACATGTCAGATTTTCATAATAATTATTATAAATGCTGCCTTGCTCCTAGACTACAAACACACGCTCTGTCAACGTGCACAAAAAACGCTTCGCAAAACAAAGCGGCTATCCGCCGGTAAAATGAAGATACACCGCTGTGTGCGGTTACCTACTATGTTATTAGATTAGGTTGTTTGCTACCATAGTTTTTTTCTTTTTCTCGTACTAAAATAGATATGTACGTATTTTATAAGTAGGTACGGTACTAATTACAAGTTTTCTCATTTATGTTAACTAAATGTATTTTCTTTGAGAAATAAAGAATATTTAAACTTAAGTATAGTAAATCTTAAATAGGAGGGCTCTAAGGGCAAAACTCACTTCTTCATAGCATCCCTCAGGTCTCCACTGATGGGGCTGACGCGGAGGTCCTGTGCCGTTTCCACGTAGTAATACTTTATTTTCTGTAGCAATACAAACAACATTAAAATAAAATAATTTTTTTTACAAAAAACCGACACGCCATTCTGTGGTTGCGGCCATCTTGGACCGATTTTCATCAAATCTAGCTAAGAACACTCCCGACTAAATCGTATTATCCGTTCGGGAGCTACGATGCTACAGACAGACACACCCCCCCCCCCCCCCACACACACACACACACACACTCACACATATACACTCAAACACGCAAAATCCTCCCCGTCGTTTTTGCGTCGGGGGTTAAAACCTGAAAATAATGAACTAAATCCGATCTTAAAAACTAAATCACAGAGCATCCTTTGCAGCTGTGAAATAACGCCTAAATCTCCCATCCCCATTGAATGGGCTATCCGCGGAGACTGTGAATAAAGGATTTCAGATTCCAATTTGGTCCTAAAAATACATACTACTTTCTGGCGGGAAGGAGCCGATCACCGATGATGATGATGATTCTTTGTTCGGGGTAATCTCAAAGAAATAAAATAATATGTTTGGGTTATTATTTAACTTCTTAACCCTGCATAAGTTTATCTGCTAGTACCAATTAGTACTTCCTCTGCTCACCTTAAGGTCCACTTCTCCGTCCAAGTCCAACAAAGCTGCCTTCTCGCCAGCCACTACCTTAGTGAGCGGGGCTAGGTCTTCCACGTGCTTGGCTGCGAACCCTATTGACGCCATTGTTGGGTCCAAGCCGCTTCGGAGGACAGAACCTGCAGATATGAGAGGATTAGATCGCTATTCTTAAAATATCTATCTATGTAATCTATTGTATTAAGTATATCAGTCATCTAGCACACATCATACGAGCTCTGCTTACCTTAGGGGCTGGAATGAGAATTTCTCAGTTACTGTAGTGTTTAGTAATTAAATAACGATGATATAAATAGTTATTGCATGATTGTTAAGACTTATAAGAATACTAGCTTCGCCCCGCGGTTTCACCGGTGTGGTCACAGATATTTTGGATAATATACAATATATCTTTATGATTTGTAGCCTATGTGTTATTCTGATATGTAATCTATATTATTGTAAAGTTTCATTAAAATCCATTCGGTAGTTTTTACGTGAAAGAGTAACAAACATCCATCCATACTAACAAACCTTCACGTTTATAATATTAGTAGGATAGATACTTATTATTCCCCTAATAATAAAGGTCTCGAATCGCGAGCTATGTGAACATACTTTATATGTAACTATTCGTTGTGAGAGAGAGACAGAAAACTCTTTATGCACACATTTCATATTTTACCTTTCAAGCTGGTGTGTCCCGCGGTAGGGTTGTGTCCGAACAGCCCGCAGTAGAAAGCGGGCATTCGCGTAGAGCCGCCGATGTCAGAACCTTAACAAATAATCTAATTAGAGTTCCACGCAGGTAGGTATATATCCAGAACAGGAAAATGCGTTTTGGGACAACCACGAGGGTCGCATTCAACTTGGCGCAGAAGCCCTCTACAATATCAGGACGATAGTGCCCTTTTCGATTGCGTCTCTGACGAGACGACTAACAATCCAACCGACAACGGCTGACCAGTCCGTCATCGGCAGAACGTAGCGGTAAAGACCGAACTCGGATACAACAACTGCGATATAGTGAGAACCAGCTCATTGGTGATCACCACTTGAAGGGTTCTGGAATCCTCGCGGCGGCGGTACGGCCCGAATGGTAAGTTGTTGTGAATCTGACCGAATATAAATAATAATACAGAGAAACTATATTCGGTCAGATGTGTTTATATACATAACTCACACAGTGATATAGGCGAGGCCACAGCGGCCGCCAGCGCGACCTCCCCGCCGCTGGAGCCCCCAGCGGTGCGCCCCGCGTGGTAAGGGTTGTTAGTCTGACCGAACACCATGTTGCGGGTCTCTTGCCTGAAAAAAACAAAACAGGTGGTAGAAATGCAGCCGCAGTGATGTAAGAGTTAAATTTTGTGCGTGCTGTTGTAGAGCAGCACATAACGCGCCATGCGCCAAGTTGGTTGAGAGCCTGCGGTTCGATTCGCTCGACACGCTATTTAAAAGAGTGCCGCTCGCTTCGCTCGTAGGAATATAGAGAATAATCACAAGAATTTTTTGTACCACCTACATGATCTACTCTGTTATAGACAAAGGCTTTTTCAACGTTTAATTTAATTTCTGGATGTCGGTTCCTTTATTTCTTCTACTCTGTATTTGGGATTCTATCGTATATCGTACTTACCATTTGTTAATCTCCGGTACATTAGTGACGGCCAGCGGTATAGCGCCCGCGTCCCGCAGCAGCCGCACGCACTCCGCGTCGTACGGAACCCGCATGTCCTTCCGCGCCGCTATGCCGAGCGTGTGCAGCAGACCTGATACTGCGTGACTCTCCTTGGCGGTGAAGGGGACGCCTGAGGAATAGATGGAGAAGATTAGCCAGATAATATTAGGGGTGTATCTTTACTGGTCACTGCTAATGAGGTTTACAAGCGGATTCGGGCAGGAGTAGACGCAGAGGTCCTTGATGAGTGGCAGAAGCGCTGGGGCCAGATGTGGGGGAGCGCATGGAGGCGCACTGAGTGGAGCCGGAAAACAAGGTGTTGCAGCTCCTATCGGGACACGGCTGAAGGAAGCGATTGAGAGACATGACGCGGAAACGCGTGACCATCTTTCGTGGGACTGTCTCTTGGACGCGGCAGAACAGGAAACTTTATTTAAGGGAATTGTTAGGGGAGTGGACATGAGGGACCGATATACCACTCAGACCTAGTGGGCAACGCGTTCGTAGGTATGTATGAAATAAAAAATCATGACAATAAAATAACAGGACCTACCCAAAAAAGGTTTATCCTTGAAGACTTCATCAGACTGCTTGTTGGCTATGAGCTCGTCCACCTCCGCTGCTTCTTTCAGCGCCGCTTCGAACCGCTCGTCTGTCACCGAGTTTATTATTGGATTCACCTGGAATAAGACTTTATTAGTAACTAGCTGCGCCCTGCGGCTTTGCCCAATGGAAGTGGAACTTATGTGTCAAATGGTTTATAAACCTTCCTCTTGAATCACTATATCTATTAAAAAAAAAACACATCTAAATCTGTTGCATAGTTTCAAAGATCTAAGCATACATAGGGACAGACAAGACAGCGGGAAGCGACTTTGTTTTATACTATATGTGATAGTGATGACTGGTCTAAGCTACAATTAAATTATGTAAGTATACTTGGATCAAGAATCCAAGATATTTTTTGACATAGGTGTTACAACACTAGAGCAAAACGCAGAAATTCGAAACAAATTTGCAATGTTTACACTTTTCATTCCTCTCGTCCATTTTCAAATTCAAATTCCTGCTTTCTGTTATTATTATCCTTTTTCGTTACAAAAAGGACAAGACAACCAACCAATTAGTCACCAAGACAGAAGCTTTTAGCTAACAACCTGCGAATAACTGCAAGCAGATGCTGGATGCGTCAAGCTGAAGACAGGGCGCTATGGCGCTCATTGGCGGAGGCCTATGTCCAGCAGTGGACTATTATAGGCTGATGATGACTTGTTAGATACTCACAGCTTTGATCCTCTCAATGCAGATGCCGACCAGTTCTGCAGACTTGAGCTCCTGTCTCCGGATCCTGGAGGCGAGCTCCACTGCACTCAGAGCTAGGATGGAGTGCCTCTTGTTCAATGCAGGGATCTCTTTCTTACTGCCTGGAAAGAATTAACCGATATTTACATATTCTTATTTAATTTTTTTTCCAGTCAAACAGGAAATTGAAGTCTTCAGCAAAAACTATCAGCTCGGCTAGATAATCACAAAAATGAAGTCGCCTCTCAATTACAAGGAACTGGAACTCTTGAATTCTCTAGACCAAGGAAACACAGTATCTCAAACCTAGCTGAAAGATTCACAGACAAAAGCCTAGAGGTGACTCACTGGAGTCAACTCTACTAACAACATAAAAAGGGGATCATATCAGAGAGCAGATTGGATTATTGTTTACATAAACAGATCGCCAAGAAGCAGTATAGAAAAAGAAAAAAAGAAAAACAGTGTTAAGTACTAAAGTGACCGATAAAACTCTTGGAAAATTGTGTCAAATATTGGAAAACTCAAAAATCTAATCAATGTAAATATCCCGTTATAAGTGACTAATGTGACCATTGATAGGTTCTTGTATTATAATCAAGGCATGATCCATGAAACTACTAGTACTTGAAATATTTCATTCTTTCATTAAGTCCTTTCAGCAATTAGGGAATTTCATGGCATGCATCATTAGGGGAGGCCTATGTCCAGCAGTGGATAAAAAGGCTGATGATGCTGATGATGATAGGCATGCATGCCTAATATAAAATAAACCAGTGGACAGAGTACATAAGTTATTACAGAGTGGAATAAACTTATCATAATATCATGAGTGAAGTCATGGGCAGACACTAAAAAGAAATTAAAACATAGTTTTATCTGCTCACTTACCTTCCCATACCAAGGAGAAGACAAAGTCTATGATCCGGTCGAGAATCATCCGGAAAATGAGGAAGGCATGTTTTGTGATGTTCAGCGCCATTCCTCTGAAGATCTTACTGGTTTTATTCTGAAACAAGTGTTTAATGTTTACATTTAGTTATTTTATTTGTCATGTGTGTAATGTGTATTTATCACTCTCTCACAGGACAGGCGTGTTCAATTCTTTAAAGCCTTGAGATAGGTTGGTATTTTATAGGTATTAAAATGAAACAAAATATTTACTCAAGTTTTCTCTGACTAAAAAAAGATTTGTAGACCTCCTACTTCTCGGTAAAGATCAGAAAACTCACAATAGGTTAGTACTATTATAGATACTGAAAACACCTACTAGAAATGTAAACAAACAGTAATGAGACAACAATAGGATGGGTACTTCTTGACTCACCTCGTGAATATGTTTCATTTCTGATTTCTTAGACTCGCACATCACTAATTCATGTATGCTGACAGGGACTTTATAATAATGATAATTTTGATAAAGTTGTACACCTGTTTTAATATTTGATTGCAACTGCACTTATGAATGTCCAGCTTCAACTACCTACCTATTTTGAGATGGTCTAACATGCCCACCACCGTAACAAGTGGTAATGATCTAGTGGTGAAAGTACTATGAAAGTGAAAGTTCAATCAAAGTATAGATAGATAAGCAACTTGAGAGGTTTGAACATGTAAAGTAAGTGCCTACCTTATATAAACAAACGTACACACAGTTTACAATGGTCTTCTCGACCTACCTTCCGAATTAGTCCTTGATTTCTTGGTTTGAAGAAGTACCTAACCTATACAATTTGGAACTCAAAGCAATAAGTTTTGTTTTGCACTTTTGATTTGCTGTAAACTTTACAGTGAGTAAAAGAAATAGCTCTCTATCTCAATTGTAATAGAGACTAGTATCCCATAGCCATCCCAAATCAAATCAAAAAGGTTGGTTGCCTGCCTTGCCTATCGTTGGCTGGCACCAGTGCTACCAGATGTAAATTGTGATGTCCGAATAACTACGTGACTTCGAAAATTTTTGTTTTCCGTGTTCACGATGTGGTTGTGTCGGTACATCAGCCGGTACATATTAACAGCTAAAATGATGGTAAACGTTTATATTTGATGAAAGGAAGTAGACTAAAATAGAAAGATGGGACTTGGACACGAATTACTGGCGTTCGTAGAAAGCTGCCATCACAATAAATCTG
Organism: Eupithecia dodoneata; assembly: GCA_947044415.1. Taxonomy (NCBI): domain Eukaryota; kingdom Metazoa; phylum Arthropoda; class Insecta; order Lepidoptera; family Geometridae; genus Eupithecia; species Eupithecia dodoneata. The sequence continues at coordinate 10,694,760 of OX345672.1, read as the reverse complement.
ATTTCTGCTAGGGATTTTGGTCAGTGGTGTGACATTGACATTAAATGACTGACCTTGGTTGACTTTGAAACTGACAGTGCCAGCCAGCTGATTTGATTCTATTTTTCGAAGAATTACAAACGAAACGAATCAACGATCGAGAGGGCGATCGTTTGCTCTTTTGACCTCAAGTCCTCAACAAATACGATTGTAAAATTATTTACATAACGCGGCTCGCGCTGTGATTACTGGTGTACGATCTACTAAGGCTAATTCTTTCAGGAAAAATGCCTGGTGTAGTTGTAGTGAATACAAGCCCGTACGAAGGCCAGAAGCCGGGTACTAGCGGCTTACGTAAAAAAGTTAAAGTTTTCTTACAAGAAAACTACACGGAGAACTTTATTCAGAGTATTTTAGACGCAAACAAGAGTTCTATTGTGGGTTCTACACTTGTGGTCGGCGGAGACGGGCGGTATTTGCTCAAGGAGGTGGTTGATAAGATTATTAGGATCTCCGCTGCTAATGGGGTAAGGATTCTCCGTATCACACTATGCGGGTTAGAGTTTATCGTTCGTTTTACACGAACACAACACTTGCCTACCTATATTATTTTTACATTAATAAACGCACGTTCATTTGTTATAATTCAAACGAAGTCAGTATTCTTTTGTTTTCTTTAACATACTTTTGTGTGCAAGTGTGAAACATTTTTATTAATAGTGACTCTTTGAATAAACTGGGTACAGTTCACCACCTTTTTTAACGTTGAGCAATTGGTTTTTTTTAGGTAGCCAAGCTTCTCATTGGACAAAATGGCATCCTGTCTACGCCTGCTGTTTCATGCCTCATTAGGAAGTATAGAACTCTTGGTAAGATTTATTTAATAACAATTTTTTTTTAATAACCGTTGTTTTTTAATTAGTTAGGTATAAGCAACATATAATAAACAACTAGGTATAACTGCAGGCTTTATTAATTTGCCTATTACCAAGGATAGGATAATTATCATATATTTTATCTGAACTACTACTTTTTTTTTAAATATTGTATACAATTTCAGGCTATTTCAAACCCTAAATACCTAAAAAAAATACCTTGTACCTACATGGTATAAGATTGTATATGTACATTTTCTTATGTTTATTCATTTTGTTCATATTAAACTATAATTTGACATATTATAATATATTTTTATCTGTTTATCATAGTAGGTCTTAAAAATAGAGATGTTACAGTTTCAAGGTGAGCCTGGGGCACGGCAATAATGTTATTTATATAATATACCAAAACGTTGTCACATGCTACTTCTACCTTACTGTCTAAACTATCCAAGATATAATAATACAATTAAAGGCCACTGTCCCTCCCGCAGGTGGCATTGTCCTCACAGCCTCCCACAATCCCGGAGGCATCAACAATGACTTTGGCATCAAGTTCAACTGCTCCAATGGAGGACCTGCACCAGACAACACCACCAATGACATCTATAAGTTGACTACAGAGATCAAACAGTATAAAATTGTGCCCGACCTTGTGTGTGGGATTGATAAGATTGGGGTGCAGAATTTTGATGTGAGTTTGCTGGTCCTTTTATACTTTATTAATATAGTTGTCTTTAAATGGTAGATTCCTCAAAAATTCACACAATAATATTGCTGGACAATCCACAATGCATCATCTAGCCTCAAGCTTAGCAGAACTTGTGCTATGGGTACTAGTTGACTGATATTTATAAATACATGACAATAATAAATAAATAATGCTGGACAATCTACACAGCATCATCTAGCCCCAAGTTAAGCAATGCTTTTGTTATGGGTACTAGATGACTGATATACTTAATACAATACATTACATAGACGGATATTTTTTATTACATAGAAAAAGACCAGAACATCCGGAACAAATATCTACAGATCGTACACACAATTGTCCCGAGGCGGGATTGAACCCGCAACTCGCAGCGTCGCAGGCGGACCTTCGCCCACCGCACAACAGAGGTCATCTTACATGCCTAAGTGTCTGAGACCAGATCTAATATGTTCTGAATCTTTGACTATCTGTTGGGCGCTGCGGGCGAAGGTTCGCCTACGACGCAAGAGGTTGCGGGTTCTATTCCCGCCTTCGGACAAATATTTGTACGATTTGCAGAGATTTGTTCCGGGTGCTCTGGTCGTTTGCTATGTATAATAAAAAAAGTATCTATCTATGTAATATATTGTATTCAGTGATGTAGTCCACAACACCAGCGTGGAAATCTCTGTGTCAAATGGTTTATAAACCTTTCTCTTGAATCACTATATTTAAAAAAACCGCATCAAAATCCGTTGCGTAGTTTTCAAGATCTAAGCAGACATAGGGACAGACAGACAGCAGGAAGCGACTTTGTTTTATACTATGTAGTGATAATTTCTAAACTCCTCAGGTTGAAGGTCGTCCATTCTCCGTGGAAGTTCTAGACTGTGTGAACGACTATGTCGCGTACATGAAGGAAATATTCGACTTCCCCAAGATCAAGGCTCTCATCCAGGGGACGGACCAAAGGAAGCCGTTCAATATACTTATTGATGGGATGAATGGAGGTTTGTATATTAAATTTGACTGTGCAAAAATTTTGATGATTTAAAATTTTGTTGGTAATTCATGGATAAATCAGTGGAACTACTTAGTCCTATGACTCAGCGTGCATTTTACTGTGTATGAGTTGGTCTTGGTCTCCCTCTCAAATATAAAATAAAATAATAAATAATGCTGGACAATCCACACTGTATCATCTAGCCCCATGGTAAGCAGAGCTTGTGTTATGGGTACTAGATAACTGATATACATAATACAATACATTACATAGATAGATATTTTTTATTATACATAGAAAACGACCAGAACACCCGGAACTAAATAAAATATCTATCTATGTAATGTATTGTCTTAAGACAACACATTACATAGATAGATATTTTATCTCAGTCATCTAATACCCATAACACAAGCTCTGCTTAGCTTGGAGCTAGATGATGATTGATGTGTGGATTGTCCAGTATTAATTATTTATCTATTTATTTATTCTCCTCCAGTAACGGGTCCCTACATCCAACGCATATTCCTCGACGAGCTCGGCGCCCCAAAATCTTCCATTCGGCGAGCGGTGCCCCTAGACGACTTCGGTGGCGCCCACCCAGACCCCAACCTGACGTACGCGGCGGATCTGGTGAACGCCGTCAAGGAGGGCGACGTTGATTTCGGTGCTGCTTTTGATGGAGATGGTAAGTGACTCGGTGATCAAAACCCCAAACTGACGTACGCGGCGGATTGCATTCTGAATCACGCTAATATTATAAATGCGAAGGTTTAGATGTTCAGATGGATGGTTGGATGTATTGATGCTTTGGCTGTTTGTAACTTTTTTACGCCAAAACTACTGGATATAGACACAACGCGTGCAAAGCCGTGGGCAAAAACTAGTCTTCAATATTCCTCTCTAAATTTAAAGAGACATTCAGGGTGTATGGGGCCAGCGTTACTAAAATATAAAAAAGACTAAATTAATAACACGCGTTTTGTGATAACGACGACAGCGTGTAGATGACACAAGTTGATATGTTAAAGTTGTCGCACACATGTCGTAATATTAACTTAGAAACGCATCGTCAGTGCCCGTCAAGGTAACGAAAAATAACAAATGATTATAATTCTGTACACTACTCGTAAGTTGTCTAACCCACAAATACTCAAGAGCAACTCAGATTTAAGAACGTCTCAAGTTACGAAATGTAATCTAGGCTTGAGTAAAGGTTTTCTACTCAAGCATACATCGATGACTAAGGCAGTTTTATAATACGTCATAATTAGTGCTCTAAGTTATTTTGAAAGCAAGAAATACATTTATTAGCATCTGTAAGCGTGACTTGCATGATGTAACATAATAATATGCATAGTCATTCTGATAAAGCACCTTTATCTTTACCATCTTGGTAAATAATAAATTGGTGGTTATCATCTTGGTAGACAACATGAATGACTGGTCCGGCTGGCGCACGGTGGACGTGTCCCGGCCGAGGCCCGGACCGGTCGCGACACGGTGTAGCGTGAATCATCCTTTAAATATCTAAGCATACATAGGAACAGATAGACAACGCAAAGCGACTTTGTTTTATACTATGAGTGATTCCTAAAACCATATTTTCCAGGCGATAGAAACATGATAATCGGCCGCGCTGCCTTCTTCGTGACGCCATCAGATTCCCTCGCCGTGATAGCCAACAACCTTCAGGCGATCCCTTACTTCCAAAGAACTGGCGTCCTCGGCTACGCCAGAAGTATGCCCACTGCAGCGGCCGTGGATAGAGTGGCTGCGGCGACCGGGAAAGAGATGTTTGAAGTACCCACTGGTAAGTGCTTCTACAACCTAGATGGTAATAATTATGCACTGATACACTCGAAAAGTCTCAAGACGCTTCCCATGCGCTACATGCTCAGCCAACCCCTATATCGGCGCAGGGTCATGGAGGTAGTCTTATTTTATTCTTAATATCACCTATTTGTGTCGTTTACCCCCATGATAAACTTCTTTGTTTGTTTATTCTATGCCTGTATTTTGTACCTGTGTCTAAATAAATGTTTTTTCTATTCTATTCTATTCACCTTGGACATGTGCTATTAAAACAAATAATAAACAAAAACTAATTTATCTCCCTAGGTTGGAAATACTTCGGCAACCTGATGGACGCCGGCAGGCTATCGCTATGCGGAGAAGAGAGCTTCGGAACCGGCTCCGACCACGTGAGAGAAAAGGACGGGCTATGGGCCGCTCTGGCTTGGCTCTCTGTTATAGCTGCTACAGGTTAGATTGGAACTAAAGTCTTTGTAATCAAGCCGAATATCCTTTAGCTGAGAGAGGTACAGGCTCCGACCACGTGAGAGAAAAGGACGGGCTATGGGCCGCGCTGGCTTGGCTCTCTGTTATAGCTGCTACAGGTTAGACTGGAACTAAAGTCTTTGTAATAAAGCCGACTATCCTTTAGCTGAGAGAGGTACAGGCTCCGACCACGTGAGAGAAAAGGACGGGCTATGGGCCGCGCTGGCTTGGCTCTCCGTTATAGCTGCTACAGGCTAGTTTGGAACTGAATTTACTGTATAATTTATTTCATGTGCGTATTTTTTTTTATAAACGCTTCTGTGTGATTTAAAGGCACTGATTTTGGTTTTTCCTTTCAGGAAAATCTGTTGAAGACATTCTCAAAGAGCATTGGGGCAAGTTTGGAAGGAACTACTTTACCAGGTTAGTATAAGCTGTTGGTCCTGTGCCTGACGTCTCCCCGATCGAGTCGGTCTGCCGTCTGTCGCTCTCATAATACAGAGAGTGCACTGTGTTTGCGGATACACTTGTGCACTATAATAATGCGGCTAGTCTTGGTTTCGACTGGCCACCGTCGAAGCTAAAATCAGGCGGAAAAAGAAAGACTCTATTACGAATATCTATATTTCATCTATCTATAGTAATAAAAAACTCCACAAATTAAAAAAAGTGTAAAAACTATGTCAGAAACGCATCAGCGTCTTCAACCCAAAACCGTTGTCATGGTAAAGCCATTGGTTAGCAGAATTCTGCAACTGTATGTACTAGGAATTACTGTCCTCGTAATGTACCTTTAAAAACACCTTTATAAACAATTTCTCGAATAATTAAGAATTCTCACCACCCATTACAGATTCGATTACGAAGAATGCGCAAGCGACCCTTGCAATGAGATGATGACCGTCCTCGAGAAGACGATCACAGCACCAGGCTTCCTAGGGTCCAAGCATGCTGCGGGAGACAAGACCTATGTGGTGAAGGTGGCTGATAACTTCTCCTACATGGACCCTATCGACCAGAGCGTAGCTATGAAACAGGTATGTACACTGTAGAAGACGATCACAGCACCAGGCTTCCTAGGGTCCAAGCATGCTGCGGGAGACAAGACCTATGTGGTGAAGGTGACTAATAACTTCTCCTACATGGACCCTATCGACCAGAGCGTAGCTATGAAACAGGTATGTACACTGTAGATAGCTGCGCCCCGAGGCTTCGCCCGCGTGGAAATCTATGTGTCGAATGGTTGATAAACAGTCGTCTTGAACCACTCTATCCATTAAAAAAACCGTATCATAATCCGTTGCGCAGTTTTAAAGATCTAAGCATACATAGGGATCGACAGACAGCGGGAAGCGACTTTGTTTTATACTATGTAGTGATTTACATCAGAAATAAATAATTATTAATTAGAATTTAAGGTTTTAACCCCCGCTTAGGAAAATCGTAGATCTGACTCTGGTGCCAGACATATTTTTGATAAGATATTCATGATTTTATCTTTTAAAATAAAACTTGTATTGTTCGCAGGGTCTTCGCATTATCTTCGAGGATGGTTCGCGTATCGTGTACCGACTGAGCGGCACCGGCAGCTCGGGCGCCACCGTCAGGTAAGGGGCCGTCCATTAATCACGTGATGTTTTTTTACCATTTTATAACCCCCACAAAATCCATAGCCCTTAATTATTATTACAAACATGTTTAAAATCTAAACTTATGGTCAAAAACGGACTTTTTTTATTAGATATTTTTTTATTAGACAGAGACAGTCAGCTGCAACATGCTCTTATAACAAACAGTTCTCAGAATATAAACTTATACGGCATAACAATAATATTAAAGGAATGACGAAAACATAAATACACGTGATATCTTACTACACCTTACAGCACTCTTGTGATATTTCGTGACTTTTGCCGAACTCGTAGAGACTAATAAACATAAAAACATTTTTGTGTTCCAGGTTATACATAGACTCGTACGAAGCCACCAACGTGCTCGGCGACGCTCAGGAGATGCTGCTGCCTTTGATCAAAGTGGCTCTGGAGATCTCCAAGCTGCAGCAATACACCGGTCGTGACGCGCCTACCGTTATCACGTAACACCTTAACACAGGACCAAAACAAGTACAACAAAACAAAAAGAGTTAATACAAAACCAAAACAAGTACTTCAATAAAAAAAAATTAATACAAGGCCAAAACGTGTACCAGTAAATAAAATAGTTAATATTTTATCGTGTGGATAACCCAAAATAAGTTACAAAACAAGAATATTTATTTGAAGTAAAAATGCGTTTATTTCGTGTTATTACAATAATACAGAATACATTAAAATTTTAACGTAAATAATTTAAAATACGCTGAATAAAATGGCTAAGGGTCAATTGACACCGTGAAGCGACGCTGCGTGATCTTTGATTCATAATACACATATGTAACTTTATTTACTACGCAAAAATATATTTTATTGACAGAATACGAAAACTCACCGCGGTGCGTCGTATTAGCGCCAATTTGTACCTTTTTGCGTAGTAAATAAAGTAACATTTTGAATAATAGTGCTCGCAACGTCACGACGCTGTGTATGCTTAGGCAGCAAAAATCCTACCATAGTGAGATCACCTACATAATCAAACGTGGTAATGGCATTTTACGGTTATGTACAAACCTAAGAAGCAAGTGTCGGGCTTTAAACAAAGGATAACAAACATTTAATAAAGTTTTGACTCATGTTTGGGACTTTTTCAAAATGTCTGTTGTATGAATTATATTCTGCCATAATTTTTACATAATATTACCACTAGAGTAGTTGTAAGAATGTTACTTATTTTAAAACAGGGTTTGGAATGGATTGTTTGTATGTTTATAAGAAAAAGACAATAGTTATGTATTTTGTTATTTATTTATTTGTTTATTTACAAGAATATATATTCGTTACAAAATTCACTTGAATATTATATAAGCCAAAGAGATTATTTGTACTTTTATATATTTACAGTTATTTGTTGTTTAAAAAGTTAATTAATATATAAATTCATCAAATTTTTGTCGTTTCACTTATTTATTCTAAAGTTATGCTTATGACTAGATTTTAGAATAAAAAAATTCCATTATATCTAACCATTTGTATACAAATATGTATGTCATACATTTAAACCGCATTTATTTCAACATAAATTAGTGCCATAACTTGACTAATTTTTGGCTAAAGTTGACAATAGGAGTTATAAAGAGGTAAGGTTTGATTTTGTGTTTGTTTGTAATGAAGAGGCTCCGAAACTACTGGGCCGATTTGAAAAATTATTTCACCGTTGGGAAGCTACACTATCCGTGGTGAAAATAGGCAATATTATATTTTCAAAAAAGTTAGGAATCAGTGCTAAAACTTTGCGAATCCGGGAAGGTCCACTAGTTAACAAATATAACTTAAAGTCGGTTACAGCACCAAAGCGAAGATATGCTATGAACGAACTTCTATTGGTAGATTTTACATAATAATCTCCTATTGTGTAAAATCTACCTATAGAATGTCGTTCAACAGCCACGCTTTGGTACATATCAGATCTAAACGAACAACTTTGCTATGTCATTTGCAGCAGAAAAATACATTTTCAAGGATTTATTCGTCAATAAAGAACTGCATCAGCAAATTGACGGCTCCAAACACGATGATGGCGGCGTAGAAGACAGTCTTCCAGAAGGTCAGCTTTCCTCTTATTTTTAAGGAGCGGATTTGCAGTAAGGAAGGCAGCGCGAACACGTGCACTAAACCACTCACTGCTCCTGTGTACCTGAAGAGAAATTAAACAGTGGTGACATAGTATAAAACAAAGTCGCTTCCCGCTGTCTGTCTGTCCCTATGCTTAGATCTTTAAAACTACGCAATGGATTTTGATGCGGTTTTTTTATTAGATACCTTATGTGATTTAAGAGGAGTGTTTACAAACCATTTGACACATGGATATACATAATGACAGAGTTCATCAAAACATTAACGTGTAAGTTAATATATAGGTACCTATATTAAAACACCTTCTAAATCAAATCATCAAGTTAAATAAATACAGCCTGGTGACAGACGGACGGACAGCTGAGTGTTAGTAATAGGGTCCCGTTTTACGCTTTGGGTATGGATCCCTAAAAAACTAGAAAACAAAGTAACCATTGTCGTGTCCATTTGTTTTTCGTAAACAATTGCCAAGCATTTGAGCTTTTGTCTGTCAAATTGTCTGTACATTAACATTTCTGCCTTTTTTGAGCTGTAAACCTTAATTAAATCGAAGCGTTTCGATTTCGATTCATAGTCACTGCATACCTTAGTATGGTTTTTAAATGATATTTTATAATTTACCTGATAATGGTCCCAATGTTCGGACAAAAGCAAGCCACCAATATACAGACAGTGATGATGAACACGTTGATGGTAATAGTCAGGCATCTCGTGTCTTCAAACGGCAGGAGTAATACAGCTTCTGTACGCAGCATGTATGCTACTAGAGGATATACTGTGACTACCTGGAATACAAAGAGTATGAACATAATAAGGTCCAAAAAGGCCCCTAGAGGTACGCCGTAATAAAATTATAATGGTTAAATGCTAATTAGGTTAGGCTTAATATAATTAATTCATTTGATGATTATTCGATAGTAAATCTTAACATGACAAATTTCAGGGATGGTACGCATAGAAATATTTAAAAATAGTTTTTTAAGTTGTTAGTAGGTATTAAGTTATAGTTAGTTGGTAGCTTATTGTTGTCATTTTATTATTGTTTATTTTTGCAATGTAAATAGGTAGGTATGTAGGTAATTAATGTTATTAAATAAATCAAATACACATCCTTCTTGCAAAAAATTGATGAAGCAACGGGAAGGAAGTGCCTATTCAAAAGTAGGTAGAGTCAAATGCTTCTGCAAAATCGATAGGTACCTACCTACCATTTTATGTAACTTACTTGAAAAAGTAGCAGTAATCTTGCAACCGCTGTCATCACGTCGTGCATTTCGAAGTTGTTTAAGAGATTCTAAAAAAATAATTAGGTTTAGTGTTACAAATTAACTTGTACCAAAAACACTTTTAGCTCAATAGTTCTGTTACTTACGTCTTCAATACAGGACTTCGCAAGAGGAAAGCAGATGTAAAACACCGTTCCTACTAATGTGTACGTTAAGGTCACTAAAACGAAAGCTATCGTTAAATCTCTAGCCTGAAAACAAAAATAATCAAAATTTAATGAACACTGCCTATCAAGAAGGCAGTATTTGTAGACATGAGAGTAAACGCTGATTTATGGTCATAAAACAGATAATTACATTGTATTTTATCAATAAAATCATAGTTATGAAAGTTTTTAAATACCTACTAAGCTTCTCATTTAGATCAGCAAATCAAATGTATTAGACACATAAGTTATATGAACATACTAGTGGTTTCTTTTTCACTTCTTCCACTAGTGGACAAAAAATTGAAGTAAACATTAAAAGAAAAATAATGTTTTTTGATAATAATCAATAGTAGGTATAAAATTTGATTTGTCTAAGTGCTTATTTTTTAAGCATAAAAAAATAAATGCTAATGTCTTTGACTCACATTTCTGTCCTGCCTCGCATTGTTGCTCATAATAGTAATAATGATGTTGTGGATGTAGAAAGATAAAGCCAGCATTCCACTGAGCACCGCGGCATCGTTCCACGCTCTTGTATCAGTGAAAATCATGCTGAGGTTGATACCCCAGGCGTAACCCTTGACGAAAACGAAGATGAGGAGGTAGAAGACGGATAATGTTCCTGTAAAATTGGTAATTTTAAAAATCTAAATTGTGAACAAGGGATTTCGTTATACAACAAACCCTTTAAATGCGAATTATATGTAGGAAATCTGGTATAACATTATGGGAAAATTTAAAAATGTAAGCATTAGGTACTTGTCAGCTTGAGCTCTCCTATAATTTGCATTCTAGTCAGTATTTTGCAATACTGACTTATTTTTCAATCTCGACACCACAAGGAGAATTTAATTTTTGCGGTGCGAGTTGTTCATTGTACCTTGAGAATGACTTGCGTATTGGTACTACTAGGTACTAGATATTGAATGGATGGACAATAATTGAATTGGAAATTCTACTCACCCAGTGAATTGAACTTAGTGAAAAACGATACGTTCTTGAAGTTCAATAGCGGGAATACAATCAATGCTACGTATATCGGCACAGTAGTGTATAGTCCCCAATATGGGGAATCATCTGTTGGTATTGGGTTGATGAGAGATCCGTTGATGCCATGCTTCGGGCAAAGGACTGTAGAGTTTATGGGAGTCGTATTCGACATGTCTAAATCTAAAAAAAAGGATATCGTAAGAAGTCTTCCGTAATTTGAGTCAGGCTTTAGCATAAGCACAGATAATATAATATATGCATAAGTAAACTTAGAAATATTTTAGGGCTTAACGCTTATTTTCGAGATTTATTATTTTTAGAACTGTGAATCAATTTGTATTGCATCAGTGAGTTTTTTTTAGATACGCCTCTCTTCTCAAATCTATACTCATTCACAAAATATATTGCCGAGGTCCATCAAGGATCATATTTAAGTCCTCCAACTTTAAACTCTTGCGACAGGATGCGTTATAATATAAACTTATCGAGAAGGTTATTAACAGAGAAAAAACAGTAAAATCTTTAACTTCTTAGAGGATGCGTTATGAACTTACCGAGAAGGTAATTAACAGAGAAATACAGGAAGTTAGATATAAGGATCCAGTAGACGATGTTGGCTCCAGTCAGAACTAGCAGGCTGAAGATATGAGCGACCACCTCCGCCCAGCGGCCGAGCAGTGTGCGGCAGAGTGACGGCACCTCGCACTTTTCACTTCCTGAAAACAAATATAATTTATAAAACCGATTTGTTTTGTGTTTTTAAAGTAGGTTGCTCTCACTTTCACACTCACACAGCGCTAGCAACTAGACTAGTACCTGTACTAGTTACTAGACCTGTACTGTGCCCTTTTCAAATGCATCTAAAGACACTTTGATGTGTCCTAAATAACGAAATGAAAAAAAAACATGAAAGAAAAACTGTACCCATTCAAAAATGAAATTTGAAAACATGATTTGCCCAGCATCTGTTTTGCTTTAAGTATCTTCATAGTAACAGATACCCAATTCAAGAAAAAAAAGACCCAAGCTACTCTTCAACGACACTCACCATGAAGCGTGCTGACAGTCAGCAGTAGGTGTGCAGTGTACAGACACAGTGCTGCCATGCAAGCCACGAGCACCAGCGCCGCCGGTAGACCCGCGCGTTCCACGCCCCACGCCATTGTTAGCAGAGAGGAGCCCATTATCGTGTTCCATACTGAGAATCTGGACAAGACAAGGACCTAATTAAAAAAATAAATAAATTCTAGCACCGCTGGGAGAAGTGTGAAGCGTTACAAGGAGACTATGTTAAAACATATGAAAAAAAAAACTTGTTTCGGAAACATTTCAGGCCACCCACGTAATGGACCATCCACATAGCATCATCTATCGCCTAGCCCCAGGCTAAGCCGGTACTAGATAACTGATATACAAAATACAAAACCTACATTTAATTGACAAAACTTTTTAGATTGTCTATGATTAGAACTTTAATAGTACTTAGGTACCTAGGTATTTTCAAATGTCTGAGAGTCAACAAGGAAGGTCCTATACAAACTTCAGTTCCTAGTCATAAGCGAACAGGCAAAGTTTTCTAAAGTTGTGGCCACCATGCAAAGGCATATTGGTGGTTGTAGTAACCTGAAGGATGCCTTAGTCGTCAGTTTGTGAATCGCATTCATACTTACATAGTGACTAGCGAGCTTTGTTTTCTCCTCTCTACTTTTGTAGACTGTTCAAATTGTTTCTTGTAGGTGATTAGGATCGCACTTGCTGACAAATCTGCTGGGCCCTGATAACAAATCATTAGCGCTTCAGTTATTTTTAAGTGAATAATGTACATAGGAGAAGAGTCTATTAAGAGACTCCATACACTACACTTAAAAATTCGCAAAACTACCAACCGTTTCTCACTATCATTGTGGTGATCCAGAATAAATCGTTAGGTAAAAGTACTTTGTCACATTTAGGACAGAAAGATAATAATAACTTGGTCAAATAAGCCCGAAAGAAACCAAAGAACAAAAATTAAATTATTATGGTAAATTTACAATTACAGATAGTCTTTGTGAAGATTGGTCACGTGCATTCCATCGTGCTATTCCTGGCTTATCGCGGCCAAATCTACGTCAAACGCAAATAACTTTATCAGAGCTTATTCACTTGACCTCAGAGTCGGTGCTTGTGCCTACTGGCCTCGTGCGTCGCATGAGATATGTACATATCTTATAAATAACATGATATATCGCTTTCTTCAGGTTCAGTTGGTAAAGCTTTTATAAAAGGACTCGTGTGGGGCAGTAGCTAGCTACCACACGCCTGAAATGGAAATTTAATAGTGTGAGAAGTTGAACCCCAGTTTAAGAAGTTCGATAAAAATGTCAAATACTACAACGTAGGTTAATTATAGACATAGCTTATGTAGTTAGCAAGCTGAAATGGCAGTTGGCCGGCCATATCTCGCGAAGAACCGACAACCGCAAACGTGTTCTTGAGTGGAGACCACGACTTGGTAAACGTAGTGTAGGACACCCTCTGACCAGGTGGAATGACGACCTGCGTGCGATAGACTGAATATAGATGCTGGATGCGTCAAGCTGAAGACAGGGCGCTATGGCGCTCATTAGATGAGGACTTAACCTCATCATATCGATGCGTAGCCTCAATGGGCAAAACTTACCAGGGAGTCAGAAGAGCCCGAGCTGTAGGTCTAGACACGGAGCTGTAGTGGGGTGCCGCTGTCCCGAGCAGGGGCGTAGCCTCCGCGCGGCTCATGGCGCTTTGGTAGCTGTGACTATGCAACAACTTATCAGGGAGTCAGAAGAGCCCGAGCTGTAGGTCTAGACACGGAGCTGTAGTGGGGTGCCGCTGTCCCGAGCAGGGGCGTAGCCTCCGCGCGGCTCATGGCGCTTTGGTAGCTGTGACTATGCAACAACTTATCAGGGAGTCAGAAGAGCCCGAGCTGTAGGTCTAGACACGGAGCTGTAGTGGGATGCCGCTGTCCCGAGCAGGGGCGTAGCCTCCGCGCGGCTCATGGCGCTTTGGTAGCTGTGACTATGCAACAACTTATCAGGGAGTCAGAAGAGCCCGAGCTGTAGGTCTAGACACGGAGCTGTAGTGGGGTGCCGCTGTCCCGAGCAGGGGCGTAGCCTCCGCGCGGCTCATGGCGCTTTGGTAGCTGTGACTATGCAACAACTTATCAGGGAGTCAGAAGAGCCCGAGCTGTCAGGTCTAGACACGGAGCTGTAGTGGGGTGCCGCTGTCCCGAGCAGGGGCGTAGCCTCCGCGCGGCTCATGGCGCTTTGGTAGCTGTGACTATGCAACAACTTACCAGAGAGTCAGAAGAGCCCGAGCTGTCAGGTCTAGACACGGAGCTGTAGTGGGGCGCCGCTGTCCCGAGCAGAGGCGCAGCCTCCGCGTGGCTCATGGCACTCTGGTAGCTGTGACTTGCACTGCTTCTTATTGTTGGGTTCCTGAGGGAATTACATTTCACTAGATCTATACACTGTCTCGCTGGCAATCACGCCAGGCTGAGGAGTGCACATATGTAATTCTGGAGGAGACTGTTCGGGCCAAAGTGCGTAGGATTTATAGAGTCACCCGAGTGACTCTTTTCTCACAGTTTCGGTCCGTGTAAGTAACCGCAAGGTTGGCAGGACCATGGGAAGGTTGGAGGGATTGTCTCGCTGGCAATAAGAAGAAATGATCGCTTGATATTATTACTATGTAGGTATTTGGTGGTGTCCGTAATGATAGCGTAGACTAATCGAATTCCCGTTTGTTGAGATGCGTAATCAATAGAGCATAAATAGAGAATAACTATTGCAATAAAATAAATAGAACCCTTTCGAAAGTGTGTAGGTACGCTAGCATAACGCCAGCCTTCTCATGACCGTACTCGAAAACTGCTAAGACTTATAGCAACAAAATTTACACACAAAAACAGAGCACAAATAGCGTTCGAGCTATGCAACATTTGATTGCTCTTGTAAATATTAACAAAGATATTGAACAATACTGTAGTATAACATTACAATCGATCGATAGACAGAAACTCATAGTGGTAGAATCTCGAACTCAGTAGTGGAATAACATGGGCTTAGGTCATAATCATGATCTTCTATTTAATTGGCCCCACTGCTCGACAAAGGCATTTCTTCCAGTTTATTCCTGAATGAACACATAGCAAGAATTTTATTGTATTGTAGTAATTTTTCTGTTTCTAGTGTGTCATTTAATTATTTTTTTGTAGATTTTAAGATGGATGGATTTGGAGATATCCGTAATATTATTCAATGTAATAGGCATAAGCCTAGTAGGTGTACATTTAATAATATTACGGATATCTCCAAATCATTATTGATGTGGAGATATCTGTAGGTAATGATATGGTCATACTGTGGTCATACGTAAATAAATAATGTTAATTTCTCACCTGCTTCGGTTGTACCGCCTCCTCTTATTGTCTTCACAGAATTCACAGTCCGAATAATCGGAGCACGCACTGCCGAAAACTCTACGAATAAAAACAGAATAATTTATAAATGGTTTGTAGAGGCAGAATTATATGGTAGTAGGTATCTGCGGCAGTTTACTTTATAATTTAATCAAGGAATTGAAAGAAACCGTTCCTAACGAACTTTTGGCGACAAATGATTATCTATCATGTTGCTGTTTTAAGGCCGTTAGTTATTGCTTTATAGGCCTACATTATTATTTAATATACAGTTTTATACAGGGTCCTATTTAGTTTTAAAGACCTTTGATGCCTGAAACATTTTTTAAAAATTGTTTAAACCACGTAGGTACTATTTCTAATCAGTCAGAACTACTAATCGAGACTGATAGAAATCTTAAAATTAATTATCGGATTAACTGTTTCTCTATGGAAGGTTATTATCAACTTATCGTAAGTTGATAAATAAATAAATAGCAAGGTTAAGTGACCCAGCTGAGCGGTGAGCCAAGCTAACTTGTATGAGGTTTATTTACGTTTACGATTCTTAAGATAATATAGTACAAGGAAAAGATATATACAAGGTGATCCAAGATTAAACCTCTAAAATTCGTTATCTACCTTTAACCACTTTACAGTCACCAAAAAAAACTAGCCTTAACTGTCCGTGGGGAGTACAGTCACCAGCCGGTCTCGCCAGCTGACTTACTTCAGTTTTATCTAACATTTCAAATAACGCGGCCTAAATTAGTTCTGCGTCTTGTTACTAGATGGCTCTAAAACGCGCGGACAGTTGGGGCTAAAGTCAATCGCACGCTCTGGACCGCTTAGTGGTTATTCAACAAGTTATTCACATAACTACATGTCAAAAAAGCCAAGAGCTAGGTTACCTAAGGTTACCTACTCTCTATGTAACTGTGTATTTACCTATACAATAAGTAATCACTGCTGTTGGTGGCTTCCACATATCAATAACAAAAAAAAAATAAGCACACAGACAAGTAAATTTTTAAACTATAAATTAGGTTTAATTAACAAATGAATTAATAAGGTGTTATTGATTTTCTCGTCACGTACATTTTTGTCCAATAGTGGAAGAATAAACTAGGTAGATACTCCTGAAATGGCCTGCTTCGCTTCCCATCACCTACATAACTAGATGTAAAATCACCGTCAATTATGATGAATATGATATGAGCCTATCTTTAACATTCCTTTCAAGTATACCTATACTAAGTAATCTGTTTTTAATTATAATAAAATTGTTTATAAATAAGGTTCGTAACCTATGCTGCCAATGTACGAATCATTGTTTACAAGATACCTAAAAGTTAAAACAACAAGGAAAATAGTTATACATTGATAATTTTTAGCCTTGATCCGCTATCCCTTGCACTGCGGAAGGTTCACTTCACACACGGAGAGTTCAAGCTCTATTCATGAGAATTTATCCTTTATTAACTTTAATGAAAACGGTAACATACACCAATTACATTCAAATATTAATTATAAACTCGTGAATAATATTTTGTAATGCCTGTTTCATAAAAATATCAGCAGTCGGTATCTTAAAATAAAATTGAATTGAACAAAAAAATTAAATCACCTTATCCAAAGGTTACTGCTATTGGCTGATGATGATGTTCCAAAGGTTGCCTGGAAGAGATCGCTCTTAGCGATAAGGCCGCCCTTTATACTTCCTTTATTCTATTGTTTATTCCTGTATTGTTTTCTGTTTTGTGTGGTATAATAAAGTGTTATCTATCTATCTTGTTTAATAATAATTTATATTATAGCATAACATTTGACTTGTCTAAGTGCTTATTTTTTAAACCTATGGAAATAAATGATTTGACTTTGACTTATGTACCTACAGCAGAAATCCCACGGTGGAAATCGAACCTGCCACTTTATTATCACTTAGTTTTTCCCCAAAGCTATTGACCCACAGATATAGCAAAGATATGCGATAGCTCTGTCCAGTGTGTCAGCTAGTTACGTACCTACCTAACTGTACTAAGTAGTACCTAACCTACCTAAGCATGCAAAGTTTAGGTACATTAACTACTTCCTTATCAATACCATTGATTTATTACAATGTACTTTACTATCTTGTTTGATGAAAGTAATATCGGAATTTCATCATCTTTTACTAAGTAAATAAGGGGAGATTTGATTTGATGAATTGAAGTTCCTTGCTTGGATAAACTTATTACTACATATTTTGTGACACCTTGTAGGTGCCGGCCCGGCGGCGGTGGCGGCGGCGCGGCGGCGGCGGCGGCGCTAAGAAAATTGTGCAATTTTTTTTTATTAGCCTTGCTCTGGCTGGTAAAATTACCTACTATACCATATATATCTATATATATATACCTATAGCTGTTATTTATGAATTTTTGAAGGGCAGGGCAGGCAGGGCGGTATAGCGCTCATTAGAGGTGGCCTATGACCAGCAGTGGATTATAGAGGCTGTTCAATTAAGTAGGACCTCTTAATGTTTTAAAATATATGCTTATAAAAATCAGCTGTATCATCCCTTCATCAGTCAGAATGACAATTACTTTTAATTACTTCCATAGTCTAACTAACCCTTAGATTAGATTAGAGCATTAAAACTAACCCGCAGTAAGATAAGAAAAATATAATTCGATTTGTTAACAATTTGAACAATAGTTTATTTAGTACAATAAGAAACAAAACTTATTGCTGTAGCGCTCTCGTCGCCCGCGCATTGTTAAAAATATCATTGCTCTTTATCTTTATTAGGTCTAATAAGTACTTACCTATCTAAGTTAACAAACCCCTATCATTTAATTATAACTTAATTTACTTATTAATTTAAAGGACCCCAAAACAGAAAAATCACATTACAACAAATATTACATGGTTTAACAGTTTGCCGCGTCACAGCATAATATGTAGGTACGAGTATGATATATGATGAATCGACTAAACTATATCGAATCAGCTTACGTTGAACCTAAGTATAGGATAAAAAAATTGTTACATAGATCTTAAATCTTAACTGTACCTAGTTTATCATATTAATATGGAACATACCACCATTAACACTTTGACTGCGATTTTTTTTCGACGACTTCGATCTTTTTTTTAACCTAAAAAATTCGTGCTGCCGCTCTACACAGCGGTTGTGTTGCGCCGCACATGCGTTTCGTTCGAAAAATATTACAGCTCTGAGGCTCTGCTGAGTCACAAAGATCTGTATTTTCTCAGCCGCTGCGCTAGTGTGGATTTACGCATATTAGTCACTTGTAGAAAACACATACCGTGTGATTTCAGCAGTCAAAGTGTTAAGCTTATACAGGCTACAAAAACTCTCCACATCCAAAATTTTTTCTTTGAAATAACTTCCTACATCCTCCATTTATTTATCGTTCCAATAGCCAATAAAAAATCTTCAAATATGCAAGTACTTAGTACTTACGGGCTACAAAAATCAATTAATCATTACGTCTAAGTTTTTACTCGTCCCTGATCATATCCAAAAATGTGTTTCTTTGACATACCAAATTCTGTAATTCTTTATTGTACTCATACAAAACTTAAAAATAACTTAATTAAAAAAGATATGTACATAGGCGAGCTTAACCCTGAGTTAGAGTTTTCTTCCTGCAAACCTTAGGTTTACAGGAGAGGCGATGGAATAGATAGAGCAAGTGTACAAAGAAACAAATTAGACTAATAATACAACCTAACTTGCTTCTGTAGGTAAACATCTTTCTTATAGTGAATAAAAAAATGTAAGTACTTACTCATAGCTATCCGTCGACTGCACAGATCGAGGTGAACTCGGTTCATTTTCACAACTACGCGTCAAATTTTTATTCAAAAATCTCATTTTATTTGATATCACAAATCGTGCGCGGCGGCGGCGGCGTCACGACTCACTGTAGACAACACAATGTGTTTTGTACTAGCCCCTGCGCACTGCTTCGTTCACTACCTGGCTAGACGTAACGTACAGACCAAAACCTCAAGAAAAGATATCAAATATATTTGTTAAAGCAGCTGGTCCCATTGACGACCGATGTGGCGCGGTGGGCGAAGGACCGCTTGCGACGCAGGAGGTTGCGGGTTCGATTCCCGCCTCGGAACAATTGTGTGTACTATCTGCAGATATTTGTTCCGGGTGTTCTGGTCGTTTTCTATATATAATAAAAAGTATCTATCTATGTAATGTATTGTATTATGTATATCAGTTATCTAGTACCCATAACACAAGCTCTGCTTACCATGGGGCTAGATAATGCTGTGTGAATTGTCCAGCATTTTTTTTATTTTCATTTTATTTATTGAACGACAACACTGCAACCTGACTGGAAAAACTATTACTGTTTGGCTAAAATTGTACCAGAGTAATTCTTAGTTCATTAACCTGTAGTAGACAACAAAGTTAGAATAAATATAAACACAATAATCAAAGGACTAAGAAACACCCATGTGATCAATCCTTAGGTTGCCCTGAAGAGATCCTAATATAAGGCTGCCCTTGATACTTACTGATTCTAAGTATTTATTTCTGTATTGTGGTATACTAGTGTTTTCTATCTGTTAAAAGTTTTGACCGACAAAGTTACTGATTTTGCTTTATTATTAAACAGAAAAGCTATCATTATTTATCCACTTCAACCTTTTATCATAAAGAATAACAATTACATTGCCTACAGACTGATAACTATTTATCAATTTTTCAGTGTATGAAATGATGTATCTTTTGTCTCTTACAAGAAATTTTATGATCAAAAAACAGAGTAAAATCTAATCAGCCTTATAACTACAGTATCTACATACTGAATGAAGGTATTGTATTAAATGTTTACTTTAATGACAATAACTATAATAATAATAGAGGGAAAGATGTTTGAGTACCTCGAGAGAAACAATGTTTTTAAATAATATTAGTTTATTTACACCATAACTAAGACTACAAAAATAAATATGTTATAATAAATTAGAGACATTCACAGATCTTATAAGGTGTTAGTCTTAAGTACAAGTATAGTGTTAAGCTAGTCAAATTTATGTTTTAATAGACAAGTTACTTTTAAACAACCAAGTGGTCAAAGAACATTATATTTTATAACATAATTTTAATAAATGACACAATCAAGTATAAACAGCAAGAAAACTCTAAGAAATAAGATTCTGTTATGTGTGTACAGAAATTTGTTACAATTTATCTAGTAAAAGGTTTTTTGAACGTCAATTTTAATCAATTGGTTCACAAGAAAATAAAGCAAAAAGGTGTAAGAATGTTTCATCCACATTTCTAGTTTGACTATCTATGCCATTATAGCATCCTTAACATAAATTTTAAACCTAAAATTTGACACTGGCAATGATTTTGAAAGTTGGTGAAATAAACAATTTTTAAAGGCTTATCTGCACAAGTGAATTGTACCTCTCCATGGTGTGGAAGAAGTTATCTGAAATAAATGTTTATTCATTCGTTTCGTAGACAACGGTCATTCCAGCTCGGAGGTGGTATTCTGCCTAGTGATGAGTAATCAAATAATGCATATTCTCACCCACAAGTCCAACTACACAATTTGTTACAGTATTCTAATTTAGATGTTGAAGCCCATCTTTCTCATGCAAGCTTTGTGTTCTTCAATCAGGGGTCCACAGTTTTCTTCACCATTCTCTATGATGCTGAAAAAAATTAAGAATATTTAAGGCAACTGGAAGATAAATAAATACAATTATTTTGTCTACAGTACTTAATATGAATTGGACAGCATTTTTAAAAGATGTACAGGAAAATTATTTAAATCTGTCATGACCCTGACAATAATACTGAGGTGCAAATTAATGAGTGAATTTGTATTTCCCACAAAACATGTAAGTAATTACAGCTTTTTCATGATGTTATTGCTGTCTGATGCAACTGATAATATTATGTAGTTTAATGAAGGTAGGGAACTTCCAGAGTTGCATGGGCTGTCTTTGAATAAAATTATTTTGCATATTCACAACGACTTGGCAACCAATTATTTAGTTTTTCCGGAAGCAGGCTTCACGCTTCAGCTTAGGTACCTATTGCGTAATAATCTAAGGATCAAAATAACCTTACCATGCATCCCTTACTCGCTTGGTTTCTGGGCAGGCACAGCATGGTTTCAGCTTCGGCTTTTCCGCATTTGTTAACTCAGGCTCTGACACTTTTATTTCAACAGCTTTTGCATTTGCATTACCCATCTTTGTTCGAGTAAATTATGAAAATAAAGATGAGACGAGACAAGCCTTTGAAAATACACCGCAGGCAGCACGAGATTTTTTTTTCCGATGGATTTATTTTGTGTTGACATTGATTGACTGACAATGACAGCTGAAAAGCCTTCCACTTCTTGGCGAATGGCTCTGCATCTGGTTCGAGATGAAACACTATGTACCTACTGACAATATTAATTACGTACCTACTATCAAAACTTTGTAGGTTTTAGGGATTTGGTTGAATGCTCAAAGGTTTTAGGAAATACAATAAGTAATAATAATATGTTATCTACTTACTATACCTTTTTAGAAAATATGTCGTACTTAAAACATTTTTCTTTGATATCTTGCGATGTAGGTAGGCGAGGTAGGCACTTAAAAGAACAAACTTACCCTACCCATAGCACTCACCCACTGCTTGGGTAGTTCCTATAACAAATTCAATGTCATAAAGTAATGATTATGAAAAGTGAACTGTAGGTAGATACCTACCTACGAAGCGAAATTTGGTAGCCGAGGCTATTTTCACAGAATCCAATATAGCCACCTAGCATTTAACTTTAAATTTATGTTGCAATACCCTTGCAGGGTGCATGTTGGACTTATTATATATTTTAAGAACTTTTGTACACATGTACGCATTGAGTATAATATTGAACATACACTCAACGGCGGCGGCGGCACGGCGTCACAAAAATCGCACCTCTCCGAAACTATGTTTGTTGTTTGAGGGTACCCTTTTCTGTAACGACGCTCGTAGAAGAGTCTACAGAAGAACAGGGGAGCTATTCGCACAAGTTTGCTTCGAAAAATACGTCGCACGGGGGTGGATCGTGCATGTTCTGGGGCGGGATTTCATTGTTGGGAAAACGGAACTAAAAGTAAAGGATTAAAAGTATTTTTAAGTAGACTTTTTAAGAAGTGCGATTTGATGCAGAGTTTAGATTTACGCGACCTATAGGTACTGGTTCCCGGCAACTGCGGCGGCGGCGGCGCGGCAGCGACGAACATCCTACTAATATTATAAACGCGAAAGTTTGTAAGTATGGATGGATGGATGTTTGTTACTCTTTCACGTAAAAACTACTGAATGGATCTTGATGAAACTTGGAACATCTCATCTCTCATCTCATAACTATATGTTATTCCAGTACACATAATATGTGTACTGGAATAACATATAGGCTACTTTTTATCGTGGTACCTACCACGCGAGCGAAGCCGCGGGCGAAAGCTAGTAGGTAATAATTTCCAGACTCCGAAGCGCTAGTTGATGAATACCATATAACCTACCTAACCAATTGAAGTCTTAATCAGGTCTTAATACTAGCAAAAGAAAATACAATGTAATTTCAAAGACTTTATTGACAAGCAAACTAAAAAACCGTGCAAATTTCCTTCTCTTCAGGAATAGGGTATAAATCTAATAAAAAACAAAACAGAAACAAGTAGGTACCTAACGGCTACATACATAAATCTAAAGTCTAATAATTAAACTCTTAAAAGGCGCGAATAGGAATCATGATTAAAACATACGCCAGTGATCTTGGCAAAGAATTAAAGTGCATGAATTGATACATAACTGCTTGGTGAGGCACAACTGCATAAGCAAGCACTGGATAAAATACGAAAATCAATTGATCTCAATAGTTATCTATCAAAACATTACTAAAACAATTCAAAATTAATCGATAAAAAATTATCCATTCATATAAATTGCATGTTAATATGGTTAAAATCAAAAATGCACACTTAAAACCTAAATTCATACTTAATTACGCATCGATTCACAGAAAAATATAATAAAAAATGTTAACTGATTAAAATTTGCTGTTTCCGTGACCTCTGGTCTTTCTGAACGTTAGAGGAAATAACCCCCAAGTTGAAATGGCCACATCAAGTGATAGCAGGTGATCCTTATAATTATTTAGTCCACTATAAAATCAAGTCAAGTTTTAAGGTCCAAGTGTTTCATTCGATGTAATGATTAAGGTTTAGTCAATCACCAGTAGGATAATCCATACTGAAAATAATACCAATGAATTGAGTCTTTGATGAATTCAAAGTTATGTAGCTCAAATCAAAGAAAAATTTCCGTCTTAAACGTCTCCTTAAAAATCATATTCAGAAATACAAAATTGAAGAGCCCGTATACTACCCTACTGGTGCAACTGATGACAACTATCGAATAAGTTATAAAATAAACATTGTTGAAACTTGGTCGGTAAAAGCTTTGCAACATATAGAAAAATAGGTTCTAATCAAAAAAATAAAACATGCTTCCTTAAATCTACGATTACATTAACAACTTAACACTAATTTTACGGCTCTCGGCCCGTTCACTTCAACAATTGTTATAGAGATCAAATTGTCTTAACGCTTTAAGCATTATAAATGAATTTAATCTTACTGTACTTAAAACTATTTTATACTCTTGTAAATTAACTAAAACTTGATAGTGTAACTTCACACCGTCCTGTTCATTGTTTATTACGACTGGTTGTTCAGTACGCTATCCCCTTTACAAAGTGCTTTGGTTTCTTTCTTTACAAACCACTCGTCTAGTCTCGTATGAGACAGAATATACTTCATACCATTAGGTAAAGGGGTTGACATCATTACAGCTACCGTTAACTAATCAAGAGTTTCAACTAAACGAATGTATTCTTTTTCTCTTATATTATTAATGGCACTTTATGATTCAGTCTTAGCTTGGATGATCAGTCTCAACACAAGTATACCTAGTTACTTGGATCGCATACCTACTTTAAAATTTTATCAAAAAATGTTCGCGCGCCTGGTTTTTCCATAAAAGCAATGATTCTCGGAATTTACTGGACAAACATTTTGTTCTAAGAGATTTTACCTGATAAGTAGTATGGAACAACGATCGCGCAAACATCTTGAAAAATAAATTTGATTATAGCCTCTCAACGGAAATTAAAAAAAAAAGTAACACCCTAAGCTGAGAAACGTAGATAAAACAATTCATCAATCTCATTTGATCAAGCTTAGGTTACTTCCATTTACAATATCAAGCAATCCAATTATAAAACGCAAGCACGCGATCCAATTATAGAAACAAATTGAACACCGTCCAGCTGATATACATATTAGTGGATTTTACAGATTTTGTCACACAAAATGCGCAAATAATCGATATATGAATAATTTCAAATACATTAAAAAAATCCTGTAACCAGACAGCACCTTTCAATTAAATATGTTAATATCAGCTGAACTGAACACACTAATAACCCGCGTACTTACAGAAAGGGATTGAGAAAAATATCATATCTTATGCTGTTCCTCTTAAAGCTTTGGTCTTTTGAGATGCACAAGCTTTGGATCGAATTCGAACAAGTGGGACCGGTTTTAGCTAGGTAACTATTTCGTGGTGGGTTATAACTAAGATATCTATATGATAGTTCTATTCTGGCCTCCGGTATTTTGAGGATTTAGGCTGGTAATCAAAATGCAGCGAATTAATGAGTCATTAAGCTTTAGATCGAATCCGAATAAATGGGACAGCTTGATATGCTGGTTATCTCAATCCCATTCTTTAAGTAGTGTTATAAACCCTGCCATTGTTTTACCACTTGTCTTGTGGTAGAGTGGCCGTGTTGTAGCGAAGGGGTGACTGGATCAGCTTCCGTTCTGCTCCGGGCGCGGTGGACGACGACGGTTTGTAAGAGCTCGCTTGTTTTCGTAGATCTAGGAACAAGACGCTTTGGATTAGAATTGATAAATAATGCTGGACAATCCACACAATATCATCTAGCCCAAGGTAAGCAGAGCTTGTGTTATGGGTACTAGATGACTGATATACTCAAAACAATAGATTACATAAATAGATATTTTTTTATTATACATAGATAACGACCAGAATACCCGGAACTGCAGAACGTACACACAGTTGTCCCGAGGTAGGAATCGGACCTTCGCCGTCCACGCTAGAGAGGTCGTCGATTTGGATTAGAATTATTCTTTGGTATTCCTTATCTCCTTGCAAACTGTATAGTTAAGTTTATCTTAAAATCTGTTGCTATACCCTATCTGATGACAGGGTGCATTAATAGTTATAATACATAGGTTCCTACAAACAAAACACTGGATTTTATAAACCCTACAATGTTTCATGCATGATCGTAAGAACGATTTGCTTTCCAATCTCGTCATTATACCTTCGCTTTTAAGACTATGTTATATTGCTGTGCCCTTGCAGGGTTCATGTTGGACTTCTATAATTTTAAGACCCTGTTAAACACATTATAACTTAACATTAAAACTTTTGAAACAATCATGGTTATTATTTAAAACGGGATTACCTACCATTACTTGATTTTTAAGTTATCCAATATTTCGGCATACATGCGCCATGATCACGGAATAACTGAAGGCACTGCGAGTTAGTTTTGATGGGCATACATACCGATCTACCCTCATTTTTTTGTCTTTCGCTATTAACGTTACCATTTCCTTACCCGGTTTCATTATCACCGCATGAAACTGTGCCGATATATTGGAACTTGTCCCAGGCTACAAGTTCCTCAAATTCTTCTGCAATTAATAAAACAGGAGAACAGTTTGGAGGTTACCTGCAATGATGAGCAGCATCTTCCTGCGAGCCCCGAAGGCCGACACGCCGATCTCCGTGAGGTCAGCCTCGTTCAGCGACGCGAACGTAGACAGGTCTATCTCGTGCTTCTTGAACAGATCTGCGAACAGCATTTGAGTGAATAAATATCTATTTGTAAAAAGACTAAACAGAACATAATAAACTTAAACTAAAAGGAAATGTGTAAGTCGAGTAACAAAATGGCTTTGCCCCAGCTTGAGTTTGAAGACTAGCATGCTTGCAACCAACGCATCATGAATTTGTCATAGGCCTCGGTATAGTTACGCCACTGTCAATCCGCGTTCATGTACAGGTCGCTCAGCTGACGGCAGCAGTAGTCGGGTGTCGTCGGCGTGCGTTGGAAGTGATGTTGTTAGGCCGGACTGAGTTCGGGCGGTGCCAGCCTTTCTTTAGTCATTTTACAGTGAGGGAAGGATTTGTTGCAATAGTAATAGCAACTACGTCACTCACCGCAGTACCTTTAGGCCATAAGGCTGTCGCGTGCCGACTACAAACCGGAATATATTGTACGCAGTAGACTGACGATCTGGAGAATTCTGTAGGAAATCGCTGATTGCATGCCGTGCAGGCGATCTTTGAAGACTCTTTAGTCCAGGAGTGGATAACGTCACTCACCGATATACTTGCTCAGTCCGCGTTCCTGTATCAAGTCGCTCAGCTGATGGCAGCAGTAGTCGGGCGTCGGCGGCGGCGTTCAGAGGAGGTGATGCGATCTTTGAAGACTCTTTAGTCCAGCAGTGGACATGTTACGGTTGTACGTCACTCACCGATATACTTGCTCAGTCCGCGTTCCTGCAACAGGTCGCTCAGCTGGCAGCGGTAGTCGGGCGTCGGCGGCGAGCGGAGCGGGGACGTTATATTGGGCCGGACGGGGTCAGAGCGGTTCCAGCCTTTCTCTGGCTGTGGAATGAGAATGTACATTTAGATCAATGAAGTAATGGATGAAAACAAGAAACAGCCAGCTAATAAAATAATAAAAATAAAGTATTAATGCTCTGAATTCCTTTAGAATAGAAACCTGCATGCATCTCACATTGCACATTGCATTGCATTCCTCCACAAAATTTGATGTCGCATCTAAAATATCTAATAAAATATTATAATTAGTATATATCAGGTAAACGCAATAACTCACCGTAGCCATAGCACTGTTATTAGCAGAATTCAAATTGATAAGCCCCGGAGAAGTATGACTGAAGTAATGTCCGGACCAGCGCTGAGTAGGCACCCTGTACCCGGCGCCCACGGGCTCGCGCATCGCCTGTGAATACAGGGTGTTGGAGGGGGGAGGAACAACGGTGAAGGGAGGGGGGGGGATAGGGCTCATCAGATGAAAGGTAACCGCATGGTGTTGTTGGCAGAGTGCTCAAGTTTATCATCATAGTTTAGTTAGTTCTACGGACGGACAGTAAGGCTAACCATAACGTGACGCGCGTTATCAGCGCGAATAACAGCTTTTCACGAGTTATTCACTCTAAAACGCGTTAAAATTAGCGTGCTAACGCTGATAACGCGCGTTATTTTATGTGTTAAATAGCGTGAAAGCTTTGCAGAACAGCGTAGGATGGCTGTCAAGTTTCCTGAGACTAGAATACACACATTTAGTTTCATCATTTTTAAATTATAGAGCTTTAGCTTCTATTTATGATTCCATGATTATAGGTACTTATAATTTGATTAGTTTTGTTCCCTAGGGGCTAGCTAGAAAGATAAAGATAGGAAATAAATATGTTTCATACCGATAATACACTTACTTGTCTCACTGTAAAGCTAAAGAAAGAAAGGTATAATTTTAAATTCAAATATCCGCATAATTAAAATGTATAAGCCCTGTATCCAAAGGCTCGTAATGGAAAAATATAGTGAACTAGGCATGGGCAAGGTATAACTTCATTACAGATGTATGCGGGTTAACTGAGAACCTTATTTGTGTCGGTGTTCAACACCAATAACATTCGTAGTTAACCCGTTCACATCCTTATTTAATTTACTTACATTAAGGAACAATTTAATAAGATCTTACCATAGTAAATGACTATAAACAAAAATGATGCGCGAGCTTGAGCCTACCCATAAGGATTGACAAGCACAGATCTTGTCTCGGTGTCGATGAAGGTCTACAAGTACAGACCACCATCAACCTTTAATATAGTCCACTGCTGTACGTACAGCAGTGCTGGGACTGCAGGCATGGGCCTCCCGTAATGAGCGCCATAGCGCCGCATCCAGCATCTACCAGCAGTCGTTCGCAGTCCCTCATCCCTCAAGAACAAGAATAGAATTTAATCGACACCACAGACAACGACGCTATCATAGTCCGAGCTCGTCGCGCTTCTATCCATTAAGCTACCCTTCTTAGTTTAAGCATCATTCCTCACCCTTAACTTCAAAAGCATTTATAAAGGAAAGGTTATGCTATGTTACCTTAGTGGCATCGGATTGCAACTGCCTGTACTCGGAGCGCGGCGATACTTTCATCGTCTCCAACGTTTTCTTCTCGAAGCCCGGCGCGCGCCGCTCCGAGAGCGGCGTGTCTTGGATTATATTCGCTATTTCTGGACAAAAAACGATAATTTATAAGATAGTAATTTATATATATTTTAAAAGAAATGTTTCATATGGTGCTCCAAGGTTACCACGCTATAACACAACGTAACGCGCGTTATCACGCTAATTTAAACATGAATAACGCGTGAAATGGCGTTTTTTACGTTAAAGTGCGTCTAGCCGCGTGGTAGCCGTGCTGTCATGACTATTATAGTAGCCATTACCATCTCAGGCCAAAGACGTGGTAAAATCATCCTTGTATCAGGCTGGTAAAACAATGTTATTTGATAATAATGAATAGTATAAAATATGACCTGTCTAAGTGCTTATTTGTAAGCCTACAGAACTTTTCATTATCGATAACCGTATTTAAATATATGCTAGTACTTTTTCGACTTTTACGAACCGGTATTTATAATTGAAGCGTCTACCATCTGTCCTAAATATTATGCAGACAAATAATTTTTAACGCGTTCACTGCCTAGACAGGGAAAATAACAGATTATCTAGTCTAGAGGATAAAACGAGAGTTTTGTCAAGTCGACATCTTACAACCTAAAAAAGGTAAATGCTTCACGTTCGTTTCTTTATTTTTTTTTAAATATTGAAATGAACTATAAATCAAAGTGACCACTATTTCCTAGTTTTATATAAGTTATTTGAATTTTGTGACGTGTCCAAGAGTCCTGGTAAAGCAATCATATTTAAGACGCCGGCCGCCGCCTTACGATGCTCGAGGAGAACATTTCTGCGTGACGTGGGCAATGAAAGTGTTAACAAACCTTGTTGCGAGCGATCAGTGTCCGAAGAAGGCTGCAGAATGTCCGACGTCGGGCTGTGGCCCTTGCTGATCGGCGAGACCGAGGGCGAGACGACCGAGCCTACGTTACTGTTACTGGTATCACCACCTGTGTTGGGACAAAAGAGTTTGCTTATTACACTCTGTAGGAATCTACAAATATTGTCATTTCATAAATGATACCCGCGAACATATTTAAATTTTTCGTCTATTAGTTTAAAAAAAAATTAAGTTGAAAAAGTTGGAGATTACTATGTAGGTACTATCAGTAAAGCATAATCAGAATAATCAATTTATTGGTAAAAAACTAATCTAAGTCACATAATAATTATAAATTAGAGTTAATTAAATAATTAGACAATAATCAAATACTAATTGATTATTAGATTATAATAAATTTATAATAAAGTAATAATAATACTTAAAATTATATTTAATTTTTCGCACATAATAGTCAATACTGTAAAACGCCTCCTCGACGAGCCACGATTTAAGTCTTCGTTTAAAGGAAGATAGACTAGGTGCTGTGAGTACCTGATCCGGCAGGTTGTTATACAACGCGTTGTTATGCACGTGCGTGAGTCTGTCCGACCTCGCCAGTCTGTGGGATATCACAGATAGCTCGCTAGCTCCACGAGTGCCCATACCCACTATAAGATCTAAGATATAAAACAATAAGATATACGAAGAACACGATGTGACGTCACACGGTTTGAGCACGGAATCTCCTATGTCAAAAATAAGGTATAACCCCCCAGGTACCGAAGTTGTTTCGAGCTGTCTTTTGCTTCGATGATACTAATGACGTAACATTTTTTTTGAATTATTTTGTTGAACTGCTTATTTTACAGTAAATGGTTGCAATTTATAGGTAACTTAAACCTAGCAGTTTTCGCATTTGGGCAAGCAATAAGGCAAATATTTCCACCAATATTCTGTAGATTTTGTAACCGTTTGTATACAGAGAAATCCAGGTTTTTTAAGAGTTTTCCGATTCAAAATGATTGAATGATGAACCCCGATTCAAAAACCAATAGTAAATCCTCACCGGTAATATTCTGCGTGTCTAGCGAAGCGGAGCTGCCGGTGAAGTTACTCTGGTACCCGCTGCTGGCATGAGAGCAGTTGGAGTTCAGGAGCTGGTTCAGCGTCATCTATGGAATACAAATACAAAACGTTTCTTTCTCAAATATGTATTACAATGGAGTTGGAGCTCTGTCAGCTGTGTGAACCTAGCAACAGACTGAGATATTCATGTTTTTTTGATCATATTTGATTGTATCGGGTTTGTACCCGATTGTACCGGCAACATTTTCGTTTTTACCCTAAGGGTGTAAAAGTTATGGGGAGGGGGAGGTTTTCAATAGTGGTTTTTGACCTACGAAAGTCATCATCATCATCAGACATAGGCTTCCCCCAATGAGCGCCATAGCGCCCTGTCTTCAGCTTGCCGCATCCAGCATCTACCTGCAGTCTTTCGCAGGTCATCTAGTTGTATTCAGATTTTGTAAAATAATGGTCTTACGTATATACATAGTTATTGTATTGTATTTTGGTAATGGTAAAATGCTGCGAGCGACGATGCCATGAATCCAAGCCAGGAATTTACGTATTGTATTGTATTCTCTTTCAATTAACAGGAATAAGAAAAAGCTTTGACATATTCTATAGTCAAGTCAGCAATAAAACAAAAGAAGAAAATTATCTTCTGATCTTCCTTTCGTAAGGAGGTTTCATGCACGGATTTAAGAAACGTCATCGATAGAGTCTGTGCAAAAAGAGAACCGTCGTCGTCGGTCGTCGTCTCGTCGTAGCGTACCGGAGAACTAACATTTTATTTAACGCAACAAAAGTAGTGAATTGGCACACGCGCGACCTCAATTCCTAAGACGCTTGTCTTTTTATACAGACTCTAGTAAAAGCATAATATTATGGTACAAGCTTGAAGGTGGCTTGTACGGAGAAGTTTTTTTTAATGCTAAATGTAAGAAAAAAAAACACATTTTCCAAAGCATTAAGAGATTTATTTAAACCAAACGACACTACGACGATAAATCAGTCCAATATATTTTACATCGATCACAAACAAGCTTACCTTTGTCAAAAAGCGTTTAATTTTTCATCTCATTTTTCATCAATGTATTATTGAATAAAGAAGTATTCATTTATTCATTTTTAGAAGTATTACCATGGCTTGTACAATCTTAAAGGGCAGGGAGTTTTAGAAGAGTTCACGCTTGGTTTTATAGTCAGGCCGCTGCTGGACGCGCCGCCGCTGGGCAGCGCGCTGTTAACACTTTGACTGCGATTTTTATTCGACGACTGCGATCTTTTTTTTAACTTAAAAAATTCGTGCTGCCGCTCTACAGCGGTTGTGTTGCGCCGCACATGCGTTTCGTTCGACAAATATTACGGCTGTGCTGAGTCACAAAGATCTGTTTTTTCTCAGCCGCTGCGCTAGTGTGGATTTACGCATATTAGTCACTTGTAGAAAACACATACCGTGTGATTTCAGCAGTCAAAGTGTTAACGTTTACTGAACGGCGCTACACAAGCGCGCGACTTTGAAACGCAACTACTGCCCCCATACATCTCCGAACGCTCCATCGGCGCTGCCAAAACGCTTAACAATAAAACCAGCCTAAAACTTGTTGCCTTCTGTTTAGTGACTAAGTATGTTCATTTTATTTCTAAGGGCTGTGGATTTTGCTAAACTTACCGGGCGTCCTTCCGAGTGCAGCTGCGTGTACTGAGGCTGCATCATCATCTGCTGCGCCATGTCGGCGCCGGTCGTCAATGCTGAACAAATAAATAAATATATCGTTTATTGGTACAGGACATGGAAGTCAAAGTCACAGTTTTTTTTTTATTGCAAGCATGTTATACATTCAAAGGATCTTATAAATAACAAGGTTATTTCAAACATGCACCCTGCTATCCTGCTAGGGCCCGGCAATATAGGTATAGGTATTAGTTATATTATAATATGCTAGGTGACTGGGAACAGAAACAGTTTTCAAAAACAATGTCATCCGCAGTAAATATTTTTAAACCTACGCGATCTGAACACATAATTATAAGTATTGATACAAAGGGTATTTATCGCGTTTATTTAACGAATTAAGTTTTTTTTTAGGTAAATAAACGCGATAAATACCCGTTGTATCAATACTTACATATAATCATCTGCAGTAGTTTAACTCTGTTCCGCAGAATCACAACACCCTCCTTACAAACCAGTACGATTAATAGCACTATTGAATATACTGTAATACTTAAAGTCTCATCATCATCATCAGCCTATATTAGTCCACTGCTGGACATAGGCCTCCCCCAATGAGCGCCATAGCGCCCTGTCTTCGGGTTGACGTTCATCCAGCATCTATCTGCAGTCTTTCGCAGGTCGTCATCCCACCTGGTCGGAGGGCGTCCTACACTACGTTTACCTAGTCGTGGTCTCCACTCAAGAACACGTTTGCCCCAGCGGCCGTCGGTTCTTCGCGAGATATGGCCGGCCCACTGCCACTTCAGCTTGCTAATTCTGAGAGCTATGTCGATAACTTTAGTTCTCTGTCGGATGTATTCGTTGCGAATCCTCTCCTTCAGAGTATCCTATTCTTTCAGATACTTCAAGTCTAACCTAGTCTAATAAAGTTATTCTAAAGCTAGTGTGAACCATGGTGAGAAAAACCTCCTGCGTCGCAGGCGGACCTTCGCCCCCCGCGCCACACAGGTCGTCTGTTTAATCAAGCTCTAACGTATATACTAGTGGATACTTACGGTTCCAAGAGCCTCCCTGGTTCTTGTACATAACAGAGTTAGGGTTCGGCACCGCCATGGTGGGGTAGTGGAACTGGCCAGGTCTCGGCTGCGGTGACGGGATCAGCCACGCGTTCGGGAACACGGGCGGAGTCAGCGCGACGGGGGACAGCGGGCTGGGGTAACCTCCTGGGGATTCATTGAAATTATTGAGGAGAAGATCGAAAGCCATCAATTCGATTTAGATAAGCAAACAAACATGTAGAGTAGACACTTTAGTGATATATAAATGTAACTACCTACTACTACATTGTTCTTTACTTCTTCTACTACTGATAGTAGACAAAAAAATTAAGTGAACAGAAAATAAAATCGGATTATTTCTCATTAGATAATAATTTAAAATATAAAATTTGACTTATCTAAGTGTTTAAAAAACACGTATAATTAGAAAGAACACTAACTTACGTGTTCGTCTCCCGAGCCAGCCTAGCCTGCACGTGGTACTGCTAGATAACAAACTAGGCTCTGGTGAAAATATCAACCCATATTCATTATCTCATTAATTTTACGATTATTTTCTATAACTTGACTGACACTGGCAGAAAAGTGTCCAACGAGACACAGTTGCCATTAATAAAAAATCAAGACCATATTTCTTGCAATAATTGAATTAAAATGTGTAGGAATAGGAACCCACCTGGTGTCGGCGGGTTATGCCCAAACATGGGGCTGCCCATCTCGAAGTTGACGTAAGGGGAGCAGGGAGAGTTGCCGATGTTACTAGCGTGGGAGGGAGAGAATGGGTTGAACGCGCCGAAGGTTGGGCCGGTGCCGGTGATGGCGGGTATGTTGTACGACTCTGGCACTTCAGCGGTTATCACTGACTCCTTGCCGCCTAGGAGCTCGCGGCGGGCCTCGTAGATGTCACCTGGGGGAGTTTTAATATAAATAAAGATAGGTACATTTATTTGGCCAATAATAACATAATACTAACACAAAAAATAATAGTAGGTACTACACAGTAACTACAAAGTACATTGAAAAATAAATAAAATAGACCTACAGAGAAACAATAAATAGCTACTGTGCTAGCCTGTGGCCAAAATGGGTTAAACTCAGCTCTGTGCGCTGTAAACAATTTCGGACATATCAAACAGTATCTAGCCTTAAGCTAAGCAGAGCTTATGTTATGGGTATTAGATGACGGATTTACTTAATAGTATATGCAGCTTGCGTTATGTAGAGTATGAACTAGACTGATATACTATTAAGTAAATCTTTCATCTAGTACCCATAACACAAGCTCTACTTAGCCTGGGGCTATACCTGGGACATAGGCCCCGAATGACCGCCATAGCGCAACTTACCAGCGCACCTCTCGATCCCTTTGATGACGATGGACACGATCCCCTGCTTGGGCTTGCGGCGGATGTTGATGTACACGTTGTACTTCTGCATCAGGGCGGCGGCTGCGTCATTTTCTATACGACAGGACTCTTCAGCGACGTCGAAGATTACCACTAGTGGTAGGCTGCCCTGTTCATGAAAATGGAATTAGTTTGAACACTTCTCTTTAATTATTTATTGTACACACACACGTAAAAATAACTTAATTAAATAGGATATGTACGTACATAGGCAGTTTCTTTTAGGATGAACGTAGTTTCGAAAATATTTCGGGAGGTATGAGAATTCGGGGAGCCGAAGTAACGAAGGTAAGTACGATTATTATACTTACGCAATTAGGTATATTAACTAAGACAGATTCGTCAATTGCAATGCATACCTACGACCGACGACAATAGAGAACTTGCGCAGTAATTTCAAGAAAATGTGTTCACACACATTCTTGGAAGGAAGTTACTCACACAAAATGACGTGACCTTGCTTAGCTCTACGCTCTTCGATTTTATGCACACCAATAATTGTTTATTGTAAACAATCATAAATGTTATATTACAACAATGAACAGCTTAGTCGCATTATGCACATAATCAAAAATCACAAAAAAGACACAAAAAGATAATACTTAGGTGTAATACAAATTCGCACACTCGGCGCGGCGATCAAAGAATTTAAGCGAGGCAGAGTCGTGCTGAAAGCAAGTGGTAGAGGCAACTTAGCCGATTTCGCTAAATTGTTTCTATTGTAAAAGTATTCATTCTACTAAAAACAAAACGCGCAACCAACTGCTTCCGTGCTGGTAGACACGTCAGTCAGCTCATTACATTAGAGTAGTCTATTTCTGCCACTGCTGGATATAGATCTCTCCTTATTTTTAATCTAATTTATCGATGTAATTAGAACGGTCCTAGTCCAATTATGTAATAAATATAATTAAGTACAGAAGGATAATATTAAATTTAGTTAGATTAGGAAAGTAGGTAAACACAAACAAGCTTAATCAAATTATCACAAAAAATATAGATAGACTTATAATTATGTCTTACTTTTATATCCATTATCAGACTATTTTATTTAAAAAAAACATAAGCCTATGCGAGATAGTGGACTACCAGCGCTATGGCGTTCATTAGACTCCTGGTGCCACGACACAGTGGTGGCCTTTCCGGATACCGACATAATTTGCGGACGAATGAAGAATTATGTGTTCAGATCGCGTAAGTTTAAAAATATTTAAAAGTAAGACTCACAACCAACTGCTGCCTTGCCGCGTATACGTCGTTGATCTGTCCTGTGATCGTGACGCAGGACTTGCGGATCACGGGGATGTTGGGGTCCTCAGCGTCCGGGAACATTATCTGCGTCTTGGTGCCTTTCATTATCACCTGATAAAATATAGGTTTACATTTAAAGAATATATTTTTCTCGCAAAGAACCGACGGCCGCTGGGGCAAACGCGTTCTTGAGTGGAGACCACGACTCGGTCAACGTAGTAGGACGCCCTCCGACCAGGTGGGATGACGACCTGCGAAAGACTGCAG
The DNA here is from genome assembly GCA_947044415.1 of Eupithecia dodoneata. Taxonomy (NCBI): domain Eukaryota; kingdom Metazoa; phylum Arthropoda; class Insecta; order Lepidoptera; family Geometridae; genus Eupithecia; species Eupithecia dodoneata. Next base: position 10,658,409 of record OX345672.1, on the reverse strand, counting down.
GTAGATGCTGGATGCGGCAAGTTGAAGACAGGCCGCTATGGCGCTCATTGGGGGAGGCCTATGTCCAGCAGGACTATCATAGGCTGATGATGACGATGATATATTTTTATTCTCAAAAAAGCAAGTTCAGTTTTGAAGGTATATATAAAATTAAATGTTAATTATCCTTATAAAATCACGTTTAAAAAGAATAAAACCGGCCTAGTGCGAGTTGGACTTGAGCAAGAAGGGTTCAGTACCACTATTCTATAAAAACGAGCAAAAAAATCACTATTGTATGGGAGCCCCCTTCAATATTTATTTTATTCTGCTTTTTAGTATTTGTTGTTATAGCGGCAGCATTTGTCTTAATAATAAGGTCCCGTTTTACCCTTTGGGTACGGAAGCCTAAAAGAGAAGGTGAAAGACATTTATGTATGTTTCGAGTTTCACGGGGCTTTTTGTAAGAGACACATACATACAAAATAAACCTCCTGTTTTGAAATCGTTTAAAAATTATGGCGTTCGCATCAGTTTGGGGAAATCAAGAGTTGGGGAAACTGTGAGTTGAGTATGTAGTATGTAGTACCTTAAGTTGTTCCCCGCCGCGACCGGCGACCTGGTCGTGATGCATCGGGGATATCTCCAGCGACATCTGCACTTGAGTTTGACTCTGTGAGGACACAAGAATATTATAATCGAGAAGCGACAACACGTTACATTACGCTCCGGCAGTACCCGGCTTAAATTCGACGAATTACATTATGTATTTTAAAAATTAGGACTCTGGGCGAAAGCTGCCGCCTCTGTTTTAAATTAGCAAAAACCGCGTTAGCTTCCAATTCGTGTATACGTTTTTCACAAATCTGTATTAGATTTAAGTTTTACGAATAAAGAATTATCATAATATTCGCTTTTTAAAGCCTACTGCCAGGGTTTCTACACCGGGAACCTATGGATCAGCTACACCAAAAAGGCGTTGAGACCCTACGTGTACAGTACAACAATGTATTTAGGATGATATTGGGACTGCCTCGATTTTGCAGTGCATCGGGAATGTTTGCGGAATATCAGACGGATGATGGCTTTGCTGCCATCCTCCGTAAAAAGACCGCATCCCTGATGCGCAGGGTACGCGACAGCCCCAACACCATCCTAAAAACTATATCAGGTAGAATCCCCTCTCCCTGTGGAAATGTTTCATGGGGAGAGTGATTTAATTTATAGTATTAGGTATAACTAACCCCAGTAATAATTTCTTAATGTTTAATTTGACTAACAAATTATGGATCTAGTTATCTGAAATAAAATCATTTTATTTTTAATTTATTTTTATAATATACCAAGGCAGAGCTGCAAAGACGAACGTGAAGCTCGAACAATGAAAACATTTGGTAGTAACAAGCTACGAATGCCATTTTCTTATTGTACGGTTCACGTACAACACACATGTTATGTAAAACTATTTCGACTGACACTGCATCAGTGACTGACCTACCACATTTTCAGTTAAGCCTTTAGAGCGGATGGGTATCTTTCATAAACTTTTATACTTTTCACAGTATATATAGGTAACTACGATTGATTTACTCGGTGGTTTCATTCAAACTATCTAACTACAGCTTTGGGCTCGTAAACTTAACATCCATCACATGTGCCTAGAACTTCTAGAATACTGGTCTATGGTTGTTCCTAGTGGATCCTAGGTAAAATATGTAACATACCGCTAGATTCCCGCACATGTAGTCCATGAGCAGCGCCGTGGCCTCCATGGTGGCCTGCACCTCCCACTGCACCCCCTTCACCACCAGCAGGTTCGCGTGCAGCTTTGGACGGTTACGCAGCATTACCTATAACATACATAGGGTGATCCAAAAGTAATGATAATCGGATATTTCTAATGATCCTAAACATTTTAAAATCATCTGGTAGCTTGCTTACATCTTCACTAGTTACGGGTAAAAAAACCATATGATTACGTCACCCACGGTAGCTATACATTCCTTTGAGTACGAATAGTCGGCGCGAATAACATAATACATTAGTACCAAAGACATACACGCCGACTTGGTAGAAACATTGGGGGACTCTGCTGCTCCATATTCTACAGTTGTACGCTGTTTAACTTAGGCAGAATATCCACGGAAGATGAGCATCGTTAACGGACGGCCATCCGTCCCACACTGGAGACAATGTGAAAAAAGTCGAAGATTTGTGTTAACTGACCGAAGAGTGACTATCAGACATTAAGTTGAAGTCACAGGGATCTCATAGGGCAGCATTCAGAGGATCCTAATCAATAGATTTCTTTCCGGCCCTGGTGGGGGCACAGAGGGGCCTCGAGGCTTGGCCTCATTACCCCGGCGTCAACTCGAGAGGTGACGACTCCTCGGCCCTTGGGTTAGTGGGAATTTCTTTTTTTTCCCCCTTCTCATCTCTTTGGCTGCATCATCAGAGGATCCTAGGCGACGAACTTCACGCACGTTTGTGCACGCACATGCCAACTTGGCATGTTGTTTCCCAGAATGTTAACCGACAAACAAACAAAAGAATCGAGTCGACATTTTGAGACAATCTTGAAAATTACCAAGATGACTCAGACCGATTTTTGTTTATCTATACCAGAGGTTCTCAGACCTTTTTTCCTCATAGACCACTTTCAAAATTTTGCTGGTTTCGGTGGACCCCCTGCAGCTACATTTCTACCATATTCCCAAAATTCGACAAAAAATGTGAAGTTTAGATCTAACTATGGGAATTGCGTTGCAGCCGAGTTCTAACCACGAATTAATAGTTTTCGAAAAAAGTGAGAATTGATTGGTTAATTAATTAATTGATTGCGCTGTAAGTGGATGTCAAAAAAGTAAAGTTGGCCAAAGGCAAAAGTAACAGTCGCCGAGCTTCCTAAAATATTATCTGCCTACATTGATAGGTGAAGTCAAGCTAACATTTTAGTACTTCACTATCGATAGCAGATACATTTTCGTGGACCCCCCCGCTTACGAATTGTGAACCCCGTGGACCCCTGGGGGTCCACCTGGACCACTTTGGGAACTACTGATCTATACTAATATTATAAAGAGGAAAGGTTTGATTTTTTGTTTGTTTGTAATGAATAGGCTCCGAAACTACTGGACCGATTTCCTATATACCGATCTACTCGACTACGATTCGAATAATTCTTTCACGGTTGGGAAGCTACACTATCCCCGGTAAACATAGGCTATAATATATTTTCAAAAAAGTTCCGGGATCCGTACTAAAACCGTGCGAAGCCAGGAAGGTCCGCTAGTTATTTATATTTATCTTAGCGCATTGTCTATGAAAGTTGGGCGTTCAGCTAAAGCCCTATAGTTTATCTTTATTGTAACTGACCTGTACATTATACTGGTCCTGTATCTGCAGCACGTACGGTGAAGTGATGTCCGGCAGCGGCTGGGAGGACGCCACGATGGGCAGCTCAAAGCTAAACACCAGAGGGGTTAGCGCCTGCAAGAAAGAATAAAAAAATAAATAAAATAAAATTCCTTTATTTCGGACTACTACGATCCTTAATTTGTTAGTAATGATCTTATAATAAATGTTAGTAATTCTTACGTAGGTACTAAAATTAAATTAAATTGAAAAGAAACATTACATTGAAAATATAGAATTGAATTCTAATGGTGGACTTGTCTCATTTTCATTTGCAAAAATAATCACACAAAACACGAAGCCACGGGCAGAAACTAGAGATAATATTAAATAATAAATAAGTATGTAAATGTATGTGTTTCTAGGTACATATGTATTTTGTTTTTGTAGGGAAAAGCTACTTGAGTTGAATATACTTTTTGGTTTTTCCATCTTTAGATATCATCATACCTATGAACTATTTGAACGCCCTATGAAATTAAAAAGTTACAGAACGAGATAGGCTGTTTGTTTTATTATGTTTTTTTAAAACTGTACTTATAATTTTAGAGTAAAGCGAGCGCCGCGCCGTAGTTATTTCATTCTCTTTGGCGAGCGCCTGATTTCAACTGACGGACACGATAAAAGGTTGCTGTCAGATTTTGAAGAACCCCATTTGTCGCAGGATTCCCAAGCATCTCCGTTTCTAGTTTTCTGATTAACCTGCCACCTGTAAGTTACAAGTCCGAGATCGGCCGCAGACTGCAACAGGCGACATTGCGGCTAGCGGTTGCGGTTGACCGCAGTGCTGCCTTTGGTCGCGGTTGCTCCTATTGCCAAGCACGGCGCGACACCAATGGTGCTGAAGTCTGCGGTCGCTGCGCACCGCGACCGCAGGCCGCAATGTTGCCGCGCTTGGAATCAATTTCATACAGATGCATAGAAACAAGTAGCTCGCTTGCAGCCTGCAGCTGCAGTTTGCGGCCTGCGGTCCATCTTGGAATTGCACTGTAATGCTGTAATTTTTTTGAATGTCGATAGTCAAGCCCACCATTTCATTTATGTAAGTGAAGGTGCATCCTTACCCTAACTCTGGCTCTCGCCCGCTCCACCCTCTCCATATCCCCCGCGATGGAGACCTGGTTACTCTTCTCCAAGGTGCTGGTCCGGTTCGAGTCCGGGAAGTGGATGTGGCAGCCAGTCTCCTCCATCACACGCTTGATTGTCAATCCTCCCTGGGAGTCAAATTCAACATTAAGATAGAAATCCAGCGTCAGCCTGGAAATCAGCACAGTCGTTACAGTCCTTGGGCGGCAGCGACATTAAGCTGAGGCTGGACCTAATTAGCGCGCTCTGAGGACAGGCTAAGTTCTTTAAATTTATTTTTTTGTTTATCTTCTAGTTTTATTGTGACAATTTATTTTATTTTGCTTAATGTGTCTTAGCCGCTAGCCGCAATGTCGGCTAGAGGCTGCGGTTGCCCGCAGTGCTGCCTGCGGACAGGTGACACTACCTAATCATCATTACAGCACTAAACTGCGGGTAGGTATCCAACTATTGCGTGGCATTGATGGGCTTGTATGACCCATTATCGAGCATGTAGGTTGTAATTACTATTGTCCAATTTGTAAACATAATCACTGACACACTTCTCATGATGCATCATAAATGTGAAAGGCTATAACATTGTGTTGCTGATCGATCGTAGGCGACGTAGGTCGAGGTTGACTGAGACCCATTGCCCCCTGCTACTTTTGTTTGCTAATTCTTAGGGCTATGTCGTAAACTAAAATTGTAACTTGGTTGGTTTTGGTTCTCTGTCGGATGTATTCGTTACGAATCCTATCCTTCAGAGACTCACTATCACTTAATACTTATAATAAATAATGCTGGACCATCCACATAGCATCATCTAGCTCCAAGCTAAGCAGAGCTTCTGTTATGGGCATAAGATGACTGATATACTGAATACATTCCATTACATAGATATGGCGCATGAAACTGGCGCTGGAAATATTGGAAGTCAAAAATCTAATCATGGTAAATATCCAGTTTTAAATGACTTTAGTGTTAATAACCATAATAGTTTCAAAAGTTTTATTTTTTATTATGCTTAGAAAACGACCAGAACACCCGAAACAAATATTTGCAGATCGTTCAAACATTTGTCCCGAGGCGGGAATCAAACCCGCAACCCCTTGAGTAGCAGGCGGACCTTTGCCCACCGCGCCACAGAGTTCGTCAGATAAAAAGTAGCTTATGTCATTCCTCAGGCTCCTAGAGATAAAATGTCTCAATTCAAAATGTTTTATTTCTTTAGGCTTACAAAAGAAGCACTTGACAAGTCAAACAGACAGGGTAGGTATTAGGATAGGTACAAATCACTCACCTTTCCGATGATGTGAGAATGATCCGTGTAGCTTACGTCGATCTTCATCGTAACTCGATTACTCTGTAACAATCGGACCTTGTTAGTGTCAAGGAATAAAAGAAACAGCTAAATCGGCCAGCGTTATAATTTACCTAACATCATAGTTATTTGGATTCGTATTCTACGAAAAACGCTTGAAACTATTTTAGTTGGATTGGTAAATTGTTTAGCTTATTTTTTGAGCTGACTGTAAAGCTAGTGTGGTCATTGTCAGCCTAGCTTTTCATTAGAAATCTAAAAACGTTTAGTAAAATTCTGTTCGTAAGATATTTTTTTCTCAATACGCTCATGTCGGCGGTTATTCTAGCTGGCTAAGTACTTTAGGTACAAAGGTTCCATATATAAAACACTTACCCGAGTATCCAGCAATTGCATAATCTTCTCTCTCGCCATCTTCACATCATCAAGTCGTCCAGCGACTCTGACATGAGGATCTGTGCCAAAGACGACGGCAAATTATTTAATGAATTCCAACAGTGATTTACTTACTTACCGATTAAATAATAATTTGAACTTATTAGTACGTTAGCACTACAATCACATAAAATCTCCAAGTTCAACCCACTATTTTTGCAATCAGAACGTAAAAACGATATTTAGAAAACTTCTATAGGCACCTGAATGAAAATATCTAGTAAAATGGTTTTTTGTACCTTGGGAAAATTCATAGAACATATTACACCGTATTTCTTTGATAACATCGTATAAAACATCATTATTTTCTGTAAAAACCATTATAACTTCATTGAGAACACTTTAAAAAAATACGATTTATTTTTATGAGCGCTATCTAACGGACACGCGTCCCAAATAATACAAAATTTCATAAAACGCGCCAGGACGGCGCCGTTGCCCCAGACACCTTGGCGCCATGCAATAACCATCCCGCCAAAACAAGTATAAACCAACCGGATATGACTGAAACAAACTTTTTGTAAATTTTTTGAAGATGACAGATAGAGAAACGTTTTTTTAATTTACATAATAATTTAGTGTCTTTCGATCTACAAGTGGGTATCACTTTATATCCTGTGCGCTACGAAAAAGACATACCTTTTTTTGAACGTGCTCCAATCTTTAGACGTGCGGGCCAGTTTATCAAAGTATTTGTTTCTGTCATTACCTGAAATAAATAAATAACAAGACCGGTCAAGTGTGCGTTTCTGAGTAAGTAATTAAAGTAGGTACGTGTTTACTTACCCGGTGAAAGAATGCTTGCGCAGTTTGAGCTTCTTCCAAGTTTTCTGAAATATACACAAAATGGTTGGTATCTGGGTTGTAGGTAGGTAGTAGGATAGGGAAACATTTTAGCGTAAAAGCTAATAAAAATGTTAAATAATAAATTAAAACTATAGTAGTTGCAAAGTAAGTTATTGCAAAGAACTGTCTAGAAATTGTACTAAGTTTCCAAGCTACTAAAGCATTTCTAAAACAAATGTGAAATATGCCCAAAGCTTCCTTTGTCCTCAAAGGAAGCTTTGGGCATATTTCAAGGGGAAATTAAACATGTTTTTTTTTAATACCACATATTATTATTAAGAATGATAATAATTCATCATTAAAATGATACCAAATTTATAAAAATAATAAGGAACAGAAGATTTAGTTTTAATTTTATTTGTATTTACGCAAAAAACCAATAGAAATATATATTTTTTTTAAAGAACCCATAAATGGCAAACGTATATGATTGACTAGTATAGGTAGGTACATACCAGCAAGCATTCCTTCTAAACGGCGTCTATCAACGCGAAATCTTTCTTGGTACACATCATCAGCACTGTTTAGCCCGAGAATCACTGCTAATTTCTGTAAGTCTTCTGCTGACGTCACAGAGTTGCTTGTCCCACTCTCGGAAGCCTACAAAATAAAATAATATAAACTTACTTACATATATTTGAATAATGTATCTAGATAGTACTTATGTAGAAAAAAAATTATGATGTGCTATAATAAAATCAACTAAGATACATAGATAGGCTAAATTAGAATTAGTACAGCATAGATCGAAGTAAGCTGTTGTCGATTTATGCTGTTTCAAAATGGCGTATGGCCCACGCTTTTTTCTAGAATGCGAGATATTTAACAAGTTTCTTTGTAAAATTATGGTTTGCAAGGCAATATTTGAATAAATATGCAATATAAATAAAACAATAATATGCAAACGTACCTACTTAAGCACTCAAAACTTACCTCACTCATTGCATCTTTTTCTACATTGCCTTTGAATCCAGTTAAATGTGTTTTAACAGTTAAAAAGTTATTAGAAGCCATCGTGTTTTATATAAATTAATTAAATAGTCAACATAAATAATTAGTTACAATAAATAATCAAAAAATAAAATAGATTTCCCGAAAACACATATAAACGAACTGACGTCCTTGTACCAAATGAAAGAATTCTTTCTTTGTGCCTGGCCGTCTCGTCACAAAAGCTTGTTGAACCATTTTTAATGAGGGTAGATTCTAGAGAAGTGTGACATTGCCGGCTGATTATCGTTAAACCTACCCTAATTTTTATGTAGCACTATGGATGAGATCTTTCTGTAACAGTGTTTGTTCTGTACAATTTACAAAACTTCACCGTTCTATCTAAATATACGTAAAATAAATAAAATCTACCCTTGAAATTTCATTCATCATGTCAATCATGATTGCTCTAATTATGTTTCAGAACGATAAGCTCACGAAAACAGATTTTTGTCCAATGAAATAACGCCCTGCTACCGGAAGTCACGTTAAATAATCTTTTTGACCTCCCCGTGTAAATGTTAATTGTTAACCAATTTCGTTCATCAGTCGCAAGGGGGCGCTGGCTGCTTATTTTATTGTTTTTTCGAGATTTTTAATCGACTCCGTAGTCAGATTTTCTGCATCTCGCTAGTGCGCCAAGGGCACCCCAATTCCTGAGGTCGACGACGCGACGGAGCAAACCCAAGAAGCCAAGCTAAGCACCGCGCCGCTTGTCGTAACGACGACGACGACGCGCCGACAACGTCACGTCGATTTCATGGTGGGGTGGCTTGATCGCTCGTTGATTGGCTGGTTGGATCAAGCGCTCAGACTCGCTCACTCACACGGACGGACGGACGGACGGACAGTCGGGTTTCTGCAATCGTATGCGGTAGTTGTGCGTCCTGGCTCCGCTTAAATTGTATCGTATTATTTCTGTTTCAAGCAAACCAAGTCGTATCTGTAAAAATAGTTGATAGTGTTAGGTAGTGTAGAAAATAAGTAGTTAAAGTGTTTAAATTATTTTAGTAGTTACCAAATATAAGGTGAGTTACTAAATCAGAATTTTAAATATACGTTCATGTACAAGATTTGTTTTATAGTTGAATGTTGTTTTCAGAAAGTTAAAAACGAATACATACATGCAGCTTTTTATTTAGGAAGTAAAATGTTGCCATACCTTCAATTCAATAGCTAGAAACCATTCCGGCAAACAGCTGTTCTTTTGTTGCCAACTGCCTTACCGTTTGCGCATGTTGCCGAAACTTTAGGGAATTGTTTGACCCCAAAACCGTATCCCTACCTAACACGTGGTTTTGGCCGGTTTTTGCTGATGCTTTTGTTCGTCCAGTGTATACCTTACCTAACTCTAATTTACACTTTCTTTAAAAAAAATAGGAATGAGTAGGTACATAGGTACATAAGCAATCTTTGAAACAACAAACTCGACTGTAATGACATGTAAATTAATTTGACCAATAAATTGTATTTTTGTATTTCTTTTTCTCGTTCGATTCTTAAATCTCTTTCACTGTTAGGTAGTAGTAGCTAAGTATGTATGTAATAATAATAACAAATCTATTGACTGAATAATTCTTTGTTATTTACAAGTTCATTCTTTTTCACCCGATAAGAGAAGCCACGGGCAAAACCTAGTTTTTAAGACAGGTTTTTATTTAATAGTGAAATATGGCCACGGTCATTGACCTCGTATTTCTTCACTAACCCCTAATAAAAAATGCAATTTGTTTTTTTATTCAATTCAATCGAACACGTGACTCTATAGAATAGTAGAGACATGAAAAACTATACCTATAGGAACAAAAAAAACTCAAAGATAAGCTTTTACCTAGGAACCTATAACCTACCTAGTTTTCCGGTCATAAAGAACTTACATAAGTTAATAACTTATAGGTAGGTACTTAACGGTCACAATTGCATAGGTAAATAATATAGCTACCTACCTATTTGTCTGTCTAGGAACCTACTTTACCTATCGCCTCACGTAAGAACACTACCGTACTTGTGTAGGTACCTACCTATGTACTTACTAGGTATTGTTTAATCTTCCCACGCTTTGCCCATTATAAATATTCTGCAGCATTAGTACCTAAAGCTAGATACTTAGCCTACCTATTATACAAGTCACAACCATACTTTAAAATGGGCCGCCCATAGCTCGCGAAGAACCGACAACCGCGCTGGGGTAAAGTTGTTCTTGAGAGGAGACCACGACTTGGTAAACGTAGTATCCATCCGACCAGGTAGGATTAAGACCTGCGAAAGACTGCAGGGAGATGCTGGATGCGTTAAGTTGAAGACAGGCCGCTCATTAGGGAGGGAGGCATATGTCCAGCAATGGACTATAGGCTGATGATGATTAAAAAAAAAGGTACCTAGCACCACACTTTTATTATTAACAAGCGGACCCGACAGACGTTGTCCTGTCTTAACTATGAATATTGATTTCGAATTGGTTACATTCTCTTTGACGATATTTGCAGCACGCATTCTGTCAATGTTATGTCAAACGCCATAAGGCTACATCAAATAAGTTTGAACTGTAAAAGCGCTATGGTTACATTAGAAATAATTTAATATATGGTGGTTAAGTATTCTTAAATTTTCTATTTTTCCGCGCAATTTTCTTAATTTTTTCTTTCATAAGAACCTCCTGACAATAACAAACACAACAAAAAAGAATAAGCGAAATCCTGATGCCGTGACCAAGGGAAATAGGGAGATTACAGATTAGGTAATGTAACCTACTTGGTAACACTACCTAAACTGTCTGTGCCTGAATTAGTCAGAAAAGAACTTTATTTACCTGTTATAAATAACTACATAATTGACGAATGACGTTAAATCCAACTCGTGAACTAGGTATGCTAATCGTTATTTCAAAAGACGTGACACCTAAATCGCTTCGCTAATTTGTTATGATAACGTTGCTGAAATAACGCCCACATTTGTTATCCATAAAACTTTTAAACATTCCCAAAAATATGGCAAGTTTTTTTCCTGTCACATTTTCCAAACGATAGGTTGCGAATTGGTATTGCTTGTTTTCTATAGAAATAATACACCATTACGTCATGTCGTGGGTACTGGGTACACAAGTCGTACATATAAAATCTACAATTACTCGCCTTCTAAAACATATCTTGCGAATTCGCGTATCTCTGCGCATGTGGTGAGCTATTCTAACTATTTGCGCTATCTAAGTGTAAGTTGTTTGTTTTGTTTTTTGCTCTATGTAATTCAATACGTGCATAATTAATAACGAAAAACTAAATAACAAGTTTTCTATATTAATGAAGTAAAAATAACTAATCATTATTGTTTTTTTGGGGGAAAAAATCTCGCAAAAGTTTTTTGAGTTTATGTTAGTTAATGTGCTTTTATTTTTATTTTTTAATAAGTAAATGCTTTTTATTATTAAAAAATACAAAATGTCCAGCTTAATTTATTATAATTCAAATACTAAAACAGTTTTCATAACCAGTTTTTCATATTCTCGATAAAATATAAATTCTTAAAGTATTTTCTCGATACATTTTACGACTGCCATATATTAATGCCTTCATCTTAGTTCACTTTACCTGAAATAGGATTGTATTTTTCATTAGGTACTCAGTCAACTGTAAAAAGCAGCGGCGCCGCCGCCTTCGTCGTCAACTCGATCCGTTACAGTCTGGCGCCATCTGATGGCAACAAAATGTCTCGACAATTAACGGGTTGTTTAATTATTTTGGCTACATGTTCAAATAAAGTTTAATAAGATGCATAAAAAATGCTCTTAAATGAAGAGAAGCATAACAGCGGTTTTGTACCTGCATTATTAAAGACATTCTCAAACTATCAATAAAATATAATAAATTTACTTCTTTATGTGGCACAAAGATGCAGCACATAAAATGGTTATGAACACTAAATCTTTGAATAGGATATTTACGACGATTACTTAGTTGTGTTTTGTGTTATTCTTATATTTAAACACTGTTGCTCTGAAAACAGCACCAATTATGGTAAATATCTCGTTATAAAATGATTTTAAAATGCTGTCAGTCTGTTTGATACCTATCAAAGGGTTTCATCATCATCATCATCATCATCAGCCTATAGCAGTTCTCTGCTGGACATAGGTCTCCCCCAATGAGCGTTATAGCGCCCTGTCTTCAGCTTGCCGCATCCAGCATCTACCTGCAGTCTTTCGCAGGTCGTCATCCCACCTGGTTGGAGGGCGTCCTACACTACGTTTATCGAGTCGTGGTCTCCACTCAAGAACACGTTTGCCCCAGCAGCCGTCGATTCTTCGCGAGATATGGCCGGCCCACTGCCACTTGCTAATTCTTTGAGCTATGTCGATAACCTTGGTTCTCCGTCGGATGCATTCTTTTCTTTTTCTTGCCTTTCCTTCAGAGAAACTCGGAGAATAAAAATAAAGGGTAAATAATAAAGGGTTTCATAGGAACGGATATTATAAAACTTGAAAAGTGAATCATCTCAAAAAATTGCAGAATTGAACATTCATTGATATACCTTACTTGAAGTCTTATTTTAATTTGTGCTCGAAATTATTCACTCTATTTGTTTCTGTAATACTTTCCCAATGTCAATATGTTTGATGAAGTCATCAACTGTCATTTTTTCTAGTTACTACCTACTTATATGCAAATATTGGCCTTCTACCTGCATATTTTTTATCGCTGTTAATATCTCCCAGCCTAGTTTAGTTAGGTATACAACTTTCTCGCCTGTCTTACTTACTGTTTCAGTTGATTTAAATCGAATGTCAATGATAGACATATTAGATTTAATCTGACACAAATTCGACAAGTAAAATGCGTTCTGCATTTTTTTTTTTCATGAACAAACATACCAAACTGTGTTACTAGGTAAGTTTAGAAATACTTGTCCAACTAATTGATTATTCGTTTTCTTTCTTTTCAGAATAAATCATTCCAAAGGCGTGCAGCATGGCTAAAACAGAAAAATCGTTCCCTAGAAACTTTACAGGTACGTTAACTGAATATTTGTTGTTTTGTTTTTTCTTATTAATTTTTATGTTCACAAAAATTTTGATGTAACAAAGGTAACGGTGACGCATAGTTGGCAACCTTATCCAATAGCGAAATGACGCAGAGCAACAGACATTTTGGCGCGATTCCATTTTCAAAATAGAATCAATCGACTTAGGTTCCGTTTTGATTATATATTCTATGCTTCCGGTTAAAAAGTCAAATGCTTGCAAAATTTAGTAAGGGTTTGTTTTTTGTAGAGTTGTGAAAATAAGTGCTAATAATCGTTAAATGACAGTTGTTTAATAGCGTTTTCCAAGTGGCCAACGGTATCGCATTTCGGGCTCGCAAGTCACGTGACTTGCGAAGAGGCCACACGCAAAACATGGCTAGGTCATGGTTAGGCTATGGTGAATGTAATGAGTAAACAAATGATAGACCAACTGGGGTCAGTCATCATGCAGTACAAACAGATTATGACGCTTTGTCTTACTTATTTTAATTTTATTTATTTGGGAAACAAAAAGCTTAAAATAACAATTAACTTCAAAATGAGAACTAAGAATTTTACTAACTTATGGTAATTACTTAATGGTAATTTATCGGGGAAACAAAAAGTTTATACTACCTACTGAAATAAAAAAAAACTTTAAAATAAGAACAAACAGAGCTAGAACAGTTTCTGCATAAAGTCTGCAAATAATAACCGAATACATTATGGTTAGTGGGCTTTCCATCCTATCATTATTGGCCTAGTAATAGTGTATTTTAATTAAAGAGTAAAAAAGGTTGCACTCTCAAGGAAAGCTTATTCCAAGAACCTAGATATAGATACAGAGCTATACACTGCGCTTGGGTAAACCTAGACTTGATGCAGTGTTTCTGATAAACAAATTGAAACACGTGTTGGCTTTGCCTGGCCGCCTTGCCTTGCCAACATTGTTATTGAAGACTGTTTGAAGTGTAATGTCCGCGGCTCGTTAACGCTATTCCATAACATATCCATAAAAGTAGTTAATATTATGTTATTCTAGTCTACTCCATACTTAGCCATACTTAAATTTTCCATATAATTAAATGACATTTATACTGTAACTTGATGAATGTATGCAAAATTAGAGCCCGATTTGTTCAGTAAAAAAGTGACTCAAATGACTTCAATCAAACCTTCATCAGAATATTATATTTTCAGAAATGCCAAACGGTAGCGAGCGACCGTGGCATACATATTTTTATTGCCAAGTGATCAAAAGTTATGCGATTCAAGGTTTTATCTTGCCAATTAAATGCAAAATATATTATATATAAATCTTCTTGTGTACCACGCACGACTGACTGATGAAACAAATAATGCTGGACAATCCGAGCATAATCTTGCCCCAGTGGGGCTCCCACGCTATTTAATACATAACGTAACTCGCGTTATCAGCGTTATTACGCTAAAAGGCGTTATCATTATTGATTTTTATTTTATTTATTACGTGAATAACGCATGAAAAGGAGTTTTTCACGTTAAAATTCGCCTTAACACGCGCTATTCGCGCTTAAATTTTGAAAAAGAAATAATTGACGGATCCCAATCACGGATTTACATATTCCCAGTATAATATTATATTTCCGAGAAGAATAAATAACTGAACTGAACGAAATCGATAAATACTTCTATTGTTCCGTACCTCAAAAGCAAACAAGGAACTCCTTTTTGCCTTTTCATGATCACTTCGTGGTCCGTGTCTGTCAGACCAGACCCCTTTTTCTCAGAATTACGATTGGATCGAGTTGATATTAAAAGTCGGTAACCTCTTGGAGCCGTGGTATCAATCAAACTTTTAATTCAACGCAATCAAAAGTTACACCTGTTTTTTACTTACTTATTCAAATTGGATAACATGAAATGTTATAATTATAACGGATAACTGAGCAATAACTACATATATATGCCAATAACTATTATAAAACTGCAGAAAACGGTTTTTAGACGATACTGAAAAAAGTAACGTTTTGACTTAGCGCTGTCTTGTTCTAGGGGTGCGATATATTGGTAAACTACGTAGAGTCTCTCGTCATCCATACCGCAATGCTTGAAAACGAAAGTTTTCAACCGGTGCGTCCTACCCGTTATGACCTCCGGATCTGAGACGTGGACACTCACGATAGGGCTGGTCCATCAGCTCAAAGTCGCTCAGCGAGCTATGGAAAGAGCTATGCTCTGAGTTTCTCAGTGTTTCTCGGAGTTTTTTTCAGGATAGGATTCGTAACGAATACATCCGACAGAGAACCAAAGGTATTGACATAATTGGTTGGCTTCCTTTAGTTTTTCTATCTTCTGTGTTGTTAGAGAAAGTTAATATTCGAGCATGTCAGAACCAGAACAGAAATCAAAAAGTAAGTAATGGACACCTAGGAGAAAGGTTACATTTCGCGTAGGCGTAAAATCAACGATTCGAATTGCGAATTGGTGAAAGCTTTTGCAAATATGACAGGGCATAGCAACGCCATGCGCCATATTGCTGGTGGGTGGTAATGGTGCCGTGTGGTCCTGATTTCCACCTCATTTCTTACCATGGTAATGATGCCGTGTGGTCCTGGCTTAGACTTTGGACCACCTCAACTCTTTCCGTGGGCGTCGTACATCACACTAATATTGTTTTTATGGCTGCTAAAGTTAAGATGGATGATAAAATTACATAATGTAGTGACGTAATTTTTTTAAACTTATTCGGAATTCCTTTGCTTCCGTGATCATGGCGCATGAAACTGTGCTGAAATATTGAAAAAAAACTATAATTAAATCTCGATAAATATCCCGTTTTAAATGTGTTTCGATTGATGGATGTTGGTTTCTTCTTCACGCCAAAAGTACTGAACGGATCGGGCTGAATATTCCATAGATGTGAAAAAGTACTTCATGAAAATGAAAAATAAGTTTATTTCTTTAGGTTTACAAATAAGCACTTAGACAGGTCATATTTTATACTATACATTATTAAGTATATAATAACTTCAATTTTTTGTCCAAATGTGTTTAGACCGCGTAACTTTTTGAAAAAAAAAAAATAGTTTTGTTGTGTTCAAGAGTCCTGTAGGTCTATAAGAAACAAAGCACTTTATATATAAAGACCAGATATTCAATCATATGACGAATTCTAAAATACGAATACTTCCTTTCAACTCGAAAGCAACCCAGGGTCGTTTAAAAGCACGAATCGACGTATAAATATAATGTATATAATTCCTATTTCCCATAATTCATGACGGTGATTATTTACGGAAGTAACGTAGGTATTTATATACGCAAGCCACAGTTCCACTTCCTAGGTAGTAAACACATAAATTATTATGATCCTTTAAGTACCAACATTACAGGAAAATTACAAACTTTAAAATCTATCGTAATAAAAACTATCGATTTCATTTCCGCCGGGTGATTATGTAACTCGCGACCGGTTTGCGACAGGCGTAAATTAAGCAATCAGTGCTGTCAAACGTCAATTTTGTATTAGTTTGACACCAGCTACAACGTCAAAATTGGCGTTTGACAGCACTGATTGCTTAATTTACGCCTGTCGCAAACCGGTCGCGAGTTACATAATCACCATACCGATGTACCTTAGCTGGTAAATTACACCATCCAAGTATGAAGATGTCCCATTTTAGGGAATGAAAGTTACTTATTTTAATGTCTCATGATAAGTATCAACTTATACTGAAACTTTGGCGCTATTTAATATCTTCCATAAATAAACACCATAAAAACCTTAGAATGTAGATAGCTGCGATTAAAGCCTAGAATTCTAGATGCGATAGTACTTATTACCTCCCATAATCTAAGTTCTATTTTTAAGCTGACTAGACGAGCGCTGAGCATAAAGTAAACGAGTCTTCTTTAACTTCTCCAGTTATTTTAGCCTGAGACGTATGTTGTTGTTGCGGGGCTTGCCAATTTTTTGCAGCATCTCGTCTCGACCGAAGCTTCTTAAATAACAGCGGCCGTCCAATTGCAATTACCTACGTCATTTGCGACGCAGACTGTTTACTTAAACCTTGGTCTTTTGATCACAACGTCATACGCTGCGGTCATGGTTTGCTACCGGTACCAATAATACCGATACTATAGCGGTAATTATGCTATTTTCATTTCGATACTTTCATGTATCGAGGTACCGGTTCTTGAAAATACCGATATTCCAAACCCTGGCTGCAACATGCGGTGCCGGCAGGCAGGCCGTAGGCCAGCCTAGTATGCACCACCCCAACTCTTCCATGGGCGTCGTAAGAGGCGACTAAGAGATATCCACGTTTACACATTATATATCAATAATCAAAATCATTGTCACTCTCGTTCCCGCCGATATGATATCTGAAAACGAACGGTCATGCGTACTACCACATTATCCATATATTAGCTTATTATTAATAATTTATTTTTGAACCTAATTAGGGTAAAAGTTGAATACTGTTTCCTTACCAATTATTTATTAAAGTGCCACCGTCTAGATCAGAGGTTCCCAGATCTTTTTTCCTCATAGACCACTTTCAAAATTTTGCTGGTTTCGGTGAACCCCCTGCAGCTACATTTCTACCATATTCCCAAAATTCGACAAAAAATGTGAAGTTTAGATGAACTAACTATGGGAATTGCGTTGCAGCTGAGTTCTAACCACGAATTAATAGTTTTCGAAAAAAGTGAGAATTGATTGGTTAATTAATTAATTGATTGCGCTGTAAGTGGATGTCAAAAAAGTAAAGTTGGCCAAAGGCAAAAGTAACAGTCGCCGAGCTTCCTAAAATATTATCTGCCTACATTGATAGGTGAAGTCAAGCCAACATTTTAGTTCTTCACTATCGATAGCAGATACATTTTCGTGGACCCCCGCTTACGAATTGTGAACCCCCAATTTTTTGTCACGCCAACGTAGACCCCCGTCGAGTCTCCCGTGGACCCCTGGGGGTCCACCTGGACCACTTTGGGAACTACTGGTCTAGATTGTTCCTTCATGTCCAGTCCATCCTAAGGTTGCCTGGAAGAGATCGCTCTCAGCGATAAGGTTGCCCTTTATACCTTTATTCTAAGTTTTTACTTCTGTATTGTTTTCTGTTAGTGTGGTATAATAAAGTGTTTTCTATCTATCTATCTACTGTTCTGGCAACCATAACTCTTCCCGCCCTTGGGCATACTTGTATCAACGAAAATCGGTCCAGTAGTTTCGGAGCCTATTCAATACAAACAATCAAATCTTTCCTCTTTATAACATTTATTTATTATTATTTCTTTTGAGCCATTATTGTCCCACTGCTGGGCAAAGGCCTCCCTTCTCTCCTTCCACTCCTCGCGATCCAACTCTGCAACAGCGTTTTCTTTATAATATTAGTATAGATAATCCATTGTAGTTGTTACATTAATGCAATGTAAATCCGACAACCGGTAAGTAGGTGGTGTCGGCTGTGTCAACCTCGGAGCACGAATTCATTAACGTTCGATTTAAAAAAACCGTTACTTCTATTTGTACTTACCTACATCAAATTATGCCAGCTATTGTGAACAATTCGCCGATGTTTCGGGTATCTGAGTTAGTTTTCGGGTATCATCGGCGAACGGAAGGTGATAAAGAATGATATGATTTATGGCCTAAATATATTAGTAGGCCTATCGTTTGGGATTTCAATATTGAAAAAAAAATTGTTTACGGCGTTATCGCACGGCAGCGTTCTGGGTCTGAAAAAAAATACATATTAGATTATAAATAAATAATAAATAATGCTGGACAATTCACACAGCATTATCTAGCCCCATGGTAAGCAGAGCTTGTGTTATGGGTACTAGATAACTGATATACATAATAAAATACATTACATAGATAGATATTTTTTATTATACATAGAAAACGACCAGAGCACCCGAAACAAATATCTGCAGATCGTGCACACAATTGTTCCGAGGCGGGAATCGAACCCGCAACCTTCAGCGTCTCAGGCGAACCTTCGCCCACCGCGCCACATTGGTCGTCGTCATAAATGCAACGCAATAAAGTTAATTTCAGTTTCTACTTCTCCGTCGCGTCGTCGGAGCGCTAAATGGCTAACAGCTATGTTATCTCATTCTGTACTTTCTTAGAGATACTTCTTCTAAGTGTACTTTGCAAACTGAGCGAGATTTCAGGCCCAGTTAGTGTACTGACGCGCCTGTGGTGTAAAACTCCGATGTCTCAAAGAAAATGGGGTGGTCTATTACCTACTATAAAGTTTTTTTTTCGGCTAGGAGCGAGTATTATGGTCTTGTCTAGGCTGTGGTTTCTTATTTAGGTTACCTTACCTACTCACGAGTAACATAATTATAAATTTCCTGCAAACTTTCTAATTATTTGACTCGTGTCAGCTGGTCAATTCAGATGTTATTCGTGAATTTATCATTAATATTATTTTACTCGTGTCAGCTGGTCAATTCAGATGTTATTCGTGAATTTATCATTAATATTATTTTCGACGCTATTAAGTTGCAATTTGATTACCAAAAGGAAATGATAAGAGGCGAAAATAGTGCGAGTGATACACTCGCAACAGTATATCAATTGACCAGAGCATTGGATAATAATTTTTCCACACATTCATGACAGAGCTAACTCGATCAAGGAATGAATTATGGAAGACGCAGTTAACCCTCATTTAAAGTTGATTTCAATTAGTTTGCAACGTTGTTGTCGAATGGAAAGAACTAGAAGTAATTATTTTATTCTTCATACTTTTTAAGTTGTGTACAACATTGTACACAATGGGCATGAAAAAAGTAGTATATTTATTTGAAGGAAAAACACATGCTTAGAAATAACAGACTAAGAAATTGATTAGTACAGCTTATTGAAGGTTTTCACGGATAGAGGGTGACAACGTGTGTGATTTTGTTTGGACGTTTCGTACTTACTCATTTATATTAAAATAAATTGAATAGGTAATATTATTTTTATATTACCCATGCATACGTACTTAATGTTTTCAAACTTTCGCGATTTGTTAACATAATAATACAATATATATGAACGATGAGCGATGGAAATGGGACTAAAGAAGTTCTCACTTAAAAAATTAAATTGTCATGTCACCCAATATCATATCTCTTCGTTCGCAGGCTGTAAAGGCGTCCAAGTCAGGAAGAGCTAGAGTTAGGATACTGTTAGGAAAGCGTTCGGAACGATGACGCGAGCTCCATGATTT
This sequence comes from Eupithecia dodoneata, assembly GCA_947044415.1. Classification (NCBI taxonomy): domain Eukaryota; kingdom Metazoa; phylum Arthropoda; class Insecta; order Lepidoptera; family Geometridae; genus Eupithecia; species Eupithecia dodoneata. The sequence continues at coordinate 10,638,144 of OX345672.1, read as the reverse complement.
TTGTTCACCCAAAAAGTGCTCAATGCTAAAGAAGTTTTCACTTCAAAAATTAAATTGTCAAGTCTATTCCACCCAATTTAAGATTGCTTTTTGTTCGCAGGCTGTCTAACATGCGTCCAAGTACTGAACATAATGGTACTTCTGGGCTTCATGCTGAACTACGCTCTCCGGGTGAACCTCACCATCGCGGTGGTGGCGATGGTGTACGACGACAACCAAACGTCAGTCGTCATCAACGAGACGCATCACATAAACGTCACTGAGGTAAGATATACCTATAGATTTCACTGGGAAAAATGGACGACCTCTGTGGCGCGGTGCGCGAAGGTACGCCTGACTTGTCCCGAGGCGGGAATCGAACCCGCCTGTGACGCAGGTTGTCTCCTGCGTCGCAGGCGGACCTTCGCCCGTCGCACCACATCGGTAGTCAAAGTCCAAGTCTATTATTATTATTATTATATTAGCCAGGAGTGTCCCACTGCAAAGCAAAGGGCAAAGGCCTCCCTCCCCTTCTTCCACTCTTCAAGTCTATGTTTTATCAAAATCTTGACAGTATTGCATCCTTAGCTTGCAACTATATTGAACTAAAACAATATTAAATTTAGTTTCCTTTCAGTTAATAACACGATTTCCTTGAAATGAGAAAGGGAATTAAGTACCCTTTGCTAGTAAACATTTTTATAAATATCATGTTACGAATAAACTCGAATAGCAAAGGAAAACAAACAATATAAAAAGGTATTAATAACGTGTTACGTCAAGGAAAACAAAATTGAATCTTTCTATGTATCAATTAAATTTATTATGTATTATACACAACCCTAAGAGGCGACGTGGAAGGCCCAGGATAAGATGGCGCGACGAGCTCGTGGTGCATCTCCCATCATGGCCTGTTGCAGCGTGGGATCGCGAGGAGTGGAAGGAGAAAAGGGAGGCCTTTGCCCAGCAGTGGGACAATAACGGCTTAAAATAAAAATAAATAATGTATTTATGTAATTTCTTTCACCACTTAACACAAAATCTTTATGATGAGTCGAGCGCGTAGGTATAGGTTACCAAGCTAATAATATTAGCCCTAGTTAAGTTACTATTTGTATTCATACGTTTAATATTATGATAAATACCTTAGATAATAATATATAATATAAAAATGATCGCTGAATGTGTTGCTAAGCTCAAATCTCGAGAGCAGCTGAACCGATTTCGCTAATTCATTTTTCAATTTCATATTCATTTTCACCCGGGCGAAGCCGGGACGGGCCGCTAGTAAATTATAAAACTTAAATGTCAAGAAATTATAGAACTTATAGATAGCACTTGAAGAACGAACTCAAAGAATCGCTTTGGAATTCGTTTCGCAAGGAGTTATTTGTTTCTAACTGAACTAACAAACCAACATTGGGTAAACCTCACACAGTCGATAGGAATTTCCGGCGCCAAACCACATATCTTGGAACGCCTATTGTACGGCTGTTCTTATAACATTTACGTGTATGTTAGCTAGCACTTGTTAATTTTTTGGGTTCAGTGCCCGAAGGGTGAAAACGGAACCCAGATACTAATAGTAGGGGAGCCCAATAGGGGATTTCGGGTTTTACTAAAGTGCGGCAGATTAATATACATTTATATATTAATATATTTGAAAATCTATAGCCGCTCCCCCACCGATGAAAGGTAACCATTATGACGACCGATGTGGCGCGGTGGGCGAAGGTCCGCCTGCGACGCAGGAGGTTGCGGGTTCGATTCCCGCCTCGGAACAATTGTGTGTACGCTCTGCAGATATTTGTTCCGGGTGTTCTGGTCGTTTTCTATGTATAATAAAAAATATCTATCTATGTAATATATTGTATTATGTATATCAGTTATCTAGTACCCATAACACAAGCTCTGCTTACCATGGGGCTAGATAATGATGTGTGAATTGTCCAGCTTTATTTATTTATTTATTATATCAAAAAAAATATTCTTATCATCTAGGCCAGGGATCCCCAAACTATTTTGGACAAGTGACCCCTTTTCCAAAATGAACTGTTACCTCAGACCCCATGGCCAAATTACCTACTTTTAAGATAACCGCCTTATTCATAATGGTCCGCTAACTTAAAATAGCTGCTACAGAGTGTTATTTTTTATTCTGACTTAGGTAAATAGAAGAAGACAGAGTGAGAATTAGCAATGCTTTAAGTTAGGAGACTATTATGAATAAGGGGGCCTATCTTTAGTTTTTTTCTATTGATACAAAATACCTAGAAACTAAGGTACCAATTGTAAAACATTGCACTTGGTTAAGTGAGTAAAGTTGACTTCATTTTCTCATCAAAATTTATCGTTATTATCGTTCAAGCTCCAACGAATTTCAAAACGCAAATGAACGTTCAACCTAAGTGCAAGCTCGTTAAATAGTAAAATATCAGGAACATGTTTGGACTTCAACTTGATCATGAATTCGTTCGTGTTAAATCGCGTAAGCGTCAAATAGAAAGCAAGTCAAAACGCGCCTGAAAGACGTACGCTCGAACTTATTATTTTGCACAAACTGACTTGCCGAGTTTTTCATCTTGTACGAACTTGAGACTTTACATTACTACAACAATGCTATTTCCTACAAAAATATAAATTATTCTTAGTACACGTAACACAACATAAACAATACAGTACCTACCTATCTTGAAAGTTTTAAATAAGAACTTGTGTTAATTTAATAGGGGTCTATTTTTAGACCTCGTCGACCCCCAAATCAGTTTTCGCTTATGTCGACCCCTAGGAAACTGATATCGACCCCAAGGGGTCGATATCGACCACTTTGGGAATCCCTGATCTAGGCTTTGCAATTGTCTCTATGACGCTCGAGTAAGTCCCCATTTAGCATCGTGGGCTCCCCTACTATAAGCCTCCACTGTCTCTGTCCGTATATATGTCAATAACTAGAAGGCTGCCTGTTTATGGCCTTTATTAAACTCCAGCTTAAGCAATAATAGTTCGTATTATGTATAATCAGTAAAAGACATAAAATACTAAAGTCAATTAAAACGGGATAATTTACCATGATTAACTCATTAACTTATTTTATTTATTTAGTGGTAACGTTCGTAGCAAAAGACAAAAAATGAGGGTAGATCATCGGTATGTCTGCCCATATAACTTACTCGCAGTCGCAGTGCCTTCAGTTATTCCGTGATCATGGCGCATGAAACTGTGCCGAAATATTGGATAACTCAAAAATCAAATCATGGTAGCTATCCCGTTTTAAATGACTTTAGTTTTAATAACCATGACAGTTTCAAAAGTTTTAGTCATAAAATAGTTAGTACCATTTTAAATCCCCGGCGCCAGTGAAATCAGTTCAAAGTCAACGAACTGACTGCATCGTACCTACCAGTTGACCACTGCATTTAGGTACTAGCATTTACATAATCTGACCCTCGGACCTCGACAGTTCCATTCAATCTTTTACGGCAAAGATTTAAATCTTTGTTTTACCGTTGATATGTCTACCCAGCCTTTGTTGGGTACTTGAAGTTGTCATTATTGACGACCAATGTGGCGCGGTGGGCGATGGTCCGCCTGCGATGCAGGAGGTTGCGGGTTCGATTCCCGCCTCGGAACAATTGTGTGTACGATCTGCAGATATGTGTTCGCGACACGTTACGTCGACCGACTATGCGTTGACGGAAACATAACAGACGCTGTACGCTCGACGCACCAAAGCATCATCGGTTGAGTGTGAAAGGTTGAATGTTTTATTATATGTATATTTGCCTGTTCTGAGGTAACGCGACCGATAATACGCGACGCATTTTCCGTCAGATATTTACCTACTGAGTAGCGACCCTAAACAAAATCTATATTATTTTCAAAACTGTGTCTCATCTCTAGTACTCGTCATAAACTAAATACATCTTCAATATCTTTCAAAGGTTGCTTTTCCTAACCAGCACCCGGAACACATAGAGCAGACTCGCTACCACTGGGACACCAAGCAGAAGAACCTCCTCCTTGGCTGCTTCTTCTGGGGCTACGTCCTCACGGAGTTGCCGGGCGGTCGACTGGCTGAGATCATTGGAGCGAGGTGAGTGACAACTGGATCATGTTTCTTTTTTTTATGAAGGAAAAAGTCTTACAATATAGTAAGACTGTATACTAACGAGTGCCATAGATTATATTGAGAACAGAAGTCTTAATCTGATAATTTTCATTCTCAACTGGAGGTAGGGTATTGATAGATCTCGTTGTCAATATTTTACTATACTCTTTTGTCTAAGTGACCCAAAGTGTTTTGGCCACCGCGTCTTAGTCTATACGGAAAGGAAGAGGAAAGGTTTGATTTTTTGTTTGTTTGTAATATATTGAATAGGCTCCGAAACTACTGAACCGATTTGAAAAATTCTTTCACAGTTAGTAAGCTACACTATCCCCGGTGAACATAGCCTATATTTTATTTTCAAAAAGTTGGAGATCCGTACTAAAACCGTGCGAAGCCGGGAAGGTCCGCTAGTTTTAAATAAAGATAAATTTATTTTGCATGGACATTGTTCGAACGTTTAAGTTTTTTGGCACGGAAAACGGAATTCAATAGGCGGCATTCATTGTACATTTCTATCCAAATACAGCAAAAAATTGGCTCCTATATTGTTAACTAAAGTGCAGCGGAACTGCCAACAATAGCATTATTTAGCACGGGGATTAATGTTTCATTACGAGGGTTGATCAAACGAAAAATTCCGCTCGTGTAATAGTCCGAGAGCCAGTGACAGATTTTCATGACCAAGTCTCTCCCAAGCAAAACTTCGTAATATGCATTAGGGATTAATATTATGAATACTCGTGACCGTCAGCTGCGACTCCGTGGGAGGGTTGGGTAGAGGCAGCGATGACGACATTATTCCCATGGAGCTCAAATATGGAATTAAAATTAGCATATTCCAGAATCCTGAATTCGGTCACGAGTATTCATAATATTAATCCCTAATGCATTTTACGAATTTTCGCTCGCGAGAATAACTGACCAAACTTATACCTGGCTCCCGGACCATAAAGGGCGCTGACCGAAACAAATTAAACTCTGTATCTGATACGAATGAATTATGAATGACCATTCCAAGTTGTAAGACCCTGGCCTTTGATTAATAAATCCTACTAATATTATAAACGCGAAAGATTATGAGGCTGTTTGTTGCTCTTTCAAGCTAAAACTACTGAATGGATTTAGATGAAACTTCACAATAATATAGTTTACATATCAGAATAACACATAGGCTACAATTCATAAAGATATATTGTATATTACCCAATATATCTATCACGCGAGTGAAACCGCAAGGCGAAGCTTGTCAGTAATATTTATTCACATAAGACATGGTACGTACATAATACATTGGTGGAATAACACAGTACTAAGAGCTTCTTATATCTCGCCCAAATACAAGCATGTGAATAAATATTTTTAAACTTACGCGATTTGAACACATAATTATAAGTATTAATACAACGGGTATTTATCGCGTTTATTTACCTATTTTCATCCCGTGACCACGACAGAGTGTAAACCTGTTGAAACGTCGGGAAAAATAGGTAAATAAACGCGATAAATACCCGTTGTATTAGTGCTTATAATTAAGCATGTGAATATAAAAATCAATCAATGAAAAAAACTGGGTTCAGTTTAATTTCTTTATGTATCAGCTACGTCGTTGATTTGTATTCAATTATTCATACGTTGGATTGCAATGACGTAAGTATTTCTAAAACAACGACTGTTTGATAGATAATTTTCCTCGGCGAACTTTCTAGATACATTAAATAGATGGGTCAACGAAGTCAAGGAAGCTGTTTGTGCTGATTCGTTTGGTCCTTGTCATCAATTTCAACAATTATAATTACTATTACGCACAATGTATCCACTGTACTGCTTTAATTACGACCAATTTCAATGAGGATATGTCGGACGTGGACATTTGAAATGAAATGAAATGTCAGATTGACGCCATGCCATGTCCAACCATCATCCGCATGACAGTTGATTATTCAGAGCCCCTTTAGAGCGAAGCGAGAGTCAAATATTTGATCTGTCTGTGTGTCTATGAATATCAGGTTAAGCCACATCTCGTTGGTGACTAATAAATGACTAATACCACGTTATTGAGGTCGCTGAATTACTAGTTTTACAACCGGTTACTATTTATCACTTAAACTGCATCATATTTTTGTTAATCCCATCTTAACTAGGTTGATTATGATTACTCCATCTGCCTTGGTCTTATTTAGAGTTAATACTAATTTATTGTGCAAATGGTTGGTTTAAAATATCTGTCCCGTGGAAATTTCTCGATGTAGAAGCTTACTGTTTTCTGTTTCGTGTACAGAGAGTAATGAAGCATATAGTGTGATCGTTCGTGAAATGTTTGCGTGTCGGGTACTTAGTCGGTAATTTGATTCTGTTCAAGATTTCTGGAATAACTTAAGCGTATCGAAAGTTCAGCTAAATTATCGTATTTAAAATCAATCAGAGATAATTAGCCTCTGAGCCTCTTTAGTCTGAGGGCTCTTTGTGGTAAAATAAATAAAAAATGCTGGACAATCCACACAGCATCATCTAGCCCCAAACTAAGCAGAGCTTGTATTATGAATGATTCTAGATAACTGATATACATAATTAGATAGATATATCATTATTAGATACTTCGATATTTTTTTATTATAGGTACATTACGTTTATATACGACCAGAACACGCGGAACAAATACTTATCTGCAGATCGTACACACAATTGTTCCGATCGAACCTGCAACTTCCTGCGTCGCAGGCGGACCTTCGCCCACAGCGCCACAGAGGTCTAAATCAATCAGAACAGAAAGCAACTACATAGATATATTTAGGTACCAAGACAATCTTCTGAGCCTCATACATCTGAGGGCTTTTTGTAGTTGTCAAATAACTTTTCTTTGTTGCCAGGCGAGTATTCGGCTACAGCACTTTACTGGCCAGTGTCCTGACTCTCGTGACTCCTGGAGCGGCTGTCCTCGGCTTCGGATGGGTGGTGGCAGTCAGGACACTCCTGGGTGTCTTCCTCGGCGCCACATGGCCGGCTATCCTACCAATGGCCTCCAAATGGATTCCTCCCATGGACAGATCGAAATTCATGTCAAACATGATGGGTAAGTCTTGGGATTTTTCATTTGTTTACTATGTCCTTCATTTTCTTTATAGATATTTATAGCTCGGTAAACGTAGTGTAGGACGCCCTCCGACCAGGTGGGATGAGTGACCTGCGAAAGACTGCAGGTAGATGCTGGATGCGTCAAGCTGAAGACAGGGCGCTATGGCCTCAGCTATGGCGCTCATTAGGGGAGGCCTATGTCCAGCTGTGGACCAACATAGGCTGATGATGATTTATACCTAGCTGTCTGGCGTGACGTGCGCTAAGTAATTGTATAAATATTTGCGAGTTTCAATATGCGTGACAAACAGATGACGTCGTTTAAGCCAATTTGGCGACTGTAAAAAAGTAGGTACCTACGCGTTGCCTTGACCGCAGGCAATTCTTCATAATCATTGCTTATGACAGTTCTTGTTATCGTTTGTTATTATGAGTGTGGAATCTACCGACGTAACGTCAGTCAGGGAGGGCTCGTCGCGCGAGGGCTAATGTTATCGCTTGGCGCCACCACACACGCAATAAAGCGTACATTTCGCAGAGTGCATTTGAAAGCGGCAATGCCGGCAATACGATCGCGGAGGCGCGCGCAGGCGTGGCTGCTGACGTCACGGCAATGCCGCTCTCCCATTGGCTGCTATAGTTGACCGCGCGTTTTAACCTTGCGCAACCGTTGCTATGCCGTAGTTAACCGTTCTCAGAATCGCTTGTGTTATTTTTGTATTGGATAAGATCACGTGGTTTTGTATGTGTGGGCTTGTTCGGATATGAATCTTGCATGGTCGACCCATTCAGTTTGAACTGTGGGAGCAAATTACAGCGGCCGGAAACAATTTTGCAATGCTTTATGAGTTGTGTTATGTTATGTATGTATGACACATGATGACGTTGCCTGTCATCAATTTATAACAAACGTCATGGCTTACTGCCTGGTTCTATTCCTCAGATTATTCTTATCTGGTAGGTAGGTTAGGTATCTGTACCAGTCACGACTAATCTCATGGTTTTCTGAAGCATATTTCCTTCTACCTACACCTACATATCTGCATTTACTGCATGCTAAAACCGGAAAGAAATAAAACATAGGTACCTCTACCTACATAGATACTTATGCACCTTTGCACTCAAGGAAAACACAACCTTTCCTTATTTCCCATTGTCATTGCTTATATTTCCTATGACATAAATAATTGAGATATTATTTTTATTACCCTGCATGAAATACTAACTACATGACGACTGTACTGTCAAAGTACCTACCTAGTCAATGGCCGTTCTAGAATAGACTTTAATAGTATGTAACAGAAACTCCTTTGTAATGGCAATTACAAAATGTAATAACTGAACACTAGTCAAAAGCGATGCGAAACATTTGTAAACTGCAAATAAACCATCATGCAAAATAATTACTGATTTGCTTGGCGTCAAGCTTAAGATATAAGTAATTGTAAGTACTATTTATAAAATAAAGAATAGAATATAAAAACATTTATTTGGACACAGGTACAAAATACAGGCATAGAATAGCAAACGGTAAATAAAGTAGTAATTTATCATTGAAGGAATGATCAAATCGTATTGTTAATTGCTTATAAAAAGACTCACCAGATGACGAGAGTGATTTTAGGTTAAGTATGGGTGGTTTGTTTACAAAAATTATAGATAAAAAAGCTAGAATATAGCTAGGTATTTGTCATAATGTGATAACATGGTTGGAAAGATACCGGCCGTTCCATGGGTCAACTGATGTTACTCATTGATCTCATTACGCAGTTATCAATGACATGCTTGAGACTGACTGTTCTGATTCAGTTATCTGGTTGAGGGTTATTTTCCATTGGTTAAAGGCCCTGACTCAGCATAATGCTAAAAAGAAATAAAAAATCCTATTTGAATCAGGAACTTCGTGGTCACCCTTATTCTCTATCCTGAAAAACAACGCATAGGGTACAATTATTGTGGGCTGACTACCGCAAAAACAACGCATAGGGTACAATTATTGTGGGCTGACTACCGCAAAAACAACGCATAGGGTACAATTATTGTGGGCTGACTACCGCAAAAACAACGCATAGGGTACAATTATTGTGGGCTGACTACCGCAAAAATTATAAAGATTGTAGCGGAAATGCGAAATATTCGCTACCTTTCCTATTCCCTCGGTTTCGCGTCGCCGCCGCCGCGCCGCTACCATTTTGTAAATGCCGACTACGCACTCTGCTTTCGCCACCGCTCTGGGTAGCGAATACCGCGTAGGTTTGAATAGAATAAAGATTTATTTAGCACACACATAATCAAAGAAATGCTTAAAAAACATAAATTAAAAACAGTCTCGTATAATATAAGCCTTTCCCTAGTGCGCGGCTAAACAGCAGGTCGCAGGCCTGCTTTCGCAGGTCGTCATCCCACCTGGTCGGAGGGTGTCCTACACAACGTTTACCGAGGTCGTGGTCTCCACTCAAGAACACGTTTGCCCCAGGGGCCGTCGGTTCTTCGCGAGATATGGCCGGCCCACTTGACTGCCACTTCAGCTTGCTAACTTATAAAGCTACGTCGATAACTTTGGTTTAGTTAGGCCATAGGCATATTATGTCCATATGCCTAAGGCCTATGGCTGTGGACGTATACGGGCCAATGATGATCATGAAGTGTTATACGTTCTGTGATTCATATAAGTCATAGAAATTCTTTACAGAATATGCTGACTTCTTTGATATTTTCAATATTTGTCTCGTTTGCTATACTAGCTTTGTTACGTTGTTACCATGGTAACAGGAAAGTAGGCAACGAAACCGAGAATATTGTAGATGGTTATTGCATGAGGTAACACCTATCAGTGTTGCCATAAAGTGGATAATCGATGTTCCGGGTAATTCTCCCGAGAATCACGCAATATGGTTGCAAGTTACCTCACTATTTAGTAACACCTTTTGATTATTCAATTTTATTTTTTTTGAATTAACATTCAGACAGATATACATAAATACAATAAGATACATCAATGTATCTCATTGTATTCCAATGAGATACATTGATATTATTTCTGTTCAACATTTTAAAAACCGGCCAAGTAAGTGTGAGTCAGACTGCCACATGAAGGGTTCCGTAAGTAAGTACCATTATCTGTAATATCGAGCAAAAAAAAAAACATGTTTGTTGTATAGGAGCGCCCTTAAATATTTATTTTAATCTGTTGTTAGTAGGTATTTGTTGCTATAGCGGCAAGTACATCATCTTTTTTTTATTTATTTAAGCGTACAAAACATAAAATAATCACAAAATATACAGAATTTGAATAATATGGCTTTAAAACTTGATGATTGCACAAATTTTGTACATACTGAGAATCATAAGGACAAAACGTATGAAAATAAATAATATGATGATAATAGAGATCGCTCTTGAGCGATAAGACCGCCGATTGTATCTTCTTTTTAAAGTTTTTATTTTACATTGTTATTTTATACTAAGTGTGCAATAAAGAATTACCTATTAGAACACGCGGCAGCGTGTCCAAGCCAAGTTCAAGCAAAGGAACGCACCGAGTGTATCATTACACGAACCACTTGGTGCCACTTTTGACCCTTCTATAACTCAAAACATCTTTAACGCAAACACATAAAACTACGTGTGTTTAATTATATCCATAAGGACATGTAGAAGCCCAAATTTCAAGAAGCTAGCTCAAACGGTTACAAAGATATGAAGGATACATATAGTACCTAAATCTAACCTACTTCCAGAAGACCTAGATAGAAGGATGAAATTTGGAATCCAGCTCGGTAAAAAAAAGTCAAAAAATAAGTGATGTTAGCGACGACGACACACAAAAAACTGGCCAAGTCAAATCTAACCTGCATAGATTTGACTTGGCACTCATTTATATCTCCATTCTTTTTGCGGGGAAGCCCACAGCCAATCACAATTTTTGTATTGAACTTGGCTCTCCTTTTTTACATTTATGTTTCGGTGGGATCTATCTATCTACCCTAAAATTACAATGTTGTCGCGTTATTTATTCGGAGTTTCCGTTACTAAGTGTCAACACTGACAATAATTTAGTAATGGAAATTCCGTTACTTATCGTCGGACTAATTCCGTAACTAATGGAATTCAATATATATTTAAGTTGTGAAACTATTATGATTATAAATTAACACAATAAATGTACGTTCAATAAATATTGCTTAAAATTATGAAACTCGACGCCGAACAAATTACTTCTAGTTTTTTTTTGTTTTGTTTCGTGATTTGTTTACAAACATGGAACATCGAATTCGGCTAGCGTATAGGACTTATTACAACAATTGTAAAAGATGATGTAGTTTCTGTAGTAGTGTGTCTGTTGTAATTTAAAATTCTATAGACATTATTCTAGCTGATGGTGTTCCAAAATAAATAATTCGTTGTGTTATTTCAGCTTCCTCCCTGGGCGCCGCCATCACCATGCCGATCTGCGGGTTCCTCATAGCACACTTTGGATGGGAATCAGCATTCTATTTCACCGGTAAATAAATAAATTAATAATATTAGACGGATAGACATTCGTCCTCTGCACCATTAAGGTCGTTAAATACGCTCCGTATCAGAAGGTCTATCAAGGAAAATGACGTAGTTTGCAGAACGTCGGCATATTATGCTAGATTTAAAAATTCTAGATACAGTAGGTACCTTATTTGATTGTTGTAGTCTTTGAGGATATCCACACCGCAATATTATGTGAAGGATAGCATTACTATATAGGAAGGTATGGAGAAATAGGTTCAAGTTCCATCCATCCACCTAAGCATGCTGATAGCAAAACCCTCTTTGTTACTTTGAACATGCTAGTGGTTTCTTTTCATTTCTTACACTAGTGGACAAAAAATTGAAGTGAACTGTAAAATAATTTTATTTGATAATAATTTATATATAAAATATGACTTGTCTAAGTGCTTATTTTGTAAGCCTAAAGAAATAAATGATTTTTTACTTTACTTGTTGTGGGAGGCAAGTTCAACAGTGGACATTACGCTGATGAGTGGCTAATGTGACGATCTGTCCCAGGTATAATCGGCGTCATGTGGTCGGTCGCGTGGTTCGCCGTGGTGTACGACACTCCCGCGCAGCATCCGCGCATCTCCGACACGGAACGGAACTATCTCATGAAGACGCTGCCTCAGGAGTCCAGCAATAAAGGAGTAAGTTTACAATATACAATACAATACATAAAGGAGTAAGTTTACAATATACAATACAATACATAAATCGTTATTGTTCACCACAAAATTAAACTCAACTACATATATACTAGAGGTCAGTTACTTTCTGTTGACGACCGATGTGGCGCGGTGGGCGAAGGTCCGCCTGCGACGCAGGAGGTTGCGGGTTCGATTCCCGCCTCGGAACAAATGTGTGTACGATCTGCAGTTATTTGTTTCGGGTGTTCTGGTCGTTTTCTATGTATAATAAAGAATATCTATCTATGTAATGTATTGTATTATGTATATCAGTTATCTGGTACCCATAACACAAGCTCTGCTTACAATGGGGCTAGATAATGCTGTGTGAATTGTCCAGCTTTTTTATTATTATATATGTTTCAAAGCTAGTAACTTACACACTATTAGCCCCAGTGGTTTCGGAACCTATTCAATGCAAACAAAAATCAAACCTTCCTTCTTTATAATATTAGAATATACTAGTTGACCCCGCGAACTCGCCTTAGAGGAAAAAAACGGGATTTAAAGTATCCTATGTCCGTCTCCTGGTTCTATGCTACCTCAGCCAAATCGGTTCAGCCATTCTTGAGTTATAAATAGTGTAACTAACACGAATTTCTTTTATATGTATATAGATGCATTATATTTATTTATAGTAGCAAAACGGACTAATGAATTGCCTAATATTTATGATAGTATTTATTAGTACTACACAATGATTTAAGTTACTAAATAAATTTATAAGCCTTGCGCGCACGTTTCAAGTTATTTCTTCACATTTAGAACACATTCATTGCTATAGTACCTACTGTTTTTGACACACTTACATTTTCTTTTATTTTTACATAATATTGTAGTTATATAGATAGTTTAACATGTACCTTTTTGAAAAAACTAAATATTAACGAGACGTCTTATGTCGTACAAATGCAAATCGCGTTTAATTTGTCTCAGACAGATACGTACATAAAACCTTGAAAAGGAATATAAACCACCATGTCGGTTTTTCTTTGTTTCAATTGTCTTTGAATTTGCATGAAAATAAAAGGAAATTTTGCAAAGATCTCAAACGTTTTAACGTTTTGACATTCGTTTATGTTAGTACTCACGAAGATTTTGCATAAATTAAGTCGGCTAATATGAGTATCAACCAGTGCGTCCTACCCGTTATGACCTATGGAGCTGAGACGTGGACACTCACGATAGGGCTGGTCCACCAGTTCAAAGTCGCTCAGCGAGCTATGGAAAGAGATATGCTCGGAGTTTCTCTGAAGGATAGGATTCGTAACGAATACATCCGACAGAGAACTAAAGTTATCGACATAGCTCTAAGAATTAGCAAGCTGAAGTGGCAGTGGGCCGGCCATATCTCGCGAAGAACCGACGACGGCCGCTGGGGCAAACGTGTTCTTGAGTGGAGACCACGACTCGGTTAACGTAGTGTAGGACGCCCTTCGACCAAGGTGGAATGACGACCTGCGAAAGACTGCAGGTAGATGCTAGATGCGGCAAGCTGATGACAGGGCGCTATGGCGCTCTTTGGGGGAGGCCTATGTCCAGCAGTGGACTAACATAGGCTGATGATGAATAAGAGTATTCAGCTCAGAACGATTAAGCGATTATTCTAAAGACTAGTATACTATTTGTGTTAAACATCCATCGAGTAAAGGGCATCTCACACTGCAGCTATAATGTATGTATTAATGTACATTACATTGCAGGATACAATACAATATAGCTTTATTGCACCATCAAATATAAAGAAAAATAAATATAATAAAAATAAAGGATCTTAATACTAACTAAATCTAGTGGCAAAATCGGCGGCCTTATCGCTAAAAGCGATCTCCAGGCAACCTTTGGATGGATAGGATCGGTACGTATTAAAGCTGACGGATGTATAGTTTTAAATTATCTTAATGTATCACATACACAGGGCGCTATGGCGCTCATTGGGGGGAGGCCTATATCCAGCAGTGGACTATCATAGGCTGATGATGATGATCACAACACAACAGGTAATGTAATGTGTCTTTCCCTTAATTTTTTCTTCTTTTTGAACATCGTTTTCAAAGTGATTGGGGCACGCGGCAGCGTGTCCAAGCCAAGTTTACGGAAATGTATTGAGATCTATCGAAATATAAATGTACATATATTTTCGTATCGCTCTGTATCTTAAAATACGAAGATGTAAAAATATATATTATAGCTGTCGGGTGTGGTCTCCTGATGATTTCTATGGTAAGATAAGATGTAATGAGATGTATAGTACTATAAATTAGGCTATCATTATAGCCTACGATCACAAAGATGTACGTTTACATCTTTACATTATAGCTGCTGTGTGTGAAGTGCTTTAGATAAATATATAGATAGAAAACACCTTATTATACCACAAAAAACAGAAAACAATACAGAAATAAATAATAGAATACAGAAAGTATAGGGCGGCCTTATCCCTGAGAGCGATCTCTTCCAGGCAACCTTAGGATTGACTGGACGTGAAGGAACAATAGACGGTGGCACTTTGATAAATATCATCATCATCATCATCAGCCTATAGCAGTCCACTGCTGGACATAGGCCTCCCCCAATGAGCGCCATAGCGCCCTGTCTTCAGCTTGCCGCATCCAGCATCTACCTGCAGTCTTTCGCAGGTCGTCATCCCACCTGGTCGGAGGGCGTCCTACACTACGTTTGCCGAGTCGTGGTCTCCACTCAAGAACACGTTTGCCCCATCGGCCGTCGGTTCTTCGCGAGATATGGCCGGCCCACTGCCACTTCAGCTTGCTAATTCTTAGAGCTATGTCGATAACCTTGGTTCTCTGTCGGATGTATTCGTTACGAATCCTATCCTTCAGAGAAACTCCGAGCATAGCTCTTTGATAAATATATAGATAAAGAAAAGAAAACAAATACACTACATACCAAATTACCTACATTCATCCTACATTACAAACATTATAATAAACTTACATAGACATAAGATAGAGCTATCAATGTTTAGTAATTATCAGATGTTTTTGATAATTATTCGGAACAAATGTGTGTACGATCTGCAGATATTTGTTTCGGGTGTTCTGATCGTTTTCTATGTATAATAAAAAATATCTATCTATGTAATGTATTGTATTATGTATATCAGTTATCTAGTACCCAAAACACAAGCTCTGCTTACCATGGGGCTAGATAATGCTGTGTGAATTGTACAGCATTATTATTATTATTATTATGTCTCTCATTTACCATGATCTCGGGCCATAAAGTGACCCGGTCCTTTGGAAGGCTTGCGTGGGGCCGAAGCCAACAGCACAGAGGCCCTTTGAGAAGTTAATCTAAAGGCGATGGCCACACATAGCGGGTATCATCCTCGGGTGCACAATATGATACACCCAAAGATGATATCCGCCAGGTGTAGAGACTATTGCAAAGAAAAATGAATGAAATAAAACCAGGCTATTGTGATGGATGGATGGACTGGGTAATCGGGCTATAGGGGAGATTGCGGACGTCTGCCATAAACAAGTCAATCATAATGTTAAGAGTGGCAGACGGTGGCTTGCCGAATGCTGGATGGGTTCCTTAAAAAGCCGGAGTATATTACCGGAGAGGAACTACATCGGCGCAAACGACTGAGGGGTGTCGAGAGGTGCGACCCCGATTTCACCATCACGAAGACTGCTCGTGAGCGGGTTTCCTCGCTATTACGCCATTAGACACTTCCACCCCCGAGTCTACATCCTAAGATGCATCTCTCGCGACTCCACTCAGACGGGCCAATGAAGGCAAGCAAGAGGTGGGGATCTGGTTCTCTTGGGATGCCACTCCGCAAGCGCAGACGAGAACCAGGAACTTCCCCGGGAGCACTCGGTACCCGTGGTGTCGCTACTCACCAACAGCTCGCCACAAGCTGCCCTGCGGGCTTATTATTATTATTATTATTTGAATGTCCATGATGATCATCAAATATAGATAATCGTAGACATCTTGCATGTCTATGACTGGCCTCTGTAAGTACATACTTTGATTACTTGATACTAAAAATAATTAACTGAAAAAAACAAAAATCGCGTGGAAAATATCAGGGAATTCCATAATTGTTAATTTTATCGCTACATCCGGTCATTGTAAGCATGAATTTGCGATATTTTTCTCATTGGCTGCGAGCACATACATATCTTTTGATTATTTGCCTAATCAAAATTTCAAACACAATCCTATTATGTACGGGTACATGTATTTACATAATTATGTACTTAATTCGAAATATTTAACACTAGCTGTTCCCCGCGGTTTCACCCGCGTTAAACTCGAATTTCACTTTATAGGTTATTTTTTTACACCTTGGGTTACATTATTGGAGTTTTAGTACGGATCCCTAACTTTTTTGAAAATATAATATAGCCTATGTTCACCGCGGATAGTGTAGCTTTCCAACGGTGAAATAATTTTCAAATCGGTCCTGTGGTTTCGGAGCCTATTAATTACAAACAAACAAACAAAAAATCAAATATTTCCTCTTTATAATATTAGTATAGATGTGTAAGATTCCTGTTAGTTCAAGAAGAAATATATAAAACACTTTTTTTGGGCTAAGTAGGTATGTGGTTAACTGGGACTACTATTTCCCACAAATATACAAAAATGGCACACACAACCAATTTAGAAGAATTAGGTACCTATCAAAATAGGTACTCATCGAAAGGACAGGAGTGTTCTTAGATTTTGTAGACATATTCCTCAGCGTTAAACAGTGAAAAAGTTTTAATAGTTTTCTACTAAAAGTTCAATTGATAGATAGATAGCAGACATTTTATTAAACGACACAAAAATAAATAAAATAAAATAAAATAATGCTGGACAATTCACACAGCATTATCTAGCCCCATGGTAAGCAGAGCTTGTGTTATGGGTACTAGATAACTGATATACATAATACTATATATTATTACATAGATAGATATTTTTTATTATACATAGAAAACGACCAGAACACCCGGAACAAATATCTGCAGATCGTACACACAATTGTTCCGAGGCGGGAATCGAACCCGCAACCTCCTGCGTCGCAGGCGGACCTTCGCCCACCGCGCCACATCGGTCGTCAACACAAAACAGGAAACAATACAGAAATAACTACTTAGTATAGTACAGAGGAAGTATAAAGGGCGACCTTATCGCTGAGAGCGATCTCTTCCACGCAACCTTAGGTGGGTTGGGTACTGGTTTACTAGACTAGACCGTATATAGGACCGTATATAGGAAAATCTTTAAATCCAATCAGTCTTTATAAATCTGAAGCACAATATGTGTGGCATGTCGCAACGCAACTCGATTATATTCAAATTACCGGCCTCGCTACAAAATTGGTCAATGATTTGTACGCAGATGTGCGAATGTCACTCGCCTTGATGGTTCAATTTCCCTTGAACGCTTCAATGCCGCAAGGGTCAGTTTTCCTTGTTCTGTAGCTGGAATCGTGGACGGCCAGAATGTGGCATACATTATTATTTAGGCTATTTTAGGATGCGAAAAACCCATGCAGTAGCAACCCATAAGTATTACCATGATTGGGTTTATATGCTAGGTTACGTGCGATGAATTCAATAATGTAGGAAAATCCACACAGCATCGTCAACCCCAAGCTAAGCAGAGCTAGTGTTATATGGATTCTAGATGGCTGAACATCCAAATTGATAACGGAGAAGGATCATTTGTAGTTTTTTTAATGCTCACTTTGATTATTTAATTGTAGAGCCCATCGGATGTTTTTGAGAGTTACAAAACTTTTTTTTCTTGTTTGAACACCCTAGTGCCTTGCTACTTTTGTACAATAGCTTTATCAGGTCTGTGCTTGAATATGCATCCTCTGTTTGGAACCCTTAATAACTGGAGTTACCGCCTCAGCGAAGCGGGGACTAGTTTATTTGTAACTACCCTCACTTTGTGACCACGACAGAGTGT
The DNA here is from genome assembly GCA_947044415.1 of Eupithecia dodoneata. Classification (NCBI taxonomy): domain Eukaryota; kingdom Metazoa; phylum Arthropoda; class Insecta; order Lepidoptera; family Geometridae; genus Eupithecia; species Eupithecia dodoneata. The sequence continues at coordinate 10,619,823 of OX345672.1, read as the reverse complement.
AAACCTGTTGAAACGTCGGGAAAAATAAGTAAATTAACGCGATAAATACCCGTTGTATTAATACTTATAATGTGTTCAGATCAGCGAGCTATGGAAAGAGCTATGCTCGGAATTTCTCTGAGGAGGATAAGATTCGTAACGAATACATCCGACAGAGAACCAAGGTTATCGACATAGCTCAAAGAATTAGCAAGCTGAAGTGGCAGTGGGCCGGCCATATCTCACGAAGAACCGACGGCCGCTGGGGCAAACGTGTTCTTGAGTGGAGACCACGACTCGGTAAACGTAGTGCAGGACGCCCTCCGACCAGGTGGGATGACGACCTGCGAAAGACTGCAGGTAGATGCTGGATGCGTCAAGCTGAAGACAGGGCGCTATGGCGCTCATTGGGGGAGGCCTATGTCCAGCAGTGGACTGCTATAGGCTGATGATGATGATGTTCAGATCTCGTAAGGTTAAACATATTTAACCCCTAATGACTCTTTTTGGCAACATTCTAATGTAACCATTTCCACCAGCACATGCCAGTACCCTGGAAGAGCCTGTTCACCTCGCCTCCAGTCTGGGCCATCATTATCACGCACGGCGCTTCCGTCTTCGGGTACTTCACCGTCGTCAACCAACTGCCGAGCTATATGGACAGCATTCTGCATTATAACATCAAACATGTGAGTACTTACCATAATAAACGCTGTCCTGACTGACCTCACTAAATAAATAAAATAGCAAGAATTAAGTAGCCATGGTTTCTTAGAACTGGTGGCCTACCATCGTAATCCAGCACGACAATAGAGGCCAAATGATTTGACTACTCGTTATTCAAACATGTGCGCAGTTGCTAGGCAGAAGTAGGTAACCGAATGTCGCCAATTTATCATTCACGAGTCCCATTAACAAAGAGCCAACTACCATTTATAGATACCAACGGAATACAGATATACCTACCGGAAATTATTGCCTACAAAAAACGAGTTTAGCCGGTTTAGTTCGGCCTATAGTTACCACGAAATGTGTCAATGATCCATATCCGATTTCGAGCTAAGTACCTACTACTACCTACTTAATATCGACATAAGTAAGTACATTTACTACGAACATTTTGCACTTTATTGTTACGGCATAAGGTCGAATTTGTTGAATATGGCGTTCGCGAATTCATACAGTGACCATATTAAGCGAGCGAAAGTTGGACATTTTGAAATGTATTTGTTTGCTGCAATGATTGTTTCGTAAAATTATATTACTAGGACAGTCCAAATAAAACAATTGCTAATTCTGTTTATAGAAAGTGTTTTTTATAAAAAGTTTCACTTAAGTACGTTTTTTTATTCTATACCATAAGTGAGTCAGATATTCGCAAATGGTGTTGACGATTAGAATTCAAAATAAATAAAAAAAACTGTCTCTGTCTCTAATCTGTTATATAATATTGATAGGTATACCTAATAATTATCAGTAAAACCACTTCATCATAATCATCAGCCTATAGCAGTCCACTGTTGGACATAGGCCTCCAATGAGCGATATAGTGCTCTGTTTCCCTTCCCGCCCTTCCAGCACCTACCTGCAGTCTTTCGCAGGTCGTCATCCCACCTGGCCGGAGGGCGTCCTACACTACGTTTACCGACACACGACACGTTTACGTTTAAACACTTGACGTACGTTAAATGAATAGCAATATATTTTTCTAGTGTGAATATTATTTACTACTTACTCATTCTTAATCGCTGACACGTGTAAAGCTATGTAGTGTATGTATGTCCCTGCGCACGCGTTCGTTTCTATTAACTCAATGTTCTTAATTACTACAGATAAGTAATATGTACTAGCTATTGTTTCGTCGCATTTGTATAGTTTGCAATAATATCATCCATTACAAACACGTTTATTAGATTTTTTTAATGAATTTAAGGCGTAAAAGCTAAGAAAATATTAGCTTGATTTTATGGTCTTTTAACTCATGCATAAATAGGTAATTTGCATGATTATAGTCACACTTAAATAGCTCACGCCAATTTTAAAGGAAACTCTATTTGAGATATGAACTGGTATTATCTAGTTTTCGAGTAACCTTGTTGATTTTTAATTGACCTCTATCGGTTTTTGTCTAGTTTTTTTAATATCTTAGTGTACAAACTCGTTCATAGTTGGGGTTGCCATCATTTCCTTGTGCTAGGACGGGACGACGATTGTGGTATTATTTTGGTATAAATTAAGTATATTATAACAATTAATAACATAACAGAGCAACTTCATATTATATTCCAAAGCATTTTGCATTATAGCAAAATGTATACAACAGCGTTCTCTTTTTTTCTGTACCTAAGGAACCCAATATAAAACTTGAAAGTTTTTTTTGCTTTTACATATATTTCTTAAACTAAACCATTATTTTCGAATCAGACCAGATTGAGAATAAATAATGTTTGTGTGATAATAATAGTGCGTAAGCCCTCGCCCTCGGGGTAATCTCTTTTTGGGATATTATTTAATTTATTTGAGAATGAGTGTTTAGTTACCGAAATACTGAATAAGTTTTATTGTTTTAAAACGTTTTCTATCTTAGCGAGTACCTAGGTAGAAACTAGAAAGTAATTTCTATTACAATTGTTGAATAAATAACAGCATGCGGGAGTCATTATGTTTAAGATTTTATCAACTCTTAAATTAATATGTCTTCAATATGCAACAGAATATTTAACAAAACTGGTAATTTTCTTGTCATTGGCTAATATGACATTGTTAATCCATTTTCACCTCTTTGCTGATGTTACTTCGACAGCAACTCGCTTGGCTGCTAACGTTGTAAAGAGTGAACAGGCTACATGCAAGAATCCCACCCTATTGCATCAGCCAAAAAGTGGACAACCTCTCGCTGGTTTTATAGCAAATGGAAGTCGGATTGCCACACCTAACAAGGTGCTAAATATGTAAAAAATTTATGTCCGTCTATTATATTAGTCCTAAATAAGGTTCACTGAAAAATCATAAACCCAGAAAGATTTTGTTTAAATTATATTTTTAGTAAACCATACGTTTAAATAAAAAAAAATATATATTGCTGAACAAAACGTAACCCCCAAGGGTACGCAATCATCTCTGGACATCGACTGTACATATTTTGTGAAAACTTACTTGCGTACCTTGAATAAGCAAAGATAAACTTGGAAGTAAGTATTACAAAGCTGCTGAATAATTATAATATTTGTTTCTTAGTATTTTATAACTTAATGTTTTTTTTTAATATTTAAAAAGTCTAACGTTAGTGCAGTACCTATGTACACTAGCCCCAGGGCTACTCACCTCTCTGAGGAGGATGTGAAAAAAAATGTACGTCAGTACATAATAATAGTGTTTCAGTGGAATTTTTTCATCGAACGTTACGAGTTGAGGCAGCTCAGGACCGCTATTCATGGCGTCGTCGCCGCGTCGTTGGCCTATGTTCATTGTTCAGTAGTGAGCGTATACGGGCTGTTGATGATGAAGCTACGAGTGTTATCGGAGGACTAGATATAGCGATTACCTAATGTAGTAACATTAAGTGCGGAGTAAAATATAAAAAAAAATCTTTATTGCATAAATGCAATTATTAAACAAGCCTAAGATCTTTCATTGTAACCGAACTAAATACAAACATGGAGAAAAAAGGAGAATATTCATAAAGAGATCCTACTGAGTTTTTAAATAAAAGTACATGCTGGAATGACGAAAAACTTATAGATAAATGTCAATGTTGTGCAAAATGCAGATGTAATTGATAAATTATTTAAAATCTGGTTATACAATTTTTTATTAAGACATGCCTTAATTAAAAACTGTATAACCAGATTTTAAATAATTTATACTTATTACTTATTTACTGTCTGATTATTACTATTTTACTGTCTGATCACACAGTAAAACAGTAAAATAATTTTATTTGATAATAATTTAATGTATAAAATATGACCTGTCTAAGTGCTTATTTTGTAAGCCTAAAGAAATAAATGATATTTTACTTTACTTTACTTTTTGATTTTTATTCGCACAATCCCCTATGGTGTTTCCTATGTCAAAATGTGCCTTTGTCAATGTTAGTGTGTGATAATTGTAATACAACAATTAAGAATTTATAGAAATAATGATATCAAGTGTAACAAACATGTTTACCTACGGAGGAAATAAACAACAATATAAACCACTGACAAAAAACCACAGATCCACGCGGACACTTACAATACAATACAACAATACAAAAATTCTTTATTGTACACCATAATCAAATCATTACAAAAATACATTATATACGCATGTACAATGGGCGGCCTTATCGCTTAGAAGCGATCTCTTCCAGGCAACCTTTGGATGGAAAGAATTATATGAATTTAAGAAAAGGCAGAAGGTGTACCACAGGTAATCTAAACACTTGTTTTTATACAAAGTAGAAAAAGCACTTATTGGTCGCCATCATCATCATATCAGCCCGCATAATGTCCACTGCTGAACATAGGCTCCCCAAATGACGTCACAAATAACGGTCCTACCTAAAACTAGGAGTTTTAGGTAGGACCGCTATTAGTGACGTTCCAGATGGTCGTCCGCGAACGTAAACAGTACTTATTTAATGTTGAGTTTTTTTTATTTAAACAGTATAAGTACTGTTTAAATAAAAAAAACTCAACATTAATCTTAACTTATTTAATTTTTAGTGCTTGGTAAAATAAACATAAATAATAACAACAATGTCCTTTTACAGTACATTATAAATTCGAACTGTAAATACCGTAATATATTTTTTTTGTATTGGTGGTGCAATAAAGATTTATTGTATTGTACCGTTAAAGTCAAAATTATCGGGAAAGTCTCGCAAAAGCGGACTACATGGTCGCAGTAGCCGAATAAAAACTTGGCGGCTGTTTTTTACAAACATGACAAAACAGGATAAAAAATTGTTCTGATCTAGTTTATTGGTTATTGAATACAAAATTAAAATAAATAGAGCTGTCTGCGACGTTAATTAAAATTCTTTTTACAAATTTATCATTTTATCAATTACTGTCACATTGTGGCGCGGTGGGCGAGGGTCCGATGCGACGCAGGAGGTTGCGGTTTCGATTCACGCCTCGGAACAATTGTGTGTACGATCTGCAGATATTTGTTCCGGGTGTTCTGGTCGTTTTCTATGTATAATAAAAAATATCTATCTATTTAATGTATTGTATTTTGTATATCAGTTATCTAGTACCCATAACACAAGCTTTGCTTACCTTGGGGCTAGATAATGCTGCGTGGATTGTCCAGCATTATTTATTTATTTATTGTATAAAAATATTCACGGGAATTTACCAGGATCAGTTTTTTAAAGTCTTTATTTTATACATACATCTCAGTCTCTTTGTAATGTATTAAAGTAGTACCTATGTCAGTTCATCATTCCCATATCAATATCACACAAGCTCAACCTACGCTCAATGATTGCTGTGTGAATTCTTTATACAACTTTATTCATTTATTTATGAATGTCTTGGTGTACAAACAATATCTTGGTTTCAAGAACCGTTTATAAATAAGAAACGTATTCTACATGTACTACATATTATATTGATTAATTCGTGAAGGGTGACGCTAAAAGCTCGCTTCATTCACCGGTCTGTTATCTTTGTTACGGCTAGACACATCGATTTATCATATCACTTTAGACCCAACCGTTGTGGCTTATCTATGACGATAACATGGCCATGCGAAATCCCGCAGACTGATAATAATAAAGTGATATATTTTAATATTTTACCACAGATAAGGTAATAGTTGATTTATACAACGGCGGCGGCGCGGCGGCGGCGGCGGCGCGGGGCGTACGAAATGCGGTCACTAACTAAGGGGCCAAAATTGTTGCAAATGGCCCCCCGAATGACCGTTTCAGATTATTTATTATTATTATTTATTTTAAGCCGTTATTGTCCCACTGCTGGGCAAAGGCCTCCCTTTTCTCCTTCCACTCCTCGCGATCCAACGCTGCAACAGGCCATGATGCAAGATAGATAACATTAGTAAATACACGGCACGGGGATTATTCTCTACGGTGGAATCGATCGCATCGTCATTGCGACATTATTGAAGTTGAAGGAATGAATTTCAAATATTTAAAAATCTACAAAGTGTCGTAATTTTTCTCTATCCTACCCTAGATCTATTCATATTCATATCATTTATTGTAATTTCATGCATACAGGTAGTTTCTCAGGTGTAGGTAGTCTTAGTGGGTAGGTACACAATGCATAAAAACCCTGTCAGGGCACAACAATTTTATGTTAGCCTAAAATTCTAGTTCTGATGTTCAAAAAACAATATAGATCTTAGAGTCTAGCTAGGGTCTAGGTCTAGTGCCTAGACAATTCCCGTGCGTGCCCTTCTGATACCTACTGATAGGGCTAACATAATTATATGTCGTAGTGAGACTGTGAGGAAGTCTTAGTGCGACTAATAATTTACAGTAAGACATATAGGTTAAGTGCACTTTGAACTCGTAAAAGTTAACCGGTTAGAACCGCCTCAAAGTAACCTTAATGGCAGGAAGTCTTAAGGGAACCGGGTCACAGGACGCAGGGAATTGCACCAACCATCCAATAACCATCCTACAGTACCACCTAGTTATCTGTCATATTTCTGTCAATAAATTGCTAGGGTTATAGTTATAGCACTGTGTCGAGTCCCGAGCGAGTAGTGCTTTTATTATTTAAACCAGGCGCCTAATTCTACTCAATTAAAATAATATTCTAAGAATGATACATTTTGACATTTTACTTTTGATGAAAAAAACTGCAGATGATGCGCGCGAGGCAAAATCTCAAAATGGAACCATTCTAATACCGTGCAAATTGCGCACGCACTCTGAGTTTCTTTCATCTATGGACATCGAGAAAAAGATCTTGACATTTGCATTGTGGAGGCGTGAGCAATAGTTGACGTTAAAATGTGTGCTAGTGATGCAGCTTTGTAAGAGGGAGCTTACAAAATGTCGCTAAAACAGTACTTATGAGTATAAACAGTTATATATTATAATGTTACGAAAAATAAGTCGTATAACTTATCCATTAGACTCTGGACTTTGGATCTATGGAGGATTCAGCGACGATACGACTGTCATAGTACATTTTTTTTTAGTGGAATTCGGCCCCAAGTGAAAGATGGTGCTTAAAGTTTGACTTGAGCATCTGTTTATTCACTATAAATTGGATCAACAGATTTTTCGATGAAGTCACCTTTAAGCAATATTCATTATGAAAGTGTTTTTTATGGTTTTGTTTTGATAAAGAATAAATGTTCATATTGTATGATGGTTCAAAGTAAAGTTTAACGCCTACCTAAATTTTTATAAAATAAGCATGTGTCAAAGCGGCTAAAGTAAAATAATTATTCATTAATTACTTGTTCGGCAGTCCTCTTTTTAACATGAAATGACGTGGGTGTTTTTTAGAGCTAGTATCACGGGAGAGTTGGGTGGTGTCACAATTATCTTGGTGGTACTGTAGAGTTGACTACAATAGCCTAATGATAATACTTATACACCGAGATCAGACAGTAGGATATTTCGACATGCATTCAAGACATACGATATAATGTATGATTGGGTACGCCTACCAGAATGAATTGAAGGTGTTTTGATAGCAAATTTTGGTAGAAAGATAAATAAATAAATAATGCTGGACATTTCACACAGCATTATCTAGCCCCATGGTAAGCAGAGCTTGTGTTATGGGTACTAGATAACTGATATACATCATACAATACATTACATAAATAGTTTTTTTTATGATACATAGAAAACGACCAGAACACCCGAAACAAATATCTGCAGATCGTACACACAGTTGTTCCGAGGCCGGAATCGAACCCGTAACCTCCTGCGTCGCAGGCGTCGCAGGCGCGGTGGGCGAAGATCGGCCTACGAAGCAAGGGTTGCGGATTCGATTCCCGCGTCGGGACTAATGTTTGTACGATCTGCAGATATTTGTTCAGGGTGTTCTGGTCGTTTTCTAAGTATAATAAAAAAATATCTAACTATGTAATGTATTGTAGTGTATATCAGTTACCTAGTACCCATAACACAAGCTCAGCTTAGCTTGTGGCTATACAATGTGTATAGTCGAACCTTGATCAAACGAGATGTGCGGATACACGACATATATTTATCGATAAAAAACAAAAAATAAAAAATTATATGTTACCTATCTCAAAAATAAAGCCGATTCAATTATTTTTTTAATGAAAACTACTTCATCTGGTTTTTTCTTCGTTTCTTTTTGAGTAAACGGTGTATTTTATTAAAAGTAGCCTCATTTGAAAGCTAGATAGTTTACCTAGCTAAGGAAATAAGAAAAAAATACAATTTCGGTACATAAGCCTAGGAAAAATAATATCTTTTTAGAAATTTGCAAAAAAAATACGTTTTTTTTTTTTTTTATCTGTAACATTAAAACTGAGTTATTGTGGTGTACTTTTTTGCATGTTGTATTAAACTTCATAATTTAATCTACAAATCCTCCAAAAATTATGAGTCTATCTCTTTACGTTGTTATGTTATTCACCATACATTTCATTTCACAAATCGACTATACACATTGTATAATGCTGTGTGAATTGTCCAGCTTTATTTATTATCTCGCCTTTATTTAAGTTATAGAATGTCACCAACAATAAAAGGGGCAAGCCACCATAGTTTTACATTGCTGACAACTGAGTCACCGTTAACCTTGTCAATCCCGTGACCCGAGGTTGAACTATCGATTGCGAATTCTTATCATACAAATTGCGACCTTGTTCCCATGTAACAAGTGTCAAAATAATTTGCCGTAAAAAACTATAAACCGACTTCAAATTCCTAAATAATTAAAATGGTTCATAACTTAGTTATTCATCCATTTGTCGCGCACATACGTAATGCAAATTTAAGACTTATGATTTTATCATGGATGTCATTGACTGCATCAGAACTGGACCAAATTGAATTGGGAGCACACGGGAAGCACCAGCTTTCAAATAAAAAAAGAATCATCAAAATCGGTTCACCCAATCGAAAGTTCTGAGGTAACAAACATAAAAAAACAGTCGAATTGAGAACCTCCTTCTTTTTCGAATTGAGAACCTCCTTCTTTTTCGAATTGAGAACCTACTTCTTTTTCGAATTGAGAACCTCCTTCATTTTCGAATTGAAAACCTCCTTCTTTTTCGAATAGAGAACCTCCTTCTTTTTCGAATTGAGAACCGTCTTCTTTTTCGGTTAATGACTGATAATGACTAAGCTCAGTTATGGTTAACCCTGATAAGCCGCTGCGGTTTTTAAAAGGAAGGTGGATGACAAAACCAATCAAGGAATCAGCCCCTTAATATGGGTCCACGAGACGAATCAAAACTTTCCGAATCCATTGTCTAAAATCATTTTAGACAATGGATTCGGAAAGTTTGATTTTTCGCGAAAAATGATGATTCGCTACTGACTCACATTTTAGTAAAATGTGAGTCAGTAGCGAATCATCTTTTTCCCAGAAACCGTTATCAAGAGGTATAATATAGGTACTACAGAATTGGCTTCACATGATTAGACACGCAGTTTTGCAATGCAAATGTTTCATGTACTGTTTCATTACGGCCTTTGCATTTTGTGTTGTTTTAAATTTGAAGATCATGTAAATCTTAAAAAAGGCTTCGTGAATAAGTCATTAATGATTATGATAAATATACTCTACCATTCATTCCCTACCTGCTAACCTTTGGGTAGTGTGGACAACAGTTTAGTAGCTAGTGCTAGATTACAGAACTTACAAACATAATAAAATATACTTCTCATAATGATACTAAGCTACTTATATTACGTATATTCCTATATAAATAATTAATATATAATTATAATTACGTACCGAATTATTCTTGCGAAAGAAAATAGTTATAGACTCTAGATCTGAAGACATTTACCGAGACGTAAATAACCTGTTTGGTTGAAACCTTGTCCGTCAAAAAGTTCAGTTAAAAATATCGCAAACTACCTTTCACATACCTGTATCTCATTGTGTAATCCTCAAAGGGAATCGTAATAAAGGAATTTTAAGTACCGGAATGTTTTGTTATTTATTTGCATATTTGCCCGTTCCTTTATATCTCAACTGCCAATTCAATTTAATTCGTAACGGGACGTAATAAACCATCTTTTCAATCTTCAAGATCTGGTTCGCAGTATTGAATTTTGAATTTAATTTAAGATCCTTTTATTACAAGGCGTAAAATGCGAAAAGAACTTATTCTGCATGTGCTTTGGGAATGGCAGTTAAAAGGTTTAATCAAACACTTGATGCATTTTTTAAAGCTCGGGAGATTATTATTCCTATTCGTTGTACTCTATGGTGATTTTCTTTTTCTGCAAAGGGTTTGTGTTTGCGTTACCTTCTTATCGTCTCGCCGCCATTATAGTTTCTATATTTTTTTTTGTGTTTGTTATACTTAGGTACAAGCGGGCCCTCCCGGCTTCGCCCGGGTGGACATTTTGTTTTTGTTTTATATATATTTTGCGATGAACGTAGAGTAAATTTGCCTTTGTGCATAAGTCTTTGTATGACACTCACAATTTTTTTTTCAAAATCGGTCCAGTAGGTCCAGACCAGAGATGAGACCCCCTACAAATTTACCTCGTTATAATAGTATAGATAACAACAAAGAATTCTCTAAAAAAATACATACTCGTATGTACAAAAAGTATAGTTTTTATTTTCGCATAAATTGAGCACATGATCATGACTCCTGTCACGACTTTTCTCTAACTCACATGGTTTCTGATTTGGTCATCCAATCCCATCTCAAATAGTCACTCTGTATATTAAGGCCGTTGAATACGATAACCTGTTACATTTTTAATGTTGTCCGAAATAAATGAATTACTTACTATTATTTATCGTGCAAGCTTGTGTCCCAGTTTAAAACGCGATATCTGTCTTAAATATTTAAGAAGGAGGTTGGTACGAAGAAACATTTTTGCTCATGGTTATTAGTTTAAAATGGGGGATTTTAATCCTAAGAACCTTTTACGGCCATAAAACCGGGTGATTACTTGATTGCAGTCGTAATTACAGGCGCCCCACTCGCCGGGGGCCAAAGCGTTTATAAATTACCGCCGACCGCACCGCGCGCCGCGCCGCCGCCGCGCCGCGCCGCCGAGTCTTACTAGGAAGCAATGATTAATGACTAGCTTTCGCTCGCCACTTCCCTTCAGTTTAAGTCATGATCTTGTCCGTTAAACTAGATTAGTCTAGTCCATGAAAGTGAAATTAAGTTTCACTACTAATGTCCTTGATCATCAATAAATATCAAAGATAATAATTTCATAGGTTCTTGCTAATTATTTATAGTACGCGCTAGCGGGGTAGTCGGAGTAATCTCAAGAAATTAAATAATATATATTATGTTCCCATTAATATATATATTCCAATATCCAATTTTTTTGGTATATTATTTTATATCTTCATAATTTAGTACTACATACTTTAATCCGCGGGAGTAGCAACAGCATCCTAACCGCGATTGCTGGAAAATTTAACTGTCCGGTAATGCACTAATTGGTCCAAAGGACAAAATTTGTAGTTAGTTATAAGTACTAACATGTAGTTATAAGCAAACTAACACCATGGATTATTGTTAAATGAATTTAATTATTATACACTCATTTATTTAAATTCTCGTATAAAATACATTTTTTACTATAGAAAATACAATAAAATATTATAAAACTATTCTACAGTAAAAAATATATCAAAACGGTAGATCACCGACCGCTCGCTAGGCTCAAGCGGCCGGCGACTAGGTCTGCAGAGAAAGGAACTTCCTGACGATACGTGCCGAGTCCAAGAGTTTCTTATTAATTATTATTATTTAATTAAATTAAATACGCTTATTACGATACGCTCTCAATACACATGTATATGAGTATTGTTTTCGGGAGAAATGTTTGTATTTTCTTTGTATAACAAATAAAATATATCTATTAATGTATTTTATTATGTGTATCAGTCATCTAGTACCCATAATACAAGCTCTGCTAGCTTGAGGCTAGATGATGCTGTGTGGATTGTCCAGCATTATATATTCATCATCATCATCATAATGACGACCGATGTGGCGCGGTGGGCGAAGGTCCGCCTGCGACGCAGGAGGTTGCGGGTTCGATTCCCGCCTCGGAACAAATGTGTGTACGATCTGCAGATATTTGTTCCGGGTGTTCTGATCGTTTTCTATGTATAATAAAAAATATCTATCTATGTAATGTATTGTATTATGTATATCAGTTATCTAGTACCCATAACACAAGCTCTGCTTACCATGGGGCTAGATAATGCTGTGTGAATTGTCCAGCATTATTTATTTATTTATCATCAACCTATGTTAGTCCACTGCTGGACATAGGCCTCCCCCAATGAGCGCCACAGTGCGCTGTCTTCAACTTGACGCATCCAGCACCTAACTGCAGTCTTTCGCAGCTCGTCATCCCTCCCCGTCAGTCATTATTTATTATTCAGCAATAATATCTACCTGCCAATTACAACCCTAGTCTCTTCAAAATAAGAGTGAATTAGATGACTGTTACTTGGTATATCGTTACTTAGTTCAAAGATATTTATTTTCTCATATACAACATAATGTACATTTTACTTACCATCATTCAAGTAAAAAACCTACTAACTACAGCTCGGTTAACTTCGTTATGTTTTATGGTCACGAAGACACCTATCTCATTGGGTTTTTATATATTTTTCCGATCACGACTTCAAGAAAAACAAAGGTATTTTCCATTAAACCTCACTAAAGAGAACACAATCTACCTAAGATTTAATTTTATAAGGCGTCTCTAATAATTACTTAAGCAATTTCGCAGATTTTATCTCTTCACGGTAATTCCCAGTACCCAGTTTACCTAAGTTAATTAAGTCTAAATTTTTATCGCAATTGTAACAAGTATGACGGAGTTAGGTAAGTTAGGTGGATATTTTAACCGACTTTACAAAAAGACGTAGCATCTATGTTCGGCTTGTATGTATATGGTATACTCGCATCTTGTCTAGAAAGATTTTGGAGAAAAAGACGAGATCACTCATATAATATTTCGTGTTCTTTTCCAAGTGACGAAAAAAATACCTACAAATGATCTCATTTCGTTATTTTTTTTAATAAATTTATGAGAAGTTTTATAGAGCTAAGAACGCTGCTAAGCTAGCAAAGGTTTGATAAAGAAAATTATGGTATAGAATATAATTTCTAATACTTTTTTTTATGAAATACTAGCTGCGCCCCGCGGTTTCACCCTTGTGGTGTTCGATATTTTGGATAATATACAATATATCTTTACAAATATGTGTGCCTATGTGTTATTCTGATGTATAAGGTATATTATTGTAAAGTTTCATTAAAATCCACTCAGTAGTTTTTACGTGAAAGAGTAACAAACATCCATCCATCCATACTCACAAACTTTCGCGTTTATAATATTAGTAGGATTTGTCGATGTCTTTCTTTACAATAGCGTAGGACCATTGTATTAATGATTGTATCGCTATTGTAAAGAAAATGACCTTGATGTAGTCCCATATGATAATTTTAATGAATTTGGGCTATAAAACTATCGTAGTTTTATGAACAAACAACAATCAACACAAACTGTACACCAGCCAAACTCGATGTAGATTTTTTTTGTAAATAAACCACGACACAAATAACTAAAACTACCTTGCTTAGCGACTTTCAGATATAATTTGATTGTGAGCTATATTTATTGAAGGAAGGATCTCAATTCGACAGGTTATATAAATTGCGCCCCTGTCTTATGTGAATATAAATTCACATAATTCTTTCCATCCAAAGGTTGCCTGGAAGAGATCGCTTCTAAGGGATAAGGCCGCCCATTGTATTTGTCGCATGTGATGTTTTTTATAATAATCTGTATCTGATGTACAATAAAGTATTTTTGTATTGTATTTCGTATAAAGAACGCGACAACACGTGAAATGGGTGGTTTGTTTGCAAGCATTCTACATCCACGTTGGCTGTAGTTTGACCGAAACCGCTGTACCGCGCCTGAGGTATGTGAGCGGCGAGACGGGGGGGATATATCGGCCGCTCCAATCCATCAGTCTGCCGTCAACGCGTACTCTTGCTCTTTTTCCTCGCCCCCCACCTCGCCGCACTTTCCTAATGAGCGGTACAGCGGTTTCGGTCAGACTATAGTCTCTAGGTTCACAGCTAACCCGTTTACATTCGTAATGAATAGTTGTCTATTGTTTTATAATAGGTAAGGTGCCTGGAAGTTTTATTGCAGCTATAAATAAGTTAGTTCTTAGACTGGTTTATTGTTTGATATTTACTACCGATATATAACATGTCATACTAATGTGCTCGTGAATCATTGATACATGAATGTTTTATAAGTTACTAGCGGACCGTCCCGGCTTCGCACGGTTTTAGTACGGATCCCTAACTTTTTTGAAAATATAATATAGCCTATGTTCACCGGGGATAGTGTAGCTTCCCAACGGTGAAAGAATTTTTCAAATCGGTCCAGTAGTTTCGGAGCCTATTCAATACAAATAAACAAACAAACAAAAAATCAAACCTTTCCTCTTTATAATATTGGTATAGATAATGGTGGACTTGCCTCGTTTTGCCAGTCACCACGCTGTATCAAATCCCATAGGAAAATTCATAGAGTAAAGTCAATGAAAAACTAAAATCAGACTTCAAATTTCATCGTATTTGCACTGTTTTTTTAAGATTTTCGGGAAAAATACGATTTCCTCTGAGTGTTCTCATGTAACAAGAATCGAACCCGCAGCCTAAGTACGGCGGTTCTTCGCAAACTGCGCCACAAATGTTGACAAAACTCTTCTCCCACTCATGTAGGTAGGTGATGCATAAATAACTTGTATTGTTGGATTATACATTAACAATGAGATATAATAAATTTATATAAATTAAGTGAGATACAAGTGTTTAGACCAACTTAGCATAGACTTTAAGGCACTGTTTTCATGAACGCCGCGGCTCCGGGGCTGAACGAACACAGTGGCTATCACAATAGGCTTATCATGGCCGTATAGTGACACCTAAGCCACTAAAGAAAAAAAAAACAGTTAACTAAGTTATGTAACTAGTAATTAATAAATGAGCTATATATCTATCTCGTCATCTCTTTTTAATAATATCAATATCTCTTGCTCACAGAACGGTCTACTATCATCTCTGCCTTACCTCGGCAAGTACCTGTGTGCTCTCGCGTCCTCGGTGCTGGCTGACTCGCTGCGTCAGAGCGGGAGGCTGTCCACCACCACAGCACGGAAACTGTTCACAGGGTTCGCTGTGGGACTGCCTGGTGAGTACAGTATACTAGAGGGTGATGGAACGGTCTATTGTCATCTCTGTCGTACAATCCTCGGTGCTGGCTGACTTGCTGCGTCAGAGCGGGAGGCTGTCCACCACCACCGCACGGAAACTGTTCACAGGGTTCGCTGTGGGACTGCCCGGTGAGTACAGTATACTAGAGGGTGATGGAACGGTCTATTGTCATCTCTGTCGTACAATCCTCTGTGCTGGCTGACTCGCTGCGTCAGAGCGGGAGGCTGTCCACCACCACCGCACGGAAACTGTTCACAGGGTTCGCTGTTGGACTGCCTGGTAAGTAAAGTATCTATGTACTTAGCACTGCTGGTTGTAGGCTGCTCAATAGAGTTCCATATCCCCTGTCGCCGCATTCAGCATATACCAGCAAGTAAACGAATACATCCGACAGAGAACCAAAGTTAGCTGTAGTGGCAGTGGGCCGGCCATATCTCGCGAAGAACCGACAATCCCTAGGTCAAACGTGATCTTGAGTGGAGACTATGATACGTAAACCTAGTGTAGGACGCTTTCCGACCAGGTGGGATGACGACCTGCGAAAGACTGCAGATAGAAGCTGGATGCGGCAAGCTGAAGACAGGGCGCTGTGGCGCTCATTGGGGGAGGCCTATGTCCAGCAGGTGGACTAACATAGGCTGATGATGACATTAACGCGACATCATTATTTGTTAAAATTAAAATAATAAACAAACTTGTTCCAGGCATCCTAATGATCGTGCAAGCCTCGTTCGGCGCGGACCGCGTGTGGTCGATCGCAATCTTCACGACGGCGCTCACCATCAACGGCGCCGTCACCGCCGGCTATCTCGGCAACGGACTGGATATAGCACCTAACTTCAGTGGTAAGTATTCTACTGTTTTATACTTATTTATTTATTTATTTACTAGCTCACCCCTCGTCATCCATACCGCAATGCTTGGAAAACGAAAGTTTTCAACCAGAACGTCCTACCCGTTATGACCTACGGAGCTGAGACGTGGACACTCACGATAGGGCTGGTCCACCAGTTCAAAGTCGCTCAGCGAGCTATGGAAAGAGCTATGCTCGGATTTTCACTGAAGGATAGGATTCGTAACGAATACATCCGACAGAGAACCAAAGTTATTGACAGAGCTCTATGAATTAGCAAGCTGAAGTGGCAGTGGGTCGGCCATATCTCGCGTCTTAAGCTAGGTACTGATCGGCGATCGGGGCGTAATATTTCATTCGCAGCGATTATGCAGATACGTAAAACAAAGCCCTGTAACGCCAGTCTGTCTCTTTAGAAATAAAAGAATGAGAATAAGATTATTTTATTTATGTATATCTCACAACAAACATGATTTAAAAATAAAAGACAAAGCAGACAAATCTTTAAATTGAGTCACAAATCGGTCTCCGTCTCAGCATGTAAAAAAAGGTATGAATGATCATCATCAGCCTATTTTAAGCGTCTGTCTGCAGTAATTCCTCCCCTAATAAGCGCCATATCGCCCTGTCATTCAGCTTGACGCATCCAACATCTGTCTGCAGTAATTCCTCCCCTAATAAGCGCCATAGCGCCCTGTCTTCAGCTTGACGCATCTAGCATCTGTCTGCAGTAATTCCTCCCCTAATAAGCGCCATATCGCCCTGTCTTCATCTTGACCCATCCAGCATCCATCTGCAGTAATTCCTCCCCTAATAAGCGCCATAGCGCCCTGTCTTCAGCCTGACGCATCCAGCATCTGTCTGCAGTAATTCGCAAGTCATCCTCCCCGCCTGAACGGATTAACAATTAAATAAAATTAATAAATTAATCTGACCAGGTGGGATGACGACCTGCGAAAGACTGCAGGTAGATGCTGGATGCGTCAAGCTGAAGATAGGGCGCTATGGCGCTCATTGGGGGAGGTCTATGTCCAGCTGTGGACTAATATAGGCCGATGATGATGATGATGATGAAAAATAAATAATGCTGGAATTATCCAGCTATTGTGATGCTGTGTGGATTGATACACACAGCATCATGTACTAGCATCATCTAGCCCCAAGGTAAGCAGAGCTTGTGTTATGGGTACTAGATGACCGATATACATAATACAATAGATAACATAGATATTGATATTAATTATGTTGTTACGAGCTGCGCCCCGCGGTGTTACCTGCGTTTATAAACATTTTTAATTATTTGTTAATCCCATGGTAATACTGCACTTCTCCGGAATCAAGATTAGCTTTGTTCGTGAAGGAGTAACCAACACACTTTCTTTATAATACTGATTCACGCTTGCTAATAACTAAAAATTTGATTTTCAGGAACTATCTTCGGCATGGCCAACACATTGTCTTCGCTCGGAGGGTGGCTGTCCACATTCATGGTTGGGGAACTTACACATGATCATGTAAGTATTATATTAGATTATATTTCATATTGATCTGAAAAAAGGGGCAAATTAGTTTTTAGGGTTCCGTACCCAAAGGGTAAAACCTATTACCAAGACTCCGCTGTCCGTCCGTCTTACCAGGCTGTATCTCATGAACCATGATGGTTAGACAGTTGAATTTTGCACAGATGATCTATTTCTGTTGCCGGTATAATAACAAATACTAAAAAACAGAATAAAATAAAATATTTAAGAGGGCTCCCATACAACAAACGTGAATTTTTGGTCGTTTTTGCTCGATATTGATAACGGTAACACTTGAAATATTCACAGAATATTTAGTTATATATTTACATTAAAAATTAATAATGAAATTACAGTAAAATAAATATTGAAGGGGGTCATACAACTCTGTGGTGGCCATGCAAATGATTTTTTTGCCGTTTTACGTAAACGCTCTACGTAGCCATAACAAGCTCTCTTAGGCTTGGGGCTAATAATGTTGTGTGAATTGTCCATTATTATTATATTTAAACGTTCCATTCTCAACACTACCCTGGCTCACTCTAACCATATCAATTCTCCCTTCCAGAACACAGCCGGCCAATGGACCATAGTATTCTACATCCTCGCCGGCACGTACGTCACCGGAGCCCTAACCTTCGTGCTCTTCGGCTCCGGGGAGCTGCAGCCCTGGAACAGCCGGCAGGAGATCAAGGAGGAGCAGCCTCTCAATGAGGAGAAGAAAGAGGAGACTGCGTGAGGAGTTATAGGAGTTATTGCGTCTTCGCTCATATTGGTATATAAAGAGGCATATATTATACATAATGTAGCTCTAATTAGTCAAAAGTTAATAACTATAAAATACTATATAGTTATTCTGTAGCAACGATGTATCTTCAGAACATTTAAAATTCTAAAGGTACTCGGTTCTAGAATCCAAGATATTTTTTGTCAACAAAGACAAATATGTAATAGCAATGCTGTAATGTAGGTACAGCGTGTTTTTTCTCTATGAAAAAAGGGTTAATTGGTTTTCTCTCCACCCCTATGTTTCGTCTACTTAAGAATTGAAAGACTCTCAAATATTTCACTATTATATTATTCCTAATGCTATAGATATGCTGTTTTATACAGGTACCAAGTGAGCGGAGGCGCAGTTAGAAAGATAGCAAATTAATACATTCTCTAAGAATAGCTGAGTTTGCGTACTGCGGCCAATTCGTATCCATTTCAAATCCGTGATAATACCCAGCTATTTTCCCGGATCAATCAAAATAATTAAAAAAATATTAATATATAGATGTCGCTTTACGGATTCAGAATATGTATTGAATGCAGTGCGTACTCTAAAGGCTAGCGTCGACAGGCCGTCATCGTAAGGTCCGCTTTCTCTCATCAGATGGATTTTTGGGCGTAACCAATAAATAGTTTGCTTATTCAAACATGATACCGCAGCAACTGGATCGCCGACCATTTGCGACGAATAATGTCGTCAATTGCTAAACGCCAGCATTGCCGACAGTCCGATGTGTCCGCTCCAAGCGGTGTGGATAGCAATCCAAAGTATGCTAATTTGCGAATGAATAATGTCGTCAACCGCTAAACGCCAGTATTGCCGACAGTCCGGTGTGTCCGTTTCTTGAGGTTTGGATCAGTACACGCACTTCTATGTCAAACAAAAAATAATACTAAAATCTGATTGATGCGGTCAGTGCAGAGCGTCTCGTACCGGCCTGTCGACGCTAGCCTTTAAGGTGTAAAATATTAATTTGTGTGGTAAAATTTCTGAAGGAGTTAATAATAACATGGAACCGGTAGTGGCTTTGCATAAATTATGGGATTTGCCCAAAATCCTTTCGTAGTTTTTAGCTATGTGGTTGAAGCTATTCATCTGGAGGGAAGTACTTTATGTACCTTTCTTTTAACTTATCTACAACTATTTATTACCCATTCAGTTTAGTATACTATACATACTCTTTTTAGTAATTTTGCCACATAAATGTCTAGCTGAAACACTTTCAAAACCTAACCTTGAAAGTTTATTCGGCTAGCTAATAATAAAATGTAAAAAAAAACTCAAAAAAAGGCTGTTAATAATATTATTGTGATGTTATTTATAACTTACCGGCTCGCGCAACGGACTCACGACTAAAGGTCGACGTCTACTAAACCAGGAACATGAACTTCCTCCGGTTCAGTAGACGTTGGCCTTAAAACAGTGGTTGGCTTAGAGAAACCCGACTCATTGTAGAATTAGAATTAAGTTTCAAGAAATCAGTTTATATGTCTTGCTGTTGTCCAATTGTTTCTGTCATGTGAATGTATCTTTAAATCGTGTAGGTATTAATCAATTCCTGCAAGAAATGTAATGCATTTTATTAATGCAAGATATTTTCGTAACCTAATACATAATTAAGTAACCTATGTACCTTCTAATATCATGGAAGTGCAATTTTTTGCAGATATTGTATCAAAACATGAATTTGTAAGAGAATATCATTAATAAGTGGGGACCAAAGCAATGCAATCTACTTTTTACGATTTTTATTTAGTAAATTTAAGAACAAAGTAAAACTATTTTTCTGAACCATTCGTACTGATTTCTTGATTATAACAATAAGTATTTCTAAGAATCTATTTATTTTTCTATCCTCGATTTTAGGAAAATTCAGAGCCATTTTATCCTGTGAGTGGATAGCCCACTGACCATAGACACCTCGTTTTACCGTAAGACATAGATTTTAAGAGTTGGCCATGTTTGCACTTTAGGCTTAGGGTATCTTTTTCAAGGAACTATTGTATACGAAATTATTCAATTTAATTTGACGTTATTTTTCAAAATTGGATTTTAATTGGTGAAGATACGTGGCGGTTATAAACATACAGCCAAATTGAGAATCTTCTCATTTTAGTCCGCTTAAGCCCAGTGTTCAATAACACTATGATGCTTATATCTACGCCATTTTTGCATGAATTTGCGTTCTTTTCATTCTGCTGAATTATTTTAGATGTATATTTTAGGTATCCTTAAAAAAGATGAACAAAATCAAAGCATTGTATTTTGTGCATTTCCACAGCTGTGATAAGGGGGTATGTCTATGGCCTGTTTTATTTCGCTAGTGTGTGATACTGCGCTCCAAATTTTGTATTTCTCAATAGGTTTGTCTCCTTTTTCATCTGTGACAGACTTTAAATAAATGCTAGAGGTTGTAATTTAGCAACGCCATCTAGGCATCGTCAGAGATACCTGTCACAGATGAAAATTTGAAGTTGAAATAAAAAACGGCTATATGTAGTTCCTAAATTACGATCAGTATTTTAGTGGAATTGTTTTATTATATAAATACTGTTGTTTGCATTCTTGAATAACATTTCATGTGTTTCTTAGCTTCAAATATGCATAATCTCACGGACATTTTCAGTGTCCAATGGTCGCAGGGTAAAACCATAGAGTACATAAATAATCACAAATAAACTTAAGTTTTTCATAATTTTGTCTGTGGGATTTTCTAAGTAATTTAGTTTGTTAATCGCTAAAGTGTAATTAATCTTAAAATTGTATTTGTACCAATTGATTAATGTATAGTTCTGACCAAACCTAACTGAATATAAAAAAAAACACCTACGTAAGTTAAATAATCTTATTGGAGAACAATCAACATAATACATATGTACATGTAATACTTTAATTTTTTTACCTTATAGCTACCATCACACGAAAATTCGAATAATTAATGTATCTCTTATAATTATAAGTTAGCTTCGTGACCATCGACAGCTTTTCAATTAATAATAATTATAAAACCATGTTCATATAATCTGACGACATTTTAGTTCAGTGTCATTGTCTTTAGACAGGTGTTTAAGTTATTTTATAGATAATTTGACCTACAAATGACATTTGTATTTATTTATTGAATTATAACTAAAGTGACGTCAGACTTAATAACTTAATTACTTTAATAACTGTTGTGGACTGAAAGCTGGGAATAGTTTTATTTAAACAGGTATTTTATGAATTAATAATGCAAATAATAATAATATGGTTCACTGAATTTAGTTTAGCAATAATAACCTGAGTATTTTGTGTGACATAGAACTAATTATAAAAGTAATGAAATGTATCTGTGGTTTCCGTTTTTCTTAGATTTCTGTAGATTTTGTCACGAGTCAACAAATAGGTAAACTGAGCCAAAAATTTCGAGAGAATATCTGAGGCCATAGTAAGCGCTTTTGAAAATTATACAATACTAGCTGCGCCCGCGGCTTCGCCCGCGTGCAAATTTCTGCGCTATTTTACCATGTTTTCTTACTGTTTAAATTAAACCCTCCCTGGACTTACGATAAACATTTCAAAACCAAAATTAGCTAAATCGGCCCAGCCGTTCTCGAGTTTTAGCGAGACTAACGAACAGCAATAGATTTTTATATATAAAGATTGATCCTTTTTTAACACTGACAATTAAACTGAGAAGGCTAAAGAAAATCGTCAGAGTTTTATAACTTTAAGAACCATCTAAGCATTTCTAGCAGATCTTTGAAAACGGAGGTACTTTGCCACGGGTAGAAGTTATGGACAAAGAATGAATAATTAATTGTAAAGTCATAATATAGGGTTGGGAATTCTCGACTCCTGTTTCCATTTCTACGTTGCTAAAATTTTATGTTTACAAAGCTTTGATTAAATAAATATCGCAGGAAGCGATTCGAGAATATGGAACCCCTCAAATGGGTATAATTAGTACCTATCTACTCGTAGTATTTACTCTTACTGTAATAATAAACTCTGAAAATTGTTAAATTCTTGTGAACCATTTTTTTGAAAATAAAGAATTTAATATACTTTGTAATTTTATTGGAATCCCTATGTCATTTTGCTTTTATGATATTTCTAAGAATTACTTTGATAGATAGGAGGTAAGAGATATTAAAATAATGAACTTGAAACTTTACTAATAAGTTTAGGTTATGATAGGACCACGTCTGCCGTATGTCCAGCGACTTGTGGGCAAAGACCACCACAGAGTGGAGCCCACCCAACGCTAAGAGGCGACGTGGAAGGCCCAGGATTAGATGGCGCGACGAGCTCGAGGTACATCTTCCATCATGGCTTGTTGCAGCGTTGGATCGCGAGGAGTGGGAGGAGAAAAGGGAGGCCTTTGCCCAGCAGTGGGACAATAGCGGCTTAAAATAATAATATATGATAGGACCGATATACTTTGTAAAGATCATTAGTGCACATATTAGTATAATGTCAGGTTATTCACCTGTTACAGAGTAATATTCAGTGAATCAAACTAACAACCTGTAAAGACCCACCCCAAGAATCATTAATATCTATTATGCTCTAAACGGGTTAATTACGAAGCTTTTTGTGTTGGAAGAATACCAACGCTTCATCCAAGACTTAAGAGTCCGTAATTCGAAAATACGAAAGTTTTTAAACTAATCATCATCATCGGCTTATAGGGAAAGATTTAAATGAAAACTGCATAATGTGTAACTTACAATAGTTTATTGGAGAAACATTACATACAATACAATGGCACAGCCTAGCTGTCCTAAGAAGCCATGCTCACATCAAGGCAGGTAGCCTTACGCGACCGTACTGTGGCTATACTTTGTTGCTTGGACCTATTCATTAATATCTACCATATAAAAGAAAGTCGTGTTTGTTACAACACTTATAACTAGAGAACGGCTGAACCGATTTGACTTTGAGCTTAGATCCTAACATAGGATACTTCTTATCATTTAATGAAACCTTTTGACACATCGATTTCCACAGGGGCGAAGCCGCGGGGCGCAGCTAGTATAGTATAAAACAAAGTCGCTTCCCGCTGTCTCTCTATCCTTATGTATGCTGAGATCTTTAAAACTATGCCACGTATTTTGATGCGGTTTTTACTAATACAAATTGAACCTTGTATTATTAAAATGTAATAGGAATAGTTGAGCTAACTTCGGTCTGTTACAAGAAATCTAGACTAAAGATAGCTCAACTGGCCGATTTACTTTTTACTATACGACTCTTACAACTTGGGTAAGTACAACACAAATGCATACTTCTTTTCTTTGTGAGTTTTTCATATGAGTCGTAGAATAAATAAATAAATGTTATTCTAGGTCTACGGAACATTTGATAAGAACAGGTTCATTAAGTGGTTTTGGTGTGAAAGAGCTACAAACTTTCCTCTATAATTTATCTATACTAATATTATAAAGAGGAAAGGTTTGATTTTGGTTTTTTAGTTTGTAATGAATAGGCTCCGAAACTACTGGACCGATTTGAAAAATTATTTCACCGTTGGGAAGCTACACTATCCCCGGTGAACATAGGCTATATAATGTTTTAAAAAAGTTAGGGATCCGTACTAAAACCGTGCGAAGCCGGGAAGGTCCGCTAGTGTGTTAATAGTCACAATCATTAGGTTAGTAAGTCCAAACAACAAAGTGCCATAACTACATTCTTCCTATCACAGGTTTTCGACTGTCTATAGTAACATTAGTAACACAGGTGTACTAAGCAGGTAATTAGAGATTAACATTCAACTTTTATTAACCAATGATTGCCCTTCGATTTCGAGACTATAATTTTAGACATTGGGCAGAACCTATAGTTGAAATCAAGCAATAGAAATTCAATTTTTACGACGCTTATCACAATTTTCAGTATATTGTTATTAAGTTCAAATGAAAGAATCTATATTGTATATTAATTCCGCGTTAAACTTTATGAATGAATGAATGTATGTGTGTACACTTTATTGCACTAAAAAAATAACAAAATAAAAACCTTATATCTAGATATCAATAAAAAGTACAACAGGCGGCCTTATCGCTGATAGTGATTTCTCCCAGGCAACCATATTATTATGATAGAGCTTCAGCTCGTAGTTTAAGTATTGAACTTGTATGGGAATATTAAAGTAATATTTCGTGAATTCAAGGCTCATAAAAGTTAAATGTGCAACCCTGATGAGTCACTGTGAATGCTATGCGAGTATTTATTAAATATCACATGAATGAGTGCAGTTAATACTAAATATATCGTTAGACCGACATTTTGTAGTAGGTAGGGCCTAAAATAATTCGACTACACTATGTTGTTACCTTATAGCTACCCTTCGACAGAATTTTAAAATATGTAGTTACGATTCATTGAGGTATATTTCTGAAACGGTATACACTGGTGGTGACGCGTGAAAAAACGGGATTTACTATTTTCTAGGTTCTACGAGTAATTAACTGGTAACAGCGGAAATCCCAAAAAAACTGTATTTTTTTAAAATAACTTTACAGACCAACTTCAATATCTTCTGGTTCTTTTCTTGTAATTTAGTAGTAGTATGTGATAATAATAAATAATGCTGGACAATCCACACAGCATTATCTAGCCCCATGGTAAGCAGAGCTTGTGTTATGGGTACTAGATAACTGATATACATAATACAATACATTACATAGATAGATATTTTTTATTATTATACATAGAAAACGACCAGAACACTCGGAACAAATATCTGCAGATCGTACACACAATTGTTCCGAGGCGGGAATCGAACCCGTAACCTCTTGGATCGCAGGCGGACCTTCGCCCACCGCGCCACATCGGTCGTCTATGTCTGTAATTGAAATGTAGTTTGAATGTGTTTTCTAAGTTCTTTTTCTGGTTATCTAGGGCCTAGGATCCTACATCCACCAAGGCCGAATAATAAGTAAAAATTATATATTCTCGCATAAATATGTAACGTTATTTTGACACCTTGCATTGATTGTTTTTACGAATCTCCCCACTCAGCTGAAAAGCTGTTCTAAAACTGAGATTATTACAGTTTTCTTTCAATGAAACACTGCTGTTAAAAGACGTAATTTTTTATACATTTCATAATTCACACAAAACCAGAATACCTTAAATAGAAAATTCACACAATACCTTAAATCGTAACTACTTCATTATCCGATCTAACCAATCGTGAACCGTCTCACCTTATTCTAGCGTTTTGTACTAAAGCATGGTTCACAATCCAACACAATTTACCTTAATTTTTTTTATTGTGCAACATCGGAAAGTATTATATTATTATGGAAATAACGAAGCTCAGTTGGAAAACCTAATTATAATATTTTATTTTTATTTATTGACATGATGTATGTTATTTTTGTATTTTGCAGACAGCTATTATTCTATTATAAATAAATAAAATAAATTCCCTATTATTGTAATTGTCTGTTGATTTTTTCACTAGGCTAAAAAATCATGAGTACGAAAATTTTGATCACTTGATTGGTAACTTACGGATAATTTACCGTGTAAATTAAAAAAATAAACAAATTAGAAAATTCTTAATAATATAAAACTAATTTTAATTAATTAAATAATACAAAAACCCGACTAAAACATTAATTTGCATTAACAAATATTAAACAACAATTTTTTTAATCAAATTTTAAAACCAACTAATTGCATTATACTTTTCACATGTGTTATATTCATTGAATTATTAATTTATCTTTTAAAGTAAGTGAACATATCGTACCCTAATTTAAGTCCTATCACATACTTCATACAGACCACATTCCTTCAACACTTCGCACATTGTTCCCACCTTTCCAAAATATTTAAATTTAAAATATCTAAGAACAATTAAAATCTTTAATTTAATTACAATAAAATACTAAAGTGTATAATTTGCGAACGACAACAATGCATTTTTTTTTACATATATTTAAATTACAGACTCAGTATTATTAGTCAGTAACACTATTATTATTTCTTAAATAATAAATCAAAGATAACCTAACCTAACCTCTTTCTAAATAAGTACAAAAAAGGTACCTGAGTTGTTATTTAAATAACTTTTTTTAACATGATTATATGTAACAAGCTTATTAAAATGACTTCGAACATTCAAAAACAGACTAGAACAAATTGTAAAACTAAAATAACGATTTGGTCAATTCAATTTACATTTTATGAACAAGGTTTTACGACAATGCCACCAAATTCCACGCAATTTAAAAACATTCAGGTACAATTTAAACCAGTGGTAGGTTTTTGAAGCACGGTTTAAAGTAATGATTACAGTTTTGGTGACATTTGTCCCTAAATTTAATTGACATAATTATAAATTCGGATTAAACAAAAGAAGCATAAGAATACCGTAACGACCTGTCCAGACCTATGGGCCTTTGCTGTTAATCTGAGTAGTGAATGCGTAGGTCTGAACGGGCCTTAATATATGTATGTATAACAAAAATAGCTGCTTAGAAACCTAAAAAATTTCTAATAGAAGTGACTTGCTTTCAATGTATTGTATGAAAGGTAGAGTCTGGCTTAGGTCCGTATTATGAAACCTTGCTCAGTTATTGGTACAAATAAATAAATAGGACTGGGCAATCCACACAGTATCACCTAGCCCCAAGCTAAGCAGAGCTTGTGTTATGGGTACTAGATGACTGATATACTTAATACAATACATTACATAGATTTTTGGTATATACTTGACTGACCATTTTTTTAGGCGTAAACGTCTTTTTCTGAGCAAGTTTTTATAATGAGGGTATAAGCATTCCATTAAAAAAAATATATATATCCCAAAAAGATTTCGACTCCGACGGGCCTTGAACCCGCGTCATTCCCTAAGTGCGGTACCAAATGGCTACAAGATCAAGTAACGTATGAGTCGAAATACTTTGAGACTACTAGGTGGAGCTAGCGGCGCTAGAGTCCGAAGGAAAGACTCTAGCGCCGCTAGCTCCACCTACAGGGGATATATTGAAGTTTATCCAATACTCAACCATTCTATTCTAAAGTCACTTCTAACGGGATATTTTCCATGAGTTTTTTTTGAGTTTTCCTACATTTCGGCGCAGTTTCATGCGCTATGATCATAATTCGTAGCAAGAGACAAATGAGGGTAGATCGGTATGTCTGCCATAAAAACTAACTCGCAGTGCCTTCAGTTATTCATCATGGCGCATGAACTATTGAAAAAAAAATGGCAAATATCCCATTTTAAGTGACTTTTGTGTTTTTTTAAAAGCTTTATCATTCTATTCTATTTTGATACAATATTCTGAGCTATGGTATACAAAATAAAGTTTTCATTTCAAGCACCATGATACACACCAAACATTTATTGGTTTCTATACTGGACATTCCGTTTAGGAACTATTGGTTTGTGCAAACAATTTTTACTGGTTCTTCTGCTATGCTAAACTAGTCTTGCTTTACTAATGAAAGGAGTTTTTAATCGAGCCATGATTTAAATTCGATTTTCACCATCATTTTATTTAGTCCCAAATTTTGCCACAGATAAATCAATTAATAAAAAAAAACATTTTGAAATGACTGTAAGCACAATAAGTATCTTTCTAGATGATTTTAGAGAAAAAACAATAATATAAACAAAATATAAGGATGCAAAAAAAAAATGAAAATTCCGCGCTAATATTTTGCAATGGATTTCCGCAAAGTAACTGATAAATTTATCTTTTATTTAAATAAGAGCAAATTAATTAAGGCGAAAAATTATTGAAAAAAAAGTCTTTATTTTATTATAGGTCGATGGTGCATAAAACACACAATATTAAACTTAATAATTAAAAAAAAATGTTGCTTATTGTAACCATATTACATAGCTTCGAGCGACTATTATAGACATTTATCTAATTTGTTTGTATTAATCTAAATAATTCGTCTATCCTTAGTTTAATGAAGGCATATCATGAAAGCATACCGCTTTATTTAAATCTAAATTACCCTACCGTTAACGCTAAAGTTCGTTATTTATTTACCAAAGCCTCATTTATACTATGAAAAACTTTTAATAAATTAACTATTTATGAAAATAAAAAAGAAACGAAGTAAAAAAATAATAATTTTCTCGGTATTATCGAATTGAATTCTTTATTTTTTTGAAAGTTAATTGAAAACTGTTTCAGGTACAAACACAGTTATATTTTTTTTATTCAGTTAGATTGCCTACTAACTTGTGTTTTTGTGTGTTATTATTATTTATTTTGGAAAATAAGGCGTTGAATAAATATTGTGTTATATTCCAATAATAAAAAAATAACAATGAAATATAGTACTTATATTTTTTTTATATGATTTCGTATAACAAATTTCAAGAACTATATCAGCGATGTTGATTTTCATTTATATTGGGTTGTGTTTTTTATATGAACAACATGTTTTTTTTTTTATAAATGCAATCTTTTTTTACATAATTTAATAATTAACTTTAAAAGACTGACCCGGATTTTAAATCATAATAAAATGACAAAGGGGTTTGGTAAAAAATTGGTTAGCTATTTATAATAATTATAAGTAAGGGATTGGCTATTAAGCTCTGTTTAAAAATGCGTTTATGCAAAAATCATTTAAAAGAGAATATTTAAATTTTAAAAGACAGGAAAGCATAAAGGGAAATATTGAATACCTATGTTAAGAAGATTTGCTAAAATGTACGGAAACGAACAAGTAGTGATTTTATAATTAAAAGTTAAATATATTTAAATCTTTTATTTATTTTATCCTAAACCAATAATTAATAGTCCAATTAATATCATTATTTTTAAGCAACATTTAAAATATGCTATAATATGAACAGGGTAACTAAACTTTTAAATAAGTTTTACTAAATAAATGCTTAGGTTTAGTGAAATTGACGAAATTAAGTATAATTGACAAACGATATGAGGTAGAATTTTAAATTATTTATGTGTATAATACAATAATTCACGAAATAATTCGTTAAAATATTTATTTAATATCACTTACTTAACATGTGATAATTTTGAAATAATTTCAGTAAGATTTATTTCAGTTGGTGTATATTAAAGTAATGAAATATACTAACTAGCTGGTTTTTGATTAGTATTTCTTAAATCATGGAGCTTCCATAATATTTTATTTTTTAAATCAATATAACTTTTAAACTTGGCTCATCTATTACCACTACCAATTTCCAATTTATTCATTATTTTGTCTTTAAAAACGATATTAAAACTTAAAAGTTGTTTACATAATTCAACTACCAATAGACAAAAGGACAGGGCTAAATCAGTTAGCAGAATTTATCGCTTTATCAGAATATATATTGGTATTGTCACAGAATCGTCCATAGAGGAAAGAAAATATAGATAGTTCGTGCGGTGCTATTTGCACGGAGAGATGCATAGAATGGTTTCAAGTTTGACCAAACAGGTATCTGTATTTAGGTACTATACTACACTTTGCTTTAACAATTAACTGTAAGATGACCTACTTGTGAAGATTAAGTAAATTATTTATTTATTTAACCTTGAGACTTTCGTCGCGTCCCTCCATCTGTATTTTCTTTCATCAAAGGTAGGTATAATGCCAAAATGTAATATTCATATTCTGAGACGATACTATTGTAATAGATTGTATGTTGTTGTTTTTCTATGGTGAAACGATTACTTAAGTGGAAGGCCCAGAACAGTGCGGTGTATCCGAACGTTTTAAAGGTATAACTTCAATATGGCGACTGTCCCTAAATCAACTCGATTCGCCTCGTCATTCAAACCACTCATTGTAACATTTTTTATTCAATACAAATATCAAATCTTCGGAATCTTTAATTCTGGCACCACCCGATAAGTAGCCGAAACACCTAGATAAATTGCAAAAAAGGAAATGCCCTATATGAGCCGAGTTTGAAAGTTAAATGAATTTAAAAAAAGTAAAATTAGACAAAATTATCAAGTGCAAGTAAATCTAAACGATCTTAGCTATCTATTGAACTTACAAAATGAGCCGTATCACGATGAGATAGAATTCAAAACTCACAACACAGGTCCTTACGGTATGCGCACTGATTGAAGCACTTTGCTGGCCTGGAAATAAATAAAAATAATATAAATAACGATTTAACGCGACTCGGCAAGCATAGTGTAGGACGCCCCTTTGGCCAGGTGGGATGAAGACTTGCAGGCAGATGGTAGATGCGGCAAGCCGAAGTTGAAAAAAAAAGAAAGAAAATATTTTTATTTACCTTAAAAACGACCATACACAACAAACTTAGACTACGCAAATGAATACTACATTTGTTTCAAATTATTGTGCGTAGCAGTGTTCATGGCAAGTATGGCCTTCACTCAGCATTGTGCTGGGTGCCCACTAATGTGTCCACCCAGCGCTGATGCTGAAGTTGACTATTAGGTTGTATAGGTTGATGATGGTGATGACTATTTAACGGGTATTTATTTAAGTAATAAGTTTCCCGACGTTTCAACAGATTTACACACTGTCGTGGTCACGAGATGACTCCGGGTCAATACATCCGCGATAAATACCCGTTAAATAGTACTTATAATTTTATTAATATTATTTAGAATTGTATATGCATGCAATATTCTATATCTATGAGCCCTCAGACAGCTATTAGTTAGTATTGCTTCGCCTGTACCGCTGTTTACATTGCCTGAATCGTAACGATCTTTAATATCACCTCTAACGTGCAGTAAATTAGGTTGTAATTACCTCGTACTCCTCATCAGTCTCTATGAGCCCGGAGACAGCTAACAGTTGGTATTGCCTCGCTCGTAACGCTCTGGAGTTCCGCCTCAATAACCTCAAAGCTGTCATACTGGCTGCTGTGTTCCCGCAGAATATTTGTCGCACCTGTGATCAAATATATTGTGAGATAGATAACATTAAAATATATTAAAATTAAATAAACCCCGACACGCCATTTTGTGGCGGCGGCCATCTTGGACCGATTTTCAACATTTAAAATTTTAAAAAATCTAAATTTATTATTTTTATAGGCTTACAAAATAAGCACTTAGACAAGTCGAATTTTATACTATATTTTATTATCAAATAGTTATCTACTATTCGATAGCTATAATTTTCATTTTTTGAGGTTTTTTATAAATCTAAGAGTCAAATTGGTATAGGGGCACTAAAGGCCCACTATTCATCTTGTTTAAAAAAAAAGACAGGGTCGCAGACCCAATATTTTGGCTGCAATTGCGAAATTAAGGATGAACTCTGATTTTAACTACAATTTTACTAAAGTCCAAATAACTTTTGAACCAGTGAATATCGCTGAACATACAGGGGGGTTAAATCGATAGGTACTGAGGTCCCCCAACCCCCATTTACCGATGATCCACCCCTCATGTTACACCGTGTATACAAACATTTGTCCCGAGGCAGGAATCGAAGCCGCAACACACATCGGTCGTCAATTGTTTATAACTTACTTGAGCCGGCGAGTGCGAGGGGTCTAAGACTAGCAAGGTCGCCTTCCCGTCTTTGTGCTTCTCGTATCCTATTATTGTTCTAGAGTGACCTGGAACAAGACATTCACAATTTATAGTTTTGATTCTTATTAATAACTAATATAAGTATCATTTTTGACAAACTCGCCGGTGTAGATTACGAAAAAGATGTCCACATCCAATTCCAAGATGGCTGAAATTTGTATATCGCAGTTTTCACTCGCTTTGAGACGGGCAGCCTACTATGTACCTATCGTTTTCGATAATTCGTATAGTAGATTACGAAAAAGATGTCCATTTCCAAATCGGAGATGCTGACATTTTTAATAGCAAATTTTACTCATAAATATCTGTTTCGAATATCGAGGGTGCAGGTTACAACAAGCGTAATACAATTTAAAAAAACACTATATACACAACCGCCGCGAGCTGCTTGCAGCTCGGGCACACCAGAACAACTAGTTATTATTATAATTGGCTAGATAATGCTGTGTGAATTGTCCAGCATTATTTATAATTATTATATAGATAGATGTAGTACCTTGATGCTGCAGATAGAGCGGTGCCTTGAAGGCTGCAGGCTGCGCGGTGAAGTACCGCAGCACCCAGTCGAACAGCGCGGGGTGCCCGCCCTCGGCGCTAGTGGGCTTGTGGAAGTCTATTAGCTGACATCTGGAAACAAATTTACTTACTTGAAATCATAACTTGTAAAGGACAGAAAAGCCCTCGTGGTGCGCAAGTGTATGGAAAGGCACGCTCAACCAAGGCAGGCCTCTATTCCGCTGCAAACCATCATCAAGGAAAAATCTCTATGCCCTATGTTTGGCCGGTCATATTTTTCGGGGTTGCTGGATATACATTCGAGTCTATTAATGGATTCGGTAATCTTGGGAATTGGATTTAATTTTGGGAGTTCGAATACTTATTTTCAGTTTGTAAATCATTTGTTTATTTTTAATTCAAGTTTGAACAATTAAACAAGTCTTGTCTAACGAGGTTGTCAGCATGTCCCACAACGTAGATTCAGCTACCATCGTCCCGATAGAAATTTTCGGTTAACTGCGTAATAGCTAAGAGCCTCGATCAACATCTGAAGAGACTCTCGCTAGGAAGTTGGATCAAGGTCCAGGTCTAAAAGGCGGTTAAATTAACTCCCGAACTCGGCACATATCGTCAGGATGTTCCTCTCTCTGCAGCCGCAGCGGTGACTAGCACCTGCCGCTTGAGCCTAGCGAGCGGTCGGTGATCTACCGTTTTTATATGTTTTTTTACTGTAGAATAGTTTCATAATATTTTATTATATTCTCTATAGTAAAAAATGTATATACCGCCTTTTGGATCTGGCTTTGGATCCAACTTCCTAGCGAGAGTCTTTTCAGATAACTTATATTGTTATTACCTTATCCTAAGTGAAGAGAGCACGGTGACCACTTCGCAGGCGCCGATCCATTTCCGCGTGTTGTACAGTTTGGAGCCGAGCTGCTCTGACCCCTACAACAAAAGTTAATATTAATATTGTAATATTATACATTACATATATTCGTCCAGAATCGTTTGTCAATCATTTGTTATTTTTTATGTGTCTCATGTGTTAAATGATAACGCGCGTTACATTATGTGATAAATAGCGTGGTAGCCTTGCAGAGGCTAGCTATGGGGTTACCAACGGAGGATTGCTGAGAATGCAGGGTTCTTTACAGAATGTAGGGTTCTTTACAGAATGCAGGGTTCTTTACAGAATGTAGGGTTCTTTTTAATTTAATAAACATTATTACATTATTTAACTTTTTTAATTTAATTTTAGCTCGTAAGAATTACTAAAATTTATTATAAGATCATTACTAACAAATTATGGATCTGTAGTAGTCCGAAATAAAAGAATTTTATTTTATTTATTTATTTACTAAGAAGGATACCATCATTCAACTATACCTGTGTGTCAAACCCCGACTTCCAAGCCTTTTCCACCAGTAGCTGCAGCTTGGGGATAGACGGCACGCATTCACACGCCTCTTGCATAGAACTGAGGGTTTCCGAGAATGCAGGGTTCTTTACTAGGGAGGATAGCACCATTTGCATATTCCTGAAAAAGAAAACTTAGATATTAGATAATTAATACAATAATGTAAGCTTTCATATTAATCTAGCAGAATAAATGATGCAATAAAAACATAAAATGACTGCACATTGTGAACAATCAGTCCTTCTTAAATAAAGTAAAATAATACATAGAAATTATATATTAAATTAAATGTTACATCATATAAATAATTATTCAACCCGAGTACTGGTTTATGTAGAATACCTAAAGCTTTCTCCATAAGCTTGTATTTGAGGGCTTAGAAACTTTACTACATACCTAACAAATAAAGCTAAATCATTCACACAACATCATCTAGTCCAAGCTAAGAGCTTGTGTTATGGGTACTAGATGACTGAAACACTTAAGGTTATACATTACATATTATAGATCGATATTTATCATTATACATAGCCACAGGTATAATAGTTACCTATATCCACAACCCCAGCCGCGGTCTCCGTAGGTGCTGGCGTAGTGGTCGACCGCAGTACATAAATACGTTTTCACTATGCTCGGGTTCTGTGCGTTCAGCTGCATTATTCTTTCTAGGAGACCTGCAAATTAATTACCGACGTTAGAAAGAGTTTGTCATTCTTGGATTGGACGGATCAATACTAATATTATAATAAAATTGGGGTTTTGTCTAAGTTCAACATGAGCAAATCATAATTTAATTTGGGCAGAATAAATGAGTCTTCATTTTACTGAGCAATACATAATCAGACTATGCTGTTCACTGCATCATATGCCCCAAACGAAATTTACCATTTCACGCTGTGTTTACCTAGTGATTAGTTGATTACTCAGCAGTACCTAACCTACATAAATATGTAGATCTAGCCAATAAAGAGTGGTCGCGTTAGACAGAGCTCACGATGCAACGACATGCAACCCCAATGAATCAAGTGAAGCAAGCCGTAGACCTTCAAAGCGTGGCGAGCGAAGCGAACCGCGCTGCATGTATTTATATTCGGAGTCAGGGCGGCGAGCGAAGCAAGCCTTACGTTCTGGGCACTGTGGCTGCGTTCCTCCTTCAGCGTTTCGCATTTCTTTCTTAATGTTATAGTTCTGGACTGAAGCGCGTCCTTCCCGGTGACGCTCGCCTTGCGCTGTCCTACGCAGCGCTCCAACAGCTTGAAGCGCCCCGTGGCCGAATACTACCGGCCACGGGGCGCTTCAAGCTGTTGGTCACCCGATTGGAATAGGATTCAGTCAATGGTTCTTACCATTAGTCCTAGACTCGCCCGCGTCTCTGCCCGTGGCGCTCGCCTTGCGCAGTCCGACACTGCGCTCGTAGTACCCGGCCACAGATAGGGCTCCGCTGTACACGGCGCGCTTCAAGCTGTTGCTCGCCCGGTCGGAATAGGCCTCCTCGTCGTCTTCCTCCATACCGTATTGAGCCTGAAGCATAGGTAAAGCTGGTTTAAAATTCATTTTAGAACATAAACTCAGACAAGCTGACAAGCTAGGCGTCGGTCGTCGCAGTGACACAAGACTGTGGTTTATTCCCGCCATGATATCGCCTTTGCCATTTGTCACTTTATTTTCTAATATTTTTTTACAATCAAATCATATCTGGTTTATTATAGTTTGGGGTATAAGGGGGACTCCAACATCTCGTCTCCAAAGCCAACCTAACCTGCACGTGGTACACCCTCCTAGATAATAAACTAGGCTCTAGTGAAAATATCGAACAATCTTCATGATTACTAATAATAACTCATTGATTTTACAATTATTTTCCATTACTGGCAGAAAAGTGCCCAACCAGACACAAGTTGTCATTAACAAAGAATCGTCATTATAGTTTGTTCCATATTCAGTCAGAATGGTTATTTGTGGGGGTTGTTACCCACCCATGGTCAAAGCATGATCCTTACCCGCAATGCCTGAAACTCCTGTTCCTCTCTACACTTCTGAGCCTCTCGTTCTGCGTCACTGAGGCCTGACGCGCCGCCGTCCTCACCCCTCTCGAAATGTTCTTCTATGTGTTGTATCTGCAAGTTTATTTATTTGATACATATTTCATACCTACATACATGTATGTAACATCTTAATAACACAATATGTTTATGCAAATAAATGTTCTTTATCTGTATTGAGATAGTATCATTACAGGTTTTTTATTAAGCCCTAAGGCGATGTTATAACTTCTAATACCTACTAACTTTTTTATTGGGTTCAATGTATATACAACCTATACACAATACTAATTAATTTCTTTTTTCAATACCATTTTGAGTTATTGTGTTATGGATACAAGTACATATGTGCATATGACACAATGTACATATCCTAACAATTAATAAAAACGAATACGAAAATGAAATGAATTTATTTGTTAAAAGACTTACACAGAACATAATAATCTTAAACTTAAAGGTAAACTAAATGTGTTGGTAATCATGTAAGTCCAGTTACAAAATCTGGATAGATGTTTCTTACTTCTGCACTGCACACCAAAACTATGTAAGTACTGAATGATTTTTTGCAACGATGTTGTTCTAGACTTGGAATGACATCTAAGCCATTTTATTTCCAGGAATTAGTTAGATGTTTTAATGTCTTGAAGCACACTAGATGAGCAAAATAATTTTTTGAATAAATTACTGGCGAACTGATTTATTCCTATTTGCTTCAGAGACATTTTCAGTCACTAAAACTTTCTGGATTCTTAATTCTTATATTTTCACACCAGCGCAACACTTTACGAAGAAGTGGCTACACAGACATGAATGAATTTCTCTATATAAAGGTACCTTTAAAGATTCTTATTGGTATTGCCAGTGGAACTCTTAACAATGGGCTGGGTGGTACATTTAAGATGTGCACAATCGAGAACAGGGTAAATAAGTATTGTGGTCAATACCCGACTGATGTTAATAAAAGAATTACCAATTCATGTTGAGCCAATGGAAGCGGCTGACAGCAAACTGGACAGTTGCTGACTGGACTCTCTTCCATCATCACAATATCGTCGGAAGATGCATTATCCATCTGCTCCTGCAATAGATATCAGTCACATTTATTCAAACTGTGCCATTCACACAGTAAGTTTAGCACTTAGTAGTTTTAGTTAGCACTTAGTAAGTTTTTTCGTTGAAACATAAATATCAATTATAAGCGAGCTGGAACGAACGATTGAACTAGCTTGAGCTTGGTAGCGAAATGATTGGGAATATTTCTTATTTATTTATCTTATGGCCCAATCAGAGTAACTTAGCTTCAAATTTTTTTTGATGTTTCTGTATGTTACCTTCTAGGCAGGGGGAAAATATTCTTTCTTTTGAATTTTTCAAACAAATTGCAGTTCTAAGTTCTATTTAGCTAATATTTGTTGATGTAATATTTTATAATAAACTCACCGGCTTCTGCGGACTCAAAATATCCCGATGCTCGACATTCACATGCATTTCCACATCAGACCCGCTCACAAACTCTCTTTCACAAATCGGGCACTGAAACGACGACCCATGAGGCCCGGGCGAAAGCGCCATTGCACTCGCCAGCGTCTTATTTTTATTATCCAGGGTTATTGTATTTGTGAGAGTTATTGTAGGGTTTGTCAGCCCAAGGGTGGGATTGTCCGAGTTCGCGTTAGAGTTCGGATTAGAATTTGCATTGCCGAGAATCGAAGGTGATGTCAGGTCAAAATGAGCCCGGTTTATGTGTTCCTCTAACTTCCTTGGGCATGTTGAAGCGAAATCACATAGGAGGCACTGAAATTTATGGAATAATAGGTTAAAAAATCAAAACAAATGGTGCAATTCAATGTTTACGAATGATTTGGCAAAAAATACAAAATTGGCGCGGAACGTTTTGTAAACATAAGCTATCAGCTGATTATTTGACGTTGACATTTCCAAATTCGTTTACAGATTTGAAGTCAAACATTTAGCTACGTAGTACGTACGGATATACTATTATTTTTGGTTTCAAGCACTATCTTAGCATGGACGTACCTGTACGGTAGGACTAGGAGTAGGAGCTTTCTTTGGTGTATTGGCTTTTAGTTTTAGAGCTAATTGTGATCTCAGTGGTGACCCTTGACCAGCACCCGCCATCGCCAACTGTAGATTTTAAATAACAATACAATACAATACAATTCAAAAAATATCATTACTAATTCGATTGTTTTGAAAGAACAAACCGACTTCGAATCCTTTAATTTTATGTTTCATTCACTGTTTCAAGCTTTGAAGAACAGCTCATCCTCGGTAATAAATTTTATAAGAACCCGCCTTCTGTTTTCATTCGTCATAATAATAGCGTAAATTTTTTCACTTAATGTAGTATACTCCTTCTTTGGAAGTCGGTTGAAAAGTTGTTTAAACTTTACCTTTTTATTTGGTGATCCTTCATAACTTCCACTGTTATGACTCGGACTCGAATGTGCACCTGTAAAACGAACATTGCTCTCTTATTCGGACCACAGAAAATTATTAGATGACGGTAGACTGTATTATTGGACCATTCCATCGGTTCAGACCTAAGTATAGAATAGGCTACTAAATCTTAGGTTCAAACCTATACTTAGGTAGGTTCTTATTATTCCAACGTTTCAGTCATTATATCTGTAGCACTTTACCTTTTGAATCATGATGACCATTAACTTCAGCCTCATTAGAATTCTGCCTACTCTGAGTTTTTTTCACAACTCCATTACTTAAATTTACATTCTTCAGTCCATTCGATAGATTCATATTCTTCGGCGATCTAGATATTTCTTCTCTGTCGTGTTTATTGTCGTGATACCCGTTGTGGTAGGCTGTGTTTTTTGATATAGCGCCGTTTTGGTAGGAAGTGGAAATGTCGGGGCTGTTCCAACCGTTAATGGATCCAGGAGTGTTGTAGCTGCAGCTGTCTGTGGTCGTCATCTTTGAGTCTTCGTCGAAGCTGAAAATAACAAACAAATGTGTAGGTATTACCTACCAAAGTACCTGCCTTCATATCTACATATTTATTTTAATTCAATTGCTGACCTACCTAATGTTATATTTATGATTATTTACAATAAACAATTTAATATTATAAAAAAATAATAAATTTAGCTTATTAATAGATTATAATATAGCTACCAAGTGGGTAGCTATATTATAATCTATTAATAAGCTTTAAATTAGGATATATAAATACGTCATAATTATCCGCATAAATATGCTATTCCACCGCTGAACATAGGCATAGAATACATAGGTATTTTAGTCCACCGCTGAACATAGACAGAGAATATGTACGTACTTATTAATAATAACGTACTCACTCCCCTAATGAGCACCACGGCACCCGACCTTTAGCTTGCCGCATCCAGCATTTCCCTGAATTGTGTATTTTTGTTGACGTCATTTTATATTCAAAAACAATCGTAGACGTTATAAG
This sequence comes from Eupithecia dodoneata, assembly GCA_947044415.1. Lineage (NCBI taxonomy): Eukaryota > Metazoa > Arthropoda > Insecta > Lepidoptera > Geometridae > Eupithecia > Eupithecia dodoneata. Next base: position 10,580,345 of record OX345672.1, on the reverse strand, counting down.
TTTTAGTTTGCGATTTCCGTGCCGAAACGAGGATCGAGATCTTTTATTTCGGCACTTAAGCAGGCCTTAGCTCACATAAAAACGGGATTTTTACATTACGTAGATAGTTAATCTTAGGGTCAAAGAGATCATAAAGAGTGTCCTTCGGCAACTTGCCAAATATTTGAAGAATCAGGTCGGGGAAATCCTATGGGAGATCGACAGTCGTAGCCGTAAGTATAGTGCCAAGTAGGGAAGCGTAGTAGGTATATAAGTATACTTCACTGATCTTTACTAAGCCTGCAAGAGATGTTCGAGTTATTTAACGGGGTAGAGGCAGTTTTTCTCTTTAAATACTACTCATTTCATTACTCATACTGGTACCGATTACTTTTATGTTGCTTTTTCCGTTTCACATATTTATTGCATCGCATTGCATCGTGTTTTAGGCTAAAATATTTAAGCTACGGTCCATAGCACTCCTATTCCCCATCATCATCCACATATCGACGTTGCACAGAATTTGTTTTTTTTATATAGTAGAGTAAGTACTATTGAATTACCTCACCTAAATAATTTACCTACTATTTGATAGGTACTATTATTTATTTGATCTCAATTTTAAACTACCTACCTCTTTTGCAGCCCTACATACAGGGTACCTACATGAACTATTGACCTGCAAGGCTACCATGCTATTTAACACATAACTTAATGCGCGTTATCAGCGTTATTCGCGCTAAAATTAGCGTAAAACGCTGATAACGCGCGTTACGTTATAGCCTTGCTGAGCTAATATTATACCCAAAGCTGTAGGTATACAATGTAGGTAGGTAAATGTGAGCTAAAAAATCAAACTATAGATCTAGGTAAATAAATAATGGTGGACAATCCACACAGCATCATCTAGCGTACTATGTGTACGTGGGTAAAATAGATGACTGATATACTTAATACAATAGATTACATAGATAGATGTACACACAATTATTCCGAGGCGGGAATCGACCTCGCAAACTCAAGCGTCGCATGCGGACCTTCGCCCACCGCGCTACAGAGGTCGTCTGGTATTACTGTAGGTATACACTAGTTTTAAGTAGCACTTTTAGTTACCAACCTCGGACTCTGATCATCAATAAACGCCATCAGCTCCCTCTCCGGCGTCAGGTAATGTAGATGCGCTCTCTGGACGTGCCCCACGAGCTGCGCTTGGGGCACGTCGCAGTCACAAAAGGGGCACTCTGGTCTCCCGGCCACGTGGACCTCCAGGGTATGGCTGCGCATGCCCTCGTCTGTGAGCCCTTCTGCCCCGCAGAGCTCGCAGGTGTACGGGAATGGGCTGCTTGACATGTCTGAAGCTGGAATTGGAAGATTGAGGTGAAATTGGTGGTTTTGAAGGTTCTCAATCAAGCAATTAGTTTTTTAAAGAGGAAGCAACTAGTTTATGTGAGGACTGATAAAAAAATTACGTTGGACTATGTCGGAATTTAGATTAATTTTAACTCTATATAAGGGTAGCAGCGAGCTTCGCTAGTATTAGGTACCATCTAGTAAGTAACAGATCCCGTAATCTCAAGTACACATTGATAGGTATTGTACTAGAACTCCTTCCCAAACTATAGAATATGCCGTTGTCTATCATGAAACCAGTAAAAATACATCAGGAAAAACGGCAGTAAATGAAGTCGAGACAAACCGATCTATTTTCGCAAAGCAATTCGAATTTGAGGTCAACGAGCATGCTGTCTCGGCTTTCGGGCCCTGGCACAAACACGCATAGAAACATGATCGTAAACTATCGTAGGTACTATATATCTGTAGGCAGCTACCTACCTAACCTATATGTAGGATAAGTACTACTATACGTTGGTATGATAAACGGGTAGGTACATATAAATATATAACTACTTGTTTGGATAGAATATAACTTTTATCGTAGTGGTTGATAGACTAAGCATTATTTTTATTCGAAACCGACGACAACCAAAACTTGTTATCCTGATTCCTGATCCCTTGATTATAAAGCACAGGCCGTAATTATATATGGAGGCTAATTACCTGCCTAATTTAGTTTAGACATGCGAGGTTTGTTTGTAGATAATATTTCCATTATATTTATTACAAAAGTTACAGTCAAATAATTTACGGACATTTAAGTCCAGTCTTTGAATCTTAAATTAACATTTGTTTGAGCGTATCCATACTAATATATCCATACCTACACTATGACATAAATGAAAGGACCCTACTACTTACTCCCCCTAACGATTTCTATGGCCCGACCTTGACCTATAATTTGTTAGATTATCCACGAAAAAGCACCTTTATAAGGTTTATAATTTTTTTTTGTACCAGCTGATAAGAAAAGACTGTATAAAACTGTAGTGGTGGTGTCAAATCGATAAAAATACCGCAGTTTTGTTTTCCAGGAAAACAACGAAGCTTCAATGGACTATTGGCAGACTATTAGCATATTTTCATGATAATAGACACATGTAAATAAATTAGGAGATTTTTTAGGGAATATTTGGTTGCATAACAAGCGTTTTTCATGAATAAAAACATCTGAATACTTACGGATAATTTAGCAATTGTCATCAAACGAGCGGGAAAACCCACTTTTCACAACACTATCTTGAATTGATGTCACCTTCACTATGTGATATTGAACTGGACATTTTCTAACACTAAAATAACATTATATTTAACTTTTTGGTACTACCGAAGATAGGTTGTGTTCCATTCATGAATTTTGGGCTTAGAAAAAATGAGGAAGTGATTTGCGCATGCGAAGTTTCCGTGCTACAGTGGCGCTGTCGGTGGACATTTTTATAACTAAGTTGTGACTTCCGCTGCCCTGGGGAAAAGGAAAAACCGTGCTCTACCTTCCTACTGCTGGTTCCAGGTTAGTTTCAGGTTATTGAGTACAGATGGCGTAAGTGACACATCAAGCGATGGCCATTATTTTACAGAAACTTAAAAATAATGTCTAAAGCATTGCCATTTATTTATCGTAAATCTTTCAGGTATGTTCCTAAGGTATCTTTTTGATTGGCAAGGTTTATTTTTCTAAAGTACCTAAAACTTTTAAAATGCCCACCTATGATTTTAAGACCCTTTCTTTTTAATTTTATAAACTAATTTCTTAGCACATTTTGTGCTTGTACGGAACCGAAATAAAACCGTGTGTCGACGGAACCCTGAAGTGCCCTGCTGGTCGCATTACCTATTGCCTATAACCAGCTGTTTCTACTGATTTCATGTTTGTTTTTAGAGTTCCGTAGATTTTGCTATCTGCAGGACTTTAAGAGAATACACGAATATTATAGTAGACAGCAATAGATTTTTGTTCTTTTTTTATACATTTTTAGTATGTATAAGTAAGCATTTGAGCAGCGTTTTATATTTTACTAGAGTAAGTTTCTTTTTTACTAGTGGACAAAAAATTTAGTAATACCAGGGACCAGATATTAATACCTATTATATATCGATGACAGTAGTAGGTACTTACAGTAGAATAGGTTTCTTCTATACCTTCGCGACCAAGGTTATCAACATAGCTCAAAGAATTAGCAAGCTGAAGTGGCAGTGGGCCGGCCATATCTCGCGAAGAACCAACGGCCGCTCGGGCAAACGTGTTCTTGAGTGGAGACCACGACTCGGTAAACGTAGTGTAGGACGCCCTCCGACCAGGTGGGATGACGACCTGCGAAAGGCTTCAGGTAGATGCTGGATGCGGCAAGCTGAAGACAGGGCGCTATGGCGCTCATTGGCGGAGGCCTATGTCCAGCAGTGGACTGCTGTAGGCTGATGATGATGATGATACCTTCGCGATACATCGTCAGTCACATCACGTTCCATCAGAAATTTTAAACATACAGAACCCTTAAGTTTTTACTGACACTTGTCCGTAGAACAAGGTCGGGGTTCAGCTACTTATTTAAAATATCATTTGTGTTTGCTCAAGCCGGGATCAGCATTTTATGCAGAGCTGTTTTGGCTGTATTGACATGGGGAAATTTCCCGGGGGCCAGGGTTATTTGTTTCATTTTCGCTGGCAACACTGGTCGCCTGCCAAATTTTGATATGGATAAAGGTGTATGTGAATATAAACTTGCGCACTGCATTGAATGATGACTGCAGTGGCGCAGAGGGCGATGATCCACCAGCGACGCAGGAGATGCCGGTTCGATTCCTGCTTCGTGAAAAATTATTGAACTTATAACAATAGGGTAACAGCAAGGTTATTACTAAAACACATAATCTATGCAGCAAAAAATGATTTAATTTAATTCGAAAACGAATGAGAGAGCAATTAGATGGGGACTAAAAGTTTCAAAACCAAAAATTGTTTCGAGTAGGCTTTGCTTCGATGATAACAATATTGTCCACCAATAGGTACCTAGTCTTTAGGTTTTGTAACTTTTGTTTAGGCACAGACAATTTATAAATCTGGATAAGTTTATTTTGTGAGGCTCAGGCACCCAATCCAAAGGGAGATATTATTCAGTTGAGACTTTTCCAGGTATTTCTGTTCTCAGCGTTAGGTGGGTAGGTATTTATTATGCGTTGTACAAAATTATAGGAGCGGAAATCCGCGGGAAAAAGCCAGTAAGGTGCTGCCAGCTATAAAAATGAAAACATGATAATTAAATTCGGTCACATGCGTGAAATGGGACGTCCTGTATAAGGGACCAGGATTATAGAACAAGTGGAAATGCTTTGCATAATCGGCTTTTCTTTTCTTGTGAAGTATGTATGTAGGAAGGTTTTATAAAAACTGAGCTCTTTTCTACTAGTAGGTACCTCGTATGCTTTGTTAGGTATTTTCTGACATTATTTTATTTATATCTTCATTGTTAATATGTTATGAGCGGCGAAATTAGTTTGAGTGATACATATATGAATAATAAATAAATAATACTGGACTTCACAGCATCATCTAGCCCCAAGGTAAGCGAAGCTTGTGTTATGGGTACTAGATAACTGATAGGTATATAAATACATAACATGGATGAATATTTTTTAACATACATAGAAAACGACCAGAACACCCGGAACCAATGTCTACAGATCGTACAAACATTTGTCCCGATGCAGGAATCGAACCTGAGGTCGCCCAAAGCGAATACATCTAAATCGACCAACTGTATTTACCAGTACTGTTACAAAGAGGTCGAGGCCAATATTTCCACGTATCTCCTTTGACAGCTTCCTACTTTTTTATGAAGGACGACGGTGTGAAATCACAATCGAAAGTTTTGGGAAAATGATTGTGTAGGTTAAGTGTACCTACACAATAATTTATTTTAGGTATTACTTGGTTATTCCAAAAAATAAGTAAAAATTCCTGAAACCTTTTCCAAAACGAAAATATTCTTTTCCAAGGAAAGGAACAAACAACATAATGTACAGATGGCGCTGATAATACGAACATATCCCGCCATTATGCTTATTATCTCTGCTTTATGGCCCGTTTGGAGGGAAAATGTAGATGTCCTTGGACGTTTAAAAATGGAACGCAACATGAGTGAAATCGTTGCTTGGGGAGAGATGGTGACGTAACTTAACCTACTTGGTACCTAGGTACTTACTTTAGACTGCGAAGTGCAAAGAGTTTAATAAAGTTATACATTGCATTGCAAGTGACTCAGACATTTTCATGTTTTTGTTGTTTTTTATTACTTTACTAGAAATCTGTTCGGCTTCGCTTCATGTAGTAGGTAGAGCAGTTCCGTTATACATTGAACTACGCTTGCACGAAGGATATTTAACTCAGTTTCAGTTGGTTATTGATAAGAAATGTTTCTTACATGTCAAAACAATACAAAGGTATTTATCAAAATAACATGGAGGTTAAACATGACGTACGCTAAACACGATTAGTGAGTTGTCAAACCATAAGTTTCTTAATGACTCTATTAATAATTTTATTTTGTAGGTACAGTTTACGCAAATATACTAAGTTGGCCTATGTTCGCATCAGCGCATCTCTGCCTAAACTTTACAAAATAAAACTATTTCAGAGTCATTAAAAAAAAGCTTACAAAAAGTATCACAAAATGGCCGAAGTACTCATTTCCTTTTTTCAACCTATAATATGATATAATAGGTGGCGGCGCTAATTTGCCGCGGGTTAGTAAGAAGCTAAAAAATAGATAGACAGACACCGAGAACGATTTAGTTATATAGGTACAACGTAGTTTCCCTCAAAAACAAGTTTCCTCTCAAAATGGCCTGTACATTACCGAAATTATTTTCTTTATTATTTTATTGCGCGCCGCGTGTCTGGTCTGGTTTTCCGCTTGTCGCCCGTTATTTATGTTTTGGTAAAAGGTGCGGGGAACCAGAGGTACTCGTAGCCCGCGCAACCGTAATAGGGGCTATCTCTTATTTTTGTTTTAAATTGTTGACGAGAATTACATTAAGGGTCGGTACATGTCTGACGGAAAATGCGTCGAGCGTATCATCGGTCGCGTCTATTCGGTCAAATTAGACCTGCCACATTACACATCTAGTTAGGTCGAACGGCCTGTACACAATCTCCGCCGATGTTACGCCTAGTCAGAATGCATCAATCAAAATACACGTGTCGTGACACGTTACGTCGACCGACTATGCGTTGACGGAAACATAACAGACGCTGTACGCTCGACGCACTAACGTATCATCGGTTGAATGTGAAAGGTTGAATGTTTTATTATATATTTGCCTGTTCTGGCGTAGCGCGACCGTAGTAGCTGTAAATATTGGTTGTTATAATCAAAGTAAGCGGGTAAACTACGAAACTAGTTTGTGTTGCAAGAACACCCAATATTCTCCCTTGACAAGGGACATCTTTAGTTAGAGTGCGGTCCCGTAATGCTGCAACTCAAGCATGGTTCGTAGTTAACCCGCCTATATTCATGATATTCACGATAAGTGGTGAAAGTTTTAAAAATCTGTAAAAAACTTTAAACATTTCTAAACGAAAAAAGAAAAACAAAAGAATAAACAAAGCACGTAATCAAAGTTTTTGCTCATTCAGAAACTGCTTGAACTCCCATTTTCGTTTGCGAGACACATAAAACAAGGAAAACTTAGGGTGGACTCGTGGAGTCCTACCAAAATATCTGTCTATTGGCCGAAAATGGGATAAATTCAACTTTCAAATGGCTGTCATGTTTTTCATTTCATTATTACGTCTGTATATTTTCATTTGATGAGGTCATCAATAAAAACGATCATCGTTAGAATGTCTTACATTATAATGACAATGCCCTCTTAATCACGAGAATCTGGTCGTGAGACGCTGGGAATTACTCAAACGTGAGACGTTGGGAACAACCTTTATTTTTAATAGAAACACATGGAATACATATAATAGATAGACAGATAGATAATTTAATTGCTATTTGTTACTTATGTGCAGTTTACACACTAATTTCAAACGACTTTAACTATACAGATTCGAGAGTCCAGTTTGACTATTATAGTATTGAGACGGTTCACGCTCTATGGGATTTGGTACATCGCCTTCCGATAAAGACTTGAATGCTATGTATTTCTTTTATTGCCAGTCATTAATAAATGTATAAAAAACAATTGCGTGCAGATCCATATCCGCACATCCAATACAAAAGTGAGACATCACGATGACGTCGCCGTCAAACCGAACTCAAGTCTCAACAAAATAAAGACAACGTGGAAGAGTAGGGTCTTATCTTGACAACTGCGGTTAGCGTAAGTGGTTGATGAAGAGTTATAAGAGCAATAATAAGAAATGTCAGAAAAGCTGAAGATTTTACAGATATTTTTGTTGAACTTTAAAAGCAGATGAACTACGTGGCCACGGATTAGATTGAACAAGTCCTCATAAAAGGTGCCTGCACTTTATTGGCCACCAGGCGTGACCACGTTATTCCCAGCGTCTCACGTGACATGTTGCTATCCCAACGTCTCACGCGTGACTATTCCCTGCCTCTCACATGAGATTAAAGTTATTCTTAACCTCTTACGAAAAGTTTCAATGTTCAGGTTATTCAAAGCATTATCATTTAGAATCTACAAAAACTACCGTTACCCATTTATGAACTACCAAACTTAGAATTTTAGGTAATATAGTCATATCAATTTAAAAAAAAATTACAAAATTTACTCAAAATGTCAATGCCCTTTGACAATTACAAAATATTTTCAGAGTTTTTCCACAAGCTCCGTTCTTTAGATCTTTAGAAAATATAGCGAAAGACTGAAGTCGCGAGCGACACTACAGAATTAATATATTCTATAGGGGACACAAAACAAAAGTTTATTTCGATTGTGACTCTGTTTTGCAAATTTGATGAAAGTCTGCTGGGAAATTTCAAGAATAGAGCTTGTTTTGCATTCAAGACAAGCTCTCTTCTTGTAATTTCCCAGGTACTTAACCCATTGGTTAAGTACCTATACATTTAGTCATTTTTAAGACATTTATTATATTACTAGCTGCGCCCCGCGTTTTCACCCGCGTGGCGATAGATATTTTAATTAAATAAATAATAAATAAACTTTTTTATTGTTCCAAAGAGTTGCTTATAGCTAAGACATTCATTTAACGCTAAACTTAACGTTAACTTAATACAATCTAAAATCATACTAAAACACTGTGCTAAAACATTGGTGAAATGGTTGTCTTGCTTAATTATAAGTACAGTGATTTATCGTTTTTAGACTTTTGTTCAAAATCGCAATACAAACTTAGATTTTAATAAGTATTAGGTAGTTTACATTTTGCAAAAGAGAAGCATAGCTTGCTAGTGACTTCTACCCCCCGTACTAGTTTAAAAACTATGTTAGGGCAGAGTAGGATCGTCGCTCACAGAGACCAGCAAAAGTTGCGACATTTTAGATAATATAGTATATATATCTTTATGTATTGTAGGCTATGTGCTGATATGTAAGCTACTTTGAGAATTCAACCAAATCTTGAATTCTCAAAGGTAAGCTATATTATTGTGAAGTTTCATTAAAATCCATTAAGTAGTTTTTACGTGAAAGAGTAACAAACATCCATCCATCCATACTTACAAACTTTGACGTTTATAATATTAGTAGGATTAATTAGAACGGCAAATGCCAATTACACTGTATAATTATTTAATAATAATTTATATACCGCCTGCAGTCCTTCGCAGGCAGATGCTGGATGCGGCAAGCTGAAGACAGGGCGCTATGGCGCTCATTGGGGGAGGCCTATGTCCAACAGTGGACTGCTATAGGCTGATGATGATGATGGATTTATGTAACACTATAATGAAGACTGTCTGTGAGTGTGTGATGTGTCGCTTCATTGTTTACTAACAATGAAGAGACACATAAAACCTAATTATAAACTATCTTCGGACGGATAAGACTGATTGTTATCGACGCGATTTGTGAGTTGGTTATAGTGTTGGTTATCAGTTCAGGGTAGTGTTAAACTGTGAGTACTGTGATTTACTTTGCTAAATGGTGTTTTACTTTAATTCTGTTCATTTTGAGGTTATAATTTTGTTGTTTTTGTAAAATTATGAATAAATCATGATTAGGTTGCTTTGATATTGTTTTTTTTAATGAATTTCCCAAGTGAATGCTAAATCTATAGATATCGTTTAAATAATCTATAATATAAAAAAGAATCGCAAAATGTGTTGGTAAGCGCATAACTCAACAACGCCTGGACCAATTTGGCCAAATCTTTTTTTAAAATGTTCGTTGAAGTTCAAGGATGGTTTTTACGGCGAGAAAAATTAGAATTATTGCTGGAAAAACCCTAAAAATAGCCCTTTTCTTTTTCCCATACAAATAATTTGTGACTAAAACGTAGTCAATTTGAGCTTTATTGCTATGGTATAAAGTTCATATTAAATAGCACTCACTGTACGTAGGCACAAGAACTGCCACATTACAAATCTTTTTGACAGGACGAAGTCTGTCGGGTCAGCTAGTTTAAAATAAAGATATCATATTTAAATTTAGATTGGTAATACATAATTACTTTTCTTTATGAGACACTACAAACTTTATTAATCCTTTCCTATTACGCTACCCTCAGCGGTTTTATATAAAAACAGCCATATTTCTTGCTATTTTACATACGGTCGGCAAGTTCTATTTAAAGCAGCCGAATATTTCATCTCACTGCCCACCAGACTGATTTCAATTTTTTTCAACCTTCATATAACAGAAGGATGTTCTCTAGTAGATGTGTAGGTGTTTTTCTTCGAATTTTGGTAAAGGAGTCGTCATGTAGGACGAACAAAGATTTTTTGAAATAAAATATATTATGGGCCGAATACGGCATATAATGTGGGACGAAAGCAGATTTTTTCATGTGGGCCGAAATTCCTAGGGACGAATCTGGCATAAATCTAATAAAGTAGGGACACGTGAATTCTATGATCGTTATTTTATTTATTTATTTAAGGGGATCTTTCAGCACACAGAACTTATTAGAGATGCGTAAAGATAAATATATATATAGAAACAGGTGGCTATTTATACGTTCCCTCTTATAGAAACAAAATACAATTGCAAAAAACACAAATAAATAAATAAATAATGCTGGACAATTCACACAGCATCATCTATCCCCAAGCTAAGCAAAGCTTGTGTTATGGGTACTAGATGACTGATATACATAATACAATACATTACATAGATAGATATTTTTTTATTATATATAGAAAACGACCAGAACACCCGGAACAAATATCTGCAGATCGTGCACACAATTGTTCCGAGGCGGGAATCGAACCCGCAACCTCCTGCGTCGCAGGCGGACCTTCGCCCACCGCGCCACATCGGTCGTCATAAATAAAAGCTAATATTTGCATTTACCACAAATAAATTTATTCTAAACGAATCAAGCCTATTTTTTAAGTACTACACATGTACTGTATTCATTCGCTTATTGTTTACTAGCTGCGCCCCGCGGCTTCACCCTTGTGGATATTTATGTATCAAATTCACCTTCCTCTTGCATCACTCTATCTATTGCTGAAAACTGCATTAAAATCCGTTGAGTAGTTTCAAAGATCTAAGCGAACAGACAGCGAAAGCGACTTCATCTTATACTATGTAAATATTAAATTGTATGTATTGACTTCGGAGCTTAGTTAGGTACGACTGCACTGAGCAGCGGAACAAATTATTTTTTGTCCGCTTCTGCAGTGCATCCTCCATATTTGCTGAAGCCCAGCTTGATGACTTTCACGCCATCATCCGCAAGAAAACAGCCTCGCTGCTGCGCAGAACATGGAGCAGTACCAACTCCATCCTGCAGGTTGTGGGCAGCAAGTTTGCCTCGCCTATCATGCAGACATTCAACAGAGTCCTCACTCATTAGACTCCATGGGTTGGTTGGGAGTCTGGTGGGACTGGACTGCTGCAAATCTAATTTTAATTTAATTTAAGGTCTTATGTTTTATTTTTGTAATTTGTATGTATGTGGACAACCTGTCTGAATAAAGAAACTTTTTATTTTTTTTATTTTATTTGTAATATGTAATCATATGACGCATTACGGGTCACTCGAACTGCGCGGCTTTTTTGGCAAGTTGGTAAAGTTTTGACGCGCAGTGCCAGGCCGCGCAGTTTTACTGACGCTTAGTGTGTTTGCACCTTGATTGGTGGCAAATACTTTGATCGATGGATGATTGATGATTGTCGTTAGATCCATTGATAACAGACAGGTTTCTAATTTCTTCAGGCATCAGTCTCTTACAAAGCCGGTTAACATTAGTCTATCCTAGTCTATCACGATCATGTAAACAGTAATCTTTGGTATTCATACCGCATTAATCTTGTGATAGAGCAATAAATAAATAATTATTATTATTGACTGTTGGTGATCGATGAGTCAAAACCAAGCTTGGTGTTATGATCTGTACAGTCATATTAAACTACATTAATCTCCGTTTAAGAATGCGAATCGTGAGGTAGTCTAGTCACGTTTTCCTCCTAAGTTATTTAAATCTGGGGAGATACAAGTGTTTACATACGGAAAAAACGTCAAAAGGGATTTTTTTTTCCATTAGCGGGCTGATCGTAGCGACGCGTGACCCGAGAGCTGGTGAGTATCTGTCGCAGCGCATCAGCATTGCCATACAGGGGGTAATGCTAGCGTCGCGGGGTCGCGTGCCGACTGGTATTGATATGGATCAGTTGAGTTACCTGTAGATGGTTTGGAACAGTCTGCAGTTAGCTCAATTGTTTCAATTGTAAAAACTAGTTCTGATTTATTTCATTTTTTTTTATTGGATGTATTTTAGTTAAAGACTCGATAATTAACTCTCTACTACTCATAATACCTGTACTCTGTAACTTAAATATATAAAATTCTACTTTTCCATGTGTACCAATGCATCTATGTAGAATGAATACAATATCTAAACAGTAACATCACAACGGAGAATATTACAATTAGGCAATTGGGTTTATGGATAGATTAAAAAAACGAAGGACTCAAGCTACTTCAGTCTCAAAAAATATAAAAGGGAGAGTAAACAAATGAGGTACAGTTCATGTAAGTGTCGTCACAGACATAAACTAGTGTTCAGTACAGCAAGAAACGTTAATAGTTGAACAGGTTTCACCCCTGAAGAGTCAAGTTCAGAAACCTGATTCTAAATGTGGCAGGGCCAGTCTCGGACCTTGCAAGGTTGGAGACGGTCGCAAGGATGCATTTAATTGTATAATTATTGTTAATGTACAGTGAACTTTATTCCGAGGTTAATAAGGAAGTTACTTAGAACCTTTACAAGAGGTGAGTGCCTTTGACCCTATAATTATTGTTCATTATGTATAAAAAATCCCTCCTCAATTCCTTAATTCGTTATTTCTAGCTCGGTTGTTGATACCGTCTAAGTATTCATGTACCTAGGTTACTTTTTTTGTAAAATTTTGCCAGCTTGAGTGACTATCAATTAGTGATATTCTAATGTGCTTTCAACATCCAAATAAATAATAATAAACTATCTAAAATGGACGAAACGATGCATAAAAGCTGTCAAAACGACATGACAATTTAAATTAATTAACTACATTTTTCGAACTTCTATGATTTTTCTCCAGTTTTGTGAAAAACGTGTGCAATATGAAGGATATTGCACACTTTATTCACTTCTCTAGTGTGAAAAAAGTGTGCAATATAAAGGATATTGCACACTTTTTCCACTTCTCTTCTTCACGAATTTGTCGTAAGTCTATAAATATATTTCACGTGATTTTGGCCGCATCAGATATAATCATATTAATTATTTCTTTTCCCTTCTGTTTCATTTGCATATTATAAACTTCAATTTGTAGTACCTAAATAAAAAAATCCAGTACCTATTTTGCGCTATAGGTACAAACTTTTTTGTGTAGGTATTCGTTACGCTCGCTCAACGCAAACTACCTACCTACGTATTCTACCACGGAGGAAGAGTTACCCATCCTTAAAACATCCAACAATCACCAAGAAGGCACATTCAGCTCCATTTTTAACAATTTTACTAATTCAACCGCACTTATTTTGTAGCAATAATTTTATTTTAGTATTGTTAAGAGAACTCTAATGTCTAGATTAACCAATGTTGGGATTTAAGATGCTATCAACAAACTGTAACAAATTTGTAACAATAAATAAAAATATCTATCCATCTATCAAAATGAATTAAAATTAAATATACCTATGTCTATACTAATATTATAAAGAGGAAAGGTTTGATTTTTTGTTTGTTTGTATTAAATAGGCTCCGAAACTACTGCATCGATTTGAAAAATTCTTTCACTGTTGGTAAGCTACACGTTCCCCGGTGAACATAGGCTATATTATATTTTCAAAAAAGTTAGGGATCCTTACTAAAACTTCAATAATGTAACCCAAGGTGTAAAAAAAATTACCTTAAAAATTCCTATACCCGTGCGAAGCCGGGACGGTCCGCTAGTGTTTAATAAAACCATAATAAGTCTAGGGAATGGAAATGGGAATACCAAAAAGTCCAGTCTTTATTATGTAAGAGGACGAACGCTGATGATTTCAGACAAAAAATAATAAATAAAAATACATTTAATCCAAAGGGTAACGTAGACTTGATTTTATGCCCACTAAAATACGCTACACGCTTTTTGAGCAAGATAATATGTGAAAAGTTGAAAACATTGTTCACCCTAGTTTATTCGTAGGTAGGTATTTCGTTTACTAAAAATATATTTGATTCTAAAACAAAGTACCCATATTATCCTTTATAATATGAACGAGACTATTGGTCTATTCTCGTATAATATTGCCTTGACTACGTAATCAATAACTTTGGAAACTACTCGAAAGTAAACTACTCGTAACTACTAGAATTTAATTGAAACCTGATATTGGTACAGTTTAATCCCTGGGGTTCAAAGCTTGAACTGAGTAACTGGGTTTATTATAGGTATATTACTGATCTGTTATTTACTTAGTTAGGTATTCATAGTTTTGACAACCTCTGTGGCGCGGTGGGCGAAGGCCCGTCTGGTGGAGGCAGGAGGTTGCGGGTCCGTTTCCCGCCTCAGGACAATTGTGTGTACAATCTGCAGATATTTGTTCCGGATGTTCTGCTCGTTATCTATGTATAATAAAAAATAAATATCTATGTAATGTATTGTATTATGTATATTAGTCATCTAGTACCCATAACACAAGCTCAGCTTAGCTTGGAGCTAGATGATCATGTGTGGATTGTCTAGCATTATTTATTATCCAATAAGGCCTCTTGTCCATACACCCTTTTTCGCCGTAAAAATCTACGGTTTACGCCGCGCCGCGCCGCCGCGCCGCCGTAGAGCCACCACTGCTACGAAAGAACTGAAAGTGCATTTTTGTTGCTTGTTGGATGTATATAATGAGGGTCATTCTTCCTCCATGGTAGAATGCGTAAGTACCTACTTTGCGGTAACCGTAACAACACTTAAGTTGTACGTATAAATGCAAAATATTGAACAAAATTGCAAAAGATAATTAATAATAATTTTATCTGTTGCGGTCGAAATCACGTGAAATATATATATATGGACCTAAGTTCGACATTTTTGTAAGTAGAGAAGTGAAAAAAGTGTGCAATAAGAAGGTAAATTTTTATTGATTTATTTTCTCGCAGTCGAAGTAAAAAGTAGAGTTTTTCAATCGGGTTAAACCCACACATTATACCCTTTATAATGGGTGGGTTTGGCCCAAGTCTTGGCATCCTCTACGCTCGGGTGTATAACAACCTCGTAGTATGTATGTAGCGGTGGGACAGCAGCCTTAGGCTTCCGGAAAAGTAATAGCTGTTGAAAACGATAGGTTAATCCAGTACGTCAATATAGCTAATATCACATATACAGGATGTAACAAGAAGCACTCCGTATTCGATTCTACCTAGTACCTAGCAGTAGTAGTCTGGTTAATTTAGTTTTATTCGCAAGAAGGGAATTACTATTACGTAAGTTTACTTTTTACACCACTCATTGGTACTTTTTTTCATTGTATTTTGGTAATCAAAAAGCAAAAATAGTACCTATGCGTGATTTCTGTCTGGAGTTTAGTAAATTATTAAGGAAATTAAAATCACTGACAAAAATTAACTTTACCAACCTATAGCCTTCGCAAATACAAACTACTATCGGTAATTGTTTATTGCAGAATAAAGAAAAATGAATAAAAACTGTGAACTGGTGATACCTGTTTGTTTATATGGGGTGTTGATCGCTTGGATAACAGGATCTGCAGGTAATGTACCTAACATAATCTACAAGTAAGTACATAAGGTAACTAGCTATCAAGGTACCTACAAAGTGATTACTGCATAATACAAGAACCCGATCCAGTACTCACAAAAAGGATAAAACTACTTTATCGTCAAATACGAGGGGCAAAGGCCTTCTAAATGTAGCTCAGAACTACATAAAAGACCAGATGAGTGTGATGTGAGTATGTGTAGTGTTCTGGTCGTATTCTATGTATCATCATCATCATCATCATCATCAGCCTATATCAGTCCACTGCTGGACATAGGCCTCCCCTAATGAGGTTATCGACATAGCTCAAAGAATTAGCAAGCTGAAGTGGCAGTGGGCCGGCCATATTTCGCGAAGAACCGACGGCCGCTGGGGCAAACGTGTTCTTGAGTGGAGACCACGACTCGATAAACGTAGTGTAGGACGCCCTCCGACCAGGTGGGATGACGACTTGCGAAAGACTGCAGGCAGATGCTGGATGCGGCAGGCTGAGGACAGGGCGCAATTCTATGTTTAATAAAAATTAATTCATTCATAACGTTTATTTCAGACAATCAGTTCATAGTACAGAAACAATAAAAGTGTCCATATTTTTGCATACTTATATAAAATTAAAACAAATCAAAATTAAATTTACATAAAATAAATCATAGTTAAAATATAATACCCCTACAAAATGATTAAATATAAAAATTAAAATTACAATGCAAATTAAAATCATAATTAAAGTTAAATTATCCCTAACAAACACGAGAGTGCAAAATATCTATTTATGTAATGTATTGTATTAAGTATATCAGTCATCTAGTACCCATAACGCAAGCTCTGCTTAGCTCGGGCTAGATGATGCTGTGTGGATAATCCGGCATTTTTTTATTATAATATATTTATATTTATTTGTTCGCGATCATCTTATCAATTTACTCAGTCCACGATCGGCCGCTAATGTCGCGGGTTCAAACGAATACTACCAGTTCTACCAATTCATAACATTTTTACCATAACATCGCGGCGGCTGTAGTTTAATTTACCATATAATAAAGTATGTATATATAGTCCGTACCATAACATACCAGCGACTTTCCTTGACCACCAACTAAATAAATGTATACATAAAACATGTATATTGCAATGCCCTTTCCTCCGAACCGGATTTTACATAGAAAACCATACCCCACGCCTGTCTATCCAGCAGTGGGCATTAACTTGAATGAATATTTTCCAGGAGTATTCATCCCCAACCTAGCGGAGCCCTGTTTCCGCTGCCTCTGCCACGTGTCCACGGAGTGTGACATATCTCACGGCTGCACCGCCGGGTACTGCGGACCCTTCAACATATCCAGGGTGTACTGGGTGGACGCGGGGAAGATTGTCATGCCGGAAGACGACGCAGAGAGGAACCATGGTGAGATTCTGGAATAGAATATAATTTACCTAAGTAAGATCTATTTAGAGAGATCCTCTTCAGTTATCAAATCAGCTATTACTACCGACTTTGATTTCGATGTTTTTTTATTGTTACAGCTTGGGAAGACTGCGCCAGAAACTACCAGTGCTCCAAGAGGATCATACAGGCATACTTGTTGAAATTTGGGAAGGTAGGAGACATTTCTTTGATACTATACATTTTATATGTTATTTATAATAGAAAGTGTGCTGTGACAATGACGCGAGTTTCACGCTTTTTTTTTGTTCACCCATAAAGTGCTCAACGCGCCTAATGAAGTTATCACTTGAAAAGACGCTATACAACATATACATCTTACATTTTTCTTCACTACATAATATAAAACAAAGTAGCTTCCCGCCTTTCTGCACTATGTATGCTTAGATCTTTAAAACTACGCAACGGATTTTGATGCGGTTTTTTTAATATATAGACTGATTCAATTTTTGCAACTACGCAACGGATTTTGATGCGTTTTTTTTGGGGCTTATAAAGATAAAATTACTTAGTGTTTTCTGGATGCGTCAAGGTGAAAGAAGGGCGCTATGGCGCTCATTGGCAGAGGCCTATGTCCAGCAGTGGGCTAACATACGCTGATGATAATAGGTTGATAAACCATTTGACACATAGGTTTCTACGAGGGCGAAGCCGCGGGGCGCAGCTAGTAAAGTATATTTGTAACTTCCAGGACTGCAACGGCGACGGTGTTACCAACTGCTTCGACTACATGATGATAAACGGTAACGGCGGGTACGGGTGCACGGCGCCGCTCAACCGCTCCGCTAACGGACGGAAGTGGCTCAAACGATACCAGTTGTGCAATTTCAGCTAGATCTTTTTGTTTTTTATTTATATCTTACACACTATGATTCTTTGTTTGATTCATATACTCACTTTGGATTATTATCAATTAATTTCTCACTTAATTCTCGGTTAATTTTTTATTTTGATTTTGTGTTTTTCTGTTTAACTTACCAGGGCGACAAAATCGCGTGTGCGACAAAGCCCTTTATAATATTGAGAATAAACAAAAAAAAAGAGTTCTCTAAAGTTGGCATATGCCCAGTTACAAAACTACAAATACTGAGCGACTACCAAATGTGTAGGTACTTCATGCTATAAGTGTTAAGCTAAGTTTCACACATTCATATCGATTATTACTTTCCACTAAGGGTATAAATACAAAACCGACTACTTACCATTCAGATAAAAAAAACCAAGATCTCATTGGATAAAAATGTGTTTATTTTACACAGAAAAACCATGAATAACTTAAAAAAAAAACTTTTAATTTTATTTTTTAAATAAAGTGTATAAGCTTTTTGTTTCGCAAATAAATTGTATTTGGGAAACAAAAAGCTTATACTAATTAAATAACAATAAACTACAAAATATGAACGAATAGAGCTAGAACAGTTTCCGCTTATAGGGCAAAATGATATTATGGTAAATGAAAAAAATACCGTGCGTACGTAATAGTACAATGCAATGAATTTCGTAGGCATGCAGGCGTATTCCAATAATTTGTTGCCATTTTCCCCTTACCATACCATATTGCAAAAAATCTACCAAACCTTGTAAAATATCCGAGAAATAATCCTTTTTGTTTGATAAAAACCTGGTAAAACACACGCTCCGTGGAAACGGGAGCATTGTCTAGACGAGTGCGATGCATATTCAGGACTCGCTGCGGATTTAATGAGCGACACGCTCTTCCAGGGAGAATTCACCCAAGTAGATGGCAACATTACCGACTTACATATAGGTCATTGTGGACAAGGAAATAAGACTAAAGGACCCGGTGGTTTCCCGGCTTAGGATTTCTATACTTACAACCGATTTGAAACTAACAACACATTTTATACTTTTTCATATACCACTATCACGGCTGAACAAAAGCTCCCACAAAAGGGGTTTTGTCATAAATCACGACGTTTGTTAGGCGGATTAGAAGTCGCAGTTGAGGTGTTAAAAGTTAACGGAATAAGGAAGCTGTTGGCCTCTTAACATGATCTGCGCCCCCGAGTTCATTTTACAATAATACTCGTAGTATCGAAACGTGAACTTGACGTTCCTTATTTGTATGGGATTTTCGTAGTTCCCGGTCAACACGATAGAGGCCACCGAGGTATACCAAAACCTATGGAAAAAGAAGTCATAATTTCCTGTGATTGTTTGTTATATCAAGTTCCATCACAAACAAGGTTAGTTTTAAACCCGCTCGCATTCACATTGATTGATCAAAGCTAGTAAACTCAGTTAGTGTCAATATCAGTTAACATGCTTATTGTGCTATGGCAAGTTTCAAGCTAACGGCAATGGCGGACAGATTTTGTTCTCTCCTATTTAAACATCGCAATGGTATAAAAAGTAAGTCCTTTGCCGTAAGTATTAATAAATAATAAAAATAATGTTGGACAATCCACACAGCATCATCTAGCCCCAAGCTAATCAGAGTTTATAGGTACTAATAACTGATATACATAAACAAAACATAGATATATTTTGTATTTCTCATAGAAAATACCCAGAACACCCGGAATAAATATTTGCAGATCGTACAAACATTTGTCCCACGGCGGAAATTGAGCTTGCAATCTCCTGAGTCGCAGGCGGACCCCTCGCGGCACATCGGTCGTGGTCGTCCGTTGGGAATACCTGTGTATCTCGTGATAAGTTGGGAATAACTCTCTTGAAAGGTGTTTTAAATTAAGATTATCAGTAAATGTGCTGAGTGGGCCGATAAATCCAGCGGCGCGGTTAACGATGACGTTTTAATATCATCTGCCTCATAACGTGGACTTTTATTACAATAATCCCGTAATTTTGGGCTATTTTGTTTATAAATGGCGGCCCCACTTGTTACTGATAGGTCAGGGGGTATATTTTGTGGTAAACGTAGTGTAGGACGCCCTCCGACCAGGTGGGATGATGAACTGCGAAAGACTGCAGGTAGATGCTGGATGCGGCAAGCTGAAGACAGGGCGCTATGGCGCTCATTGGGGGAGTCCTATGTCCAGCAGTGGACTATCATAGGCTGATGATGATGATATATTCTGGAAGGCTTGGGTAAAGTGGTTATTTACCGACGAAAAGCAAAAGAGTAGGAGGTTCTTTATTCGGCTGTATGGCTCCTTCCCATCTCATAACAATTTTAAACAACCTACGAGAAAACGACCGGTGTTACAAGTTTTTCGTGTCTCTATTTGTGTGTGTGTGTTTATCTGTGGCATAGTAGCTGCCGAACGGATGAACCAATTTTGATTTTGTATTTTTGTTGTTGGAAAGGTGAATTAGTCGGGAGTGTTCTTAGCTATGTTTGATGAAAAGTTAAAAGGTAAAAGTTTTATAGTTTCGTTTGATAATGCCCTTATACAGCTGTGTAAGAACTGAGTTCAAAAATACATTTTTAGCCTCGGAAGCGTTCGATGCCTTCCCTCGAGAGTTCTTCTTAAATCACAGAGCACCGGTCAAACCCAATAAAATAAATCTCCAGTAATTCGACCCTCAATAATCATCTCCTAGCTTCATCATTCTTCCAAAGACATCGTTACCATGTACAGTCAACCACAAATATTCATCACACCTAGACATACGCCCCTAAGATGCAGTCATTAAAATACTCGTGGCATACCTCTGCGGCGAAATCGTAGCGAAAACTCAACGCGAGTATCACATAACTACATTTGTATGTAGTAATTAAAAGAAACATATGGTTTATTGCTTACATGTGTAGAAACAGGTCTAAGAGTGGCCTTTACTTTTCGTGTTTTAATATTCATGTTATTTTTAAATTTTGTAACTTGACATGAGTAAACCAATTGTATAATTTGTATATGTGTGTTTTATGTGACGAATAAATTATTTACTATTTGTCGCTGTTCGATTCATCATCATCATCAGCCTATATTAGTCCACTGCTGGACATAGGCCTCCCCCAATGAGCGTCATAGCGCCCTGTCTTCAGCTTGACGCATCCAGCATCTACCTGCAGTCTTTCGCAGGTCGTCATCCCACCTGGTTAGAGGGCGTCCTACACTACGTTTACAGAGTCGTGGCCGTTCGATTAGCAGAATATAAATTGTTGACTGCCACAAGATAAATGCGAAACTAAAGCGGTATTGCAACGAAATGGCGGACCGAACGCGGAGATGTAGCTGGCTATAGGAGAATCCTGTGGGAAAGAGATAGAATCATCGTCAAATCTTTGCGTTAGAGCAGGCAGTTTTCCCGATTTTTCGCTTTTCGTAAAAAGGTAATGGCGAAACTACTGCGATTTCGCTGCTATGCTGTCGCAGCGGATGTGTGCTAAGGGCCGCAATGTACTTAACGATAAGAACTGACATTGTATGTAGGTATACATCTGTCATTTTGAATAAACAATTATGATTATTTAAGATTAGGGTTAGCTTTCCTAGAGCGTTTCAGGCTACTTTCAGCTTTTGGATAAAATTTAAGGCCTGGTAGAGATCGCTCCTGAGCGATAAGTTCGCCAAATTGACACTTTTTTATCTTGTTTGTTATATTTTTAAGTTTGCGAAAAATGTAATGGCTGTCAAAGGTCTAGCAATTTATTGGGTTGACTGTACGATCTGTTGTATTTTTGTCATTCTCTTTTTATTAGAGCAAGTCTGTAAGCATCTACCTTTACCTATTTTGAACTCTATAGATGGGCGCCATAAGGTCGAGGTTGTAACTTTTGGCTGAACGTAACCTTTGTGGATTGACTCATTATTTTTTGTGGTTTTTCTCTCATTCTCGCTAATGAGATTTTGCGATATAGCTCCTTTATTCTGATGAAATTTCGTTTATACTACAATGTAATTAACGCTGAATGTATTTGGTAGGTATTATTTCTTATTATTTCAGGAGTTTTTAAAGTTACGACGTTCAAAAAGGGATTGTCCTCCTTTAGGAATATAATTCCTAAAAGTTGTGTGTTCAAAGCCGGACAAAGCACGATGCGATACATAGATTTAGTTAAAGACGCGACGCAGGAGGTTTCGGGTTCGATTCCCGCCTCGGGTGTTCTGGGTATTTTCTTTGCATAATAAAAATTATATCTTTCTATCTTTGCAATAATTATGTATTGTAAGTTATATTTATAAAAGCTAATATATTAGTCATCTAGTACCATATATTAGTCATCCATACACAAGCTCTGCTAAGGTTGGGGCTAGATGATGCTGTGTGGATTGTCAAATTAACAGAGAAATTTGGTTTAATCGGTTAAAAGTAACCTACCCCCTACCCTAGTACATATACATAATTACAGGGGTAGGCATTTCCGGTTTCCGGTTCACAACTAACCGTTAACGATAGCGCCCTGACCCCGTAAGAAGAACTCGCGACCCGTGTGACCGTAAATCTGAAATAAAGCTGAACAATTCGATCCAGCTCATTTACGGTTATGGCTGGTTATGGCTGGTTATAGCTAGTTATGGACTGTGGGCTCTGGCACAAAACAATCAACTTCAAAACGGGTGAAAAGTTGCGGTAGTTTGTATTTATTGCTTGAAATCATTAAGTATCTTTTGACGACCTCTGTGTTGCGGTGGGCAAAGGTCCGCCGTCGACGTAGGTGGATGCGGGTTCGATTCCCGCCTCCGGACAAATGTTTGTACGATCTACAGATATTTATTTTAGCAATAAGGCGATAAGGCAAGACTTTTAGCGATAAAGCCGCCGATTGTGCCACTAGATTTAGTTAGTATTAAGATCCTTTGTTATTTTTATTATTTTTTTGTATTGATGGTGAAATAAATTTAAATTATATTCTATTATTTCGGGTGTTTTGGTCGTTTCCTATATATATTATAATAAAATGTCGAATGAGTACCTTGTACTCATCTTATTATCTTGATATTTTTGAAACCCGCAAGTTAGCCACTACACAGCAGCATTACAGCTAGAGCGTAGTATTACAGCTAGAAGTATAAGAATCAAATGAAAGAGACTGTCGTCCATGGAGCTACCCGGCCATAAAGCGGCCCTCAGTACCGATTACATTGTGTACAAACTTACCCGCTGAGGTTTTATACGATATTCTACTTTATTTTCTTGCGAAAAACTTTAATTTTTTTCATTTTATTAAAAAGCTTCAGATGTTGTAAGGTTTGCCGACGGCCGCTGGGGCAAACGTGTTCTTGACCACGACTCGGCAAAACGTAGTGTAGGACGCCCTCTGACCAGGTGGGATGACGACCTGCGAAAGACTGCAGGGAGATGCTGGTTGCGGCAAGCTGAAGACAGGGCGCTGTGGCGCTCATTGGGGAGGCCTATGTCCAGCAGTGGACTGCTATAGTCTGAAGATGATTTTTTAAGGTTCCAGAAGAGACTGACCTTATAAGAGCAATGGACGGCCTCAGAGGCGTAGCGAGGGATTGTCCGCCTGCAATGCAGAATGTGGGTTCGATTTCCGCCTCAGAAATGCTATACGAACTGCAGATACTTTGGGGAGATTTCTATGTTTTTATACAGTAGGTATCATAATAAAAAATACTACCTGCAAGATAATGTAGGTAGGTACTGAGTATAATTATCTATTAGTTATCTGGTAGCCCTAACACAAGCTCTGCTTACATTGGAGCTAGATGATATTGTGCGGATTATCTAGCATTATTTATTTTAGCTATACTATAGCTATTTTTAAACTTACGCGATCGGAACATATAATTATAAGTACTAAGTCATTTCGTGACCACGACAGTGTGTAAAACTCTTGAACCTCGGGAAAAATAGGTAAAGAAACGCGATGAATACCCGTTATATTAGTATTAATAACTATAATATAGCTACAAAATGCTACGTGTGATCTACGACAAAAACGCTACGGCTACGAAAGCTCTACGAGATGCTACTGAATGGCTACGAATGCTCTACGGGCTACTGCATCAGCTACGATAACGCTACGAAGCGCTACGCATCAGCTACGAAAGCGCTTCGAGGCGTATCAGCTACGATGTAGCTACGGCACGTCTACAATATAGCTTTAAAACGCTACGTGTGACCTACGACAAGAACGCTATGGCCACGAAAGCTCTACGAGATGCTACTGAATAGTTACGAATGCTCTACGGGCTACTGCATCAGCTACAATAACGCTACAGGCATTACGCTTTAGCTACGAAACCGTTCGAGGTGCTACGTATCAGCTACGACGCAGCTACGCCACGGTATGAAAACTAAATTGCTACGAAGGCTAGTAAAAAACTCGTTATAATGTAACCATGGCATGGCCACGAAACGCATACGCTACGAAAATCCGACTGATACGATAAGCATCAGTTACGAAAACGTTACAAAGCAGTACGTATTACCTAAGCTATGGTTACGAGGGTATTACGAGGAGCTACGCTTTGGTTACAAAATAGACAATTAATAATGCTGTACAATCCACACAGCATCATCTAGCTCCAAGCAAAGCGGAGCTTGTGTTATGGGTACTAGATGACTGATATACTGATTACATTACATAGATAGATATTTTTTATAATACATAGAAAAACGACCAGAACACCCGAAACAAATATCTGCAGTATTTGTTACCCATATCACAAGAAATGAAATTAGTCATATATCAAGCTATGCTTAGCTTGGGGCTAGATGATGCTGTGTGGATTGTCCAGCATTTTTTTACAAGATTAACTCAGTCTGTTAGCTTTTCACGAGTCAACGGCTGAACAGATCTTAATGCAATTTAGCACGGAGATAGATTGTATCTTGCGGTTAGTAAGACCACTTTTTATCGGAAAAACGCTTGCGAAGACGTGTGCAGTTGCTAGATGAAAACAAATGCCAGGAATCACTTCATAATATAAAACAAAGTCGCTTCCCGTTGTCTGTCTGTCCCTATTTATGCTTAGAACTTTAAAACTTCTCAACAGATTTTGATGTGGTTTTTTTATTAGATAAAGTGATTCAAGAGGAAGATATATAAACTATTTGACACATAGATTTCCACGCAGGCGAAGCCGCGGGGCTAGTCCTAGTAAGCTATACGACCTCTGTAAACCTCTTCTACAATTTTATTTACAGCTCTGCAAACACAAGCTGTGTCATATAAATTGTGGTCAATGAAATTCATTTTATTTCGCAAACACTACAATCGAGTCGAAATTCGATTGCAATAATACCCAGTGGCGGATCCGTCGCCACGTACGAATCGAATCGGCAAATTCCGATTACCGCGATCAAACAGCGGCGATTATTGTGAGTACATAGTAATTTTAATCAAAGAGAATATCAGTTGATTAATTCATTCAACATTAACTTCAACTTCTTGCTAGATGGCTCTGCAAATTCTACATCTAGCTAACTTTCAACACCTTGCTAGATGACTCTGCGTCTGGATTGACGCAACTCTGCTACTGTCCGTCTCATGATAGCATCACAAGCTTTCTTTACGGGTAACGCACTAGTTAAACATTTAGTCTTCTGTATTTATTTTGACACATGACTCTTGACTTTTTTGGCACATGACTTAGGTCTAGGTCAGATCTTGAGGCGTTTTATTCTGCTTTGTTTTTATCACTAGTTTATGTACGAGCACTTTATGGTTTCTCTTAAAGTAGTATTTCTTTCTTGTGTTAGTGTTCAACTATAAATAGCTTATTTCGATTAAATATCTGTGAACCTAGCTCTCTGCTGTAATTTAAACTCTATAGATATTATTCTAGTGGTATTTTATATTAAATAAATAATTATGTCTGTATGTCCACTGCTAAACATGCCTCATACGAGTTGCTTTGCGTAATGGCAGGCTTTTTGATCGCTGTGTTAAAATAACAGAAGAAACTACAGTCCGTCTAGCTTTCGTCATTACACATCTTGAAAATAATGAACAGGATACTGACAGTAAAGTGACAAATTAGACACATAGCCAAATCAAAGAAATGAAGTAATAAAAGAAGTAGATGACTTCATCTCGAAAATAATATTTATACATGGAGCATCGGAAATCTAACCACAACTCAATTCAAATTTTACTACTAACTATCCAGAAAAAAAACAAATGTAAGGAGCAGCGGCCGACGTGAAAAACCGGAAGCCCTTCATAAAGAGGCTTTTTGCTTGATCCTAAGCCATTACGACCACTTCCCGCCGGCGAATAAAAAGTTTGTGAGAGTAAGGAGGTTGTATGTGTGCTGCACCAACGAGGTTCGTGATGAAACTAGATTTTATTCGCGCAACCAAACTTTGACAAACGGAAAAGCAAATCTTCATTTTTGAAGAAGCAGAAACATATATCATTTTTAATACTTTGGTCGGTTTATTTTTACTCCTCAAAGCTCTATAACGCTCCAAAGAAGATTCAGAGCTTTCGAAACAGCTTTCGTAAAATTTTTTGTTATTACCTAGGTAGAGATCAGATATATGTTAATCTAAATCTAACTGAAGCTAACAATTTTAGAATTCATAGGGCGTCGTTACTCGATTGAAACTGAATATGAAACTTTTGTCATTTGGCAAGGTACCTAACATATGATGTGATGGTTCCAAAAACATTTCTCTCTCTGTTTTGGTTCAAACTTGGTTAAAAAGTTTGTTTAGTTTCATTTCACATCCTTAGTCGATGAGTCTCGTCTAAAGCCGTCCCACCGCCTGCGTACGCTGCGTACGGTGTGCACGGCACGTGGCGCATTTTAGCGTTCGTTTTTCTTTACCAAGAAGGCGCTTTAATTTCCATTTTCAAACATTTTTTTAACGCGCCCCGCGTTTTCACCCGCGTGGTGATAGATATTTTGGATAATATACAATATATCTTTATGAATTAGCCTATGTGTTATTCTGATATGTAAGTTATTTATATTATTGTGAAGTTTCATCAAAATCCATTCAGTAGTTTTTGCGTGAAAGAGCAACAAACATCCTCACAAACTTTCGCGTTTATAATATTAGTAGGATTAAACTGTATGGTCTATATTTATTGAACATAAAAAGTCGAGTTTTTATGTAAGAGGATGAATGTCTTGTAGGTACTGGCCGATGATTTCAGACAATAATTAAAAAGAAATAATACTTCAATCCGTACACCGTAAAATCCAATTTTACGACTACTAAATAACCTACTAGATAGTTGCTATAACGACACAGTTTTTGTGCAAGAGAAGTGAAAAATATTATGGACAAGCAAGTTTCATTTAGCTATCGATTAACCGAACTTAGAACTCGGTTCATACCAGAACCTCTATCTTCCTATAGCTAGTCGTAGAAAGGCTGTAAGTATATTACTCCAACATTTAATTTGACGAGAGGCTAGAATTTCCAGCAATTAAACAAGCACAATCACTTTTAAGTCTGGAATTCAAAGCAGTCGGCTAAAAGCGTGATAATTAAATTAACCAAGTTAAAGCTAGCGAATTTCACTAGCTAATGAGTGGAACGGAACGTACAAAATGGTGGAGTAATCTGACGGTTTAGTTTCCCGACAATAGATTTTTGGACATTACTGCCTTTTTATTACTTTTAGGTATGGAAATCTTTGTTAGAGAAGGCCTATATCCAGCTGTGGACATCACGTCGTTCGGCTGAGAATATAATGTGACCTTACATAAAATATTAATTATCCTTCTCTCTCTTTCTCTACCTAGAAGCAGATAGAGATAGAGAGAGAGCTGTGAGATTGTGTAGGTACCTAATCATTATAACACCATGAACATAAAGATATATATTATGTATAATACACGTTATCAATAATAGTGCTTATAAAAAGAAACCTGCTGGACCATCCGAAACATTGTTAGTCTTAATACAAATGTATTTTTTTATTTATTTAGGTATTTGTAAGACAGACAGTACATAGATAAATATAAAGAGATACAATAAGGGCTAATATTGTATATAACTTGTATATTATTTAATTTTGTACAATATTTTTAGTGTAGTTTGACAATGCCCTTATGCAGCAGATTACTTTGACATTTTATCTAATTTATTATTCCATTTAACTTATACCATTATTTATTATCTGTTTTATTGTGACAAATTATTATAAATGAATTTATTTTAATTTTTTAAGAAGGCTTGTCTGTCTGCTTTTTTTTTGCACAATGTCCTATGGTGTTTCCTTTGTCAAAAGTTAGTGTGAGTTATAATAAAAATGTAATTTGTCTTTTAAAATAGTATTTAACGACATCAAGTGTAACATTGTGTACCTACGGTGGAAATAAATAAACTGATAAACTGATAATAGACCAGTGAAGTCAAACAATAACAAATTTACACATAAGTTGAACAGACTTATTAAGTCGTGTGCTGTATTTGTTTACTATAGTTAGATAATTAAGTTTTTTTGCTCTATCAGAATAAATATATTTTCATTTTCATTTTTTTCATTTTCATTTTTCATTTCATTTTCACTTATCAAACAAACTTTACGTTTCAAAATTATCTTAGGACTTTAAAAACATTAGATATTTCAAACGACAAACTAAAATAATTAAAACTAAATTAGTTATTGGCAGCAGCATTGGCTACAATGCTTCTAGGAAACGAACGAAAACGAATAAAATTGTAATAATAACAATTTGTTTGTATTTCATATAGGTAGTTAAATGTAGGTATTACTTTACTATATACTTGTTTCTGCCCGCGGCTTTGACAGGCTTTTCTGCAAGAAAAGCAATACGAACTGTGGGTGCCAAAAGAAAAACCAAATTTTTAATAAGTAGGAAACTCGCGAAATACTGTCACGTAGTTACCTCCCTAAATAGGGCGTGTCGACGCGCGGACAGTCCAATTTCAGTTCTTGGGCTGGTATTACAATGTACGCTGGTCGTTTGTGAATTCTGGTAATCGTGGAGTAGAGGGAGATATTTATTAATTTACTAGCGACCCGCCCCGGCTTCATCCGCGAAATCTATGCGTCAAATAATGTATAAAGCTTCCTCTTGAATCACTCTATCTAGCATCCAAATCCGTTGCGTAATTTTAAAGATCTAAGCATACATAGGGACAGCAGACAGCGGGAAGCGACTTTGTTTTATACTATGAATAGTGATAACACTCTGCTTAGCTTGGGACTAGATAATGCTGTCTGAAATGTCCAGCATTATTATTATTTTAGTATTTCTATTTCTCCAATAACAGCTTACTTCTTCCACAAGTGTACAAAAAAATTAATCAAATAAGTCTCTAAATCTCAATTATCAAATAAAAATTAGTAAAATAATCTTATTTGATAATAATTTATAGTATAAAATTTGACTTGTCTAAGTCCTTATTTTGTAAGCCTAAAGAAATAAAATATTTTGATTTTGAATTTGACTAGCTTCAATGGTTTGGCTAGGCGTTGTCGTGAATTCGTCATTTTTTGTTACATATCTAGATATACAATATTTTTATTGCACACTTAAAAATAAAACCAACAATATAAAAAAACTACAAAATATGTGAAAATTTGGCGGTATTATCGCTAAAGAGCGATCTACCAGACAACTATGGATAGATAGGGTGATTGGATTGAAGAAGTTTCCTATAATTTAAATTTTGGAACGCTGTTTTTTATAACAGAAACCTGCTTTTCCTATGAACAGCGTCCCTATATTTTTAATAAAAACTTCCGTGAAATACGAGCTCCTACAGACTCGTTGGGTCTTCTAACGATAACGGTTTATTGTTTTATCGTAGGGCGAAACTTCTAGAACCCTACTTTGGTTACGAGTTTTGGGAGAAATAGTGACATTTCGACAAAATATCTATGGAAGGAAAAAGTTGGATTGGAAATATGGTGGTTTGATTTATGAATTAAGTTTTTTTGCAGTTTTTCTAGAGGATTTTGGTGATTCGCTGTAACAGACGGTAATAAAAAAATTCTCGATGAAAATTAAATGCTGTTCGTCATAGATAGCAAAGAAGGAATTATTATACTAACTTAGAAGTCAGTAGGAATTACGTTAGGAAGAGTACCTAAAATCTATTTCAGGCCGTATGTTTCATTTTATAACAAACCTAAAGATAGCTGAAAGTGCCTCGAGATGATTCAAGAAAAGGATTTCGCCACTACCATCTAATTTTAACGAGTAAACCCTATTTTCGAAAAACTAACTGAATTGAATGTATTAATAATTTTTATGTTGTGTGGCAGTGGGATTGGACCTGCGATCGCCAGCCGGTGCACAATGAATATTACCGCCACCAGATTCAGATTCTTTTTTGACAATATATGTAGTTACAGGTCTTGGTTCGTAGAATGTACAATCATACCTAATATGTAGGCTTAGGCGTAGACAGCCACGTCTGTTCGTAGTGCCTACCCTCATTTAGTCTTTTTCTTAAATTTTCTGAATGCAACTGATAACAATTTATGGTTATTTGAATATTTTTTACTTATAATTGAATAACTTTGCTAAAAGACATGTATATCAAATTATTTTATATACAATGTGTATTGTCGAACCTTGATCAAACGAGATTTGCGAATACACGACATATATCTATATATATAAAAGAAAGTCGTGTTTGTTACAAACACTTATAACTCAAGAACGGCTGAACCGATTAAGCTGAAAATTGGTGGAGAGGTAGCTTAGAACCAGGAGTCTAACATAGGATACTTTTTATCATTTTAACCATTTGACTTGACACATAGATTTAACGGGGGCGAAGCCGCGGGGCGCAGCTAGTTTATCGATAAAAATAAAAAAATAAAAAATTATATGTTACTTATCTCAAAAATTATTAAATCGGCTTTATTTTTGAGATAGGTAACATATAATTTTTTATTTTTTATCGATAAATATATGTCGTGTATTCGCACATCTCGTTTGATCAAGGTTCGACAATACACATTGTATATATTGCTTTGCGTAGGTATTGTATTATTATTATTTTGCTCATTGAATTTTTTATTAAATGTTTTGCTTCTAATGTAGAATGTTGACTACCGTATTGTATTAGGTCATACCTGTAAGAATAGATGTTTTTTTAATAAATGCCAAAATAGAAATAAATTTAAATGTACCTATGTATGTACCTAGTGATCTAGTGAACTTACAAGACTTTCTCGCACCTCGACACCTTAAGTAGAACACGAGGCGCGTTATAATAACAGAATTGGTACTTAGGGCACGTTCTGCAATAAAGGGGCTTCGAGTTGTTATATAGATGTCTCCTGGGCTGGAGACAATCTTGAAGGTTATTGCATGGGACTGGCTGGTGGCCGTCTGGACCGGTTTCGGAGTTTTATCCGGCTTTTTATTAAATATATAAAAACTTGCTGAACAATTCACAGAGCACCTTCTAGTCCCAATTAAAAATGGTGTCCTCTTCGACGACCTCTGTGGCGCGAAAGTCCTATCACTACATACTCATAGTATAAAACAAAGTCGCTGTCTGTCTGCCCTATGTTATGTAAGCTTAGATTAGATCTTTAAAACTACGCAACGGATTTTGATGCGTTTTTTTAAAATAGCTAGAGTGATTCAAGACGAAGGTTTACAAACCATATGACATATAGCGCGCGGGCAAAGCCGAGGGGCGCAGCCCTTAATATATGTATATTAAAACCATACTCCATAATCTGTAGTACGGTGAACAAGCGCATAGTTAAAGCACGTAAAAGTACGCTCCTTCGTCGCCGTCATATCCTTCCTTATCGATGACGTTTCGTTGATTTCGCCGGTGGAGAAACGACGTAACACCTACTGACATTATTTCATTATGGCTTCGGTAAACGGCCGAATCCGTGAGAAGGTATATTTATTCTGGTCTCAGGGCAACCACTTAGAAAGGAGGAAAAACCATGCAATTAGACGCCTCCGCAATTAAGCGCCAAACAAATATTTATCAAGGCTTTTATTACTTACCTGTTTCTTTATTATTCATCATCAGCCTATAGCAGTCCACTGCTGGACATAGGCCTCCCCAATGAGCGCCATAGCGCCCTGTCTTTAGGTTGCCGCATCCAGCATCTACCTGCAGTCTTTCGCAGGTCGTTATCCCACCTGGTCGGAGGGCGTCCTACACTACACGTTTACCGCGTCGTGGTCTCCACTCAAGAACACGTTAGCCCCAGCGGCCGTCGCGTCGGTTCTTCGCGAGATATGGCCGGCCCACTGCCACTTCAGCTTGCTAATTATTTATTATTATTGTAATAAAATCAGAATAAGTCCACTGTTAAACAAAACTAAGGGGTTGTTTAATAATCATAATGATGGCCTTGACAGAGTTTCATGCACCGAAAAACTGGGACATAAGTGGTCTCAGTTATTTTGACAAAAATATTCCTTGCATTACATGTTCGATGTATTTGTTACGAATCCTATCATTCAGAGAAACTCCAATCATATCATGTTAGATTTTTGCTCACAGGGAGATAACAAAAACATCGAGTAGTTTAATTTAGTATTGTTTAGATTTCTTTCACTAAACTAAAATTAAAAAGAATTAGTTTATCTATATATATAATAGTGTATATCCGGCAAAAATCCGACTTTTTCCCAATAATATTTTGAGACATCCCTATTGTTAATGCGCTGTTAGTGCTTATGTTATGATATGAACTTCGTGTACGGAACATAACGGAGGTCAGATTGTTACGAGCTAACATTTCGACTCTACAGATTGGAAAACAGATATTGACTCTGATATTTTTAGTACCTACAGTTAAAGCAAAGAACTATAAACGTAAACAGTTATCCTGTATGAAAGTGATACTGAGGCATATGGAATTTTGCATAGTTTACGGAAATTATAACCTAAAATACCTTGTCTTGAAGTTCTATTCGACGTCAAGGTAGGTAGGCATTATTTAACCATAAAGCTCTGCGCTCATTAGTACAACACCGCTACCGCAAAGCGCAAAAATGGTGCATTCATATCAATAAGGGCGTAAACTTCTTATCTTTAGACACATTTTATAGTGTCATAATGGCTTTTACAAGCTTTAAATGAGTGGCCCGCGTGCTGTCTGTCATCTGATACCATAAAGCTGTCAATCATTTATTTATTCTTCTTGCACATATGATCAAAAGATTATTCTAGAAAATTTATAACAATGGCGAAATCAAATCTAAAACGACATCTCTTCCAGCACACCTTTATTGGCATTTATCAATGTAAAATGCATCTAAATGTTACGAGTTAAATAAAGCTCATATTTGAATGCACATTTTTGTGCTGTTCGGCAAGCAGTGCGGTCCTGATCTGCGACAATCCTAACACTTAAGACATCCTAAAGTATTCTTATATTATTATGCTTTCCTCCTGCTATCCTTATTCTCCACTTTCTATAAGTTTATGAACGCTGAGCCAATAGAAAACTATGTAAACAACGCAGCTGATGAAGATAATAGATATATGAATGTTTTGGGTCAGGGGAAGGTAAATAAAAGAAACAATGATAAAAAAACACCGAACGCTATATTCAATAGTCTAGAAACAACATCAATTTCACCTAAATCGGATAACCTTAACTTTTTAACATGTTTAACAGTACTTTATACAATATTGTCCAAATAATTTCAGAAATACAGAAAAACGAAATTCATTTTCAATTTGGGTAAGACATACAACAAGTATATATTGTAGAATTTTGTTTAAACAATGTGATATGTTTTTGGTGTAAATAAATGGGAATGAAAATATGTTATTTGACGTAAATTAAATACAAGACTAATATTTTTAAATATAACAATTGTTACTCGATAATTAAAGCTAACATTGAATTTAAAGCTTGATATCGACTTACAGTACAAATAATTAAATTAATTTTAACTATAAAATGAAAATGTACTTAACGATTGGTTTAACCTAGCTAAGTTACAAATGGTTAAAATAAGAGCCTCTGTTATATTCATCCGAGGTTTCATAATTATTGAAGTTAAAATATTAAAAGATAACATAAATCAAAAAATCTCTGATACAAATCAAAACATTCGCATTTTTTTTACAAAGTTACTTCAAAACTTTAAAACAATGAAGTCACCAAAAGCGTGAAATCAATTATGTTAGAAGTATAAATGAATAAAGCAAGCAATATCTATGGGTACGTACAAAATCTATCGACAAAACTGGACGTGAAACTAACTAGCAAAATGGACCTCCGTAAAAAGTATTGTCCACGAATTGTGCATACATTATATCATTACGAATACGTATTATTATCACAAATAAAATAGCTTGTAGCCTAAAAACAAAATATTACAGTAAGCTACAAATTAGCATCATTTGGTCCTACAAAAACAATTTTTACTCTTAAATCTATCTACACAGTTGAAAATGCTACTACATATTATAAAAACACCAAGTTATATTACGTAAGAGAATCAGAGACTATCTATAGGTTACCTAGATTTATAACTTTATTGTAAATACCATTTCTTGCCATCGTTTTAAATTTACTGTGAGCTAGTTGAAAAGTGCGAACAAGAGCGTCTGTATCCCTTTTTGAAAGTTCTAATTTATTATTTTTTGATTCCAAATTTAATATTTTCGATTATCACAGGCTCGCGCTCACCCCGAGGGCTTATGTTACATTGCACCTTAATTTAATGATACCATTCCGAGGAAGTCCATTACATCCTTATTTATAAACATACGAACTCGGTTCCACATCCGTTACTTATCCGACTAAAGTTAGGCTTTTGATACTATGAATCACTAGTTAATTGTCAATTTTTGTCCCAATCTTAGTTTTTCTCTCACTTTTACACATTAATACACTGAATCCAAAGATTAATCTCCCACAAATTTTGATTAAATACATGAAATTGTTCGTAAACAGGTTTAGACAGGTAGGGAGTATCGCTATGGTCGATACTGGCTCCTGTACTGTTCCTCGTTCACACGTCTTCGAGAAGTTTGTAGAAAGTTCTGGAAGGGCGGTGGGCGCCTAGATATCGTGCGGCCACCGGGAAGGGTGGCCGGCTACGGATCACATAACGCAGCAACTCTTCGCCCTTCCCTTCAGCTCGGCCTTCAGGTCGCGTTTGCTCTTGCTGCGTCCCACCTGCTTCTGAAACAAGTAACGCGTTTAGATTATTTCAACATCGCTTACTCACGGCAATAGTTTATGAAGTGGTGTGTCTGGGCGTTATGAACGCTTACTAAATAGTAATTCCATATTTTACAAAAGCTATTGTAGGTTCTAAATCTAGAATACTCGTAGCTTACTTATGTGGCACTCATTGTGTGCCTCTAATGTAAACCTGTAATTGATGGGCTTAAGGGCGAGCGCGAGTCATGGAAAAGTGTGTTTGAGACAATTACCCAGGAGGGGACCCCAATACAAAAAACCGTTAAATCATAATGTATTTTAAGTCACTGATGTGTACACACGTCATTCAAGTCGCAGCGAGCCAACAATAGCATAGTTAGATCAAACAAACAGCTATTACGAATATGATTGGGTGCAATTTATGATTGTTGACAAGCGGATACTGCATGTAGGTCACTGAGCGAACTATTAATTTCCCCTAACTGTGAGTAGTCCGCTATTTATTATTTTCGCAATGTTGATTATTTCTCGTCAACTTAACAGAGCTGAATAGCTATACAGCAAAAAACTTATCTGCATATTTGAAGATCAAAGATACCATAGCAACCCTTGTCTATCATACTCTAATTAATAAACGCGATATGGTCCGGGAGGTACAAATTTGGTCAATTATTTCCTCCTCGTGACCGTCAGCTGCGATTTCGTGGGTGCGTTGGGTCGTCATCGCTGCCACTGCCCAACCCATCCACGGAGTTGCAGCTGACGGTCACGAGTATTCATAATATTAATCCCTAATGCATATTACGAGGTTTTGCTTGGGTTGGGAGGGACTTGGTCATGAAAATCTGTCACTGGCTCCCGGACCAATAGATGGTGAAATGTGAAGGTCTGTTTATAACAAGGCCATAAGAATACGAGAACAATAGAGTTTACGCTTCTTTCTATATATTTAGCGCTCTATAATATATATATATATATATGTATATATATATAGAGGCCTCCTCATCGTTTTAGTAATCACGGATTTTTTCTATCATGAGCTCTAATATGGCTCGCTAGACCGAACTTGGTCTTGAATATCCTACTGCACGCATGGCAGTACAGTTGGCCCGATGAGTTATATGTATACGTGTAGAAGGGCTTAGGTCTCTGTTTACGTATCTGGCGTCTTTCGTCCATTGCCTCGATGCGATTTTCCTCAAACGCTTTGACTCTGTTGTAAATAGATATTGACCCGGGGTGTTGGGAGGAGCTTGCTTCTCGTAGGTCATCTTGGCGATCTACTATTTACAACAGAATCAAAGCTCTATAATAGTAAACTATAACGTACACAAAAACTATTTTCGTGTTAGTAATTTCCAAAAGTATAAAAAGTAGTACTATAAGTATATATTTGATAGGAACATGCTTTTGCTAATTTTGCACATTTTGCAGATCATGAAATAGGTCCATGATTTTTGTTCACCCAAATAGGCCACCACCTATTTTGTAAAAAAAAAAATTACTAGCGTAGTTAGTAGT
The DNA here is from genome assembly GCA_947044415.1 of Eupithecia dodoneata. NCBI lineage: Eukaryota > Metazoa > Arthropoda > Insecta > Lepidoptera > Geometridae > Eupithecia > Eupithecia dodoneata. The sequence continues at coordinate 10,543,722 of OX345672.1, read as the reverse complement.
AGTTCACACACATATTTTGCCCTCCTGAACAGATAACTTATCGGCACTGTTCCCATTTAAATAATGTCCGGTACAGTGGATAGAAAATGATTTATTGACAATGCTAATCAAGATAATAATGATAGTTTATTAGTTACTAGCTGCGCCCCGTGGCTTCGTCCGCGTGGTAATTTGAAAAATATGAAACGGGATAACAAGGATCATATGTTTTTCTCCTGGTTCTAAGCTCACCAATTTTCAGCCAAATCGATTCAGCCGTTCTTGAGTTCAGGTTCAGGTGGGGGTACTCCTTTATCCGCATTTGGACTCCAGTTGGTTCTTTATGCGTATTTTGCCGTTCTTGAGTTATTAATAGTGTAAGTAACACGACTTCTAATTTATCAATTCAAAAACACAACATCTACAACTTTACTGCTCTGCATAATTTTATAGTTAATTTTGTTTTGTTTGTTATATTTTTAAGTTTGGCTTATGATAGGACTGGCATACTTTGTAAAGTAAGTTCATAATAATAAATATGATAAAAATATTTTATTGCGAAGAGCCTCGATCGACATCTGAAGAGACTCTCGCCTGGAAGTTGGATCAAGGGCCAGATCCAAAAGGACTCGGCACGTATCGTCAGGAAGTTCCTCTCTCTGCAGCCCTAGTCACCGGCCGCTTGAGCCTAGCGAGCGGTCGGTGATCTACCGTTTTGATATATTTTTACTGTAGAACAGTTTTAAAATATTTTATTGTATAGTAAAAAATGTATTTGATACGAGAATATTAAATAAATGAGTAAATATGATATAAAATACTACTACTTCGAGGATGGTAACAGTACCTGTTGTTTCATCTGTTGTTTGTTGAGTTTCCCCAAAGCAGCCAGGGCCGCCACCTCGAAAGCATCCTTCACTCCCTTGCTGGACGTCTTAGCTGATGTTTCCACGTACGTTGGTGCTCCGATCTGCCTCGCTACTGCTAGGGCCTGTAAGAGTAGTTCATTGATTTGATATTCAGCCTCTTTAGTCTTTTTTAGCAACCTAGACTTTATTTGAGGGGATACAAAATCAAACAAAAAATGGAAAGTATTACACGACAGCTACTGGTTTCATCGGAGCAATTCGCAAAAGTTTCAAACATTTTTTTCGTCATTATAAAACTTTTGAAACTGTCATGGTTATGAAAACTAAAGTCATTTAAAACGGGATATTTAAATCAAATCATGGTAAATATCCCGTTTTAACACTTTGACTGCGATTTTTTTTCGACGACTGCGATCTTTTTTTTAACCTAAAAAATTCGTGCTGCCGCTCTACACAGCGGTAGTGTTGCGCCGCACATGCGTTTCGTTCGAAAAATATTACGGCTGTGCTGAGTCACAAAGATCTGTATTTTCTCAGCCGCTGCGCTAGTGTGGATTTACGCATATTAGTCACTTGTAGAAAACACATACCGTGTGATTTCAGCACTCAAACTGTTAAATGACTTTATTTTTTTAATCTCTCGTCGGAAAAGCAAAAAACTTTCGGAAAAGCGCGTGCGTGCATAGCCGCTAACAAAAGTAAGTTATTATTAATTCTGTAAGCATATACCTACTTACACTACTTGCTTTTGAATTTCCTTTATTTTCGATATCTTCTCATCTCTATGCCATAAGAACCATAACCTACTCAGAATAAAAGTGATGTTATTACCGTTAGAAGATTACCCTTTAATGACCTACTCGCGCCTAAATATGTAACCGGCTAACTTTGTTGGGTAATGTACTGGAAAGCATTACACTTACGTTGGCATTCCATACTTTGTGATAATGATAATTTGGTTCGCTGACTTCGTGCAGACGAGGACGTTCACATAAGGAGGGAAATAACTCCCATTTTTGAAAAGAGTCTCAATTAGATTCTAGAGTGTTAATAAACTACAAAAAAAAAAAAACCAGCATCTCTTTCGCAATTTGTCATCTCAAATGGCCGGAGAGCGTCCTACACTACGTTTGCCGAGTCGCGGTCTCCACTCAAAAACACGTTTACCCCAGCGGTTGTCAGTTCTTCGCGATATATGGCCGGCCCACTGCCACTTCAGCTTGCTAATTCTTTGAACAATCCCTCCTTCCTTCCCATGGTGACATGGACCGAAACTGTGATAAAAGAGTCAAATCCTACGCACTTTGTCCCGAACACTCTCCCCCTTCTTTGAACAGTGTGTGTAGAAACTTATAATACCTCTTCGCTGGTGACAGGATGCGAGCTGAGCTTGGACAGCATCGTGAGGGTTTCCTTGTCCCCCCGGAGGTCAGCCTTGCAGCCGCAGAGCAGCACAGGGGCGGTCGGACCGCCGTGGGTGCGGACTTCTCGGTACCACTGGAATCATAAACAATACTGACTATCTGTGGACCGTTACTCGAGACACGACGCGACGTCACCCAATTTAAGGTCCAGCTCGCTCATTAGGGGAGGTTTATGTCCAGCATTGGACTAACATAGGCTATTGATGATGATGATGACAAATGGAGTACCTCCCGCGAGACAAATTGATCTTTAGTTATATATAGGATGATACCTTATTAAAAGAAGTGTGCCTCCGCCATTCGACGACCCCTGTGGCGCAGTGGGCGAAGGTCTACCTGCGACGTAGGCGGTCGCGGGTTCGATTCCCGCCTCGGGACGAATGTTACTACTTGGCATATATCCTATGTGGAAGTGTACAAATTTAGTTTTTAGTTGTAATAAAGTGCATTAATACCCATTTGTTCTATGGAACTCATAGAACTGTTAAAACTTTTTTATTCCTGTAGTTCAATGGTAGGACTATTGAAACGAAAACTAGCCCATTTGATCTATAGAACTAATGATATCTGGTAACTTCCATTAGTTCTATAGAACTGTTGGTCCATGGAACTGTTAATACTTTTTTCCTTGTTCAATGGTAGAACCACCATTGAAACGAAAATTGTGCCATGGACTAAATAGCTCAGTACTCCGATGATCTGTATTGATCAGCATCATCGGACTGATGAAACTAAAAATTCTCATCAGTCCGATCATCGAACTAAATCATCGGACTACTGACACTAGGCCATATAAAGTAGTGTTTACCTTAGCCGCAGCATTGTGCAAGGTCTCTGGTTCAGCCACGTTGAAGCACAGCATGAAGATCTTCGCATCCTGGTACGCCAGCGGCCGGACGGTGTCGTAGGATGTCGTGCCTGGAAGTATGGCGAGGGTTAGTGTTGTGATGATAGGGGTATGGTGCGAGAGTATGGTCCACCACAAGTGGCAGAGGCGGAAACACCCTGTGGATTTTAGTGGGATCAGATCAGTTCCCATGTGATATAAATAACCTTAAAATGATTTTATAGTAACAATTTATTTATAATTTTTAATTACTGTTATAATCGGGCGGCACCAGTAGCTGTCTGAACGTTATAGCTGGAAGGCTGGACACGGACTGCGCTTTTATGAAGCACTGGACATAATGTCATGCGTAAACGTACGAATACTTGCATTCAATTAGTACGAAATTTGAGTTTCAGAGTTTCAAAACTCCCCAATAAGAACCTTTTGTAATTTTTTCATAACACTTTGACTGCGATTTTTTTTCGATGACTGCGATCTTTTTTTTAACCTAAAAAATTCGTGCTGCCGCTCTACACAGCGGTTGTGTTGCGCCGCACATGCGTTTCGTTCGAAAAATATTACGGCTGTGCTGAGTCGACAAATCAGTCGTGTATTTTCTCAGCCGCTGCGCTAGTGTGGATTTACGCATATTAGTCACTTGTGGAAAACACATACCGTGTGATTTCAGCACTCAAAGTGTTAAATTTAAAAGGCTCTCCTTTCACGAAACTCCAAGAGTGTACAGAAAACGCTCGTAGAAATGTTTCATTCATCTCGGAATGCCTATGCCAATTAGGTATTTTCTTCCCTGTGTATCCAATTCTGACACTTATTAAAATGTTCCGTAGGTTATTAATCCCATGCGAACAATAACCTCAGATAAGTACTGGTACACTAGGGTTGGGAAATACGACAAATCCTACTAATATTATAAACGCGAAAGTTTGTGTGTATGGATGGACGTTTGTTGCTCTTTCACGCAAAAACTACTGAATGGATTTTAATGAAACTTTAGACTAACTTTAGAATAACACATAGGCTAAAATTTATAAAGATATATTGTATACTAGCTGCGCCCCGCGGTTTCATCCACGTGGTGATAGATATTTTGGATAATATACTATATATCTTTATGAATTCTAGCCTATGTGTTATTCTGATATGTAAGCTATATTACTGTGAAGTTTCATTAAAATCCATTCAGTAGTTTCTACGTAAAAGAGTAACAAACATCCATCCATCCATCCATCCATACTTACAAACTTTGACGTTCAAAATAAAAGTGGGATTATCCCCATCCCAAGATCATCCATACCCCATTGTATCTGAGTTCATGAGCAGTTTACTCTAAATACTTGACCAATGTTTCTACAGTGTAAATGAATTTATTATGTTTTGACGATTGTGAATTAATTTTAAAGTTAACTATTTATTGATTGTACCTATTTATTTATTTTCATTGATTATTTTAATTATTGATGAATTTAACGACCTTAAAACACGCTTTAATATTTGCACACCTGCTTGCGGGTTGAGCACATTTGACTCCACTCTAGTATAAGACCTGACATGTACCTGTAATATTGTGTTCTGCAAATAAATGATTTGATTGATTGATTGAAATATGAACGATCTATGCAATTGATTCCGGACAGGAACCCAAATCTTGATATTTTTTTAGATCCACTAAAATACCTAACTTGAGACAAAAAAGCCGGACAATCGTAACTTCCCCTCCCTAATCTTTTGGAAGTTCCCTTTGTTCGCACATCAGCAGGTATATTACTCTAATTAACAGAGGAACAATGGCGACTGAAATAGACTGTTGTGGATAATTGCGTTTGGATTCTCACATGGACGTACGAATAGGTGTCAATGGATCTATTCTGTTCAATAACCCAGCTGTGGACTAATATAGGCTGTAGAGAGAGAGAGAGAGAGAGAGGATCTATTTTTATAGTTATACTAGCTGCGCCCCGCGGCTTCGCCCGCGTCGAAATATATTTATCGTTGTGAAATGTTTGTAAACAAACAACGACACAAAATAAAACTAACTAGCTTCGCGTCTAGTTTCAGATATGCAAAAAAACACACACACACAGAAACAGACAGAGAACCAAAGTTATCGTCATAGCTCTGAGAATTAGCAAGCTGAAGTGGCAGTGGGCCGGCCATATCTCGCGAAGAACCGACGGCCGCTGGGGCAAACGTGTTCTTGAGTGGAGACCACGACTCGGTAAACGTAGTGTAGGATGCCCTCCGACCAGCTGGGATGACGACCTGCGAAAGACTGCAGGTAGATGCTGGATGCGTCAAGCTGAAGACAGGGCGCTATGGCGCTCATTGGGGGAGGCCTATGTCCAGCAGTGGACTAATATATGCTGATGATGATGTTGAATAAGATAAAAAATATTTAATAAAGGATTTGAAAGGAACTGAAATCGACAAGTAATGTGAAATCCGTATAAAAGACCCGGCCACAGAGTGTATCGGTGGATTTCTTACAAAGATCTTACATCCAACATGGCTGGAATAAAGTTACCTAATCCGTGATATGGTTATATATACGTTTTATACTAATTGTCTTTAATCCACGTCCACGTGAGTGTCCACGTCTCGTTCCGCAGGTCATGTCAGGTAGAACGCACTGATTGAAAAATTTCGTTTTAAGTTATTTGTCTTATTTTTATTCAAAGTGTATTATAATAATCATAATATAATAATAATAATCGTTTATTTTCAGATAACACAGATCCATTATCGGGTTAATTTATATCTAAGTCTTAGTTCCTCATGCAGGCGGCGAACCCGTCTGTGCGCGCCTCGACGAACATGCCGGACGCGCTGCAGAACCGTGGCAGCCCCAGCAACATCCTGAACGCATTATTGTATTGTACGCGAAGAGCATTGACGGATTTTTTTGTGTATGTAAACCAAAAAATTATGTTGTTTTAGTACAGCAGCAGCAAATAAATTAATGTCTACGGCTTGATAAACAGACGTCATCTTAAGTTACGTATAGTCTATACTTAACCAACGATCTTGATTTCCTAGCCCATCATCAAACAGCATCCATTGAACTGTCCACTTAAAACAATAACATTGACTTCCATTGAACTCGCTTTGTGCGCAGTATAAAATACTCTTTACATAAATAAACATAGGCTACGTACGCAGTTTTACTGCGATATTGTATACGAGCGATTGCAGAGCAACTAAAGAAACCCTATATTTTCTTAATAATAATAAATAAATAATGCTGGACAACTCACACAGCATTATCTAGCCCCATGGTAAGCAAAGCTTGTGTTATGGGTACTAGATAACTGATATACTTAATACAATATACATTACATAGATAGATATTTTTTATTATACATAGAAAACGACCAAAACACCCGTAACAAATATCTGCAGATCTTAATAATTATAAGGAATATTCAACGGGTATTCATCCCGTTTATTTACTAATTTTTCCCGACGTTTCAACAGGTTTATCACACTGTCTACTGTGACTATTTCTAAATGGGAGTGGGATGACTCGTTAAATAAAATAAATAGTATTTTTATGAATACGTTCAGATCGCGTAAGGTTAAAAATATTTATCAATTGTTGATTTAATTATTTATCAAATGTTATGCAGCTTCTTTTGTGACGGGGTTGCAGGTAGTGTAATTGAATGAAGTATTATAAATAAATAATAAATAATGCTGGACAATTCACACAGCATTATCTAGCCCCATGGTAAGCAGAGCTTGTGTTATGGGTACTAGATAACTGATATACATAATATATTACATAGATATATATTTTTTATTATACATAGAAAACGACTAGAACACCCGGAACAAATATTTGCAGATCGTACACACAATTGTTCCGAGGCGGGAAACGAACCCGCAACCTCCTGCGTCGCAGGCGGACCTTCGCCCACCGCGCCACATCGTTCGTTAAAATTATGGTTACTATGCATATTCTTTTTATTCTTATTTTAATGATATCAAATCTCGATCGAAAAAATCGATCAGTACAAAACTACGTGTGCAAAATACAGTTAAAAGTGTGTAAAGAAGTTTTTTTACAGCCTTATGCCACTCTGATTCACTGGATTTATTAATTTGATGGATTACATTCGACCAAAACTATAATCCATTTTTTTTAATCCATCAAAGCAGAATGGAATACAGCTTTTTACAGTGTGAGCTCTATACCCAATTAAAATATCTTCAAATACATACATTATAATAATTTAGCACCTTTATTTGCTAAAATCGCCCGTCTGCGCAACCCAGTGCACTCTTTACGACAGCATAAACGAGCAACGCGCGGCACGAGATTTAATTTTTGTCGCAAACTCGCATTCAAAGTCCATACACGGCTGCCTTTTTATCGCCCCGTTTATGCGAAAAACCGCGTAAAAACTAGAACATATCGCGTAGAGACGAAAATAGGACACCGTATGCGTGGGAAAGAGGCGGGAATAATGCAAAAAGGTTTTATAAGGAGCAGCTAGAGATAACAACTCACTGTGTTTAGATGCGGGTATGTCTGTTTATGGGGCGTACGCACTGGGTTTTTAAACGCGCGATTAGTCGTACCTTTAGAAAAGTAAACAGGAGTCATCTACATGTGAAATATAAAAGCTGCGGCGGTTGAACTTCTTGTGTGTATGAGAACTTAAGCATAGATGCTAGGGAAGTAAGTAATTTTAAACGGCTGTGTCTTCTAGAATCAAGACGTGTATGTTCCTCACCTCACGTCAACAGCCTATATACATAGGTCCTCTGCTGGACGCAGGCTTTCCCCTGATAAACGCCTCATTATCTCCGATCCGGCGCACAGTGAAGACAGGGCGGTATGGCGGTCATTAGGGGAGGCCTATGTCACATGTCAACAGGTCTCCTAATACCTCACATATTAAGTGACTCACATTGAATACTTATGGATTTTACCTAGGTATAATATGAATATTTAAATACTTGTTTATGGAAAAAGCTATGCTCGGGGTCTCTCTCAAGGATAGGATTCGTAACGCAATCATACGACAGAGAACGAAAGCTAGTAAGTGAGTGGAGACCGCGACTCAGCAAACGTAGTGTAGGACGCCCTCCGGCAGGTGGGATGACGATCTGGGAAGGACTGCAGGCAGATGCCACACAGGGCGCTACGGCGCTCATTAGGGGAGGCCTATGTCCAGCATTGGACTACTAATAGGTTGATGATGACTTGTTTATGAATGAATGAGAATTTTTATAGGTTAATGTTGATGTTGCGACATAGCTCAAAGAATTAGCAAGCTGAAGTGGCGGTGGGCCGGCCATATCTCGCGAAGAACCGACGGCCGCTGGGGCAAACGTGTTCTTGAGTGGAGACCACGACTCGGTAAACGTAGTGTAGGACGCCCTCCCACCAGGTGGGATGACGACCTGCGAAAGACTGTAGGTAGATGCTGGATGCGGCAAGCTGAAGACAGGGCGCTATGGCGCTCATTGGGGGAGGCCTATGTCCAGCAGTGGACTGCTATAGGCTGATGATGATGATGATGATGAATGTTGATGTTGAGTCCGGGGTACAGTAAATGCCATAATCGTTTGCTGCACCCGTTACTCTCGTTTATGTGACAATCTCATGACAAGGTGTACCGCTAACGCTGTCAACCTACTGAGTATCTGGCTCAATGCATTTATGACTTGCTTATGCCAGCGGATTCTCACGCGTTTTCATACTAATATTATAAAGAGGAAAGGTTTTTTTTTGTTTGTTTGTCACGAATAGGCTCCGAAACTACTGGACCGATTTGAAAAATTCTTTCACCGTTGGAAGCTACACTATTCCCGGTGAAGATAGGTTATATTATATTTTCAAAAAAGTTAGGGATACGTACTCAAACCGTGCGAAGCTGGGAAGGTTCGCTAGTATAAAATAAAAATTAGCCTGTATTATTTAATTCCAGGACAGATTACGTGTGCAAAATTTAAGCCTTATTTATAGTATAAAATTTGAGTTGTCCAAGTGCTTTATATTAGACACATAAGTGATAATTATGTGTGTAAGACAAGGTTTCTTTTTCACTTCTTCCACTAGTGGACAAAAAAGTGAAAGACAATTAAAAACACCTTATTTCTTATTTGATAATAATTTTGTATAAAATATGACTTGTCTATTGTCTAAGTGCTTTTTTCGTAAGCCTTAAATAAAGGAATTTCTATTAGATTGCCGAATTATGTTCAAGAATTGGCAAAGTTATTCTATCTAATAGCGAGAGTGGTCATTTTATCTAGGTGTAAGATGAGCTTACCGGAAGTATCCCAGACGGAGAAATTGACCCGGTAGTCGGCCACGGTGCAAGTGTAGGCGTATTTCTCGAACCCCGTCGGACTGTAGGCCTGAGGAAGAAGATAAACATGGTTATTTAAAGGTAAAGAACATCAAACACTTATTTATCAAACAATTGAGCTAACTGCAGACTGTTGCACGCAATCTCAAGTAATCTATACTGATACGAGTAAAGTAGTAAAATAGTTCTTGTAACTAAGTTCAGGAGGTCGATTTTTTAGGCCGTATCCGCCCTTCTAACCACGATCCTATCCATCCATGGTTGTCTGATAGAGATCGCTCTTGAGCGATAAGACCGCCAATTGTATCTAGTTTTTAAGTTTTTATTTTACATTGTTATTTTATGCTAAGTGTGCAATATAGAATTATCTATCTATCTATCTAAGGCTCTAGCTAGACAGACGGACCGCATTTTAACTGCAATCCAACCGCAAAATCAATTGCAGTCGGCGTGCATTTCACGTGAACTGCAGGCCGCCGACTGCAAATGAACTGCAATCGGACTGCGCAGTTGGTTTGCAGTTCTATTGCAGTCGTGTCAACTGCAAATGAACTGCAATTTGCGGTTGGATTGCAGTTGAAATGCGGTCCGTCTGTCTAGAGCCTAACTCTCAAAACTCTTTTTCGGTACCTTTTCAAACCTATTTCATTAGAAAGAAATTAGTCCAGCCTACTATTTTCAGTTCTTTACCCCTTCGTGATGGAAACCCAATTTGGATTGGACACTTTGAGCGCACGATGAGGCTCGATTAACAGATTGTTCTGTGTTCATTTTCAGGAAATTTTTCGGCAACAAACTTTTTTTTAAATGTCTGTCTATGAGAGCGTAGACCAAGTCATGGGCGATTAAAGAATCTAGCTCGAACCAAAGCGTTATTACAAACAGGGAAAAGATAGTGACCAATTATGGTTTCAAAACGAACAGATAAATACATTTCACATAAAAACAGACCATTCGAAAACATCAAAATGCACTGATTTATGATTCCTGCCATTACATGCTGTAAATAACCATTGTAACGAGCTATAGTGTTGCCATAAATCCGTAAATAGATGGCAACCCATTTATGAGACCAGTTACACCATAAAACATAGTCATAACCATGTTAGAACAGAGGATGGTTTTATTATGACGAAACCTGGTTAGGTTAAAAGTGCAGTAAAATAATATGTTTCTGTTGTTTTGGCTTGAAGTTCAAATAAATCATTTAATTTATGTACATATCACTTATAGCTAACTCCTATGGATATAGGTTATGTTTTTAAGTCCGGTAACGCTGTTATGGCCATATGTTATGCAGTTAACAGCATTTCCTTTCTTTTGAAAAATTGTTATACATCACTAGCTGACCCCGTGAACTCCGTATTACCTAAACTTTTAAGTCAACCACTACTGCATTAGTGCAAACAAAACTAACAAATAAAAAAACCGGTAAAGTTGACTAACTAAATATAAAAATCAATTGCTCTTCGCAATTGATTTTTATCGATAAGAATAACTTGCTTCGCACATTATATTCAACTTATAACTTTGCCTCAAGAACCAGGTACTGACGAAATAAATATGTAACATATTTATTTCGTCAGTAATTTAAACTGATTAAATAATCCAAAATAACGGCTTCACTAAAACCTACGTTTAGATATCCATACTTTTGGGAGATACATGTATTATTTACCTACAATTGAATGCAGCTAGGTTAAATGAAAACTACTATAGATACTTTACTTGCTAAGGCCGCCAGTTTATTTATACACTCGAGTACCAACTCTATACCAACTCCAATACAGTTGCAAATGAAATTGGCTGGAATCCTTTCGGGAGTATTCAATACAACGCTTTCCACAAAACGGTATTTAACTCTGCGAAAGCAAGTTTCACGTAAACGGGAATAAATATACATATATATTTTAAATAGAATATTGTGGGGAGATCCCTACTACTATTATAAATATACTGTATTGACGACCGATGTGGCGCGGTGGGCTATGGTCCGCCTGCGACGCAGGAGGTTGCGGGTTCGATTCCCGCCTCGGAACAATTGTGTGTACGATTTGCAGATATTTGTTCCGGGTGTTCTGGTCGTTTTCTATGTATAATAAAAAATATCTATCTATGTAATGTATTGTATTATGTACATCTCTAGTACCCATAACACAAGCTCTGCTTGCGGCTAGATAATGCTGTGTGAATTGTCCAGCATTATTTATTTATAATAATTTGGACACTTTCCTGCCAGTGTCAAGTAATGAAAAATAATTGTCATATCAATGAGTTATGAAATACAAAGATTGTTTGATATTTTCACTAGAGCCTAGTTTATTATCTAGGAGGGTGTACCACGTGCAGGTTAGGTTGGCTTCGGAGACGAGATGTTGGAGTCCACCTTACTCCCCCTACAACTAAATAACTAGGTACATCAATAAATAAATAAAATAAAATAAAAAGTTTCTTTATTTAGACATAAATTGTCCACACATTTAATATCTTTATTAGTTAAGTTTTTTGTGTTCTATAAAGAATTATAGAATTTATATTTAGATATTCATCATCATCATCATCAGCCTATATTAGTCCACAGCTGGACATAGGCCTCCCCCAATGAACTGTCTTCGGCTTGACGCATCCAGCATCTACCTGCAGTTAGATTCAGATATTATTATCTACAAATAGGAACAACCCTGTAGTTTTTCCGTAAACTGGGTTACAGTACATAACATTGTAATTAAAATGGGAATGGAATGAGTATAGTCTATTAGTTACATTGTTATGATCGGTATTCAAATGTAAGAGCCGTTTTATTGAGATTGATCGGAGTATTATCCCGTTTTGTTGAAACGTAAATGTACTACAGAAACTGCAGAGTGTCGTGGATTTACGTAAAGAGGCATAGGAATAGACAATAATATTGTCTATTCTAATGAAATTCTTATGAAAGAGGATAGGATAGGGTACGTTTTGCAGCGCTGGCTGACTCAACAAGGTTGCATGTGTGCACACTTACAACTACACGCAAACATACTCTCTTACAGATCTAAACTAATATTATAAAGAGGAAAGGTGTGCTTTTTTGTTTGTTTGTTAGTAATGAATAGGCTCCGAAACCATTGGACCGATTTGAAAAATTCTTCAATAGGTTTCTTTCCGGCCCTGGTGGGGGCACAGAGGGGCCTCGAGGCTTGGCCTCATTACCCCGGCGTCAACTCGAGGGGTGACGACCCCTCGGTCCTTGAGTTTTGTGGGAATATATATATTTTTTCCCCCTTCTCAATCTTTTTTTTTGGCTTCATTTGGTTTTTTTTTTGTGTTTTTTTTTTTTAATAAACCCAAGGACTCTATGGTGGTTCCGCAGGGATTAGGTCCCGCATCCCGAAAAATTCTTTCATCGTTGGGAAGCTACACTATCCGCGGTGAACATAGGCTATATTATATTTTCAAAAACGTTAGGGATCCGTACTAAAACCGTGCGAAGCCAGGATGGTCCGCTAGTACATTATATTTCAAATATTGTGATTGGAATTGTAAAATAACTAGCTGCGCCCCGCAGCATCGCCCCCGTGAAATCTATGATTTAAATGGTTTGTAAACCTTCCTCTTGAATCACTTCATCTATGAAAAATAACCGCATCAAAATCTGTTGGGTAGTTTTAAATATCTAAGCATACATAGGGACAGACAGACAGCGGGAAGCGACTTTGTTTTATACTATGTAGTGATAATGAACACTAAACTGTATCTAATTCTAAATATAATGCGTTTTTTTTCTTCTAAATCTAAATATAATACCATGTTATACCTACATGTATTTCTCAATACTTATGTTAAGCTTAGAGCCTATGCTATTTAAAATACCTACTACGTTCCCTCATCATCATCAGCCTATGTTAGTCCACTGCTGGACATAAACCTCCCCTAATGAGCGCCATAGCGCCCTGTCTTCAGCTTGCCGCATCCAGCATCTGCCTGCAGTCCTTCGCAGGTCGTCATCCCACCTGGTCGGAGGGGAGACCACGACTTGGTAAACGTAGTGTAGGACGTACACTACGTTTACCAAGTCGTGGGCTCCACTCAAGAACACGTTTACCCCAGCGGTTGTCGGTTCTTCGTGAAATATGGCGATATACGTGACCTGTTTTCTTACAATGCAATTTAATTCAATATTTATTTAATTCTTAACTTTAACCGTCACTCAATACTTTACTTCCATACTTCGGCTCATTTAGCTTGAACGGTTCCAAGGAGACTATTCAACCAAGAATGCATTCAAGCAGCAAGCAGCCAGTGTAACCAGGCCTTGCTTCTCATGTCTGAAGATGGAAATGAAAGCTCCATTTACATTGGAACCCTCTTGGCTACCCATTGACGTCTAGTATCGGAAATCTTTTGCGGGCAATTTTATTTCGTTTTCTTGCTACAGAAATGTAAAACTATTTTTTGCTTGATTTTTTGCAGAAGTAGAAATATTCATACTCTTGTAAGAAACTCTATGGGAAGAGAAATTAGGTGCACTTAAAATCCTGATCATCATCATCAGCCTATAGCAGTCCATTGCTGGACATAGGCCTTCCCCAATGAGCGCCATAACGCCCTGTCTTCAGCTTGCCGCATCCAGCTAGATGCTGGATGCGGCAAACTGTTGTAATGTAACCTATGTGCTAACCTAACCTAACCTATGTTAGTTAGGACATAGGCCTCCCCCAATGAGCGCCACAGCGCCCTGTCTTCAGCTTGCCGCATCCAGCATCTAACTGCAGTCTTTCGCCGGGCCTCATCCTACCTGGTCGGAGGGCGTCCTACACTACGTTTACCGAGTCGTGGTCTCCACTCAAGAACACTTTTGCTCCATCGGCCGTCGGTTCTTCGCGAGATATGGCCGGCCCACTGCCACTTCAGCTTGCTAATTCTTAGAGCGACGGCCGCTGGGGCAAACGTTTTCTAGAGTGGAGAGCACGACTCGGTTAACGTAGTGTAGGTCGCCCTCCGACCAGGTGGGATGAGGACCTGCGAAAGACTGCAGGTAGATGCTGGATGCAGCAAGCTGAAGACAGGGCGCTATGGCGCTCATTGGGGGAGGCCTATGTCCTAACTAACATAGGTTAGGTTAGGGCATAGGTTACATTACAACATAGTTAGGACTTACATAATAGGTTGATGATGACATAATATCCCGATATAAATGACAAGTAAACTAGAATTTCATCTCTAGAGACAAAGATCTCAGTTCCTCACTAAATGATCATCAGTCCAACCAAATATTCTAAGTTAAGCCAGTGAGCTTAAGAGTGTACCTTATGTAATTTTATAGTTAGAAATCGTTATTTATCTCAGAATCTGTGAAAGCTACCACCTTCATATTTAGGTAAATGATAATTCGAACTTTTATCTTGGATTCCGTCTTTTCGAAAACACGATTGGTGAAAATTTTCTCGATAAGTACTTTTATTTTTTGAAAAATACATGTTTTGCACACATTTTACTATTTATCTCAGGAACCACCTAATTTTTTTGTTGGATTTTTGTTTTGTCGAAAAACGTAGTAGAGTTTCTTCGTTTTCGTCTTTTTAATTTTTAGATTAGTTGTGTAAATAACTTGTAATTAGGCTTATAACAGTTTTGGCGCTTACGTCGATAAAACATACGGAGCACGTCTATCGCTCTGTGCTTCTCACTCACAAGAAAATCATATCTTGTCATTCTGCTCTGAACTGAAGCGAAATTCGAATTTTGGCTGAGGTATGGCACGCTCTTAACTAACTCAGTATTATGGTAACTTATTACCTAACTTATAACCAAGAGAGGCTGCTTTAACTTACTTTATAACAAACTGGTTAATGAGCGTTTCATTATAAGTACCGCGTGAGGAAATTAAGACGAACGGTAATGTGTTCTGTTCCCCTGTCAGTATATGTACCTAGATATATACATAGGTACGTCCTCCCTCACGCATTATGGTCCTAATTTATGGTCCTGCATTTATAACTGAAGTTATAAGTAACTAGCTGTTTCCCGCGGTTTCAGCTACGTTATTTCACATTTCTAAAATATAATATACCCTATGTACACCGGGGATAGTGTAGCTTCCCAACGGTGAAAGAATTTTTCAAATCGGTCCATTAGTTTCGGAGCTTATTACAAACAAACAAAATATCAAACCTTTCCTTTATAATATTAGTATAGATATGTACTGTACGTCCTCCCACACGTATAATGATCCTAATTTATGGTTCTGCATTTATAACTGAAGTTATAAATAAGTTATGAATGAGTGAAAGCTGTTCCTATGGGGGGAAAGAATAAGTGGAATCGACTTTCAGTGTATGAATAGGGGAGAGATAAATTTGATACAAAAGGTTTTAATAATATTTCCCATATTTTTTATTACATATTATTTTTCACGGCAAACGTAGTGAAGGACGCCCTCCGGCCAGGTGGGATGACGACTTCTGTAAGATTGCAGGCAGATGCTGGATGCGTTAAGCTGAAGACAGGGCGCTATGGCGCTCATTAGGGGAGGCTATGTCCAGCAGTGGACTATTATTTACAGGTTGATGATGATATTATTTTAAGCCGCCCCGCCCTGCTCTCCCCTACGTCTTCGCATTGACGACCGATGTGGCGCGGTGGGCGAAGGTCCGCCTGCGACGCAGGAGGTTGCGGGTTCGATTCCTGCCTCGGAACAATTGTGTGTACGATCTGCAGATATTTGTTCCGGGTGTTCTGGTCATTTTCTATGTATAATAAAAAATATCTATCTATGTAATGTATTGTATTATTATGTATATCAGTTATCTAGAACCCATAACACAAGCTCTGCTTACCATGGGGCTAGATAATGCTGTGTGAATTGTCCAGCATTATTTATTTATTTTATTGAATGTCTAGTCCCAAGCCAACAAGGTCCAATTACTGATGACCCTAATAACATTTTCGGTACATATACTTAAGTAACTTTGCCCGGTTATTAAATAGCGATGTAAAAGTTTCAGCATGACAACTTTGCAGGCATTTACCCCGCATTATATTACTTACCTACTTCATACTATAAACTAAACCGCTTATAATGAACCCAGTTAAATGTATTGACTGCCCTTGTAACGAAAAAGGGCACATCTAACATTTTTGTCAGATTTGAGTTAGATACATATTCGGAATCAGGAAAAAAAGGCGCATCTGCCTGAATTTAAAAGAAAAATCTATCCTCATTAAGCAAAGAGCTACGATAAGCCTAAAAGGCACAAGTAACATCCAAATTCATATTTTTTAACTCAAAAAGGCACATATTACAATGTTTAAGTTAAAAGAACACAAATGTATAGATATGGCTTTCACCTTATGTTATTATTTTTGTTTTGCTAAAAAAAAAAGGCTTATTTAAAAGGTGTTACATTAAAAAGGCTGATTTGGCAGATATTCCTTTTATATCTAAAGTGAACATTACTATTAAAATCATTGTATTAAAAATAAAAGGCTCAAGTAACCAGTTAGGCCTATTTTGCTTAATATTATTATACGGAAGAGAGGTGGGGGTCAACGGTCAACTCCGGTCGGATCCTTCATGACGTCAGTAGTGCCGTTAGTGTAAAGTGGAACGCATGTTCGTTTTTGCCGGTAAGTCAAATTTATTTTAAAGCTTATTTGCGTGGCCATTTTAAATAGTTATCGATAGGAATACAGAGTCCAATTTTTATTTTGTGCTGCGCAGTTGTCTAACCACAGCACGATATGCTTCAAGTCTCAATTTTCTAAGAAAAACGCTCTGAAGCAACTGATTATATCCTCTTTTTTTCTTCCTGAGACACCTTCATGCCATACAGATGCAAAGGTTTTACCAGTCTCGTGCGTCTTTTTATCTCCTATAGGAACAAAGCTGGTTGAACACGATGATTCTGGGACAAAACATCACAGTTTTGAATTCTTCCATACGAGGTAACATAATTACCTTTTCCAGATCAACCGCAAAATATATAGTTAACATACCAGGAAAAGATTGGGTAAAATCTTTCCTTTCGCGAAACAAACACCTGACACGACGACTTGGAACTTGTTCCACCTGAAAACATTTACAATTACGATGAAACTAATTTAAGTGACGTGTATAAATCCGAACACCTTTGGTCTACTTGGACTGAAAATGGACCCGCAAATACCCGTTATAACCGCACCAAAAGTGGATGGATGGATTCAGTGACATTCGAAGATTGGTTTATCAATCATCTTTTGATAGAACTTAAGAAAAAAGAAGGCAAGAAAGTAGTGATCGGCGATAACCTCGCTTCCCACATTAACAAAAGAGTGTTATCCGAATGTGAAAAACACAACATCAGCTTCATTTACCTCCCGCCAAATGCAACACATATCCTTCACTGCCTTTAGATGTTGCATATTTCGACCTCTAAAGTGCAAATGGCGGCAGATATTACAAGACTGGAAAAACACCCAATTGGGAAAGAAATTGCCGACTACGCCGAAAGATCAGTTTCCAGGTCTGCTTAAAAAAACTTTGGACTCTTTGACTGAGACCAAGGCAAATCTAATATCGGGATTTTGAAAGACAGGCATCTTCCCTGTAAATAAAGAAGAACCGATAACGAGGTTGCCGAAACAAGATAGAATTGGTCATCCGGACCTTGATTGCAAGTAGTTTTATGGAAAAGTTAACACAATCAAGAAGTGAAATATGCCCAGAAAAGAAAATTGTTAAGAGAAAACTCAATGTGCCACCCGGACAATCAATTTCTACGTCTAACATCGTCGATGCAGGTCCATCCGGCTTACAAGCTAAAACTAAAAAATCCAAGACGGTGACAAAAAAACGAAAAGGTATTAAATTAGCTCAGACTGACTCTGAAGACGAACTACCTCTAGCCCAGTATCTTGATCAGCGCGCTAATACGCTACAGACTTTTGAGTCGAAGATGGAGGATTTGTCATGTCAGTTCGTGGCGATCGAGCATGAGAAGGCAACGGAAGAGCGAGACTCACCTTCACTGCTTATCGAAGAGGATTTGCTGAATCAAGAGAATTTACTCAACCTAGAGGATTTGCTAAATTCTCAAGAGATTACGCGGTCAGATCCTGAGCCCCTAAATCACGACGCAGAGGTTATTGACTTACAAAATTGCGACGGTAATCCTTCTCGTAGCGCTTGCACAGTTCAAGACACAGCAGTTGGCGATTACGTTCTGGTGGAGTGGAATCGTTGCACCATCAGGCCAGATTTTGTCAACTTGTGAAGAAGGAGCTCTTGTAAGTTGCAGGCAAGACCTTCTGGCGCTGGCCAACAATTAAAGATGAGTAACTGTACATATGGGGCCATATAATATGTAAGATAAAGGCTCCTAAATTTGAAAAAAAGGGTTGCTTTTCTGTCCCAGAATTGAATGACAAATAAGATTAATATTAGCGATTTAAAAGTCTATTATACCTAGTCAAAGGTTTATATAAGATAGAACTTGTTATCTACCTCATACAGTAAAAGAATTAAAGACTTGAATCTCAAATTAAGGCTGAAATTTAAAAGTTAAGATTACAATTAGAGTTTGGCTGTGTTGATCTCGTTATTATGATTAATAATGTTGATAATTTGGCTGAAAAAGCTTAGTTCTTAAAAGTTAAACGATATTGTTTTGTTTAAGAGCTTCACGAATAAAGAAAGTTGATTTATTGTTCGTTTTTTTATTATTTTATAGCATAAAACCTTCCTTAGATAGACCAGTCAAGTGCCTACGGGGGTCGCTTTATCCCATTTATCGATTTAAAGCCATTTTTTGCCACAGAAAAGTCGTGGGACAAAGTCACCCTCCTCTAAGAACAACATTGGCCCAAAATTTATATTAAAAAAAAATACTTGCGCAACTATTTATTTCTAAATGCCCATGTAATCTTGTTTGTTATACGTCTGAGCTACTGATAAAAATAATAACAACCCATTAACTCAACTATAAAAAAAGCTATAAAGCTTTTAGTAAAAACTTGACCCGCGTTTACGGTATAATAAAGTTTCAGGTACAATTTTATTATAAACTTAACATAGTCTATCATAGTTATTTGTTGTGATCTCAATTATTTTTGTGTGCCATATAACTATTTCACCTTGATTAATAATAATTACAACTGTGCGAGAAGGATGATTAGGTAATAATTAGTAAGTATGATGTGATCTCTTCAAATAAAAAAAAATCTCCTGTTAGGTAGGTAGTTGAAATATTTTTCAATATAATAAAAATATGTAATTTTACCTCTTAAGTAAAATAATTTCCAAAATAAACTGTTATGATATTACATAAGAAAGACACAACTGCGTAGAATGTGACCTTTTATTGTAATATATAAAACAGTATTACATTAAAAAGTCGCAATTGGCTAGTTGTGACTTTTTGATGTAAAATTGATACTTAAATTTTATTTTTTGTACTATGTTAAAAGGAAAAATCATGATTTTAAAAATAATGGGATAAGATAAATAAATAATAAAGCTATGTTAAGGGAGATCTTATGTATATGCAACTAATTGCATTAACATATTTTATAAATTCATTATAAAAATAATATTATGTCAGAAAAACATCGAAAAACTTTAAACCCATTTATCTCGACTTTTACAATTTGTTAGTTGTGCCCTTCTTCGTTATAAGGGCAGTGTACTAATAATAGGTTACTGTATGAAGGCTGAGTTGGCAACTCTGAGTAACTTCGCGCCCGGGGAACGTTTGGAAGTTCTGAGCCGAACCCGAACGGGTTAACTTGCGAAAGTGAACTTAGTAATGGGTTATGTGGAGTATACACGAATTGGTATTTGGTTTAGGGAATTATTGAGTGAAACTGAGTAGGTACGAGAATTAGCAAGCTAAAGTGGCAGTGGGCCGGCCATATCTAGCGAAGAACCGACGGCCACTGGGGCAAACGTGTTCTTGAGTGGAGACCACGACTCGTTTAACGTAGTGTAGGACGCCCTCCAACCAGGTGGGATGACGACCTGCGAAAGACTGCAGGTAGATGCTGGATGCGGCAAGCTGAAGACGAGGCGCTATGGCGCTCATTGGGGGAGGCCTATGTCCAGCTATGGACTATCATAGGCTGATGATGATGAGAAGATAGGGTTAGGGTTCACACACACATTTTGAAGTTCCGTCTGGACATAGGCGAAGGCATAGGAAAATAAAAAATTGAAACTGTTTTTAAGTTTTGCCGGATAAGTAAAAAATATTAGCAGTTCGTACAAACATTTGTCCCGTGGCGGGAATCGAACCTGCAACCGATTGCGGGTTTGATCGAACAGCAAATATTTTTTTCTTAGCCGGCAAAACTTAAAAATTGTGTTTTATTTTTTCAAAACCCTCATACATAAAACAGTGAACACATTGAAATAGTCAATTTTGCGAATGAACGATTAAGTCCATTTTGGAAATGCGCCATTGATAAAGTTTCTATTTGACATTTAGTGCTCGGTAGCTTTTTGACCTGATTCCCTGTACGTGGAAAACCTATCTCGAAATGAACCAGATGTATCCAGCCTAAATAAATAATATATCGATAGGTCGGTGACGTAACGGAACAAATGGCAAAAACTGTTGCAATAGCAGAGTAACGAGTAAAAAGCTGAAACCTGAGAGAGAGTATAAATAATAAATGACGACCGATGTGGCGCAGTGGGCGAAGGTCCGCCTGCGACACAAGAGGTTGCGGGTTCGATGCCCGCCTCGGGACAATTGTGTGTACGATCTGCAGACATTTGTTCCGGGTTTCTGGTCGTTATCTATGTATAATAAAAAAATATCTATCTATATAATGTATTGTATTATGTATATCAGTCATCTAGTACCCATAACACAAGCTCTGCTTAGCTTGGGGATAGATGATGCTGTGTGAATTGTCCAGCATTATTTATTTTATTATTTATAAATCTTCACATAGTAGACATAGGCCCCCCTAATGAGCACCACAGCGCCCTGTCTTCAGCTTGACGCATCCAGCATCTACCTGTAGTCTTATGCAGGTCGTTATCCCACCTGGTCCGAGGGCGTCCTACACTACGTTTACCGAGTCGTGGTCTCCACTCAAGAACACGTTTACCAACATATTTTCACTAAACCCTGTTAATATGGATGTGAAATAATTGTCTGAATTAATAAACACATTTAATTTAATTTAATTACGCCTCGTAACACTGGTCAGCACCCGGCTTTGTTCATACCTATGAGTTTTGTTCATACGTGAACTATCTAGCTATAGCTCAACCTGCCCGCCTCTCTTGTAGCAATCGAACAGATTGGTTCGACTCCTATCGGACATGAGCGAGCGGTATAACAACGGCATGGTTCTAGAACCTTCTATTATATACTGATTTGATGACCTATGTGGCGTGGCGGGCGAAGGTCTATCTGCAACGCAGAAGGTTGCGGGTTCGAGTCTAGCCTTAGAACAAATGTTTGTAATATGATAAAACTCAGACTCTGGTCTGCAAATCTTTGTTCAGGGTGGTCTGGGTATTTTCTATGTATGAAAAAAATATATTTTTGTATGGGATTTGCGTAGTTCCTTGTCCGCACGATAGAGGCGCTGTACCAAAACCTATGGAAAAATAAGAAGTCACGATCACGTCTCGATACTATCGTCAAATAGACTATGCTTCTCCTGAATCATTAACTAGCTGCGCCCCGAGGCTTCGCCCACGTGGAAATCCGTGTGTCAAATGATCTAAAAACCTTCCTCTTGAATCGCTCTATCTGTTTTAAAAAACCGCATCAAGATCCGTTGCGTAGTTTTAAAGAGCTAAGCATACATAGGGACAAACAGAATGCGGGAAGCGACTTTGTTTTATACATACTATGTAGTGATTCGAGAGAAAATATTCGTGAGGACTAAAGCTAAAATCAGAGGTAAAATTTAAATGAAGGAATAATACAAATTAAAAATGTAAGCGGTTACAACATTCATTGTAAAAAATATAAACGGCGAGGTTTCCTTTAAAATTATTCAGAGTATAATTATGAATATGGTTACAGGGTGTCACAGGAATTTGTTTCGTTTATGAGAAAGGAGGCTATGGATGTAGGCAGCTCAGGGTCGCTATAATAATAGGTGGCGTCGCGTCGTCGTCGGGAGGCCAATGTCGTATGACGTGTATGTTCTTCAATGAAGATGATAAAACACACTTGCAGGATTCTACGAAGAAGACTTTATTTTTTATTTTTGTATAGTTTTAATTTTAGATTAAGTACCTAGTATGTAATTGGGTAAAAATACATATTTTTCTTTCTTTCTATCTACTTTAGATTTTTCTGGGGCACCTTGTAAAAGCCGTGTTTTGTCACGAATTTCACATGCCTGACCCTGAAAGGATAGGTATATACAAATTTAGTCCGGTTTATATAAATAGGTACAATAGACAAATTGTAATTGCGAGCGATAGCGTAACGCGAAAGCGCTGTCTTTCTACATTGGTTACGTCATTAGCAAATAATAAAGTTTACTGCAGAATGCGCCTCCCTCAAATAATTTTTATTAATTATTTTATATATTACTTTTTATCGATTTTGTAATAATCAACACGTTTGGCAGGCGCATCGGTGATGGCTGTAGATGTGTTAAAATATGTTCTAAAAATAAAGGATTCATTCAGGCAACAATGGAAAAGTAACAAGCCTTTTGTAAATTAACGTGTGTAATTAACCTTATGTAAATGATTTGAAGAGGTGAACCCTTGTCTTTTGATACCTTAACCCTCATATAATAGAAAAAATTTGCAATTTGAATATACAAAAAATACTTTGCTCTCAACACACCTTATTTCTAGGATGATTTGTTTTTATCTAGCAATACTTAATAGACTCGATTTCTTAATAATAATGACGTTAGTTATGGCATTGTTGGAAGCGAGAAGCCGACGCGCGACGCAGCAAACGTAGTGTAGGCCCTCCCCGGTCAGGTAAGATGGCGACCTATGCAAACTTCAGGCTGGATGCGGCTAACTGAAGACAAGGGCACTATGGCATTCATTAATGGAGGCCTATGTCGATAAGCACCCACGGGAAAACAAAGCCTTTCTTTGGCCATTGAGCGAATCTACGTCGTCTTAGAGAATTTTTGGGATATTATTTAATTTCTTAATAATAATGAAGTCAGTTTTAGCATTATTGGAAGCGGGAGCCCGACGCGCGACGCCCGACTCAGCAAACGTAGTGTAGGCCCTCCCGGATCAGGTAAGATGGCGACCTACGAAAGACTTAAGGCTGGATACGGCTTACTAAAGACAGGGGCATTCATTATGTCAATCAGCGCCCACGGGAGAACAAAAGCTTTGGCTATTGAGCGAATCAACGTCGTCATTTGTCTACGACGACCCGTTACGCTTTGGGAAGCTTTAACACAAAGCCGATTAGGGAACCGCGCGGAACTCACATGGCGTAGTGGGGCTGTCGTGAGCTTTTAAATGTTGGGTCCTTTGACATCACCATCAGTACAAGACATATCTCTGTACTCGGTTCTATAATCCAAGATATTTTATGTCAACAAAGATAGTTATGTGATGAAAAGTTAACAATAATACAAAACTACAAGCAGCAAGGTAGCCACGAAAACAAATATCATATAAGTACTCCAGATTGTACATAATACGCGTAATTGCACACGTGCAACGAAAATGGTCGACGAGAGACTAATTAAAATATTATGATTGAAAGGTTTCAAAACCAAAAATTGCTTCGAACCTCTGTGAAGTTAATATCTATTTTTTTTCTTAAATAATAATAATGCTGGACAATCCACACAGCATCATCTAGCCCCAAGCTAAGCAAAGCTTGTGTTATGGGTACTAGATAACTGATATACATAATACAATGCATTTAGATATATATGTTTTTTTTTTATACATAGAAAATACCCAGAAGAACAAATTGCAGATAGTAGAAACATTTGTCCCGAGGCGGAAATCGAACCCAACCTCCTGCGTCGCAGGTCGACCTTCGTCGTCGAGTATAGTCATGTAAAGGCGCGTGCACAAGCTAGTAAAGCCAGCTGCTTCTTAGAATTACTTTCTTTTCAGATCGTTAGCATTTCACTGAAAAAATAAATTGCGTTTGAGCTAAAGAGCTTTTTACTGCAACTTTTCGAGCAAACTGTTTTAATTAGCTACCATGAAACCCCTTTCAAGAGCTGCGGTCAAAGACATTTTCGACCTAGCCGCGGTTCTGAAGAGCTAGTACAGTACTGAAACATTCTTGAGACTAATACTGATTAAGACTGATTTTTAGAAGCTTTAAAGAATTTATTATTACTAGCTGTTCCCCGCGGTTTCACCCGCGTTAAACTCGAATTTCACTTTATTAGGTGATTGTTTTACACCTTGGGTTACATTATTGGAGTTTTAGTTTTTTTGAAAATATAATATAGTATATAATATATATTTAAAACTACTACGGTCGCGTTACGCCAGAACAGGCAAATATATAACAAAACATTCAACCTTTCGCACTCAACCAATGACGCGTTAGTTTAGTGCGTCGAGCGTACAGCGTCTGTTACTTTCCGTCAACGCATAGTCGGTCGACGTAACGTGTCGCGACACGTGTATTTTGATGCATTTAGACTAGACGTAACATCAGCGGAGATCGTTTGTGTACAGGCCGTTCGAACTGACTAGACGCGTAATGTGGCAGACCGAATAGACGCGACCGATGATACGCTCGACGCATATTCCGTGAGATTTGTACCGATCCTTAGTAAATCAATTAGTTCTTTATGATCTAAACTTCCTCATCATCATCAGCCTATGATAGTCCACTGCTGGACAATGGGCTCCCCCGACGAGCGCCATAGCGCCCTGTCTTCAGCTTGACGCATCCGTGAGGGCGTCCTACACTACGTTTGCCGAGCCGTGGTCTCCACTCAAGAACACGTTTGCCCCAGCGGCCGTCGGTTCTTCGCGAGATATGGCCGGCCCACTGCCACTTCAGCTTGCTAATTCTCAGGGCTATGTCGATAACGTTGGTTCTCTGTCGGATGTATTCGTTACGAATCCTATCCTTCAGAGAAACTCCGAGCATAGCTCTTTCCATAGCTCGCTGAGCGACCTTGGCGAGGAAGTTTTGCTGGGCTGGTTCACCAGACCAGCCCAGCAAAACTTCCTCGTTCTATGTAAATAACTCTTCAGTCAGATTTCTTGTTATTACGGCATGTCCCTATCAGACGTATCCCTAGGTAGGTAAACTCTATCGTAAACACAGGATGTTGTTTTAGGGCGGTCTGGAACGTACGTTATCGTTTGTTTTGTGTGTTGGCTTACGGGTGGGTGAGAGGGACGGAAGATTTAAACATCGGAATACTCCTCTGGGTTCTAAATATTAAGACTACCAGATAAATTTAGTGATTAGTGCTATAAGTATCTATATATATAAATAAAAATTTTACTTTTTTTTTTACTTTTAAAAAGTAAAAGTAAAATTTTTATTTATTGACAAAATAGACAATGAATCAGGCAATACGAGTCCATAGGCTCCTGAACTAGTATTTAACTGTGTTTCAGGAACCAATGGCTTCTCCAATTAATATTAACATACAATTATGTCTAATCAACTAAAGATATCTTATACATAACTAATTTTAAATGTAGGTACATTACATAGTAATCCAGCCAAATAAAAACATAGCATAAACATGTAGAGCAGTAATCTCGGACTGGACGCTAACTATAACTAGATCATGGGTGGTATATTTCGATGAGCTTTATGATTATGTTGACTATTCTATTGTATTAGGTCATACCTTTAAGAATAGATGTAACTGTTTTTAATTAATACAAATACAAAAATATCACACTGGCAATTTGCGAGCGATTTCAAAGCGAGGCGAATGCGCAGCGAGCAAGCCGCGAGTTTAAAGCGAAAAATAACTCTGTTTGGAACACCTACCATGACAGTGACACGACATGCACTAATAAAATAATATCATCATCATCATCATCAGCCTATAGCAGTCCACTGCTGGACATAGGCCTCCCCCAATGTGCGCCATAGCGCCCTGTCTTCAGCTTGCCGCATCCAGCATCTACCTGCAGTCTTTCGCAGGTCGTCATCCCACCTGGTCGGAGGGCGTCCTACACTACGTTTACCGAATCGTGGTCTCCACTCGAGGTAAAATATTATACCTACTAATAAAACGCGGGATTTTCAAGGAAAATTCGAGATGTTTTTTATTCCAGTTTCCCCTCTTTTGGGACATTTTTGAGGGGGAAATTTGGATGTTTTGCGCAAGAAGAGCTCAATATTTGATGTAAGTAATTTAACCATAGCGTATCACTCTCAAGACCGAACTTTAGCATAAACTAATAAAAAAAAACCCGGAAACTTTTACGATTCCGAGCCCGCGTTCCCTCAACAAACTGTAAATACCCCCGGAAATATTTCCCTCTAAATGTTGATAAGTAGATTTGTGATGGGTGGTTTTTCCCGCAGTTTATAGGCATCAAAACTTTCTTCATTTGCATGAGAATGAATTATAACCGTTCTAAAAGTTTTTCCCTTCAAAAACAATCCTTCGCAAAAAAACACCCAACGCCTGAGGCGGTAAAACATCAACCGTAGAGTAAGGATAGACAACAGAGGGCCTAGATTCGGAGCCATAGAAAAACCACTAGAGTACAGCCAGCTGTTGGTCCGGCGGCGCGCCGGACAACAATACTTCTTTCTGTTATTTTTCCGCCAGAAAGAAGTATTGGCGTCGACTGAACCCAAACGGCAAGGGACTGGAATTGACGATCTCTGGTGTGAGAAGCTGGAACTGCTTCGGGTAACTGCGCCGTCAAGTCTAGTATCTATGGTATTATTCCTATCAGGCCTGTTAAATAGATCGTTGGTGGCAGGTCTGATGTGGAAGCTCTATATTGTCAAGCTTTGTTAGGGTAGGTCGGACGTGTTTTGCGCGTATGTGTTCTTTGACTCTGCAGGAAATAGTGCGCTTCGTTTGGCCTATATAGGAGCTCCCACAGCTACAGTCGATCTTGTACACTCCTGGTTTTTCAAGTGGAAACGAGTCTTTAGGTGTGCGCAGGTAATGTATGATCTTTTTCAGCGGCGTGAAAACTGTTTTGATGGAGGATTTTTGCAGGATGTTTGCGACTTTATCCGTCACTCCTTTTATGTAAGGCAAGAATGCTGGTTTGCGTTCCACTGTACTCATGTGTGGTTTATGGACGGTGCCGGAACGAGCTGGCAATGATCGAACCTTATATCCGTTCTTTACCAAAACATTTCTGACGTGGGTTAACTCACTCTGTAGGCTTGTGTCATCGCATAGGTCGTAAGCACGGTTAGTAAGAGATGTTACCACCGAGTTAAGATGCCGAGGGTGGTGATGTGAGTTGGCATGTAGGTAACGGTCCGTATGTGTAGTATGGTATATCTGCTCATAAAAACGAACTCGCAGTGTCTTCAGTTATTCCGTGATCATGGCGCATGAAACTGTGCCGAAATATTGGAAAACTCAAAAATCAAATCATGGTAAATATCCCGTTTTAAATGACTTTAGTGTTCATACCAGTTCTTGAATATTCGTAAATGAAGGTCTACAGGCACCCATTGCTACTCCGATTTCGATACTTATCAAAACATGTTTACGCCTCGCAGCATCCTCCGTTTCTACTTATAATGCCAAAATGTCACTCTGACATTGACGTTTTTACAAATTGACACGCGGACAAAATCTTTCGGGGAAATTCTGCAAGAGAAAATAGAACTGAATGGAACGGTTAATAGATTTCACTTTACGAATCGGTTCTTGGAAAGGGATTGGGGATTTTCCACTGACCTACATACAAGTTTGGTTTTCTGGAAATTAGCAATCGAAGTGTTTATATCTGTGTCAAAACCTGTTTCAACGACAAGTTGACGAAATAGGGCAATTTTCGCACAAAATAATCAATATTATCAATGTTGGTAGGTACCTACTAGTGGTTTCTTTTTTACTGTTTCCATTTATGGACAAAAACTTAAAGTGAATCAATATAGTATGAATGTAGGTACTAGTGGTTTCATTTCCACTTCTTCTATTAGTGGACAAATAATGAAGCGAACAAATCATAAACACCTCATTTATCTACTACTAGTTGCTAATAATTTATAGTATATAAAATTTGACTTGTCTAAGTCCTTATTTTATAAGCCTAAAGAAATTAATAAAAATTGAATTTTGATATAAAATGTTCGTGAAGTTTTAAATCCCTGAGTTGCACGGTCTCTACGGTCTCCAATAAATCATCTCTCATCCTTCATTCGTGTAGTTTAACTATCTAGCCTAGATGAGTTCAAAGTCCTCTCTAAGCTTCAGTCTTCAAAGAAGGTCTAGACTGCCCATTTCAAAGACTGGCTGCGAAGTTTGAGAGAAATGCTATTTATAATGATGAAACTAATTCAATTTAGTTTGTAATTAATTTAATTAGGAAAGTTTAAGAATTGACAGAAGAAATTGATGGAAATGTCTTAGAGTAGTTTTATTAGGTTTTATTGCTTTTAGTACTCGTATGTACCGACAATGGCGCATTCCGACATTTTCTGAAAAGAGTTTCAGAAACTTTCCAAAGCTTTTGTGGTGTCTGAAGCCAGTTTGTTTGCAAAATTGGAACTAAATACTTCATTGTTTGAAGCATACTATACAGTTTTTTTTAGTAATTTGAAATTCTTAATTAGTAAAGAAAATTACAATCAAATAAAAAAAAAACAAGTTAGAACTAGTATAAACAATTGAGCTTACTGCAAACTCTTAAAACAATCTACAGATAGACCAACTGATATAATATACTAGCGACCCGCCCCGGGTTTATGTATGTGTCTATACTATAATATTATAAAGGCGAAATGTTTGATTTTTTGTTTGTTTGTTTTTATTGAATATGCTTCGATACTACTGGACCGATTTGAAAAATTATTACACCGTTGGGAAGCTACACTATCACATTACATATATACATTATTGGAGTTTTAGTAAGGACCGGGGTCCTTACTAAAACTCCAATAATGTAACCCAAGGTGTAAATAAATCACATAATAAAGTTAAATTCGAGTTTAACGCGGGTGAAGCCGCGGGGAACAGCTTGTATTGTACGTATTAACCTTCCTCTTGAACCATATAACTCGTAACCTGATAACTCAACGCTAGGTTGCCTGGGAGAAATAGCTGTCACTAGGTTGTTTGAGAGATCGCTGTCAGCGATAAGGCCGCCTATAGTACTGTTCATATTTAGATGTAAGGTTTTATTTTGTAAATTTTTTAGTGCAATAAGGTGTTAATTCATTCATTCATTCACTCACCTCCACATAAGAGTCGGACACAAACCGCTGCACCAGCGATGTCTTCCCGCACTGCGTGTCTCCAACCAGCACCACCTTGATCTCTTCCTCCGCGGGGCTGCCAGGGTCCGAGCTCTTCTTGGCAGAGAACATCGTGCTTTATCTGTGGGGGATAGGGTGGAGTTTAGCTTGGGTTTGTTGGGGAAGATCTTTCGTACAGTAACAATGATTTATAAATTTTTATTTTATTTATTTATTTATGTATGTAATCAGAACGGCCCTAGGCCAGTTATACTAATTACAGAAGGTTAATATAAAGATTAGGTAAGAACTCATGTTATAAATAGTTATACAGTTAAATAATCAATAATCAAGCTTATGTTATTATTATGGTGGAATA
Organism: Eupithecia dodoneata; assembly: GCA_947044415.1. NCBI lineage: Eukaryota > Metazoa > Arthropoda > Insecta > Lepidoptera > Geometridae > Eupithecia > Eupithecia dodoneata. The sequence goes on along the minus strand of OX345672.1, from coordinate 10,513,604 downwards.
TTATCATCTGAATTGGTCTAACGAGGTAACCATGCATCCAGAAACTTGGGGACGCTTCCGATTGGTATTGATTATGGATCAGTTAAGCTGCCTGTAGATTCTAATGTTGTTATAGTGCGTAAGCCTTCGTACTCAGGGTAATATCCAAGAAATTAAATCATATCCCAAAATAATTATTTCCGCGGGACTTGAACCCGCGACCTTCCGTCAGTACAGGAACCAACGGAGCTTCGAAATTATGGTCACAAAAAAAAATATATAGAGGTCAACTAAAGCTGTATCACACTGCGGCTCACGCAAGCTACGCACACGTTCAATATTTGTACTGTGCTAACTGCTCCACAACTCTGGCCAAAGCCAATACACTGTCCCGTGGAATGGGCACTTCGTTTTAATTGTTTTTGTCGAATCAGCGCGTTATTGAATGTTTCGACCTATTTAGTAGCAGCCGACATGTGCGTTTGTGTTATTGGACAGAGCTTTTAGCTGTTATCTGATGTTTCCTTCATCATCAGCCTATAGCAGTTCACTGCTGGACATAGGCCTCCCCCAATGAGCGCCATAGTGCCCTGTCTTCAGCTTGCCGCATCCAGCATCTACCTGCAGTCTTTCCCAGGTCGTCATCCCACCTGGTCGGAGGGCGTCCTACACTACGTTAACCGAGTCGTGGTCTCCACTCGAGAACACGTTTGCCCCAGCGATGTTTCCTTATTGATTATTATTTAAAATAATAATAATTCTAAATAAAACTTTAGAAATGATTTCCATGGTTAAGAATACTAAAGTCATTTAAAACGGGATATTTACCATGATTTGTCGAATATCCCGATTTTTTGAATTTTTTAATTCCATTTCCATTCCATCCAGTTTTTCAGTTATTCCGTGATCATGGCGCATGAAACTGTGCCGGCATTGGAAAACTCAAAAATCAATTCATGGTAAATATCCCGTTTTAAATGAATAAAATTCTAGGTTAGTAGTTTTACTAGTCTATACAGTTAATGTTGGCTGAATAAGCAACACTGACAGGGGTAAAAAATATTTTAGAACGTTCCAGAACAAAACACGCTTGCTTATTATGAGCGCCGCATTCGTTCGCTGGCTTACGTCGTAGAAACATCTCGCCTGGTTGTAAATGGTCATATTGTTGGTTTGTCCCGGCTTAGAATATATCCGCTGAGTTACTTCTCGGATCGGAAAGTCCGCTGAGTTACTTTCCGGTTTTCGAGCAGCAACTCAGGGTTAAATTAAGGTTCTAAGTGAAACAATTAAAAATGGATTAAAAATTTATTACAATTAAAGATAACAATAGGGAGCCTGAAGGGCTATGTTATATATATGATTTTAAGTTATGTAGCTCTGCCAGAGGGGCTTAAAAGGGGGTCCGTTAAATCCTACACATGGCTGATTCTACTTGATTAAAAAAAGGTCTACACTTTATTTTCCTTCTTCCTCAGTACTTCCTTTATTGCGCCGCGGGTGTAGCAGAGACCCTCGACGAAAGGTGTAAGCGCTGGCTGGAGTTACAGGTCCAAAAGGGTAACGCAGCTCGTGGAAAGTCCGGCCGGAGACGAGACTGCCCTTAGGGTGGACTTTGAACCCTGGAATGCGCATAAAGCAAGGCATTAAAGCCAGGTCTTCGTAGGGTGATGGACCCCCACGGCAGCACAAAAGCGAAAGCACTAAATGTTTATGATGCCGTGGAAGTCACAATCAGAACGTGAGGTGAAAATAAATACAACAGGTGCGAAAGAATAAAAAGAGAATTTACTAAATTTAACATGAAATATATATAGTGAAATGGAAAGAAATGCAACAGAATAGAATGTAAGATGTATGAAAAACCTAAGCCCGTGTAGGGAATGAGATGACATGGTAAAAATGAACAAAGCCCATGTCATTCATTGAGCAATGGTATGAGTGTCTACAGCCTACAATAAAAATCAGTGCAAAACTTACCCAACAGGGGTTTAAACTACACACACTATTTATGTAATTTCAAATAAATGTATTCAATCGTAGATTGATTAGGATTTTACGTGCACAGTGGTATTGTCTTGATCGAACGACCAGCAACGTAAAAATGGCGTGTCTGACGTCTCACGCGCAACCGGAACAGGCAAACGTCAGCCTTGCGAGACCATAAACAATCTCCGTCCGTAGTGATGTGATCAAGCGTGTTGGCGAGTTTACTTGCGTCTAGTTAGTGCGCTGACGAATGACTAACTAGACTAGCCACGAGTTTAGTCGATCAGAAGGAATCGAATTGACGTTAGATAAAGTAGGTAGGTATGTAACCTGTTACGTTACATTACCCCCTCTTGTGGGCAAGGATTTTGCTCTAGAGTTGCAAAATCCGACTATTAACCACTGACACTACACATTCATCTTACCACACATACTACCTTTCATAACACATACATTCTTACCTTTCAAACTACACCAAGACAACGAAAAGTTTTGGCGCTACCTTACATAAAACAGGGCATCCTTTAGTTAACTAGGATGACCAATGCTAGCAGCTAAGAAGTTATAAACAAAGAGGACGTAATATTGACGAAAAAACCTACGGATTACGTAACATTAATTAAATATGACTACAATTTAAAATCTTTGATATGCCAAGCTCCAATGTCCTTGCCAGACATATCTTCTAAAACATACACTAAAGGGGACCGTTTCTCAGTAATACGGCATTTTATAAATTTAGGAGCTAACTTTTTACTAAAGTATTTATCTTTATCGCTCAAAATAAAAGTACGTTTATACACAACATCACCGACGTTAAACTCCGCATGCTTCCTACGTAAGTTGTAATGTGCTGTATTTTTTACATGTGCCTGCCACAATGATGCCTGCACATCATCAAATACAGATGAAAGACAACCTCGATTTTCAGCGTAGATATCGCGTGGAAGGAAGAGAACCTCATCACCTAAGTCATTGTCAGTATAGTGCGATCCACACAAAACAAGCTCCCTACCATAAACCAGAAAAGCTGGAGTGTAACCAGTGGCTTCGTTTACGGAGCTGTTAATCGCAAACTGAACCTTTGGGATAAAAGTGTCCCATGTCCTATGGTCATTTTCTACAAATGAGGACAGACTAGTAACGATAGTTTTATTATAACGTTCGACGGTGTTAATCTGTGGTGTATATTTTGGAGTGAAGTAAATATTTGGAATTTTATATTTTTTAAACAAGGAATCAGTTGTAGAACTAATGAACTGACTTCCATTATCAAGAAAAACTGTTTGAGGGACACCATGTACAAGGAAGATGGATTCCTCTAAAACTTTTACGACGGCATCAGAAGTAGCACGACGTAAGGGGAAAATGTGACAAAATTTAGAAAAACAACATGTTACAACTAGCATAAAAGTGTTTTGCTTGCGAGTGGCGGGTAGAGGACCAACAAAGTCAATAGAGATCATTTGAAATGGTCTTGAACATTGTTTGGGTCGTCCCATTTGGCCAAGAGTAGTATGATTTTGCGGTTTGTAAGAGGAACAAACAGAACAAGCGCTAACAAACTTGACAACGTCCTTATGCATGCCTGGCCAGTAGTGTGTCAGTGACAACCGCCGGTATGTTTTAAAGATGCCAAGATGTCCGGCTGTAGGTTCTGTATGGTTCTCTGTAATGATACAATCGCGCAATTCACTAGGAACTACTTCTTTCCAAGCAAATTCTGAAGTTAAATTAGATTTAGTTTTAGACAGCCTGAATAAAGAATTATTCTTAATGCAAAAATTTGGATACTGACTTGGGGCGTTAAGACAACCATTGTAAATGTTTTTGTACCAATCATCGTTGGTATTGGTAAAAGAATTGGCAAGACAAATGGCAGCAGTAGGGAAAGATCGCGATAGAGCATCAGGAATAACGTGATCAACTCCACGACGATGTTTTATTTCAAAATTGAACGATGATAAGCGTACTCCCCAACGAGCTAAACGACCAGTTGGATTTTCCAATGATAAAAACCACTTCAACGCGGAATGGTCAGTGTACACCGTAAAAGTATGACCGTTTTCAAGGTAACAACGCCAATGTTCTATAGCAGTCAGCACAGCGAGGGTTTCCCTCTCTGTGATGCTATAGTTTTTCTCAGCGTTGTTAAACGATCTACTCATATAAGCCACGGGATGTTCTTTACCTTCTATTGTCTGCGTTAACATAGCGCCAACACCGTAATTGCTAGCATCCGCATGGACCTCAAAAGGTCTGGAATAATCTGGGCAGGAAAGTACCGGCGCAGAAATTAAAGATTCCTTCAGTGCGTTAAATGCTATGTCAGCTTCAGGTGTCCATTGAAAAGGAGGTGCTTTTTTACCACTTGCAGTAAGTTTATTAAGTGGACCAGCTACAGTACTAAAATTGGGAACAAAACGTCTGTACCAAGTGGCAGTACCGAGAAAGCGCTTTAGTTCTTTTCTGTTAGTAGGAGTTGGAAAGTTCAGAATAGCCTCTACCTTATTAGGATCTGTACGCAAACCATGGGCATCGATAACATATCCCAGGTATTTAAGTTCGCTGCGAAAGAATTTGCATTTATCGAGGTTCACGGTTAGATTAGCCTGTTTCAACCTATCCAAAAGACGCAACAAACGAGATACGTGCTCTTCGAAAGTCGAACTAACAATGACGATGTCGTCTAAGTAAGCGAAAGTTTTAAACTCTCTGTCTGTGAAAAGCGAATCCACAAGACGCTGCTGAGTTGCTGGAGCATTGGTAAGACCGAAAGCTGTGGTCTTGAAACGGTATAAGCCTCTGCCTTGTACGTAGAAAGCAGTCTTATCTCGATCTTCAGGTACGATAGGGACTTGCCAGAATGCCTTAGACAAATCAATGCTGGACAAGTATTTAGCATCACGAAGACTGTCTAAAATTTCTGAAACATAGGGCAGATTATAGGAGTCTCGTTTCGTAACCGCGTTAAGCTTGCGACTATCGAGGCAGAACCTAGGACTACCATCCTTCTTGTTGACGATGATAACGGGAGACGACCACGCACTCTCACAAGGTTCTATGACATCAAGAGACAACATTTCATCAACCTGCTCCACTAGAATGCGCTGTTTCTCAGGGGACATCCTGTAGTAGCGTTGTCGTATTGGCAGCGAATCACCAGTATCGATGCGATGGGAAATCAAATCAGTCCTACCTAAGCCTTTCTCTTCCGTCGAAATTGATTTAAACTGAGCGATTATATTGTCAGCTACAGATTTTTGAGAAGCAATCAAATTGTCGTAAGACTGAATAAATGTCGCCTCAGTAACACAATTCAAATCTGCTAACGAAGTTGTGGACATTATAATCGAGCTTAAGTACTTCGGACAAATTTCAAAAGCGCGCCAAAAGTCTACACCTAGAATAACAGGAGTTTCAACCTCTGGAACAACATAAGCTTGGAGAATATGCAATTGATCCTGGAACGAAATTGAAACATTGATATAACCAATACTATTTAGAGATTGACCACCAGCTGCAACCATATTAATGCGATCATTAGTGTGCAGAGTACAGTCAGTAAGGTGCTTATGGAAATTATTTCCTAAAACAGTGACTGCAGCACCAGAATCGAGTAAGCCACAGGCGTCAATATTATTGATTTTGATGTTTACATAAGGACGAGGATCATTTGTTGGTTTAGAGTTCAGAATTGTAGAAATTTTATATGAAGAGCTAAAAGTTCGTATAAAAGAAAGCCAAGATTCCCAGTCTTGCTTTTCAAAATTGCCACAATTCTGGCCTACTAGTTTTTTGGCGTAGAAGACTTCTTCCTACGGCAATCAGGGCAATCAGGAGTTTTGACGTCCTTCTTCCCACATTTAAAGCACACGATATCATGTGGTGCCTTACATTGGCGCAAATTGTGCGAGTTAGTGCGACACCTTGGGCAATAAGGTTCCTTTTTAGTAGTGGCGACTGCATGAATATTCGCTTGATTGTGATCTTTATTCCTATTATTATTAAATTTGGAATCATTATTAGTATAATTACTAGATTTATTCGAGACAGCATTGTATGCAAACTCCGGTGCAAGAGTACTAGAGGTAACCTTGGGTGGTTCCTGAAATTGAGAGAGGCGTGCCTGAATAGCTTCATAGTTACGGCATAAGCTTCGAAGGTCGTCGATGGAAGAGATTTGGGCAACTGAGGCTACGGTGCTGGCATAGCAGGGCCTGATATTATGGAGGAGAATTTCCAATTGATCCGCCTCTGACATGGACTTAGACAAACGCGAAAACATACCTTTCATTATGGAGAGGTATATAGTGATGTTTTCACCTTCCCCTTGAGTACGAGCACGGATTTCCGAAACTAACCTATAATTATAGTCATGTTGGCCAAAATCCTCTTTAAGTAAGATTGCCAATTCCGTCCAGGAGTTGACCCTATCTTTAACTGCACGAAACCAATGTAGTGCATCGCCTTGAAAAATTTCATATGAACAGTTGAGTACTTTTGACGAAGGAATATTACGTGCCTCCATAAACTCGTCAACACGCTGTATGAAAGAGCGGACGCATGACCTGCCATCGTATTTCAAACGTGATAGGTCAGAAGAACCACGATCGCAGGTCACGTTGATCACGCTAGGCGCATCCGATGCGGTGGTGCGTATGGTCTCGGAAGGAGCAGTGTTCACGCTGGGTTTGCTTTGAAGAGAAGAGCATTTGACCGCGTAACCCTTATAAGCTGCGACTATGTCCTCGAACTCTTTCTTGTAGTCGTCACCACGGTCAATCCTTTCAATACGATTGTATAAATGATTGAGCATATTTTGTGTTCTCATAAGTGAGGAAACACTGGGATCATCTATATCTAAATTTGATTTTATTTTCATCAAAACATCCAAACAGCCTTTAAGATCCAGCCTAATATCGAGAGGAGATTCTAAAATATCCTCAGATGGGTATTCATTTCCTAATTTAATTATTTGTTTCCTCAATTCCTCTACAGAAGATGCTGGAGTACCACCTCTTAGGCGAACCTCGTATTCCAACTCCGATTTCTGGAGGGACAAGAACTTAACGGGCAACATAGTTATGGCAGTATAAAAACTGACCTGTTGAATAAGTTATGCACTGGATAAAGCTAACTCGACGTTCTGTTACAAAATAAATGAATGAACGTATGGTTTTATGAGATGACAGTGAAGAAAAAAAAAATCGTGTGAAAAAAAAGATAAGAAACTACTGGTGTGTACTGCTCAGTATTGTACAAGAAACAATTAACAAAAACGTTGTGAAAACTAAGGAAAAATATTTGAAAAAAAAAAAAAAAAAACGAGCCGGTGAGGGTACCAAAAAAAAATTGTAATACAATTTTTAAAGAAAGTGTATACAAATAAAAGAAAATAAATAAGTACTTACGTACACCTCAGTAGTTTATGATTGAAAACCAAAAAAAATACGTTTTACATAATACTACCACCAACATGCATAAACGAAAGAAAAAAAATAAAGGAAGAATCAAGCAGAATCAGCTGTATTAACCACGATAAAGGGCGCCAGTGTCCCGGCTTAGAATATATCCGCTGAGTTACTTCTCGGATCGGAAAGTCCGCTGAGTTACTTTCCGGTTTTCGAGCAGCAACTCAGGGTTAAATTAAGGTTCTAAGTGAAACAATTAAAAATGGATTAAAAATTTATTACAATTAAAGATAACAATAGGGAGCCTGAAGGGCTATGTTATATATATGATTTTAAGTTATGTAGCTCTGCCAGAGGGGCTTAAAAGGGGGTCCGTTAAATCCTACACATGGCTGATTCTACTTGATTAAAAAAAGGTCTACACTTTATTTTCCTTCTTCCTCAGTACTTCCTTTATTGCGCCGCGGGTGTAGCAGAGACCCTCGACGAAAGGTGTAAGCGCTGGCTGGAGTTACAGGTCCAAAAGGGTAACGCAGCTCGTGGAAAGTCCGGCCGGAGACGAGACTGCCCTTAGGGTGGACTTTGAACCCTGGAATGCGCATAAAGCAAGGCATTAAAGCCAGGTCTTCGTAGGGTGATGGACCCCCACGGCAGCACAAAAGCGAAAGCACTAAATGTTTATGATGCCGTGGAAGTCACAATCAGAACGTGAGGTGAAAATAAATACAACAGGTGCGAAAGAATAAAAAGAGAATTTACTAAATTTAACATGAAATATATATAGCGAAATGGAAAGAAATGCAACAGAATAGAATGTAAGATGTATGAAAAACCTAAGCCCGTGTAGGGAATGAGATGACATGGTAAAAATGAACAAAGCCCATGTCATTCATTGAGCAATGGTATGAGTGTCTACAGCCTACAATAAAAATCAGTGCAAAACTTACCCAACAGGGGTTTAAACTACACACACTATTATGTAATTTCAAATAAATGTATTCAATCGTAGATTGATTAGGATTTTACGTGCACAGTGGTATTGTCTTGATCGAACGACCAGCAACGTAAAAATGGCGTGTCTGACGTCTCACGCGCAACCGGAACAGGCAAACGTCAGCCTTGCGAGACCATAAACAATCTCCGTCCGTAGTGATGTGATCAAGCGTGTTGGCGAGTTTACTTGCGTCTAGTTAGTGCGCTGACGAATGACTAACTAGACTAGCCACGAGTTTAGTCGATCAGAAGGAATCGAATTGACGTTAGATAAAGTAGGTAGGTATGTAACCTGTTACGTTACAGGTTATAGGACACGTGAAATTGAAAATCCCGTTGTGATTTCTTGTACAAAGTCATGTACTTTGGTAATAAATCGAGTAACTAACAATCTGTTCTATTTTGGAAGTCTTAGTTTGATTTTGTGAAAAGTAAAATGAAATAAGGTGTGCTGATTATTGTTTTTTTTATGTTTAACCCACTCTGATATCTAATATTACGTGATAAAAAAAACTGTTTATTCAGGTTGTCTATGATTTTTTCGTTGTTATATTACTTTAGTTGATAAACGAGGAATAAGTTTACTCATACCTTTATTAAACTTAATTTATGTTTCTCCCTCGCTGATATAAAAATCCTACCTATCGACCATTTGCATAATTTCGTTAAACAATCTACAGCAGAATCCCAAAACTGCTGATACAGTCCCCTCCCACCAAGCCTTAATTAAGCCAAAAAATTGGAGGCATTAGGCAAGCCTGTTACTAACGATTTACGCCGTGCCTTGATAGAGAGATAATGAAAACGATAAATTAAACGGATATCCGGAATTAATACTTACACCGCTGCTTATGTGATTTAGGTAGTTGATAAAGTTAACGACAGCAACATAGGTAGGTATATTGTCCTTGGCCATGGTAGCCCTATTGTGATCGCAACACTATGTAATAATGATAGATATAGATAGACAGAGATAGAAAACACTGTACCCAGCTTAAAGTCAATCGTCAAAAAGATCACACCAGAGGTCGAATTTCACAAAGCTAATCGCTTCACCATAACAACGGTATTGTTCAATTTTCACACAAATTGTAACTTGCATTAACTAAGCAAGCCACAGCCACCGGTCTTATATGTTTGTTAGAATGAATAAGGATAGAATTTATAAATAAGTATTGTATAATGTATAACTAATAATGTAATGCAATTTTGTTTACTATTTTTATGTATAAATCACGCACCTGACGACCGTGACGTGACACGATCACTCTGGTCTTCACTGAAAATCAGCGCTGGGTGGACACATTAGTGGGCACCCAGCACAATGCTGAGTGAAGGCCATATTTGCCATGAACACTGCTACGCACAATAATTTGTAAGATATATTGTATTAATTTGCGTAGTTTTAAGTTTGTTGTGTATGCTAGTTTTTAAGGTAAATAAAAATATTTTCTTTCTTTCTTTCATTACTGATAGAATGCTGAATAGTTTTTGCAAGAAAGTACGATTCATAGAGGCTATTATTTTAAACCCTAAAATTCTACATTCATTCATTCAAGTCATTTAATACGGGATATTTACCATGATTTGATTTTGGTTGGGGTGTAAGGGGGACTCTAACATTTCGTCTCTCAAGTCAACCTTACCTGCACGTGGTACCCTGCCAGATAACGAACTAGGCTCTCGTGAACATATCAAACAATCTTCATAATTTAATAACTCATCGGTTTTACAATTATATTCCATTATTTCACATTGGCAGAAAAGTGTCCAACCAGAGACAGATGCCACTAACAAAGAATCTTCATCATCATCTCGTTTTAAATGACTTTAGTGTGTATTGAAACGTTTTTTTCAAAAGTTTTAGTATCAACTGTATTTCCGGGAGTCAGCAATAGCTTCTCCCACGTAATGTACATTTTGTGTCCTTATAAAATAAATCGATTTTTTAAATTTTCGCTCTCTAAAGACAAGATAAGATGCTTGAAAACGAAAGTTTTCAACCAGTGCATCCTACCCGTTATGACCTACGGAGCTGAGACGTGGACACTCACGATAGGGCTGGTCCACCAGTTCAAAGTCACTCAGCGAGCTATGGAAAGAGCTATGCTCGGAGTTTCTCTGAGGAGGATTCGTAACGAATACATCCGACAGAGAACCAAAGTTATCGAGTCTCTAAGAATTAGCAAGCTGAAGTGGCAGTGGGCCGGCCATATTATCTCGCGGAGAAACGACGGCCGCTGTTGGGGCAAACGTGTACTTGAGTGGAGACCGCGGCTCGACAAACGTAGTGTAGGACGCCCTCCGACCAGGTGGGATGAGGACCGATGCGAAAGACTGCAGGTAGATGCTGGATGCGTCAAGCTGAAGACAGGGCGCGCTGTGGCGCTCATTGAGGGAGTGCTATGTCCAGCAGTGGACTAACATCGGATGATGATGAAAGACAAGATATCACGTAGAAATGATACAGTATCTATGTATGTATTCGGGGATTCAGTTTCAATTGAATTGAAACTTACTGAATAGCGAAGTTCGGTCAATGGAATTGAAACAAGTACGTACCTACCTAATTCAATTAGGCGCCAACCAATGTTAGGGTCTGGTTGGTTTGAATGAGGCTACATGGTTGGCGTAGTTAATTAGTGTTTACCTTTAAGTTTAATAAACTGAAGGACCGAGAAGGTGAAACTTGGCTAATATCTTACTGCGAATTGATTAAATGAGGTACCTAGTATAATATAAATACAATATAATATGTTATTATATAATATACTTAATTTTTTTTATTATTTTGTTTGTATTGGTGGTGCAATAAAGATATACATATTGCACCATCAATACAAACAAAATAATAATAATAGAGAATCTTAATACTAACTAAAAAAAAAAGTCTAGTGGCACAATCGGCGGCCTTATCGCTTAAAGCGATTTCTTCCAGGAAACCTTTGGATGGTTAGGATTTTAGCTGATAGTGAAAATACCTACTTTATCACACTATCACTAGTTATTACGGGTGTTTTTTTACAATTTCGCAGATTCCATTCCCGTTTCAGACGGCCGGTTAATAAAAATTCTTGAATGCAGTTTATATTGTTTATAATCAAATAAAGTCTTATTTCCGTAATTTTTTCAATCTACATTATATAAAATGAAAAAGTGCTTATTTGTTAGCTTAAAGAAAAAAGTTTTTATTTCTTTAAGCTTACAAATAAGCACTTAGACAGGTCATATTTTTTACATGTATTAGTTTTATTTTGTAGAGTTAAGGGTCGGACGACCCTCGCTTGCAAAAATCGCTCCGAATATCGCTGTCCCTGTTTAACCCTTGCACCGCGCCCCATGCGTGCGCGATAGCAATATTAGCCGTTCAAAATTTGGTTAGTTCCGTAATACCAAAAATTATGACTGAAAACTTTTTGTATTCTTCACAAAGCATTGTTATTCTGTAACAAGACAATATAAGCTATGTAAATAAAACGTAAGATATTGATGTTTTTAATACGAAACAAATAGCAAGAAAACTTGTCCATTTTCGCATAAAAATGTGCAAAATGCGATTGGCTTTCATTTAATTTTAGGTATTTTGAAAAAAAATATATTTAGGAACCTAGATAAATACTATTCAAATACAAATAATACAATATTATAGTGGAAATATGCTTGAATTGGAAATCATTTTGGTATTACGTTTGTATGAAGAATTCGTCCCTCCGGAGGCCTCTTAAGGCAGAGATGTGAAAATTGAGTTTGGTGGCCATCATCCATTATCACATGAACCGTAAAACTAAACCGTTTTTTTGTTACATAACATAGTGTTAAACCTTGTATTTCATGTGTCCGACTCGATCTTGACCGGTTTTTTTAATTATACTAAGCTGCGGTCACAAATCTATCGCTTAGTAGGCAGGTACTCAATCAATCGATGTTCAATGGCTTACGCCTCTATAGAGGAAGTTCACTTACATACAATAGGATATCAGCTGTATGGAGAGAGCGTCAAGAGTGTAGTGTAGGTACCTACTGTGGGATGCACTCAATAATGGTAGACAATCAATTAATAATAATAAATATTTAATAATGCCGGACAATTCACACAACATTATCTAGCCCCGTTATACGTTATACATATTTTAATACATTAGATGGATAAACCCAAACCCGCAACCTCCTGCGTCGCAGGTGGACCTTCGCCCACCGCGCCAAAAAGGCTGTCATTTATTATACGGTCTAATCCTACTAATATTATAAACGCGTTTGTGAGGATGTCTGTTGCTCTTTCACGCAAAAACTACTGAATGGATTTTGATGAAACTTCACAATAATGTAGCTTATATATCAGAATAACACATTCATAAAGATAAATAAATAAATAATGCTGGACAATCCACACAGCATTATCTAGCCCCATGGTAAGCAAAGCTTGTGTTATATTTACTAGATAACTGATATACATAATACAATACATTACATAGATAGATATTTTTTATTATACATAGAAAACGACCAGAACACCCGGAACAAATATCTGCAGATCGTACACACATTTGTCCCGAGGCGGGAATCGAACCCGCAACCTTCTGCGTCGCAGGCGGACCTTCGCCCACCGCGCCCCATCGGTCGTCAATTATTAAAAGATATATTGTAATATCTACCACGCGGGTGATACCGCGGGGCTCAGCTAGAATACGTATTATACTTAGTATCAGATCATTGGTTTGGCTTAATTCTCTTAAGGATCATTGTAATAATTTCTATGGACCTGTAAATTTAAATTCTTATCAGAGAGAACAGTCCGAAGCTAATAGCAGCAACAACATAAAATCAAACTTTGCATTCAGTTATTTCAGTCGTTTATTTTTAAAAATTACGAAGAAACTTAGGTATTTCCTCAATATACCGGGCAGTGAACGAAAACAACACAAATCGATAACATTCTTTAGAAAATTCTGTAGGTATTTACACAGAATAACTAGTATTTATATAGTTTCTTGGCATTATTTCAATTATAAAGGAATTTAAAAAACTTCTGACTGGGTCTAACTTGGCCTTCCGCCTTTTATTTGTAGGTACCCCTTTTCATTCGGAACTTCATAAGATATCGTCCCTTCAAAGAACAACTTTACAAAACACTTTTACACCTTTTGGGATATATTCGCAGAGTTTATTGAAATAGACTTTAGGCTTCCATGGATATACATAATTTGACTAGTGGACCTCCCCGGCTTCGCACGGTTTTAGTACGGATCCCTTAGTTTTTTTAAAATATAATGCTTCCCGACGGTGAAAGAATTTTTCAAATTGGTCCAGTTGTTTTGGAGCCTATTTATTACAAACGAACAAAAAATCAAACTTTTCCTCTTTATAATATTAGTGTAGATTAGTGATTCACTAGTACCTAAATGTGTAAAGAGATATACTCGGAGTTTCTCTGAAGGATAGGATTCGTAACGAATACATCCGATAGAGAACCAAAGTTATTGACACATCTTTAAGAATTAGAAAGCTGAAGTGACAGTGGGCCGGAAAACAGAAAACCGATGGTGTAAACGTCTTTTTGAGTGGAGACCGCGACTCGGCAAACGTAAGGTAGGACGCCCTACAGATAGATACTGGATGCGGCTAGCTGAAGACCAGGGCGCTGTGGCGCTCATTACGCCTGTGTCCAGTGATGAGTGTGTGAATATAGGCTAATTTATTTATTTGGCTATACACAAAATTATCTTCGTAATATATAATTGTATTGTAATTATTTCTGTATAATGAGCATAGGTTTGACTCTTCATAATCGTGGAACCCAACAGGTACTACTCTAATGTCCTTTCCCATTACAATTTGTTAAAAGGGTTCTCTACATCTACATTGAAGGCTCAGGTGGCGTTCTCCCGTGTGATAATAAATCAACTCAGAGAGGTAAGGAAAGCTCTGTGGAAAATACCTAACTGCTGATTACGAAGCGTAGGTGTAGTATTTTAACAATAAAGAGTTCGGTTTCGAAGAATGTTTTATTAAAAGTTAGGAATTGTGAAAATAGTAAGAGGCGACGTGGAAGGCCCAGGATGAGATGGCGCGACGAGCTCGAGGTACATCTTCCATCGTGGCCTGTTGCAGCGTTGGATCGCGAGGAGTGGAAGGAGAAAAGGGAGGCCTTTGCCTAGCAGTGGGACAATAATGGCTTAAAATAAATATAAATAAATAATAGGAATTGTGAACTTTTCTTCGCAATCATTGAATCGGGTCTTGACAAATATCAATAAATAAATGAAATAAAAATATTTTATCAATATTTCTATCTGATTTTCCTATATTTTGTGCTCTAAAACGAAATACGAAAATCCGTCTTTGTTCGATGATTGCAATTTTTGTATTGCAACGTTTTGTTGTTTAGAACACTTTTTAACAAAATTTTATTGAAAATGATATTGTAAGCCGTCAGTGTTAAGACAACTTGTCTGTAACCCGGCGACGAATGTCCCCGACTTTGGTGGGTAGACTCCGAGACGGTCAGTATAAATACTCCCTCGAGATTTGATACCGACCTAAAAATAAACAAACTCCTTGCAGTCTACGACTGGCCGGCCGTCAATGCTGTGCAAGATTAAAAATAAATCAGTCAGGTCAATGACGTCCGACCTGTCAGCCAACGAATAAAAATTACTACAATCACACAACAATGGATCTGAACGAGAACAAGATAAAGGAGGAAGTAAGCAGTTTTATGAACAGTTTGCAGAGGCTCCTACCAAGGAAGAAGGACATAATAATTCTAGCCCCTCAGATATCGAAGTTGACAAGACTGAGTGACATCCACGCTGAGGCCAAGAATGTGTTCCCAAAGTGCTTCCTCGGAGCCAAACTCATCATACTCCGAGAGATCATGGACAAGGTCAAACTGGTGCAGCAGTACAACTACGGCAAGTCCAAGGAATCCATCCGGTGCTTCCCACAACTCCTGCACAAGGAAATGGAGCCGAAAGCCTCAGAGGACGGCCTTCTCATCGACTCCTGCGGCTGTGCGACAGCCTCCTACACCGACTATTTGGAAAGTGGTTACATGATGAGGATAATATCCAGAATCAAAGATCTTATATCGTCGGAAACGGAGTTAGTCTTTGAGAAAGATAATGGCAAGTCTTTGGGCTCGGTCACTTGTGTGATGAAGGATGTGGATCCAAACACGACGCAAGTGGTGACGCAGTGGATGTACAGCATCCGGCCAGACTTCTCTGTTGGAACGGAGGTTGGGATAAAGCCACTGTCGTATCCGTACACGCCAGATTACTCACTCAGTGCGCGACTGGAGCGGCCTTCCTTCATCGTGTCGTCTACTGTCAGCAAATCAGGGTACCAGGTGTGTATTCACAAGCAGTTTGCGGCAGACTTGCGGATAGCCTCAGTGATCCATGATGGCAACCGAGGAGGGCAGACGTCAATCGGTATCGCGATTCACAAAACCTACAACAATGGTTCGGAACTAAAAATTTTTGTCGATTCGATGCGGTGCGGAGGCTTTACCTTCCAGAAGGATGTGTTATTCCACGAGCCTCAGAGTGACGTGAGGGTGCTCCGCCTGGTCGGCAGCACCATGATCGATCGGCAGAGGAGACTTCGCTTCGGGATGGGCTTCCATTTAGATTTCTAGATTCAAATTGCCATTATCCTTTTAGGTAAAGTGCGTAAATCTTTTTATGTAGATATATTCGTTTGTATATAAGTATACATAGGTTTTAGCTACTGTTTTATCTGTTTACACCCATTGTTCTTGTGATTTTGACGTGTGATTAAAAAACCCTTTTTTTAACTATATTTTTTATTCAGGGAAGATTTAGATAGTAGTCACGATTGGTCGAATGTTTACAACGATTACTTGCACAAGTCACGTATCAAATCCGTAGGTTATCGCACGTTCCTCGGAAAATAGGCAAACTTTCCTATGACTAGTTTTGTTAGAAATAGTTTCGCTAATTCTCGAAGACGCTACAAAAACATAAGTTGGCAGTTCTGAAACTTTGCCTCGGAAAAATAAATGGCAGAAATGGTATTGTTATAAAGTTTGAAAGAGGTTCATCTGCTTCGCAAATAAAGCCTATTATTCAATGGAAAAGTTGTGCAAATAGTGAATGCTATTTTTGTTTACTTTGTAAGTAATCAGAAAATGAGAGAGCTTGTAGTTTTTGAGCGAATTGAGAACTTTGCAAATGAACCTTAAGAATTTTGGTGAGTATTGCTATGATAATTATTCAGCAAAGACTTAGTAAAGCAGAGCATCAAGATAGCAACCCTACATGAAACCCCTTAAACTGATCTGAAATTGTGAAATGACCTAATATTCAGCATCGAATGTTAAAATATGAAGTTTGAATGAAGTTGAATGAAATGAAGTTTTGAAATGGAAGCTCAGCTGCTCATTTAAATGTTAATGGTGAACTGAGATCAAACAGTCAGAACAAATAAATACATGTTTATTTCCGTTAAATGGATAATGGATGGACGAATCCTCGTTTATTTTCTTTGCTTGAATAAAGACTGCAATATTTGGATGGAGTATAGAATATAGTGAAGGGGGAAGGGAGATTGGAAGGTATTTATTAAAGGATCATATTTGTGCACTTGTGCCTTTGGCCTCAAGAAGACAAAAGATCTCATTGCTCCATCGTGGAATCCGCTAGCTCCATTATATCAAAATATAATCTTGTTGGTAGACGGTTCTGTTATTTTAAGTTTCCTTTAAAATAAAACGTCAAGTGCGAGTCGGATCACGCACCGAGGGTTCCGTATTCCGTCCTTCAGACAGATAGACAGGCGTGACGGTCAGACAGATGGAAAACAAAGTAATCCTATAACAATTCCGTTTTTCGTTTTGACCCTAAACCTTTGAACGAATGTATCGTGAAAATATACCTCAAGGAGCGAAACGACACTAGTCATTCTTTATAGTATGGTGCCAACTTTCAGGGGCGGAAATAAGGGGCGAAACGACACTACACCTGAAAACAGCACAATAGCTTTGTATATTCAAATTGAGAAACTTTACAGTAACTGCCTAGCTGTCTCACGCTGCAGCTGGAATAAACTACAGCTTCCGTTTGCAGCGAGCTGAAATTCTCAGCTGTCAATTATATTAGAAAACGGAAAACTCTGAAGGTAGCGCAGATATAAAAATATATAGGATGTCTTCCTAATAACTGCTATCACAAAACAAGTGAAAGAATAATAAAAATTATCAACAAATCGGTTTGAAAAAGCGGCTAGTACACCTTCACCAACCAACATTTTAAATGAATCGCATTTAGTGAGGAGCTTCTGGCTACTTTTTCAAACATATTCAGCGATTATTTTGTTATTATTTCACCTGTTTTGGGCATTGCGGTTATTTAGGGACACCCTGTATATTTCTTTTACTTTAAATATATAAAGTCTTAAACTAGGTCAGGTTTTCTTGCCTCTCGTTACTCAGCTAAGTGGGAATCCCTGTAGATATTAAGCGAAGTGTTGTTACTTATTTTAATGTTATGGCGCGTACAAATACTTTTATTTTGCCTTATTTTGTTACTAATGTAACAATATAGTTAACTAGTTTCTGTCCGGGACTTCGCACGCGTTCGTGAAAACGTTTTGTGATGATATTTTTATCCAATTCGATTTATAACAAAAATTGTTGCTATGTATTTATGAAATTTAAAAAAAATTGCATTAAATATGTAGGTTCTGATTCTGACCCACATAATATGCAAACATTTTTGCACGATTTTTTCAGTTACGTAGTTTTGGCGTTAAGAAGTTAGTAAAAACATATACATATTCATCAATCCATCCTAATTTTCGTATTAATAATTACGTTTGTATTGATACCTAGATATTTACTCAGGGTACCTACCACCTACATTCGTTCCTAGTTTGTTCCTAGAGATTTCTTCGTGTTCCACCTTCGAGACGTATTTATTAATTTATTTCGCTTGCCAATGTTATTTATTGTAACGAAATGGTGAATAAATTATATACTGAAATACTCCTTTATTTTAACTATAAACTCCCCGTAGATTTTCTAAAGCACTGTAACTTTCTAAAGTTACGCTATTTTAAGTATTTTTCTTCCTTTTTATATTTTTGCTGCGTGATTTTCCTCTTCAAAGGAAATTCCTTCGTCCTCCTAGAAAAGTAATACCTTATTAATTTCTTAGAATTTTCAGCTCATCTTATAATAATGATGCATTTTCACAGCGCTGTAATATTGTCTCGTTGTGCATGTTGCAGGTAAACTTTGAAAGTTGTTATATGTATATGAAAAACGATTTCGATATCAACAATGATTGGTCGCAGTCGTATTATATATTATCATCATCATCATCATCATCATCAGCCTATAGCAGTCCACTGCTGGACATAGGCCTCCCCCAATGAGCGCCATAGCGCCCTGTTGCCGCATCCAGCATCTACCTGCAGTCTTTCGCAGGTCGTCATCCCACCTGGTCGGAGGGCGTCCTACACTACGTTTACCGAGTCGTGGTCTCCACTCAAAAACACGTTTGCCCCATCGGCCGTCGGTTCTTCTATATATTATCGCACTTATTTAATTACAAAAGAATGTTACTTTTCAATAACTTTATTAGTAACTAAAACACCTAATTGCGTTTTTACGTTCCAATGTAAAACGGATCGGGCTGAAACCTTGCATTGGTATAAATAGTTCTTTATCTAGAAATAAAAAAGGCTCTATACTGAAAACAGCGTTAAAAGCAAAGGTCAGAAACTTAGGGACAATTTTTTTTTACAAATATTTGGGAAGGAACGGTTTTAATCGGCCCGCATCTGACGGACAAACCAACAACATATATTAAGAAAACATACAATCGAGCGTAGAATATCCTTTTCTTTCGAAATCAGTTAAAATAAAGTCGATCTAGTCTAGAGCGTTACTGGACCAATCCACGGCACATTCTGACAAGTTTTTAAGGTCAAAAAAAATTCACAGACATTATTACCTTCTAAATTTCAACCATTATTATCATCCTCGATCATCCATCATATGTTATAGTTGCGTTTCGACCTTTGAATTATTTTTACAATGCAATTCTGGTTTTACAACCTTAGCCATTCGCACCGCTGCCTATCCATGCAGCTTTACCTGCTGCACGCGTCTTTACAAGAATATTCTTTATATTTTTCGCTGAAAATTGTTCATAAGTAACTTCGCAACAAATATGTTAAGACGTGCATACGATTATTGAAGCTCTGCTTGAGCGGTGAGATTTGGAGAGTTAATATCAGTCTAGTGAGGATTATGCCTTACTGTTATGAGTAAAAAGATAAGGACAGCCAGCGTCAAATTGATATGAGCGTCTAGAGTAGTCAAAATGATCTGATAAACATGGAAGCAATTTGATTTACGCAGTTCGAATCATCATAATTGTAGTAAGCATCCAAGTTGCTTAAAATATCTGGATCTAGTTTATTCGCAGGTTTGAAGTTTAATCTAGAGTTCTCGTGTCTCAAAATCATACGGCATTTAAAGTTATTACACGAACATTAAAACCCCATTTATGTCGTAAACCCTTAAGTACTTTAGATCGGTCGAGATAGTGTTTCACTCACGCTTGGGCTTTTTCTACGACAGCCGTCAGATCTATTAAGATAGGAAGAACTTGCAGGCGCTACCAACCATCAACTCCGTGACCATACAACACAATACAAAAATACTTTATTGACAACTAGATACAGATCATTATAAAAGACATTACATGCAACAAGTAGTTTTACGGAGTTTTACAGAGGGACCCACTCAAAAACTTTACACATCTGAGTCTCCTGTTGCCCAGACTCTTACGAGACTGGAGCCTCGGGAGACCCAAGTACACTTACAACACTACACACACTCACACACTACATTACCCACACACACATACACGATCACGCGCAAAAAAAAAAAACTAATTTACGTAACTTAATCTACTTTTATCTAATTTATTTTGGAAGAGCGAGATTCCCTAACACAGGTATTTCTTTTACTTAAAAGGGAATCTCAAACACTGTTATATTTATTGTACATTAAGTTAAAGAAATAAATATTTTGTATTTTTTTGTATTTGTATAAGTACAAGCAGCCCTATCGCTTAGAAGCGATCTCTTCCAGGCAACCTTTGGATGGAAAGAATTATGTGAATTTAAGAAAGGCAGGACCACCATACCTACGCTTGGGACATGGGGACATTTTGGTGAAGAAATATTCAAAAAATCGTAGAATGTTTTTTTAAATTTTTAACGGAATTATGTAATTCAATAAATTAATAATAGTATTTTAACTTTTCTAATATTTTCTTTCCATGAATTCTATTTTAACCCTGACAAGGCAGAAAATAATCGCTACTGAATCGCCAAGAAAATATTCAGAATAGGTTGGTTTTATTTAAAATTACTGTAGCAATATCAACACCATTACTAAATCCAAACGATAGATTCAACAGTCAACAATATATTTATGTTCAATGATCGGAAACGAGAAATAGCTATAAAACAGCTCGATTTCAAGACAATAGCTAAGTGACACCCATTCGTCTCCTCTCGCCACTGGCCTAGATCTAGCCTAATGCCGCGATTGACCTGGATTTTACAGACCCTGTCATTTCTTGAGTTTCTATAAAGTCGCCAAAAGTGGGCGCGGACTTAGGAGCTACAGATGGGGCTAGATGGTCGGATGGCCATGGATGGAGCCTATATGCAGAAGAGAGCTGTATATACTCAAGTATATGTTAAGGTATGTACTATTTTGACGTGTAATTATATACTTTACCAATAAAATGAACTACATAAAAAAAACTAAACTAAATTAAGGTGTTATTATTTGTAAACTTTTGGTAAATAATTTTTTTGTATTTTTTTTTGTACTATGAACTTCCATAGTTGAATCCTATCAATCCATGGTTGTCTGGTCGCTCTTGAGCGATAAGACCACCGATTTTCTAAAGTGCACTTATGATTTGTCTAGCTTCGAGTTTTATAAATATATTTTATTTATTTAATTGTTACCTACTTGATTTTTAAGTTGTTTATTGTACATAGTTTCTAATATAATGTGCAATAAAGATTTTTCGTCCTATCTATCTATCATGTGGCTTCTCGGGTCATATACCTAGCTATATTACTGCAGTTGCACGCATCAATCAGCGACTTATACTCATCTACAGCCTATGCTCGTCCACCATTGGACATGGACATATACCTATCTTGTTAAGCGCCTTAATGACTCTTAGTCTTAGGTATCAATAGGACGAAAGGCTGAGAAATTGAGAAAGAATAGATAGAGAACCATGAATGAAGAAATAGTTTCTAGGACAAATACGTTCGATGTATGTTTTTGTGCCCCTACCCCTGATAACCCTAAATCCAACCCTGAACCGTAGTGTGTGCTCGGCTTTATAGTTTGCGGGATTGAGGTCGTTTACCAGCTTAACTTTTAAAGGGCGTTTCATGAATAAGAATCTAGCACCTATATTGAGGTTTGAAATAACCAGCCATTGGGTATTATACCGTACTATTCCTAGCAATAAATACCGTAACTAAGTAGGTTCCTTAGATGGTTGGGTGAAATGGGATTTCATTTTTGTATTAGCGTAACTTTGGCTTCGCTAGGAAATGGGGTAGGATTTTTGAAGCGCGGTCGGTTCATTTTCTACTGTAAATGAAATTTTTATATTTATAAGACCTTTGTATTTTTTTTAATAAAAAAAAACATCTTTGTTTATCTTTTTTGAAATGATAATACTTATCGTAACACTATCATGCCTACTCATCATCATCATCAGACTATAGCAGTCCACTGCTGGACATCGGTCTCCCCAATGAGCACCACAGCGCCCTGTCTTCAGCTTGCCGCATCCAGCATCTACCAGCAGTCTTTCGCAGGTCGTCATCCCACCTGGTCGGAGTGCGTCCTACACTACGTTCACCGAGTCGTGGTCTCCACTCAAGAACACGTTTGCCCCAGCGGCCGTCAGTTCTTCGCGAGATATGGCCGGCACACTGCCACTTCAGCTTGCTAATTCTTTGAGCTAGGTATGTCGATAACCTTGGTTCTCTGTCGGATGTATTCGTTACGAATCCTATCCTTCAGAGAAACTCCGAGAATAATAAAATATCTAAAATAATAGTGTTTTATTATTATTTTCCCTGTAGGTTGTGCTTGTCTAGAATTCCAAACAAGCCAAATTATACGAAAACTTAAACTAATATACAAACTATACTACCTAAGGACACTTTGGTAGGATATGGGTTTTAATAAAATCTGAAGCGTGAAAAATATGAGCTAAGATCTTATATCATTCCAGTTGCTTACACCTTGCAGCGCGGGCACTGTGCCAACACCGCTTTGCCCAAAATCCAGTCAGAAATACGTCATACAGTATGAATTACGGAGAGCTGTCGCCAGGGGGCGTCATTCTAGTTCTGGCAGAGAAGACATAAACATTCTAGAATGTACTAGTGGTTTATTTTTCAATGCTTCCACTTGTGGATAAAAAATTGAAGTGAACAGAAAATCAAAAACACCTTTTTTCTTCATCATCATCAGCTTATATCGGTCTTCCCTAATGAGCGGCACTCAGCAATGAGCTCTCTGTCTTCAGCTTGACGCGTCCAGCATCTCCCTGCAGTCTTTCGCAGGTCGTCATCCCACCTGGTCGGAGGGCGTCTTTCACTACATTTACCGAGTCGTGGTCTCCACCTTATTTATTATTTGATAGTCATTTATAGCATAACATTTGACTTATATTAGTGCTTATTTTATAAGCTTAAAGAAATAAACGATTTTGAATTTATCATTATTTTCTCTCTCATGACTTTAGGTAGAGATGATGAATCTCAGCATAGTCATTATGAACCGGATATTAACCATGGTGATTATTTTGAGTTTTCTAATATTTTGGCCCAGGGTTCCTGTTTCAATTCTAAAATTACGCAACTGCGTTTCGGCCAATTTATACTATAAAACCTACACTGAATTAGAGATACAATTTGGACAAAAAAATAAACAAAACACGTAATTACGTGAACCCAGAAAACGCAAAACGCGAACAACAATCGGTCGAGGAATGTATGTTTACTTGCATGTGACGTCACCAGAGATGTAACCAATAACAGGGCGTTCTCGTCACAGATAAAATTCAATAAATTATTACATTTCGTTTCGTGTAATTTGCAAAAAATATACATAATTTCGTTTAAATAAAGCAAAAAATGATTTTTAGGCAATTATCTGATAGGATGACCACAATTTGTATCATATTTTCAATGTTGTCAAATAGCCTATTGCGTATTTGGAGAATTAAATTAGATAGCTAGGTGTTTGCGCCGTGACTTACGTTACGTTGTATTGTGGTCATAATTTATTATGATTTTTGATGATAAAATTTTTAAAACTATCATGAGTTTTTAAAATTTTCTCATCAAAGACAAGTTTTATCATCTCACTCTGTCGACATCCTCGTCTTCCTTTAGGTCTCATTTATGAATTATGTATCGGGGTTTTTAATATTAGTGTGATGGATAAGTAAAGATATCGTTATTTACCCAGTTATAAACCCAACCTAACTCACGCATTTAGCGAACCATATAGGTGACTAACTACGAGTTCCGCCAAATGCGTGAGTTAGGTCAGGGTGTACAACTAAGTACGTTCTAAGTAACAACGGACGCCCTTGACGTGATTAATTAGTGTTTGCTTCTAAACCCTTTTGAGCCTATTCTCATGATATAGTAGCCTACGTTCCGATCTATACGCCTTGTCACATGTGGTCGTTCGTTGTCACTTAGCGATAAGTATTATTGTAAGCAAACTATATAACATGTAACTCCAAAATAGTACCACCTCGCATAGGTTTCTCTTTTGCCTAAAGATGCTGTAGTACAACTTTAAATTATAAAGTCTATATCCTACTATTATTATAAACGCGATAGTTTGTATGTTTGTAACTGATACTCTGTCACGCAAAAGCTATTGACCGGATCGGGCTGAAATTTTGCATACAGGTAGTACATATACATCCGAAGAATTTGCCACGGGCCTCGAACTTTATAGTTATGCCTGTGACTTCAGGGCGCTTTACTTTCATCTCATAGCCGCTATGAGATGAAAAACGCTATGACAAAGCGCCTGTTCGTAATTGTCCAGCATTATTTATTCATTTATTTCCACTAGAACTGTCGGAATGTGTTGAATCTAACCAATAGCACTCGCTTTTCAAAGCTAAGCGATTATATTGCTAAGCGATAATATTATATTGCACATGCTGAGTGGAGACCGATTTTTGTCAGTCTCTGTCGTCTGTTAATCTAAGTTTAGTTTATAAGAGTCTCTGTTCTGTTCTGACAAAATAAAAATCTTTTTACTTTTACTTTACTTTACTATATTTGCTGTAAGGACAGAACACATACCGTTGCTAAGCTACGCCGCTTATTTGGAAAAACTACGTAGTTCCTATAATAATATCACAATAGCCTGATTTTACATATTTCTCTCATTTTTCTTTGCAATGGTCTCTACACCTGGCGGATACCACATATTTGGGTGTATCATATTGTGCACCCGAGGATACCCGCTATGTGTAGCCATCGCTTTTAGATTAACTTCTCAAAGGTCCTCTGTGCTGTTGGCTTCGGCCCCACGCAAGCCTTCCAAAGGAAAGGGTCACTTTATGGCCCGAGATCATGGCAATGAGATAATAATAAATCATTTATTTCAAAAATAAAAAGTGCTAAGTAGTATTGTTGGAAAAACTATGTAATTCCTGTAGAAAGTGCTAAGAAGGATGTCAAAAACAAAACAGTTATAAGCGAATTAAATTAACAAAATGAATGAATAAACAAGACCTTTTTAACGCGCGACGTGGGCAACCCGCCAGCTTATCCAGACGTAATAAATGACATCCGAAATAGATGCTCTTAGTGCTGGAACATCTGTTGGGCTCTGAGCTTCTTGTTTACTGGTCGGTTTAGATGTTTACCTGGAATGAAGGAAAAATATATTAAAATAATGCCCTTAAGAACATTTATTCGTGTACGGCTCTGGCTCGCTATTGTAACACTGATTCGACATATTGGAGGTTGCGAGTTCGATTGATTCGATTGGTTTCGACCGCCTTGGCCTTATGTTATGTGTATTAGATGACTGAAAGAAGAGAAAGAAAGAAAGAAAATATTTTTATTTACCTTAAAACTACATACACAACAAACTTAAAACTACGCAAATTAATACTATATGTATAATTACAAATTATTGTGCGTATCAGTGTTCACTGATATACAATACAATACATTGATACATATTTTAAATTATATCTGCAGATCGTACACACAATTATCCTTAGGCGGAAATCAAACCTGCAACCTCCTGCGTCGAAGGCGGACCTTCGCCCGCCACGCCGCCGCCACATTTTAGGTAATAAGCAAGAGATAGAGGATCGTAGTGGTAAGACTAAGTATTTAGTTATTTTTCAGAAAATGATCGCTACGCTACCAAACCCACGTTTATCTTCATTCCCAAAAGCGGTATTGTAATAAAGCTTCGGACCATAAAACCCACTTAAAGCTTACTGTTAAAAATCAAATGAAAACCAGAAAGGTCCACCAAAAGGTCCCATAATATAATTGAAACCACTCATTAGCGAATAACGACTAGTATTGTCTTGGGAATGGCGAGCAAAGGACGTAACGAGGCGATTTGTTAAGGCAGTGGTCGTTAGTGACCGTAGAAGGTGTTCTAACAATTTGTTGGTTATTTTAATCGCTTCAGAATGGTCGAGAGTTTTATTACTATCACTTGACCAGTGATGATGATGAAATGGACCCTATTTTTGATGACCTCTGTGGCGCGGTGGGCGAAGGTCCGCCTGCGAGGCAGGAAGTTGCAGGTTCGATTCCCACCTCAGCACAATTGTGTGTACGATCTTCAGATATTTGTTCCGGGTGTTCTGGTCGTTAACTATGTATAATAAAAACAAAATATGTATCTATGTAACCTATTATATTAAATATATCAGTCATCTTTAACACAAGCTCTGCTTACCATGGGGCTAGATGATGCTGTGTGGATTGTCCAGCATTATTTATTTATTTTAGTTCGCAAACAAGAAATTACGTATTTAGTTTCGACGAATTGGTGTATTCATCCGGTCATACAACGAATTAGAGTAGGTACCTACTAATTGACACAAAAAACAAAACGCAACAGTCGATTGCGAATTTTGAAGAATTAAGATAGACATTCAGACTCTTTTCTGGACCACAACGCCAAAAGGTAAAAAGTCGTAGAATTTTGACCCGCATAATCGCGTAAATTGCGGAGTTGCGGGTTCGATTCCCGCCTCGGAACAAATGCGTGTACGATCTGCAGATATTTGTTTCGGGTGTTCTGGTTGTTTTCTATGTATAATAAAAAAAATATATCTATGTAATGTATTGTATTATGTATATCAGTTATCTAGTACCCATAACACAAGCTCTGCTTACCATGGGGCTAGATAATGCTGTGTGAATTATCCAGCATTATTTATTTATTAATTAGGAACGGATCAGGGCGCCTGGTCTAGTCAAAAAAAATGGCGGTTCTGCAGCTTAAGCCCACAGCTGGCCTAAGTCTTTTAGACTGCACATTTACTCATTCAAGCAACCTAGGCACTCAGTTACTCAGTTAATCACATTGTTACCCATTGGTTACCAGTTAACCACGCAGTAAACAATAGGCACCTAGTTGATCTCTCGTAGTAAACCAGTTAATCTCACTGTAACCCATAGGTACCCAGTTAACCACCCTGTAAACCTAGCAATTTAATTAAACTACCCATCAAATCCAAGCCTTGATCGTCAGTCAAGGCTCTAAATTAAATAGCTTCGCTAAAGGCCTATATGTACATTTCATTTTATTTCCAAACGGGCCGAATGGTAGTAAAAAGTAATAGTGCTAGTAGAAACTAACTCAAGGGCTTAAAGGTTGTCGTACACTTATCAACTCTGATACGGATTCACATCGACTCAATAAGAGAAGCTTAAGAAAAATCCGCCATTTTGGATTTAAAAATACTTTTAATCCAAAATGGCGCCGCTGAAAATCAGCGCTTCACTCGTGTCAATGGAGTATTTAATGTTGAGCCGGTAGTTTATTTGTGTTCTCGCTGTTAATTATCGCAAGCTTTGTCTGTTTCGTAATTGAATTGTAATTGTTGTTAGTAGGTATAGGTACATATTCTATATTGCTTTATTTTTGAAAGGCAGGCAAATAATAATTTTCTATTCTTTTCAAAATAGCACTAACGCTAATCATTGTAATTAGCTTTAAAACTCTGTTAAACCCAAGATGGGCTAATGTAATTTAATTGTATATTCGTAATGATGTTAAAATTATATACCAACCATCTTATACACAAGTATAATTAAGGTTACTTTTTTGACGTGTAAAAGTGATTTACCGATAAATGAACTTGAACTACTACTTATCCTTTATGGGATAGAAATAATCTCAAATAACGCGTGCGAGGGCGCGGGCAGGAACTAGTAGTTTTATAAAAAACCGTTTAGAAAAGTGTTGATAATCGGTTCCACGTGTTACACATGTGAGATAACCTTCTGTAGTTTTATTGGTCCTTGGACTACGGTCCGGAAATCCGTATACGGAAGGCGCAGACAGAAACTAGTACTGTTAAAAAAAGGTTCGTCGTGGTTAAGTGTGCGACAACCTTCTGTGGTTTTATTGGTCCTTGGACTACGGTCCGGAAATATATACGGACCGACTTCAGTTATCCACCCGGAAACATACTGTGTTGCCGGACCACCAACACCATTATCTTATCGGACCAGGGTAAAGACACGTGGGGTTCTATAGAATAAATAAAATGAATAAATATAAATAATGCTGGACAATTCACACAGCATTATCTAGCCCCATGGTAAGCAGAGCTTGTGTTATGGGTACTAGATAACTGATATACATAATACAATACATAGATAGATATTTTTATTATACATAGAAAACGACCGGAACACCCGAAACAAATATCTGCCGATCGTACACACAATTGTTCCGAGGCGGGAATCGAACCCGCAACCTCCTGCGTCGGAGGCGGACCTTCGCCCACCTCGCCACATCGGTCGTCATAGAAGGGACGTATAATCCTACTAATACTATAAACGCGAAAGTTTGTAGGTATGTATGGATGTTTGTTACTCTTTAACGCAAAAACTACTGAACGGATCGGGCTGAAATTTTGCAAACAGGTAGTTCAGGGCCGGAATAAAACTAGGCTACTTTTTATCCCATAAATCAGTTCCCAGGGGATAGTAATAGTAATAACCTTCAAACATTTCCATAGAAAAAACGCGTGTGAAGCCGCGGGCAGAAACTAGTATTATTATAATAATGCTGGACAATCTACACAGCATCACCTGAGATGCAGAGCTTGTGTTATGGGTACTAGATGACTGGTATATTTAATACAATACATTACATAGATAGATATTTTTTGTTAAGTGTATTAGAACAAACCATAATTCCGTTCCACCAAAATGCATCCTGAATATTTTTCGCTATTGAGTTTTTTTTTAAATATAATTAGTTTTGGGATGGCTTGGGCGAAAATGTTAGTAATTAGTACCTATTAACAAAATGATTTTATTACTTAAATTCATAGTTTTCAGTTTTGATAATTTGCTTTTAACATATGGAATAGTTGGTGTAATGTTATTACGTGATACGGCTCAGTACGTAAACTAAAAAAGGATCATCATCATCAGCCTATAGCAGTCCACTGCTGGACATAGGCCTCCCCCAATGAGCGCCACAGCGCCCTGTCTTCAGCTTGCCGCATCCAGCATCTACCTGCAGTCTTTCGCAGGTCGTCATCCCACCTGGTCGGAGGGCGTCCTACACTACGTTTACCGAGTCGTGGTCTCCACTCAAGAACACGTTTGCCCCAGCGGCCGTCGGTTCTTCGCGAGATATAGCCGGCCCACTGCCACAGGATCAACAAAAAAAGGATCAACTACCATCATCAACATCAGTGCATTTATTAAGGTACCTATATCTATCTACAGGCACACAGCCAACTGACGTCACGACCACAGAGCAATATGGCGTCCATTCCGTTATTTTGTTGTTTTGAGAACTACTAGCGGACCTTCCAGGCTTCGTACGGTTTTAGTACGGATCCCTAACTTTTATGAAAATATAATATAGCCTATGTTCACCGGGGATAGTGTAGCTTCCCAACGGTGAAAGAACTTTTCAAATCGGTCCAGTAGTTTCGGAGCCTATTATATACAAACAAACAAACAAAAAATCAAACCTTTCCTTTTTATAATATTGGTATAGAAAACTAACATTTTCCGACTGCTATTTGCCTAAGCTGTACCCGAAAGGGGTCCTAACCAACATCATTTAAATACAATTTTAATATATCGAAATTTATATGTTTAACAATTAAACATGAAACTTAATCCATGCAATTACATTAATATTTGAAATCATGTTAAGAAAATCTAACTAATTACATTTTTAAGGAATATTAAAATATAATGTAAGTATAGAAGCAATTATTATTTTTTTACATATTAATCTTGCACTCTTACTGATTACTTTACTATTAAGGTTATGGAATAAACGGTTTTTTTTTTTTTTTTTTATTATTATTTTTTTTCCTAAGCTATCTCAGTAATATATTTCAAGATTTTCTCATAGAGTGAAATATCTTATTCACATCAACCGAAAATTTTGTAGGAAATTGTTTATCGATCCCAAAACTTTTGTTACCCTTCACCATTGTGACGTCATTTTGTCCCGTCCCATGCCCGAATGGAAAAACTTATCCCGGATGATTTACGATCAAACAACGTGACTTATATTCGCGGGAATCATTTTCCCGGCGACACTGAGAAATGCCGAATTTCCCATCGATGAGTTATAGAGCTAATGATCTCTGTTTGATGTGGTATGCCACGGCCGAACTGTAAGTTATTTTGGATGGTAGATAGTAAGGTGGAAAACCGTATTATGTATAACAAATATTTGCAGATCGTACAAACATTTGAAGAGACATCACTCCGAAGTATATCCTACAGTTCTTAGCAGCTGCAAGGGTTAGTGGCGAATTATGAACGCTGCAGCTTCAGGGCTGAACGTATAAAGTGGCGATCGCAATAGGCTTATCATGGCAGCAGTGACACCCAAGCCAGCCAAAAGGCACTAAAAAAACATTTGTTTCAAGGCGGAAATCGAACACGCAAGCTACGGTGTCGCAGGAGGACCTTCGCCCACCGCGCCACATCGGTCGTATATACCTAGGTGTTGCACCGAGCTCGGGACTACCCTACCTAACCTATCTTGTGCATAGTTAAGGATCGTGGTTATGGGTTGAGTAAGTTTAGTAGAATATAATATTTAATTTAATTATAGAAGTATACACATTTTAGCCAATATTGCACCATTAAACCAACAGTATTCTATTCATATTCATTTATATATTACAAACACATACATTGTCACATAATATAAGCTTAGGTGTTAGAAGCTTAGAGGTAGGTGTACCCTATACCCTGTGACTAAGGTAAGGGCGTAAGGGCGCAGCAATTGATTTAGAAACAATTAAGAATAGTAACTAGTATTTATAGGTAGATTACGTAGTAATCGGATAATTAATAGAATACTAGCTGCGCCCCGCGGTTTCACCCGCGTGGTGATAGGTATTTTGGATAATATACAATATATCTTTATAAATTGTTGCCTATGTGTTATTCTGATGTAAAAGTTATATTATTGTAAAGTTTCATTAAAATCCATTCAGTAGTTTTTACGTGAAAGAGCAAGTAACAAACATCCATCCATCCATCCATTCGACGACCGATGTGGCGCGGTGGGCGAAGGTCCGCCTGCGACGCAGGAGGTTGCGGGTTCGATTCCCGCCTCGGGACAATTGTGTGTACGATCTGCAGATATTTGTTCCGGGTGGTCTGGTCGTTTTCTATGTATAATAAAAAATATATATCTATGTAATATATAGTATTATGTATATCAGTTATCTAGTTACCCATAACACAAGCTCTGCTTACCATGGGGCTAGATAATGCTGTGTGAATTGTCCAGCATTATTTATTATCCATACTTACAAACTTTCGCGTTTATAATATTAGTAGGATGATGCACAAGAATCAAATTAATATCATTAATAACTCGAAAGGTAGGTATGACAATTATTAATTCAGGCAGCGAAACAGTTATTGTTTAGATTTATTATTTAAACATTCGTCAACGGAGTAATAATATATAAAAATAGGATATTCTCTAATTTTAAGAAAATTTTATTTGTGCTCACACTCGTTTAGTTATATTACATTGCGTTTGGATACAGATAAAAATAAATAATAAATAAGCAGAGCTTGTGTTTTGGGTACTAGATAACTGATATACATAATATACAATACATTACATAGATAGATATTTTTTATTATATGCACATAGAAAACAATCAGAACACCCGGAACAAATATCTGCAGATCGTACACACAATTGTTCCAAGGCGGGAATCAAACCCGCAACCTCCTGCGTCGCAGGCGGACCTTCGCCCACCGCGCCACATCGGTCGTCAAATTAACCTCTCCAGGCTATGGAGAGGTTAATTCTTATCCTTAGGGCTCCATTAGGCCTCCCCTAAACATAAGTGTAGGCCTATGGGGAGGTAGAGATAATGTTCAGTTCAGTTCAGTTCTTTATTAATAAGAAATATTCTTATATGTCAAACATAAATAATACATAGCAAACAAAGAAAATACATTACAAAAACAAGAAAAGTACAAAATAGTTCGAGATTTAAGTACAGAGTTTTTATAATAAATAATTCTGTATTTTTTTGGTAATTTTACCAATAGTGACTTATACAAATAACGTTATAATAAATGTTATTATATATTATAATATAAATGATGATGTACTGTGGAACCTAGCCAATTACGTTCAAAGAAGTCGCAAGATACAACGATATCTTGAATACATAACTTACGGAAAATACCGTGAGAAGACAATAAACCGTCTATGTTTAAAAGCTTGCTTGAGATTCTTTCTAATAATTGCCTAGATAATAACTATATCGTCATGGGAGTGCTGCCAATGATCCTTAATTACATTTCTTTGTCCATTCAATAAATCCAATTAAAATGTTCTTAGGGAGAAAAGTTCCCATCCTGTGTAGTTAGTAGATGGGAAAATCTTTCTCATCACAACTGCTCGGAACGGTTTTTATCAAAAGAACTCGTTTCCGGAAATCGGTTCGAATAGAAAACGCTATCGTGATTTTTATGACGTGCAGTCTACAAATAAGTCGATATCTTCTGTGTATTGCTACTACGTGTTCTAAACGTGTTCTTGAGTGGAGTCCGCGACCCGGTAAATGTAGTGTAGGACGCCCTACGGCCAGGTGGAATGACGACCTGCGAAAGTCTGCAGGCAGATGCTGTATGCGGAAAGCTGACGACAGGGTGCTATGACGCTCATTATTGGAGGTGTCCAGCCGTGGACTGGGGTGTGGGCTTTTTTGTTGGAGTCGACAAAACGAACCAAAATTTAAAAAACAGAGTCAAATTAACTTCTTTTTATTTCTCGATAGACCTTTATTTGACCACAATCTCACCATAAAGTAACTATTTTAGGATAGCTTATCCACCCCGTCTACCAAATAATGCATACGTTAGGGTTCTTGTGTTTTCTTGTCCACATTTCACACTCTCATTTTAAATTACAAGAATATTCGAAGATAATCATGGATTTGTCATCCATGATTATCTTCGAATATTCTAGTAAATACCAACAGAAACCCAAGCTATATTGCTATTGCACTGAAATTGTGGTCATACAACCACGGCTTCCGGGACCCAACAGACCATAGAATATCGCTAAGTTGAACTCAACCACTGAAGCTATAGAGTTTACACTGAAACCTTATGTCGAGGGGTGAAGGTCCAGTGTCATTTGACAATATAACTAGCGTGTTTCTTTGTTGTTTCCGTAATATAGATGCTAAGATTGTTTCATTTAGCTTTGGCTTTCAGGACACGGTCTTATCTGGAGGAAATCTTTTAGATTCCATGGTACAGGGATCGGTTGAAATGGTTTTGCGCCCAACTGACCCATAGTTACCAAATTTTGAATCAGGATTTACGTAGACAAATTGTGGGTAGATTGGGCACCAACATTTGTTTTTATTACATCTCGATTCGTTCTATTCCGTTTTCGTCGTTTTCAAAAACCTGTTTTTACCGACTTCAGGAGAAATTATAATTGAATGGTGTTAATATAGTACTATAGTGCACTACCTTCGAGGTAATGATCTTTCGAGGTGACGACCCATCGACGGAACGTACCGTCGAGGTAGAGACATCGAGGTAATGAACATCGAGCTAACGTCATTAGAACTAGAGTACGAGACCCTTCAGGAGGAGATTCTATATTTTAGGCTGTATGTATATTTTTCATGTATGTTAATAGATTTATCTGTCAATAAAATGAAAATGAAAATGAAAATGAGAATGAAAATGAGAATGAGAATGAGAATGAGAATGAGAATGAGAATGAGAATGAGAATGAGAATGAGAATGAGAATGAAAATGAAAATGAAAATGAAAATGAAAATGAAAATGAAAATGAAAATGAAAATATATTTATTCTGATAGAGCTAAGACTTAATTATCTAACTATATGTCGTGTGCTGTATTTGTAAAACAAATACAGCACACGACTTAGAAAGACTTAAAAGTCAATAATTAATAATATAACATTGATTTAAAGTAGGATTTAAACAAAACAGACATATTTTCTAAATTAAATTTGTGTATTTAATTATGGACTATTTTTTCAAAATATTATTTCGTATTGTATAGAGAATGGTCTCTTCTCCCTTCCTAGGCTTGGCAGCGTCACTTTCAAATTATTATTTATCAGCATCATCATCCGCAGCGTATAGATCGCCAGAATCTCGTGCGTCTACGTTCCTACGTTAACCATTGACACTGTCATTATAACAGAAATCACTGATGCCTATATGTTTATTGTATGTGTGTGTTATTAGTCCCAAATAAACGTTTCCTCTATCTATCTATCTATCTACAAAAAGTAATTTGGGAGTGACACAGCCTTTCCTAGCCAGGAGCTTGGCAGCACAGAATTAACTAAGTTTGTCGGCGTGCGGGCGACAGTGTTAATGGCGATCCTAATAGGACGGACGAGCCAACAAATACGGGAACTTGCTAGAAATCACACGAATGTTGGGAAATGAATCAGTTGGAATAACGTTTAGTTATGTGATGTTAGCTCTCATATTATAATATAAACTAGTTTCTGTTCGCGGCACGCATTCTTTCTATGGAATTTTTAAGAGTGTATAATACCTCAAACTGCTAGTTTTCAACTCCGCCGGATGTCCATATCGTCTAAACTACTGAATATTTAACTTTGAAATTGATATATGGTAAAGTTCAGGACTTAATCTATCGATCATGGGAGCTGATTTATAGCATAAAAATTTGAAATTGCCTATATTCTATTTATAATTTATAGGCTACATGTCTGCAATGCACTTCTAGGTGTCTTAGACAGAAGCATTAAGCGAGTCATCATCATCAGTCTATGGTAGTCGACTGCTGGATATAGGCGTCCCCTGATGAGCGCCACAGCGCCTAGCTGTCTTCAGCTTGCCGCATCCAGCATTTGCCTGCAGTCTTTCACAGATCGTTATCCCTTCTGGCCGGAGGGCGCTATTAGCCAGTAGGTACAATACAATTTCATCATCAGCCTATAGCAGTCCACTGCTGGACATAGGCCTCCATCAAAGAGCGCCATAGCGCCCTGTCTTCAGCTTGCCGCATCGAGCATCTACCTGCAGTCTTTCGCAGGTCGTTATCCCAGCTGGTCGGAGGGCGTCCTACACTACGTTTACCGAGTCGTGGTCTCCACTCAAGAACACGTTCGCCCCAGTGGCCGATACAATGTCATACAATGTCACTTTATGCCTAATTGTACTGGCCGTCATCGCTGAGCGCCTTGGTCTGGAAGACCCCTTAATTACCTGACGATTCAGCAGAATTACACATTGCCGTGATCACTGCTCCACTAGTACATGTACTATTTATTTATTTAAAAAAATCCACAGTTCTATTTCTAAAAAAAAACTTAAAATACTATGTTTTTCCTACCACCAATAACGGATTTACATTTTATACATTAATATTTTCAAACAGTCAAATATCAAATTTAATACGAGTAGTACATGTTATTATAAGCCCGTAGGTAATACGTAAATGGTAAAATCACAATGTGATTATCCTATTGTTCTTCGTCTGTTCGCGAAAGCTTTTGAATTTCACTGGAAAATAAATTTAACTTAACATCATAATATGTATCACAAATATTACAATGGAGAACGTCAAAAATCCAGCCAGAATTCGCAAATTTTTTCGCATAAAACGTATGCGAAAATTTTGCGATATTTGGCTTTTATTACTGTCCAATATTTTACGTAAGTTAAATAAATATGGCTACTGTTCGATCACAGACGCAGCTGTCGTTCATTGCAGTTTATGCTCAATTTTCTCTCGGATAATGAAAATTTCAGTGTTTATTGTTACCTATCGGAAAACAGCGGCAAATAAATAAATAAATAATGCTGGACAATTCACACAGCATTATCTAGCCCCATGGTAAGCAGAGCTTGTGTTATGGGTACTAGATAACTGATATACATAATACAATACATTACATAGATATATATTTTTTATTTTATATAGAAAACGACCAGAACACCCGAAACAAATATCTGCAGATCGTACACACATTTGTTCCGAGGCGGGAATCGAACCCGCAACCTCCTGCGTCGCAGGCGGACCTTCCCCCACCGCGCCACATCGGTCGCCAAATCATCATCATTCAGGTTTATTTAACCTAGTTCAGGCAAATGTATTATTTTAGACCTTAATAACATAAAATAATTGACTCTTGTAAGCCATTTAGGGCTAAGTTGTTTTGAATAACATTATTTATTATTCATGTTGAGTTTCGGTTTTATTTAGACTTAGCCGACATTAGACGGCTTAATCTATTTCGATGAGCTTTTGCTTTAGGTAATAGTAGTCCTTACACGAAAGCTAATAGTCACCGTCATCAAAATGGGGATGAAATTAAAAAAAAATACTTTGCTAACATAAAAAAAATAATGCATGGTATATGAATAATTTTTAGAGAACTGTACCTGATCGTGTGTAAGTAGGTATAATACTTAAGCCATTCTGAAAAAGGTACAATCTTTGTAAGAAACACAAACATTCAAACCGATTTTAAAAAATAACCACAGCACTATGCAGTGTTCGAAAATGCTCATATCGACGAGCCCTGCCAATTAAAATTATTTCTGTTATAATATCAACAGAAAGAAAGAACTTTCTTAAATTATTATTAGTTAGAAATAATTTAGGAACCCCATTTAGCTGCACTTTATGGAACAATGTTCACAATGATTGTATCTTGAGTTTGACAAGAGCATAGATACTTTTTCTCGCTGACGACCGATGTGGCGCGGTGGGCGAAGGTCCGCCTACGACGCAGGAGGTTGCGGGTTCGATTCCCGCCTCGGAACAATTGTGTGTACGATCTGCAGATATTTGTTCCGGGTGTTCTGGTAGTTTTCTATATATAATAAAAAATATCTATCTA
Organism: Eupithecia dodoneata; assembly: GCA_947044415.1. Taxonomy (NCBI): domain Eukaryota; kingdom Metazoa; phylum Arthropoda; class Insecta; order Lepidoptera; family Geometridae; genus Eupithecia; species Eupithecia dodoneata. Next base: position 10,476,503 of record OX345672.1, on the reverse strand, counting down.
AGTAATGTATTGTATTATGTATACCAGTTATCTAGTACCCATAACACAAGCTCTGCTTACCATGGGGCTAGATAATGCTGTGTGAATTGTCCAGCATTATTTATTTATTATTATTTATTTTTACCACAAGAATCAAACCCATTATTATAATGCTTGCACCTAGCCAACCAACATGCCTAGCATTCCTTCATTTATCCAGTTGAATACTAAACTCCCTATTTAACTTACAAGAACCAATAAAAACTTTTAAGAATCGCATTGAAAGTTAAGCACTAGGATTTGTTCAACTCCGCTTTAACTAAATGGCTTTAGCAATGAAATGAAATGAAATGAAAGTTTATTTCCTTAGGCTTACAAATAAGCACTTAGACAAGTCATATTTTATACTATTCATTATTATATTGATGTTCACTTCAATTTTTTGTCCACCAGTGGAAGAAGTGAGAAGAAACCACCAGTATGTTCATAACTTATGTGTCTAGTACATAGATTTGCTTATCTGTAAGTTGTTAGATTTTGAGTTGGAGCAAAACTCGTTCCAAGCTTTTTTATCCTTCTTCATTTGTACAATAGAGTATTACACCTATTTTTGAAAGGATCAATTAGATCCTCATCATCATCAACCTATGTTAGTCCACCGCTGGACATAGACCTCCCTCAAAGAGCGCCATAGCGCCCTGTCTTCAGCTTGTCGCATCCAGCATCTACCTGCAGTCTTTCGCAGGTCGTCATCCCACCTGGTCGAACGGCGTCCTGCACTACGTTTACCGAGTCGTGGTTTCCACTCAAGAACACATTTGCCCCAGCGGCGGTCGGTTCTTCGCGAGATATGACCGGCCCACTGCCACTTCAGCTTGCTAATTCTTAGAGCTATGTCGATAACTTTGGTTCTCTGTCGGATTATTTCGATTAGATCCTATATTGCTAATAAACTGCTAAAAAAACTCAAATTTAAATTTCATCGAGATTTGCTTTATGGTGTTTGGTAACGAAGGAACTAGTATATAAAATTGTTAATGCTATGAATAATGGTTTTCTCGTATTCTTATTTGCCATAAAACTGTTTATGTTTTTCACAAACATATTACAATACAATACAATACAAAAATTCTTTATTGTACACCATAATCAAATTAATCATTATTAATATATTAGGTAATACCAAATAACTTTTTTGAAATGTACTCAAGTATACCTTTCATAGGAGACATCGTATGTAATTGCGTAAGTATTTGTAAATAATTACACTGGACAAAAAGCTTTTGATTCATTTTACTTCGCAAAAAATAATGGGACACTTCAGGTTTACAATGTTTACAAAACAAAAATTCATACTTTCCGATAATAAATATAAACAAAAGGTTTATTTTGAATTTCACAAACACTGATAACGGCGTGGACTCGCTAAACCAATAAACATGCTGTTTTGGACGCTTTTATAACGATGTCGTTACCCATAAAATGAGGTCCATATATGTTTCATTTACATAGTCTAATAAAAACAAGAAAGAAAAAGAGCCTCTATCAATATGTGAAGAGACTCTCGCTAGGAAGTTGGATCAAGGGCGAGATCCAAAAGGCGGTACTCCTGGACTCGGCACGCATCGTCAGGAAGTTCCTCTCGCTCCAGCTTTAGTCACCGGTGGTAAATTGTTCTGCAGGGCCCGCTCCGTGGATATCCCTTAGTCGCCTCCTACGACACCCGAAGGAAGAGTTGGGTGGTGCAAATTCTAAGCCGGCACCACACGGCGATGGGCACTGTAGCTATTTTCTATGTATGTACAAAACTCTGCTTATTTTCGGACTAGATGGTGTTGTGTGGATTGTCCAGCATTATTTATTTATATTACTAATAGCTGCGCCCCGCCGGCGGTTTCGCCCGCATGGAAATCTATGTGTCAAATGGTTTATAAACTTTCCTCTTGAATCACTTTATCTATTAAAAAAACCGCATTAAAATCCGTTGCGTAGTTTTAAAGATCTAAGCAAGCATACATAGGGACAGACAGACTGCGGAAATCGACTTTGTTTTATACTATGTAGTGATGCTTTACTTGGTTTTTTTCCCTGTTCATGGCATAGTTGTAAAATGAACGACCAACCATTGTTATAGTCAAATGGTCAGGCAGTCCCAACGTTGGGTATTTATCAGTTCTGGCCAGTCTCCAACTAGAAGGCTAAGCCAAAGCTCACTAACGGATCAGATTTGATAGTTTTAAGAAAAGCCTTGCGACAGAAAAAGGTGCTCCAGATTTGAGATGAGCTCTCTTGTGCATTTTTCTGCTGACAAAGAATTTTCGATTTAATTCTGAGCTTGGAATTGGTGAACTGGTCTTTATGGCAGGTCTTAAAAAGATTGAAGCTTAATTAATATCTTTCGAGGGGTAAATTTGGAAAATTGTAATAGAAAAACTAAATATTTCGTTATCTATCGCTGACCTTTCAATGTTGTCTAGTTGTAGTGGTATAATAGGCTAGTGTCTTAAAAAATCTACTAAGTCCATCAGTTAGATTATTAGAAGATATTGGATCCGTGTTTTTTCTTTTGTCAATTAAACAAGAAAATATGAAGATATAGCCAGTTAAATTTCCGCGTCACGTCACGTCTTGCTACACTGTTTAGCAAGTTGTGACGTCACGAGCCCCCACTCCTAAACTTTTACGCGCTTTATTTTTGTAAGTATTTGTTTGATTGACAAAAGAAAAAAGCTTCCGGTCCATAAGAACTTAATACGTGTCGAATATCTTCTGATACTCTGACGGACTAAATAGAAAAATATATTTTTTACCCAGGACACACCCTATTTGACGTGTTTTTTAAACTATAAACTTATTTTAAATTCCTAAATAATGGATATGGGTTTAAAACTAAGTTTTATAAAAAATAATCATCGAAATCGGTTGGCGTGACATTTAGTTATTCGTCCATTTGTCGTGAAAAATACATTTAGCCGTAATAGCTGTTATTTGATATAAGCTGTAGGTATTTAAATTTTATTAAATATACGTAATTCAATTTACTTTAATGTATTCTAATAATAGTAGTCTTATTCATTATTTTATTGCCTGTATTATTGTGTTATCTTTACATAGTCTCGCTAAAACTCGAGAACGGTTGGGCCGATTTAGCTGATTTTGGTTTTGAAATGTTTGTCGTAGTCCAGGGAGGGTTTAAACGGAGAAAACATAGTAAAATTGCGCAGAAATTTCCACGCGGGCGAAGCCGCGGTGCGCAGCTAGTAAAGAAGGAAAACAACATTTCTGAAATAAATGAAATACAATACGATAAGGTCCGTAGTTAACCCGCTTACATCCGTAATGATAACTATCTTATTATTTAAAAGGTTTTAAATATTAAGGCGCATATTTATAAACTTAAGGGTGTATAATACCTCAAACTGCACATTTTCAACTCCGCCGGATGTCCATATCGTCTAAACTACTGAATATTTAACTTTGAAATTGATAAATGGTAAAGTTCAGGACTTAATCTATCGATCATATGTTTCGAAAACACGATTCCATAAAATTTTCTCCATAGAAAAAAATCGCAAAGTTACCTCTAAATTTTTACTAAAACCTAAATTTCTCAATAAATACAGAAGTTCAGATCTTGACAATAAGCGTGGTAATAGAATTAAGTATAAATAAAAATGTTATATGTTTCAGTTTTTTCAAATAATGTCCTAATTAATAGGTAATAAGCTAAAACTTGATTTTTGAACTTGCGTTGCAATGCCCTGTCCCGCTCTTATGAACGCAAAATCATATGTCTAGCCTTTTCACACAAAGTTGAGGTTGTATGGGCCCTTAAGAAGACAGTCAAAAGCCGTAAACATCACTTATGCAAGGAGTCAATAATTATAATACTCGAGACGTATTTATAATGATAATTATATGCAATAGCGCGGGCCATTTCCGCACAAGCCGGTTTCATTTCCTGTGATATCTCACAGAGAAAGCACAACATCATTTATATTGCACCAGACGGACTTGGAACGTGGTCTAGATCAACATATAGGAGAATTCGCTTATTTCAAGTTATTAGGCGGGTAAGGTTTAGGCAGGTAAAGCTTAGGCAGGCAATGCTTAGGTAGGTAAGATATCTATTCATGAGACTGTTCACATAATGAGTTTCATAGAATTGTCCTTTGGAAGCTATTGATGAAAAAAAGAATGGGATATATACCATGATTTGTGTTAATTTCAGTTTTCCAATATTTTGGCTCATGCTGAATTACTAAAGTCACTACGAGCGAGTTCACTTTGTCAGTTTTAAAAGTTTAAGTTGTTCTAAGTTTAACTTTGTAGTTTCCATTTTTTATCAGCAAAATAAAACTAAAGGAGAAGATTCTTTAGAATCTAGTCAACGCTTAGGTTTTCTATATTATTATTATTGTTGTTGTATTATTTTCGTTGTTACAATAATTTTGGTGGCAGATTTAGTCCTATTAAACGAGAAGTTCTACCTACAAAAACGTCGCTTGTTAAACATTGACTTCATACACCAAGTAATCACGACAAACTTTTACGACAACAACATCGTGAAACAGTCCGGGGTCACGGTACCAGCAATCTAGACCCTTACTGAAGCTAAGTCGTCCCTTACTACTGGTTGGTTCATAAGCCCCTTTGGTTTTTGGATTAAGTTCAATTTTACAACATATAATAAAGTTTAAAACAGAGGGGCAAAAATATATCAATTTTTATCCAACATACTCGATGCGATGCAGGAGGTTGCGGGTTCGATTCCCGCCTCGGAACAATTGTGTGTACGATCTGCAGATATGTGTTTCTATGTATAAAAAATATCTATCTATGTAATGTATTGTATTATGTATATCAGTTATATAGTACCCATAACACAAGCTTCGCTTAGCTTGGGGCTAGATGATGCTGTGTGGATTGTCCAGCATTATTTATTTATTATTATTATTTATTTATTCACATAAAACAGTTCCAATGGATTAAAATTGCATTGAATTTATCAGGGGAATAACAATTTGATTTTACAATTATTTTCCACTTAGCGGACCGTCCCGCACGGGTATTGGAATTTTTAAGGTGATTTTTTTACACCTTGTGTTACACCTTGTGTTAGTTTTAGTAAGGATCCCTTATTTTTTTGAAAATATAATATAGCCTATGTTCACCGCAGATAGTGTAGCTTTCCAACGGTGAAATAGTTTTTCAAATCGGCCGAGTAGTTTCGGACCCTATTCAATACATACAAACAAAATAATCAAACCTTTCCTCTTTATAATACATATTAGTATAGATTACTTGACACTGGCAGAAATGTGTCCAACCAGACACAGTTGCCAGTAACAAAGAATCATTATCATCATCCATTTTATCTTTATTTTATTTTATATCATATTCTATTTAAGAAGTTTAGGACACTCTGAAACAGACACTGGCAGAGTCGTAGCGAAAAGCAAGCGGCGCCAAAACAAAAAAGAAGTTGAAGTTGAAGTCATCCATTTTGACATACTACAGCACACACTGACACTTTACCCAGATTAACATTTTATCATTGTTTGTTTTTTTTCCTTTTCCTTTTATAACTGTTGTACTTAGTAGTCTTTCTCTTGTCGGAATTTCTCTGAAGGATAGGATACGAAACGAATGCATCCGATAGAGAACCAAGGTTATCGACATAGCTCAAAGAATTAGCAAGCTGAAGTGGCAGTGGGCCGGCCATATCTCGCGAAGAACCGACGGCCGCTGGGGTAAACGTATTCTTGAGCGGAGACCACGACTCGGTAAAAGTAGTGTAGGACGCCCTCCGACCGGGTGGGATGACGCCCTGCGAAAGACTGCAGGTAGATGCTGGATGCGGTGAGCTGAAGACAGGGCGCTATGGCGCTCATTGGGGGAGGCCTATGTCCGGCAGTGGACTGCTGTAGGCTGATGATGATGATGACTTAGTACTCTGAAGATGCAAATAAAGAATTTATCTACAAATGCAAATGAAAACGAAAAAGCATAAGTTTTTCAATCCACGTTTTAATTAAACAAATGGTTTTTAAAACGAATAGCCGCGGATAAGACAAGAATGCGCTCATTACGCAAAAACAGTAAAGTGCTGAATGTACTTAAATGTAGCATTAAAACCGGTAAGCGAAGTGCTTTGTCAAGGAACAACGGATCCGTGGAGCTGTATTGTCATGTTTAGAAGGAGTTTGGTATGACAAAGGCATAGAGACGGCTCGGTGCGGGTAAAAAATGCTGCTATTTTTTGACCCACTTTTGTTCCTTTACAAGTAGGTATAAAATATGTTATTTACGTAAATGTCTTATACATGATTGTATTACAACAATTACCGGATATCACTACATAGTATCACACAAATTCGATTCCCGCAGTCTGTCTGTCCCAGTCTGTCCCTATGTGTGCTTTGATCTTTAAAACTACGCAACGGATTCTGATGCGGTTTTATTTCTAGACTGATTCAAGAGGAAGTTTTATAAACCATTTGACACATAGATTTCCACGCGGGCGAAGCCGCAGGGCGCAACTGGTATTTTTAACATTTTTAATATATTGTGTTAGTGTAGTGTTCTTATAATTAAAAAAATACCCTATTGAGGCGGCTTTAACTAAAACTGTCTATTTTGTGTGTTTTCACATTAGAAAAAGAAAAAGCACTCTCAGAAAAAGCGTTGATTATCCAGCCATTGTATGAACTTGAAAATTATTATATACTAGCGGACCGTCCCGGCTTCGCACGGGTATAGGAATTTTTAAGGTAATTTTTTTTACACCTTGGGTTACATTATTGAAGTTTTAGTAAGGATCCCTAACTTTTTTGAAAATATAATATAGCCTATGTTCACCGGGGAACGTGTAGCTTACTAACGGTGAAAGAATATTTCAAATCGATGCTATAGTTTCGGAGCCTATTCAATACAAACAAACAAAAAATCAAACCTTTTCTCTTTATAATATTAGTATAGATTTGTCGTCAAGCAAGTAATATTCTACCACACGCCTATTAGCAGTGATATCCGTACTTTAACTTACACATGTCCTCCATTATTATATATATTCAGGTTAAAACTAAATTAAAGGAGATCTGAAGTTTACTTACTATTTCTAACTATGTATTTTCATGTAAAATTACTGCTTTTATACGATTGGTATTAGCTGTATTCATTAAATAAAATATACAAATTGTTTCTTTAAAAGACCTATAGGGCTAAAAATGGATTAAGTCTGTGCCAGAATGAAAGAGGCATTTGTCATTTTCTGTTGACATAAGTCAGATAGAGAGAAAAAATATTTCTTGTCTCTTGCTTCGAACCATTTTTATGAGAACTAAAGTACGAAAACTTCATTAGCTTTCTATGCAATAGTCCACTTCATTGTTGCACTCGTAACTGACTCAGTGCAATTTCTAGATTTATTTAGCTTTGTAATTAAGGATTTGTTTATTTGGCTGTCTCCTTTACAAATGCTGTTGGCAACACTTTACATTGTGTTCATTCATTCGGTTGGTTTTGGAATAATTAGATTTAGCTAGCTGAGTCAACATTGGTAAACTACACGAAAACCATGAGACGGAATTTTTAAACTTTCGCTATTTGTTAAGATATAAAATTTATTTAACTTAGGTTATTTTCTAATTTAACTAGTTTTGTTCTGTACCTAATGTATGTAGTTTTTAATTGTTGTTATGTTACTTTTCATTTACTGTTTGTGCTCTACCATCACTTAGTAGACTTATATCTTTTCCCCCATCCAAAAGTTGCCTGGGAGAAATCGCTATCAGCGATAAGGCCGCATATTGTACTGTTTGTTAATATTAATATATAATGTTTTTATTATGTTATTTTTTTAGTGCATTATAGTGTACATTCATTTATTCAGTAAAGATTTAGTTTTGCACGCGTTGTTTCTTTAGAAACGTTCTAAGGTTATTTCTATCCCATGGGAATTGAAATGGAATAAAAAGTAGGCTATGTTTTATTCCGGATCTGGAACGACCTTTTTTTTATTCTAATTTAATTAGGGAGTTTGAGTCTAACTGTGACTGAGTCAGTCCCAAAGGATATCTTATAACTAGTTAATCAATATATACAAGTATCTTATATGTATGTGGACTCATATACTCGTAGAGTGACAGCGGCAACAGAAGTTTGTTCCGCCAGTAAACTCTACAATCCATTTTCGTTTTCGTCCATTATGAAAAAAATATTTTTTATTTATGCACAATTATTTAGGACTATTAGAATTTGTGGAAGGCCCAGGATGAGATGGCGCGACGAGCTCGAGGTACATCTTCCATCGTGGCCTGTTGCAGCGTTGGATCGCGAGGAGTGGAAGGAGAAAAGGGAGGCCTTTGCCCAGCAGTGGGACAATAATGGCTTAAAATAAATAAATAATTAGAATTTGAGTTGTAATAAAATACAATCACATTGCGTAACATTGACATTATTATTTTCTACTCATCTACTCATCTCAAGTGCCAGTACCTTCCTTGTTCCAAGTAGTTTAAGATTGCAGTTATGATAAAAATATAAAAGCCCTTATAGATGGCCCACTCGCACGCTCTCTCCGTTTGTTCTCACCAGTTCGATTGATTAGTTCGATCGACGAACTTATGAGATTTTTCACAAGCGACCCACTCGTGCCATGGGAAATCATATTTACCGTGAAACTACTGGCTACAGTGTAGTGTCACTGGAAATGAACTTTTACCCGTAGCACTACCAGTAGTGTCACGGGAAAGTAAAATTTCCCTTGACTTTACTAGTAGTGCCAAGCGGTAGTGCCTAAGAAAGGGAAATAAACCCACATCAAGGACATAAATATTACATTTTCCTATCAACTCTTCTCTCATGGATGCGCTACGGGAACACTCCACCAAAAAGTGATAGGTGTCATCCACTACGCCACATGATTCACACATGGGGTTTCTATTATTTTCATAATAGAAAGCCCCATACAATTTCAGTCCGTTCAAACAAAGTTCAAACTTTCGCGTTTATAATATTAGTAGGATTATTTATCGGGTATTTTTCGCCTTCCCTTTTGTTTTATTTTCCTCTACCTGCGAAAAAAACAAACACAACAACACACACACACAAACACACCCTCATACACACCCCCTCACATACAGACACACACACAACACACACACAAACACACCCTCATACACACCCCCTCACATACAGACACACACACAACACACACACACAACACACACACACAAACACACCCTCATACACACCCCCTCACATACAGACACACACACAACACACACACAAACACACCCTCATACACACCCCCTCACATACAGACACACACACAACACACACAACACACACAACACACACACACAAACACACCCTCATACACACCCCCTCACATACAGACACACACACAACACACCCTCACACCACTCCACACACACTACACACATATATTTCTTTTTTTATTTCTTTAAAGAAACATCCCTATTTACTTTGTTTGCGGAGGAAGGCGCTGACTCCGCTACACAGCTTTAACTTTTGCAGCAGTCAGCCCACAATTGTACGCTATACTATAAGTCTCTTGTTTCGAATAAAGATTTTTGTATTTGTATTTAAATACCCGACAAATAATTTTAACATTAGACTAGATTTCCGTCTGCACATTTTTCTTATGAAAATAAGCTTTAGGCTTCGGGTTTGGGGCTTGGTAATTGAAAATGACACACATTTGTCACTTCTAATTTAAAGTAATTTTAACTCATAGGTTGTTTATTGAAGAGTGTAAATGTAATATCTCGTCTCCTTTTTTTTTATTGTGAGGAAATCCATCATGGATATCTTCCATCCCCGGTGGAAGATTATGTCAGACTCCTACTGACTAAAACCTAACGAATTTCTCCGGGCACATATGCCTAACCCAACCTAACCTAGACTTGCCAGCGCAGTCATATGTAGGGGTAAAAATAAATAATTTTCTTTCTTTCTTTCAAGTGTTCTTTGATTTTATACCGTTTTTCTATGTATATAATCTTGCGGCAAACGTGTTCTTGTGTGGAGACCACGACTCGGTAAACGTAGTGTAGGACGCCCTCCGACCAGGTGGGATGACGACCTGCGAAAGACTGCAGGTAGATGCTGGATGCGGCAAGCTGAAGACAGGGCGCTATGGCGCTCATTGGGGGAGGCCTATTCCAGCAGTGGACTGATATAGGCTGATGATGATGATGAATCTTGCGGCACCACGTCATTTCGGACGTCTCTAAGAACACCCTACTCCGTTTTAAACGCACGTCGTAAGTCAGGTTGATGTAATGTACACGCACCTTTACCGATTCGAAGGTAAAAGGTAGACATTTCACCGTGATCCTCCCATTTCGGGAGATTTATAGAACTCTCGATACAGCGACTGTAAATCGTCTCCGTGCATTTTTCAGCCACAATTGTACCACAATTCATGGCTTTTCTCACTTACTTTCATAGAAAACAGAGTTTATATGCACGGGGTTTTTTTTTTAAGTTTTGGAACTATCATGGTTATCATGTTATATTAACACAAAAGTCATTTATAACGGGATATTTACCATGATTTGAGATTTGAGTTTTCCAATATTTTGGCACAGTTTCATGCGCCATGCTCACGGAATAACTGAACTTACTCGCAGTGCCTTCAGTTATTCCGTGTGTGTAACTGTGCCGAAATATTGGAAAACTCAAAAATCAAATCATGGTAAATATCACATGCTAAGTGAATTATGGGGTTTATTTTAGTTCCTCATAATTATAGCTGAAGCTATGAAGTTTCTTCTAAAAGGTTCTGGCAGAAAAGGTTCCTTGTTGATTTAATGTTGCTTGACGGACGGACATGACGTGACGTGACAAAAATGTGGTTTCTTGTCATGTCCGTCCGTCAACCAACATTAAATCAACATTAAACAAGGAACCTTTTTTGTCACGCCATGTCATGTCCGTCCGTCTGTCTGACTATCTGCGGCTTAGCAATAAAGCTATTTTAATTATAAATAAGCAAATAACAACTACGCTAAAATTAATTAAAATTACAAGATATATTGTAGGTATATTATCGAAAATATCTATCACCACGCGTGTGAAACCGCGGGGCGCGGCTAGTTAATAACAATATAAAAATATAAATAGTTATCTTATTTATTATACATAGATAACGATCGGACACCAGGAACAAAGGATTTGGGTAAAAAAATATATCGGCGCCGATAACCCGCTTTCTAATACAAAGCGTACCTAATTTATTCGCTCTTTTACGGTACATTATCTGTGACTCCGAATTCCTGAATGAACGTCAAATATCGCAGGTCATTGAACTGATCCATCCCGCTCCAAGTTATTGTTTCCGCTGAAAGGAGGGTAGTCATGACTTATTGCAATCTCGTTAAATAAATTTTATCGCTTCTGCGTTTCTTGATAACGACTTAGTCTATTTTTTTATTGAGTTTAGTATACAAGATGACGAGGCGTTCGTGGCGTAATCGACACCTACAGCTCAGCCTGTGGATTCAAAATTTCTTTAGGCTTACAAAATATGCTTATTTTGTAAGCCTAAAGAAATAAAGGAGAGAGATCAAAGAAGTCAAATTTTATACTATATTTTATATAAATTATTGGTGTTTGGAGCTATGCTCGGAGTTTCTCTAAAGGATAGGATTCATAATGAATCCGCGAGAAAAATCCGAAGTTATCGACATAGTTCAAAGAATTAGTAGTGACTGTAGGCCGGGCATATCTGATGCTGGCGCTCATTAGGGGCGACCGATGTCCAGCAGTGGACTAACATAGGCTGATGATGATGAACCATTTCCTAACGAAGGACAGGTTGATGATAGGTAATAATCCTTTTAAAGTTCTATAAACTATTTTACTGAAAAGCAATGTGATATAGTGAACCGACGGCCGCTGGAGCAAACGTGTTCTTGAGTGGAGACCACGACTCGGTAGTCTAGGACGCCCTCCGACCAGGTGGGATGACGACCTGCGAAAGACTGCAGGTAGATGCTGGATACGTCAAGCTGAAGACCGGGCGCTATGGCGCTCATTGGGGGAGGCCTATGCGCAGCAGTGGATTAACTTATGTTGATGATAATGATGAAAGTGATATTAATCCTTGCTTAATATATAAATCGTTCTAAATCCCATTCGTCTGGAAATATCTCAAGATTACGGTCATAGGAAAATGCCCATAAAATAGGGCAAGGGTCTCTCTACAAGGGTCTAAGGATCTGGATTGAGGTTCAATTTGGCTCGAATTGCCTTTTAAGTAACCTTTTTGAAGGGTTAAGTGTTACTTAACTAGGTGAAGCTGTTATAAAAAAAATTATTATTAGTATATTCTTTATCGTAATAAAACATTTGAAACTATCATGGTTATCAACACTAAAGTCATTTAAAACGGGATATTTACCAACTGTGCCGAAATATTGGATAACTCAAAAATCAAATCGTGGTAAATATACCGTTTTAAATGTTCTTTGTCGTAGTCTTCATTGCTGAAGGTAGTGCCCGTTCTGGAAAGCTTTCAGGGTGACGCTGAAGAACCGCTTTAACACCACCCTGTCTTCAGCCTGTCTCAGGGCTGCAGGCAATGTGAGTCCCGTTATTGCCCTAATTTGATCAGACCAGCGGGTTGGTGACCGTCCTCTTGGTCTTTTCCCCTCTATCTTGCCCATTACCACTAGTTTTTCGAGGTTGTCTGGTTCTTAATCTCAATTTGGATTTTTTGTGTTTTGTTCGTCGAGAGTTTCTTCACCTTGTTTTTCAATGTTAATGTTAAAGCCCGTGTTAGAAAAGCTTGCTTGTTCATTCATAGATCAAGAGAAGATCTATGCTTGAGTAACTTTTATATAGAATAAGAAACCCGTATTGGTGATTGTGTTACTCGCGACCGGTTTGCGACAGGCGTAAATTAAGCAATTAGTGCTGTCAAACGTCAATTTTGTATTAGTTTGAAACCAGCTACAACGTCAAAATTGGTCAAAATTGACGTTTGACAGCACTGATTGCTTAATTTACGCCTGTTGCTGACACTGATAGATGACATGGTAAGCGGCGGGTCTTCTTCTTTAAAAAAACTCTATAAGAATACTTGTTTTTGCCTGTTTTATTTAACGGAGTGGTAAACGTAATGACGCCGTAGTGACGTAGATAGATACCATAGATAGAAAACACTTTATTATACCACTCAAACCAGAAAACAATACAGAAATAAACAATAGAATAAAGGAAGTATAAAGAGCGGCCTTATCGCTGAGAGCGATCTGTTGCAGGCAACCTTTGGATGGACTGGATATGAAGGAACAAAGTAAACGGTGGTACTTTAGTAAATATAAAGATTAAAAATTGAAAACAAATACTTACACTACATAACATAATAAATAAAATAAATAATGCTGGACAATTCACACAGCATTATCTAGCCCCAAGCTAAGCAGAAGCTTGTGTTATGGGTACCAGATAACTGATGTACATAATACAATACATTACATAGATAGGTATTTTTTATTATACATAGAAAACAACCAGAACACCCGGAACAAATATCTGTAGATCGTACACACAATTGTTCCGAGGCGGGAATCGAACCCGCAACCTCCTGCGTCGCAGGCGGACTTTCGCCCACCGCGTCACATCGGTCGTAATACCTACATTACAAACACGTAAAGAAGTAACAAACATAAATTCATCAAACTTTCGCATCTATAATGGTCATCTATAAATGCTGTGTGAATTGTCCAGCATTATTTATTTATTATTTATAATATTAGGCAGTTATCTCACCGCCGCCGGCGAGAGAACTACTAACCATCGGCTGTGTGATAAATAAAAAACCCTGTAGATTATTTTTAGGTTGTCATAATATCACCAGTCACTTTACGCCCTGTCAAACCTAGAGAAGCGATAAACATTCCCCTCGTAATTCTAAAATAATATTTTATTTTCCCCAAGTTGAATGGCCGGTTGACATGCTCTCAGTAAAATCCTAAGTAAATTTCATAAGTAGGTATACTCGAGCATTAGTCTGAAGAAAATAATATCTAAGCATCTAAGGTACATAATATACCTACCTTGCTAGTAAGCATACAGATAGGTCACTCTTAGCCCAGTTAGAATAATAGTTAGATATAAAAAATACTACTAAAATTTAAATCAATAAAATACATAATATCTACGTAATTATTCATATTCATGATGTTTTTTTTAATACATATAATCAAATCTTAATAATTTTTTATGAAATATTTGATATGATTGATTATTGTTACTACATATTACTGGTTATGGAATAAAAGATTTTTTTATTTTTATTTTATAAAAATAGATAAGCTTGTTAAGCCAGGTAAAAATTGGAAAAAGTCACTCATAAGTAATTATAAGTAGGTACTATTTAAAGGGTATTTATAGCGTTTATTTACCCATTTTTCCGACGTTTCATGACACTGTCGCGGTCACGGGATGACTAGTACTTGTTATGTGTTCAGATCGCGTAAGTTTAAAAATATTTATTACTTAAAACATATTTTTCTATGTTTAAGCAAGCTCATCACAACCAAAGGTACAGCTAGCGAAAGGCAGAAGCTCTTCTCCGTCCACTTGATGTCTTCCACTTGCTGGACTTAATGGAACATCAGCAGATTCGGGATTGGCTTGAGTCTAGTTATGTAGTACTAAAGTTGCGGCGGCTATATATCGCGTAGAACCGACTACCGCTAGGGTAAACGTGTTCTTGTTTGGGACCGCAACTCAACAAGCACAGGACGCCCTCCGGTCAGAATGATTTGCGAAACTGCAGGCAAATGCTGGATGCGGCAAGTTGAAGACAGGGCGCTTAGGCACTCATTAGGAGAGCCTATTATGTGGACGGACATGGCAGTGGGCTAATTATAGGTTGATGATTATGATGTTAGATATAAGAAGATTTTGGAATGAGCTAGCTGAAACTTTGTAGCGAGATAATGTCTTTTCTGAAGAGCTATATCAAAATAAATCAGTCGTTTAGACGGGGGTCGTATTTGTTCTCGATGGTTTAATACTGGGATAAATCAGAGGTGACTGATCGCGTCTAACACACTTATTTGCGATCGAATGTGTATTTTATTTATAAGGTGACAGAGTTCAAAGTGTGATGAATACTACTTGATGGAAAGGGCGAATCAGTGATGTTTTTTGTTTAGATGTTGTGGAAAATCTTCAAGATTTTTATTTCTTTTTATGCGCGTAAAGTGAAATACCTATAGGTACTCTGTCCACGCGTTTTTCTTTTCTTTTTTTTGACTAAGTGAAGTATCTTGAGTGTCTTTTTTGTAATTTGTTTACTTTTCTTAATAATTAATAAATAAATATAATTTATATTCTTATTTTATTCTTAATATCACCTATTTGTGTCGTTTACCCCCATGATAAACTTCTTTGTTTGTTTATTCTATGCCTGTATTTTGTACCTGTTTCTAAATAAATGTTTTTTCTATTCTATTCTATTCTTATATACGTATTTTATTTTAAATAATATTGTTTACATAGTTTTAGTTTCTGTTAATTAATTTATATTTTTGTTTTGTTCCTTATGTATTAGACCACCTTGCGCACCACGGTCTCCACGGAAGACCAGCGCTATGGTACGATCTGCTCCACCATAGCACATGCTGAGTGGAGACCGATTTCGTCAGTTTCTGTCTTCTGTTAATCTAAGTTTAATTTATACATTGACATACAGCAAGAGGAAGAGACAAATGGAGTTGGACGGGACATACAGCAAGAGGAAGAGATAAATGGAGTTGGACTGGACAGTGGACATACAGCAAGAGGAAGAGACAAATGGAGTTGGACTGGACATACAGCAAGAGGAAGAGACAAATGGAGTTGGACTGGACATACAGCAAGAGGAAGAGACAAATGGAGCAAAACGCTGATGGATTGGTTTCCAAGATACAAGAAGCGAAATAGACGGAGACAGTTCAAAAGATGGGAGGACGAGCTAAGAGACGTAGCAGGGAACACGTGGATAAGGTTGGCGAGAGATAGAGTAAAGTGGAAGGGGTTGGAGGAGGCCTTTGCCAAAAGAGGGCAAACAGATAATATAGATGTACCTAGTTTAAGCAATAGTAGTTAAGTAAAACCATATACCTACTGTAAATATTTTCTGAATAAAAGGTTTTAAAATGAAATGAAATTGATAATGATAACGTTTATGAGTTACATGTCATGTTCGTAATTCTAATTAAATTAACAAATAAGAATAAAAAAAAATATTTATAACTAGCGGCCCGTCCCGGCTTCGCCCGGGTGGTCATTTGTTTTGTTAGCAACACATTCAGCGATTCATTTTTATATTATAGAAGATAGATAATCTATAGACCTTCGTTTCACCACAATCTCACCTGGTGGAAAGTGAAGATGTGGCCGATGATGTGACACGAAGATCTAGAAGACACCTATTCTCTTTTGTCTTAAAAAGACCCAGGTTGTAATTATTCCGTAACATTTGTTTCCTATACTTTATGAACCAAACCTACGGACCCAAGCAGACCATACATTCTCCTGCTATTAAAAACCCTCTGTCTCATAAATCTCATACAATAACAATCTATTGACGGATCCATAAAATAAAAGGCCAATCTGTTCATTTACATTGAGTCTAGAAAAATACGACCGTAAATAACGGCTGTAAAATTACGATCGTGAATTAAACTGGATGCAAAGCGAATAGCCTTTTCGGGACATCCCATCTGTTACCCGATACCGGGGTAACCCGGCCAAGTTAGAGGGGCTAGAGATCAGTTTTTAGGGTCCCGTAGGTTTATATTTGTTGAAGTTTGTTTATGCACAAACTTCAACATGGTACATGCTAAAAATCAGCGTTGTGGGGTTACTCGCAACATTCAGCTGCATGAACCTGTTCTGATAGCGCAGGAACACGGCACTGACCATCACACACGGCTTGATCTACACTAAATTCATTTACAAATGTCTGTTTTGTTTAAATCAACGTATAATAATTATTTAAGTCTTTTTATAGTATCTTGTTATAGTAAACAAACACAGCACACGACTTCGTGTGCTGTGTTTGTTTACTATAGTTAGATAATTAAGTCTTAGCTGTATCAGAATAAATATATTTTCATTTAATTTCATTTTCACAATGTGTGATTTACAGGCTACCATCTGAAAAACTATAAGTGAAGTCACACATCTTCACCTAAATTGTCTTTAATTTTCATTTTAGCTAGTCAAGCTGAACACAGGGCGCTATGGCGCTCATAAGGGGAGGCCTATGTCCAGTGTAGCGGACTAACAAAGGCTGATAACATGGATGGAATGATTTATATATTGTGACGTATAATTTGACATATTATTAATAAAATGTGTATCTGTTTATCTGACGATGATGATGATGATTGTATAAAGTATATCCGATATCTAGAACACATAACACAAGCTTTGCTTAGCTTGGGGCTAGATGACGCTGTATGAATTGTTCAGCATTATTTAAAGAAACAAATAGATAAACAAAAAGGCAAAATTGCAGGAAGTAAAAAATAAATAATTTATTAATAGCCACACACAATGTATATACAGAGTTGAAAAAAAAAGAAAAACACACAAAAATACAGAACAACATAAGTCGTAGGGATTTAAACTTTAACATAATGTAGCGTGTAAAAGAGGAAGTAAGAAAGTAAGGTGGAACTATAGAAAATTCAACTTAGTTCCTTGTTAAGTTCATAATTGAACCCTAAACTTTTATCATGTCTTAGCATCGGTCATTTCCCACTAGGGTCTCTGAGGCGAATGCAAATCAAGTGATTAGCTTCAATGGGACACCCAGTCATTTCCAATTCTTTGTATTACGCGACCAAATTACGAAACCATTTTTCATTCTTATTCAAAAGACTTTGGATTTTTCTGATGAGACTTTTTATAGGTCTTCGATAATCGATTCGGTAATCGAAAAGAATGGCTGGAATTTAATGAAGTTCTAAAAATTGATGCCTTCTTCAGAATTGATGAGTTTGTTTAAATGGAAATATTATATTTGATATTGTATATAAACTCTTTTGCATTGCCTTTCTTACTGGGTTCACGTAACTACTATTAAAGAACAACGAGCAACACAAACTAGGTGTCGCCAACGTTAAATTAGTCTCGATATCCTATTAGTATTCGTGCACGCGTGTGTTTCAATGTACGGAAGTTATATTCTTGTCAACTCACACATATATTAGTTTTCGGTTACAAAATCAAGAAATAATCAATCAATAATTATTGATCAATAATTATTGTCTGGCTCGACACTTTTCTGCCAGTGTCAAGTAATGGAAAATAATTGTAAATGACTCATTGATTTTACAATTATTCTTCGTGATATATGGACGGCCACTTCAGTTTTCATCTTCCATCTTCTTACAAGATAAAATAAATAAATAATGCTGGACAATTCACACGGCATTATCTATAGCCCCAAGCTAAGCAGAGCTCGTGTTATGGGTACCAGATAACTGATATACATAATACAATACATTACATAGATAGATATTTTTTTATTATACATAGAAAACGACCAGAACATCCGGAACAAATATCTGCAGATCGTACACACAATTGTTCCGAGGCGGGAATCGAAACCGCATCCTCCTGCGTCGCAGGCGGAACTTCGTCCACCGCGCCACGTCGGTCGTCAAATATAGAGAATAATAGAATAATTTACTTTAATTTACTTCCATCTTCTTACGACAAGAAATGAGAATCTAAGAAATGCGATGAAACCTTGAAAGCTTTGATAACCTGCCTTTAAACCCGTTTTTCACCAGTAATCTTCTGTCATCTTCTTGAAAAGCGGACCAGTCTAAACCTAATCCTAGCTATCTAGGTATCCTACCCTCAATCAACGTTCCAAAGCTCAAACACAGCCAAGCGTAAAGTTCTCTACAAATACGTATCTAACTCCCGGGTATACTGCTCTGACAGAAAGGTGGGTCGTCAGCGTGCTTTGATTACGAAGTCTAGCGTTCTGATAGCGAGGTCGAAACCAGTGGGGCTACCATGCTATTTAACAAATAGCGTAGTGCGCGTTATCAGCGTTATTACGCTAATTTTAGCGCGGATAACGCGTGTTAACACTTTGACTGCGATTTTTTTTCGACGACTGCGACCTTTTTTTTAACCTAAAAAATTCGTGCTGCCGCTCTACACAGCGGTTGTGTTGCGCCGCACATGCGTTTCGTTCGAAAAATATTACGGCTTTGCTGAGTCACACAGATCTGTATTTTCTCTGCCGCTGCGCTAGTGTGGATTTACGCATTAGTCACTTGTAGAAAACACATACCGTGTGATTTCAGCAATCAAAGTGTTAAGACGAATTTTAACGCGAATTGCGCCTTTTCACGAGTTTTTCGCGTTAAAATACGCCTTAACACGCGTTATCCGCGCTAAAAGTAGCGTAATAACAACGCGCGTTACGATATGTGTTAAAAAGCATGGTAGCCCCACTGGTCTAACTATGATTTACTCAGGATTTCCTTGTACACTGGACAGCAAATAAACCTGATTCGATTTTGTCGAAATGTATAAAATTTACAACTATTCCCATCTTAGGACACATCTTTGTATAATCTGCTAATATTTGTTCCAGTTTTCTGGTCATTTTCTATGTATACTAAACATATATGTTTACAATTGTAATGTTTCAATAATTGTTAAATTCAATTAAGTACATACATATATCAGTTATCTAGTACCCACAACACAAGCTCTGCTTAGCTTGGGTCTAGACGATGCCGTGTGAATTATCAAGCATTATTTGTTGCACATTTGTTTACTGAATTGATGACTAGTATTCATTGAACCACGAAGTTGACCTTGGATTGATAAATTCCTGATCAATCCGGGGTAATACTATTCTTTTTCAAAATCTTCTAAACAGCCCGTAGCGGAAGTAGTCTTAACAAACCCCTATTTGGCTTTACCCACCGCCTTAAGGCTAAAGTTTATTAAGGCACCTATACTAGTCCGCCCGTAAAGTCCGTTATTAGGCCTATCGCCCTCATCAGGCCCTGATTTACGAGATCCAGAGCTAGTATTGGCCTAGTCATCGCTTTTAGTGGTATTTCTTCGTGATTGCTGTTTTAGGGTTAACTGCTGATACAATGCGGGTTAGTTTGATTTAGGCCTGAAGGTACAGTCAGCGAGAACATTTCTGATAATTGTAATTTTTCTAAAACGACGCTGGTAACAAAATGTAACCTATTTCGGCGTAGGGTTATGGGGGCAATACTCGATCTGATGCCCACCATAATGTAGCTTATAAATGAGTAAAACAATGAATGAAAGCTTTCAAAAACAAAAATGGTTTTGAGCTTCTATGCTTAGCTTCTATATAATATTGAGAATAAAAAAAAAATAAAAAAAAAATGCTTAGCTTCGAGGATACCAATGTCGTACACTCGGAGATAATCGTACGCAAAAAGATACAACACGTAATGATAATCATAATATCATTCATTTATTTCAGCATGTATAGTGTTTTCTTATAGGTGCCGAATTCTAGAATATCAAATAATTTTCGCCTTCTATAAAGGCATAGCTAAGCCCTAAGTTATATTAACACTTTTAGTGCTGAAATCACACGGTATGTGTTTTCTACAGGTGACTAATAGAGTAGAGCGGCAGCACGAATTTTTTAGGTTAAAAAAAAGATCGCAGTCGTCGAAAAAAAATCGCAGTCAAAGTGTGGTTTAGTACCTAGATCCATCTAAATCTTGAAATACCTATATTATGTAGTCAAAGTCCGAATTTAATATCCGTTTCAAGGCAGACCGCGAGCCGTTCGTTGGATTGAGCTGTTTGCTCGCCTCGACCTTGCTGGTACGCATTACGATGAGTTTGCGAATGTTTAAAATACACGTGCTATTGTGAACGTAAACATGGAATCTAGAAAACTTTCACTGTAGTAATTATAACTACTCACTACCAAACCACAAGTTATTCTTAGAAGCCCAAAATAAGTGTATTTTACTTTTTACGCAATATTTTTTTTTTTACTATTTAGCGGGTATTTGTCGCGTTTTTATATTAATGTTTACAGCCGAAAAATAACCTCCTCCTTTTTGCGAAGACAGTTAAAAATAAGAAAAAGCGCAACTGCAACTGTTTGTTGCACAATAGACGATCTTATCATTATGAGCGATAAAATAACTTTTCCATTAAAGCTTAATTATAAGTTTGATACAACGGGTATTTATCGCGTTTATTTACATATTTTTCCCGACGTTTCAACAGGTTTACACTCTATCTGTGTGTGTGTGTTTGTGAGAGAAATACCCGTTGTATCAATAGGTACTATAAATTGATGTTTTCAAATCGCGTATGTTTAAAAATTTGCATTAAAGCTATTTTTGTCGTTACTAGTTGGATACTTTCTATGACTGCTAAGTAAGTAGCTGCACCAGTAAGTGCATTCAATATATTACTTCAAGTCGTAAGTCCTAAGGTTCCATTTGAACTCATAGTGCGCTCTTTTTGTTGGAAACTACTTAAAGAATACTTGCGCAGTTAAAGGAGGATTTATGCGGAAATCATAGACGCAGGGTTGCCAGGTCGTGGGGGCAGAAAAAGGTCAGAATAAAGCTAGGATAGAGGAAGAATTGGCTGACTCTGAGAAATTGTTTCACAGTCGATCCGTATTCCAATGAGGTTCTTTTAAAAAGTTCGTAAATAGTTCTAAAGACTGCAAACAGGGCGTTTAGTGGTAATGATTTTTGGAATTTCGTATGAGAACGCTACCTTTCAACAATACAATACAAATTTATAAGTATTAATACAACGGGTATTTATCGCGTTTATTTATCTATTTTTCCCGACGTTTCAACAGGTTTACACACTGTCGTGGTCACCGTGACCACGACAGTGTGTAAACCTGTTGAAATAAATACCCGTTGTATTAATACTTATAAATATGTGTTCAGATCCAACGGTTATTTATTTTAATAGGTTTACACACTGTCGTGGTCACCGTGACCACGACAGTATGTAAACCTGTTGAAATAAATACCCGTTGTATTAATACTTATAAATATGTGTTCAGATCGCGTAAGTTTAAAAGTATGAATACAATACAAATACTTTATACATTAGATGCAAAGCATCATCAAAATAATACATTACATGCGACGGGCGGCCTTATCGCCTATTATAACAATGCCCTCAATGAAGGAAGTTTTGTTGGTTCCAAATTTGTAATCGAACAATGAGTTCATTTTCTTAATAAATGTAGGGTTAACTACGAACCTCGTATGTGTCGATGTTCTTTAAGTCCCCTGAACCTGTGTTTCAGATCAGATGATCAAAACTGTTGTATTTACCTGTAACCAAAAGAAAACAGTTATTAAGAGATTGTTCCAATAATGATTTCCTCAATGAATACCCGAATTTGAGTCACAGCGCGGCGGCGGTGGCGACCAGACTAAGCACCGACTGACTAGCCATGTGTGCTGAAAATTTGTGCACAAGTGAGTGCGTAAACACTTGTGCACACTTTATTCCCTCAGGCTCATATCCTATGGGATGGCGGCACATCGACAAGGGAGGCTAGGTGCACGCATGATCAATTACGACAAACAACGACCAACCAAAGCATTAAAATAATTGGAAATTTGTATAAAAATGTTATGTTATTCTGTATATGCTAGAGCTTGGCAGTTTTTAAGACATCCGTTTAATTGTGTTTATTTATTATAAAGAACTTACACTATTTTTACAGGGACACCTAATGCAAAAGTTGAACAATAAAAACAATAATAGATAATACATATAAACATATAAAACTAAATCTCATCAAGAAGGCTTTCTACTCCATAAATGATTATCTCAATGATGTTAATGCTTGGCCAGATGTCGCTCAGTTTCGCACCGACAATAGTATGTAGTAAGTGATTTGTTGTTGTGCATAGCTTTACTTAAATATTGACATGTATCGAATCATATTATATTTAGACTTAAATAGGCAAATAACCATGTATTAGACATATAAGAGATGAACATGCTAGTGGTTTCTTTTCACTTCTTCCACTAGTGGACAAAAAATTGAAGTGAACAGTAAAATAATTTTATTTGATAATAATTTATATATAAAATATGACTTGTCTAAGTGCTTATTTTGTAAGATAAATGATTTTTTACTTTTACTTTTACTAAACATGACATGAAATTCAAATTACTCAATAAAAATTTTCAAATAACTTAAAATTACATAATGTCAAATAATATTAATATAATATAATATTAATTTAGTAGGTACTTAGTAATATCCCATCTACTTTCAGCAAACTTATCAATTTCTCTTACAAATATTTAAAGTCTGAAGTTGCCGAAAGTTAGTAACAGATATTACGGGACACGCGAAGTTTGTCATGTGAAAGAGTTTTGAAATATGGAGATATGTTCCTGAAACTTTGGGGACGTGTCTTCAAAGTGGCTTTACAATTTACTTTCCTACTTTAACTTACTCAGTAAGTATAAGTAACTTAGTAGGTATAAGTAGGTACCAGCTCAGAGGTTTCTGTTAATTTCGTTCGGAAATTAATATGTGAAAGAGCGTCAACGGAAATTTGCGAGAATTTATAATACGATTTTTAAGAAGAAACGTAGTGTAGGACGCCCTCCGACCAGGTGGGATGACGACCTGCGAAAGACTGCAGGTAGATGCTGGATGCGGCAAGCTGAAGACAGGGCGCTATGGGGCTCATTGGGGGAGGCCTATGTCCAGCAGTGGACTGCTATAGGCTGATGATGATGATGATGAAGTGAGTGCATCTGAGATTCAAATCAAAAGGAAATTTATTTATTTATTCTTCTTGCACGATAAAACACATAGGTAATGTTAAAAAATAAACTGCTGAGACTAAATTATGAATAATAATAATAATAAATACCCTTGCGAAGCCGGGAAGGGCCGCTAGTTAAATAATATAAAAAGCAAATTTGCATTCATTATAATAATTTGAAGTTCTATTATCAAGGGATATGACACGGAAATTCGTTCAAAAATAAATGGGAACGAATGTTATTTCAATAAAATTCTTACGATTCACAGAAAATTGCTAAAAATCTGATCCAGTTCTAGGAAAATGCTTTCTATGCATAACATTCTTTGAATGCTAAATTCATTTAAAACGGGATATATACCATGATTTGATTTTTGAGTTATCCAATATGTCGGCACAGTTTCATGCGTTATGATCACGGAATACCTAACTGAAGGCACTCCGAGTAATATTGAAAATTAAAAAATCAAAAGATGGTAAATATCCTGTTTAAAATTACTTTAGTGTTTAATAACCATGATAGTTTCAAAAGTTTTACTATTTGAATGAACCGAAAACGAATATTCCCAACTCTTTACCACATACAGTTGTAAATTCCTAGAAGCTAAAAATAAACGCCAAAACGAACGAAAAAATCGGCTACGCTTTCCATACCCCATTTCAAATAAAATGTGAAATTTAGCCAAAAAAAAACACGCTCTAACCGTGTTTTTTTTTTGTTAGCGAAAGTTAGTTTTTGCAACTGTTGTTGTCAGAAACTTACTTATTTGTCTCTGAGTTCTGGTAATTAATTGCTGGGAAATCAAATTGGTGTAAATAATATAATATTGGTGTAGATAATATAGTATTAATAATAATAGCTCGATGAGCACTGGCGCGGTGGGCGAAGGTCGCCTGCAACGCAGGAGGTTGCTAATGTTTGTATATTCTGCAGATTAGTTCCGAATGTTCTGGGTATTTTCTAAGGATACTAAAACATATATTTTTTGTATGTATTGTATTATAATGTTCACCAGTTATCTAGTACCCATAATCTTTACTTAACTTGGGGCTAAATGATGCTGTGTGGATTGTCCGCATTATTTATTTTAAACGCGAGAGTCAGGACGATACCGGATACCTGAAATGAAAACTAAGCTTATTTCCCCGTCATAACGCAACGCTAGAGTGAGCGGGAACTCAGTTTCCCACAGTCCCACTTGTGGGACTCTGGGTGGGACACTATTGTATGTTCTGTTCTTCACATTACGCTTCCCATTTCACAGTTGGAGGAGCTGTGAGCGAGGAATATGGAATATTGCTGGCACGTGATGAGAATATACTGGTACAAAGTTACGGACGCGACTTTAGGTCGCGGACTAACTACTACTTAAACACAAAATTTTAAATAATAGTCCTCTCCGCCGCGGTAAATCTCCATCCAATATAATATAAAATCGAGCGTTCGCGAGTTTAATTATTGCAAAGAAAATTAAGGGGATGGAAAAATTCTTATACCAGACATTTCCGGCTAGCAATAGTATTTATAACAATTGTAAGCAAAATTAAACTAAACTTTCGATCTACCCTTACTAGTCTCGTGTAGTGTCATCGTGGAATATTACTATACCTATTGAACCCTGAGTGAGAAAATCGCGACATTTCAATTTTTGTTCCGAGATCGCTCCTTTTTCAGTGTCATTTGCGTAGTTCCCTGACCGCACGATTGAGGCGCTGCTGTACCAAATCCCATAGAAGAAGCAGACATCACGATTATGTCTCGATACTATCGTCAACTAGACTTAGGCTTTGTACATTCATTAGTTGATGAATAGTATTTAGTGTTATTAGATTATTTAGTGTTTAAAGATGGAAATATTTTGTAGCGATCTTATGCACGAATACTCAAATGCAA
Source organism: Eupithecia dodoneata (assembly GCA_947044415.1). Taxonomy (NCBI): domain Eukaryota; kingdom Metazoa; phylum Arthropoda; class Insecta; order Lepidoptera; family Geometridae; genus Eupithecia; species Eupithecia dodoneata. Next base: position 10,450,787 of record OX345672.1, on the reverse strand, counting down.
CTGACACTTAGCCTCGTACAAGACATTCAATTTTTGTAATTTTTTAATTGAATCCTGTCTGAAAACGTCAAATTAGACGTGCTTAAATTAAAACGCGTTTAAGTATTCCGGGGTTAGAAAAATAAACAGAAAAGTATAGAATAGAATAGAAAAAATTATTTGGACACAGGTACAAAATACAGATATAGAATAAACAAACGGCAAATAAAGTAGTTTATCATGGGGGTAAGTGACACAAATAGGTGTGTTTAGAAAATAAGTACTCTACCTCCATGACCCTGCGAAGAAATAGAGGTTGGCTACAGCCAGCCTCTATTTCGCGTAAAGTTCGCGTCCTATAGTCAGGCATACCTACATTGTTCAATACTGCATTCAGGGTGGAAACGTAAATTTCAAGAACAGAGCATGCATTTTGAATGCATTTTAGGAATCGGTCATACAGTATTAAGATACGAGAAGATGGATGGGTGGAATACTTTACTTTGTTCTGATAAAGTTGGTTAAGAAGTATCCAGACTTTTCCGACGACTCCTCTATGCTAATATTATAAAGAGGAAAGATTTGATTGCTTGTTTGTTTGTATTGAATAGGCTCCGAAACTACTGGACCGATTTGAAAAATACTTTCACCGTTGGTATTTTTTTACAACTTGGGTTACATTATTGGAGTTTTAGTAAGGATCCCTAATTTTTTTGAAAATATAATATAGCCTATGTTCACCGGGGATAGTGTAGCTTCCCAATGGTGAAATAATTTTTCAAATTGGTCCAGTAGTTTCGGAGCCTATTCAGTACAAGCAAACAAATGATCAAACCTTTCTTTTATAATATCAGTATAGATGGTCTAATAGTTTATTAATATTAATTATATTTTAGACCGACAGCTTCAACTCACAAACACAAGATACGTTCACATGGAAGTGCCCTTAAATAAGATTGATTGCTATTTCCTACCTTCAAAAACCAGAACCTTCCACTTTCAATCAGCGGAAAATAAGTCTTACTGTCATAAACATAGAGTTTAATATTGCCGGCGAACATATCGGTGAAAGTTGCAGAAACTCGTTGCGTAAGAGATGTAGACCCATTGTGATGGCAGAGAGTGGTAAATAAGCCACTACGTATTTATACAGCCATCGTCATAGAAAAATAACACTTTATTATACCAAGTAGGAAGGAAGTATAAAGGGCGGCCTTATCGCTGGGAGCGATCTCTTCCAGGCAACCTTTGGACGGACTGGGCAACAATATAGACGGTGGTACCACCTAAAGTCATTTAAAACGGGATATTTACCATGATTTGATTTTTGAGTTATCCAATATTTCGGCACAGTTGCATGCGCCATGATCACGGAGTAACCACCGGTGGTACCAGCGTCTATATTGTTCCTATTTACTAAAGTACTTTAGTAAATATATAGATAAAAAGATAACAAATACACTACATACCATAATAACTACATTACAAACATTATAATAAACTTACATAGACATAAGATAGAGCTATCAATGTTTTCATATGGATAAATAATGTTGATGCAGCAGTTTTTTGAAGATGGGAGTGATTTCACATCATCATGATCATCAGCCTATGTTAGTCCACTGCTGGACATATGACTCCCGTAATGAGCGCCTCAGCGCCCTGTCTTCAGCTTGCCGCACCCAGCATCTGCCCGCAGTCCTTCGCAGGTCGTCATCCCACCTGGCCGGAGGGGGTCCTACACTACGTTTGCCGATTACAACCATTCATAGACAATGCTGGACAATCCACACAGTATCATCTAGCTCCAAGCTAAGCAGAGCTTGTGTTATGGGTACTAGATGACTGATATACATAACTAGCTGCATCCCGCGGCTTCGTCCGCGTGGAAATCGATGTTTCAAATAGTTTATAAATCTTCCTCTTGAATCACTCTATCTATAAAAAAATCTAAATCCGTTGCGTAGTTTTTAAGATCTAAGTAGTTATACATAAGGACAGACAGACAGCGGGAAGAGACTTTGTTTTACAATACCTATGTAGTGATGATACAATAGGTAGGTACATTACATAGATAGTTTTATTATTTGACGACCGATGTGGCGCGGCGAGGGTCTGCGACGCAAAATGTTGCGGGTTCAATTACCGCCTTGGAACAAAAGTTTGTACGAAATCGACAATCATATTAAAAAAAAACATACGTACGACCGAACAAAGAACCTCCTTTCCAAGTCGATTATAAATAAATGGATCGTGCCCATTTTTTAAAATTAATTTACAATCTAAGCCCTTTTCTATGATTCCAAGTTTACTTTCCCTTTCATAAACTGGTCTCGGCATAGTAACCATAGTCAGTTATAATAACACTAATAATCATAAATGCGAAAGTTTGGATGTTTGTTACTTCAACACGCTAAAACTACTGAATAGATCGGACTGGAATTGCACAGATGTAGCCCTAACCTGGATTCACACAAAGACTTTTTACTACTGTTTATGCCACAAATCAGTTCCAATTGGATAGAAATAACCTTAAAACTTGTTGTTAAGTATTGTATAACTTTGACGACCGATGTGGCGCGGTGGGCGAAGGTCCACCTGCGACGCAGGAGGTTGCGGGTTCGATTCCCGCCTCGGAACAATTGTGTGTACGATCTGCAGATATTTGTTCCGGGTGTTCTGGTTGTTTTTTTATGTATAATAAAAAATATCTATCTATGTTATATATTGTATTATGTATATCAGTTATCTAGTACCCATAACACAAGCTCTGCTTACCATGGGGCTAGATAATGCTGTGTGAATTGTCCAGCATTATTTATTTATTTAACTTATAATGAAATGCAATTTTGTTTACTAGTATTTTGATGTCTACACCACGCACCGTGACGTGCCACGATCCCTCTGGTCTTCACTGACAATCAGCGCTGGGTGGACACATTAGTGGGCACCCAGCACAATGCTGAGTAAAAGCCATATTTGCCATGAACACTGCTACGCACAATAATTCGTAAGATATGTATGTAGTATTCATTTGCGTACCTAGTTTTAAATTTGTTGTGTATGGTAGTTTTAAGGTGAATAAAAATATTTTCTTTCTTTCTTTCTTTTTAAAACTTTTCCATCAAAAAAACGCGTGCAAAGCTGCAGGCAGACACTAGTCTCGCTATAAATGTTGTCACGACAACAATAGAGCGGCTGCTTTCGTAAATAATGTAAGTATTGTTTGCAAAGACAATGAGTGGATTGAGAGTGGTATAGGTGAGGACAAAAGTGAATTGGCAAACTCATTAGCAAGCACACATACAAATAAAAATTCATTCATTCATTCATTCAAGGGTTCAGCTAATTATGACAGTTTTAAAGTCGTTTAAAACGGGATATTTACCATGATTTGATTTTTGAGTTTTCCAACATTTCGGCACAGTTTCATGCGCCGTAGTTATTCCGTGATCATGGCAAAGTCAAGTCAAAAGTCAAAGTCAAAGTTAGAATGAAAAATGACTTTAGTGTTAATAAGCATGATAGTTTCATTATGACAGCTATGTCGGTTACTTTGGTTCATCTACGAATTTTCGTATACCGGATTCTATCGCTTAGAGAAACTCCGAACATTGCTCTCTGGAAAAAGTATATTGTCAAAATTGAATGTTGTAATTGTGTGTGATTAAATTTTCCGCTAGTCGTCTTAAAATTATTTTTTTCCTGTCGTAAAAAACTTGGATGACTCTGTAACAAGAACGGATTTTTTCTAACCCTTTAAATGATTACTCCGTTTTTATTTATACCTCTGTACTTATTCAAATAAAGATCGGGCTTTTAATTATTCGGATCAACAAGTGGAAACAATTTATTTTTTATTCACTGAACTCGAATACCTGGCTTAAATAAGTTCATTTCCAACAAAACCTTTTCAGTGAACCTGATCCGTGTGTGCATTGTGCAATGTTCAAAGAATTTAATTGATTTCTGCGAATATTGTATTGCGAATTCATTGGTTCAGACATATAATAGTTGATTGATAAAATATGCTATTAATACAGAGTTATGGTATTCACATTTTAATTAATAATAATATATAAAAATAAATCATTTATTAAGGAACAAAAACAATGCTTACATATAGTTAAAAATTGAAAACGATGTTATCTGCAGAAGTTTAAAAACTGTGCCGCAGATGACAACGCCCTCCTCCGAGATTAACGTGGACAGAGTTCCAAAAAAGAAATTTACGAAATAGTTTATTACCTACTAAAAAGAAAGATGAGTTACATAATTATTTATACATATTATACATATATAGAGTAATAGAGTAATTTTACAGGAGTACTTTAATTATCTAATAATGTAGCCCAATATTAACGACTACTCGTATACATTTCCCTTATTTGGAGCAATCTCGTATAAAACCAAAAACCTAATGTGCTCTAAACTAACATAACATAATAACGTGGGTGTTGTGGTTAGGCCGCCGATTGTGCCTATGCCTACTAGATATAATTCATCATCATCATCATCATCACTGCAATAAAATAATTTTATTTAATTTTGTATATCCAACCAAAGTTGGAACCTATACCTACCAAAGTCAGAAAATAAACATGATCGAAAAAAGCTACTTACTCTACTTCGTTTTGTATCCGAAGTTAAAATTAAAAACGACTCGCTGCGCGTTGAAACCCTGCTTTTAATTTAAAAGCAATTTCAGTAAACGTTGTGTGCGCCAGTGTACCAGTGCATTATGCCGATTAAATTCTGTTATACTTTCAGTTATTGCTAAAGTTGGAGCCGTGGAGTTCCCTGGTTTGTACTGTCAATGTAAACAACTTTATGTTATACAATTTGGGTGAAAATCTGTCAATAACTGGGATAAAGAAAGAAAGAAAGAAAATAATTTTATTTGGTCAAAAAAAACAGGTTTGACAAAACAACACATTAAAACAGTAAAACACAACAAACATAAAAATTAAATTAAATAAAATAATATACAGATACGGATACTATCTTTCCAGTGGTCAATATTGTCTGTATAGCAGCTTTATGATCACGGTACTGTGATTATTGTTTTTGGATTTAAGCTCTTTCTGACTGAAATACAAGGTTAACACTTTGACTGCTGAAATCACACGGTATGTGTTTTCTACAAGTGACTAATATGCGTAAATCCACACTAGCGCAGCGGCTGAGAAAATACAGATCTTTGTGACTCAGCACAGCCGTAATATTTTTCGAACGAAACGCATGTGCGGCGCAACACAACCGCTGTGTAGAGCGGCAGCACGAATTTTTTAGGTTAAAAAAAAGATCGCGGTCGTCGAAAAAAAACCGCAGTCAAAGTGTTAACGAAGCAAGGCACATGTTTCATACCTTTAGAATAAATTGTAAGATATATGATACTTTATAAACCCTTTTTAGATGTTTTTAATAAATCATAAAATCACACAAACGGATCTATCGGAAGACCAACGTTGGTTGTAACATGCTTACAACTAAACTCATAGTGAGATCGAGTCCGTCCGGGACTCAATTACAAAAATCTGTGCTTTATTTTCTTTAATCATGTTTGTTTTATGTTTTTGTGTATTGAGTTAGAAATAAACTATTCTATACTAATATTATAAATGCGAAAGTAATATGGTTGGTTGGATGGATGGGTGGATATTTGTTACCTCTTCAAGCAAAAACTACTGAAAGGATCAGGCTGAAAATTTTATACCTGTATTTCCAGGCCCGGAAAAACACGTAGGCCACTTTTTATCCCAAATATAATTTCCCATGGGATATAAATAAACTTTAAACCTTTACAGACCTAACGCGTGCGAAGCTTCGGACAGAAACTAGTGTACTAATATAATAAAGAGGACAGGTTTGATTTTTTGTTTGTAATGAATAGGCTCCGAAACTACTGGACCGATTTGAAAAATTCTTTCACCGTTGGGAAGCTACACTATCCCCGGTGAACATAGGCTTTTTTATTTTCAAAAAGTTAGGGATCCGTACTAAAACCGTGCGAAGCCGAGGGACGTGATTAAATATTTTAACTTTGTTATTTTATAATAGATACAATTCAAATTCCTTTATTTCTTTAGGCTAGCTAGTTATTTATAATTACCTAGTAGAACCAAGTTGTTTCCGACCAATTGAATTTAAGCCACGGCAGTCATTCTCCACGGAGACGAGCACGGGCCATACCCATAGGTAGTGTACAAGTGTGTGCGGAGACACTGGCGCACCCACTTGTAGTCTAGTGCTTCGCTCACCCTACTTTTTATTTATTAAACTCTTAACTTTTTGTCTCAATCTAAAAAGTATTTAATCGACCTCGGATTACCAGCCTCTTTACAGAAACAAATCATAAACCCCTCAGAAGCCTTCTGTCAACGTTTATTTTCGTAAGTCTCTAATATTACCTTTCTTTTGAGTTGTTTTGTTTTGTTTGTTGTGTCGCATTGTCATGTTATTACATTATGTTGTTATACTATTTTGTTTAAGCATCACAAATATCTCGAGTTTTGTTAAAATTAAAATTAAAAAAAAAAATAGTTTTTTCAGCCAGTCCTGTTCATATTGTTTTGTAAAAATTAAAAACTTGCGTCTCTCAGTGAGTTTGTATGCACTCAAGTCTATACTATATACCCGTTCCCTGGATAGATATTCAAATTTTCACCTTGATATTTTTTAAAATAATATCTACTTATATAACGTTTAAACCAGCAAAGTTTCCACCAATAATTTAACTAAGCAGGGTACAATAGTAAGGTACAAATTTTATATCATACATATGTACTAGACACATAAGTTATGAACATACTAGTGGTTTCTTCTCACTTCTTCCACTGGTGGACAAAAAATGTAAGTGAACATCAATATAATGTTTTTATATAATAATGAATAGTATAAAATATGACTTGTCTAAGTGCTTATTTGTAAGCCTAAAGAAATAAACTTTCATTTCATTTCGTTTCAATAAATTGATAAAGAAACAAAGAAGAGTGCTTTCACATTAATAATATTAATATCCAATGGAATAAAATGCGAGAGTAAAACCTAAAGTTGTACAAAAATAACTTGGACAAGGAAAAACATACACGTAATGCTTTTATTCCCAAGAGACCTGCACAATAGAAGATCTGATCATTCCTAGTGGGAGACATTTAAACTAGGTCAGAACACAACACAATAAATATTTATAGATACTACACTAGTTTTAAAACAATAACAACACTTGTAAAATACGCATTAATTTTATTTTTAACTTTACCGCGCAATATGCTTGGGTGGTGGTTTGAAACCAGTTTATAGTAAGTAGCATTCAAGATTTCTGTGGGCAGGGATGTTGAGCCCTAGACCCAGAATTTTTATTTTAGGTAAATAAATAAAATAAAATAAATAATGCTGGACAATTCACACAGCATTATCTAGCCCCATGGTAAGCAGAGCTTGTGTTATGGGTACTAGATAACTGATATACATAATACTATACATTGCATAGATAGATATTTTTTATTATACCTAGAAAACGACCAGAACACCCGGAACAAATATCTGCAGATCGTACACACAATTGTTCCGAGGCGGGATTCGAACCCGCAACCTCCTGCGTCGCAGGCGGACCTTCGCCCACCGCGCCACATCGGTCGTCAAAGATGGAGGTAATTGTGATGAAGGTCAATTTTGAATTCAAAGCTTATCGTAGTAAACTCTTATTTGCTTGCTACTTGAGTACCGACCCAATGCTACATAATTATGTTAGTACCTACATTTGATAAAAAAATCTATTGTTTGCACCATACTTGTGTTAGAAGGTCTCGCTCTTCTATAACAGACATTACAGATTACATTACAGACTTATTTGATCTACTTAAAACTTTGACTGCGATTTTTTTTCGACGACTGCGATCTTTTTTTTTAACCTAAAAAATTCGTGCTGCCGCTCTACACAGCGGTTGTGTTGCGCCGCACATGCGTTTCGTTCGAAAAATATTACAGCTGTGCTGAGTCACACAGATCTGTATTTTCTCAGCCGCTGCGCTAATGTGGATTTACGCATATTAGTCACTTGTAGAAAACACATACCGTGTGATTTCAGCACTCAAAGTGTTAATGTACAGAAACAAAAATACGATCGTTCATCTAATTCTAATATAGCTTAGAATCTAAGAAAATCTAGTTTTGACAATTACAATATACTAATACTGCAATATTATACACATTATACATATATCACATGTAAGAATTGAATTATTATTTTTTTAATTTAGGCTATATAGTATTTTATATTTTTTATTTTTATATAGTATATATTAGTATAATTAATAAGTAAGTTAAAATTTAATCTTTTGTCTATTTCTTATTTCATTTATGCACATGTACCCACTTCTCTCTTCACTATGTCTCTCTCTCCCAATAAGGTTTGCTGGAAGAGAACTCTTATTAGGGTAAAGTTCGCCTTTGTTTAAATTTTCTTTTTTCTCTTCGTGTTATGTTTTTCGTGCAAAAAGTATAAATAAATAATAAAATAAATAAATAAAATCATAAAAAAAAGAAATTCCTTGTTAAAAATCTACTACTCATTTTTTTTTTGTTTTGTCTGTGTTACGTGTTATCTAGAACTAATATAATATTGTTAATCGCAGTTAGAGGACCAGTTACATCACAAAATAAATCCTAAAGGTTGCCATACTAAATATGGCAAAGTCAATGCCATAATATTATGTAGGCATGGCAGGTACGTAGGTCTGACCGGACGCTACATAATCCCAACGCCCCGGCCCAAGAACTAATAGGTAGTATACAATCACAGGTTTACCTTACTTTAGTGGACCCAAAATGAGCCTGTCATATCTAACCCCCGGCGTCCCCCTTACTTACAAGGTATTATTATATATAGCCATTTATTATCATAGAATAAATTAACTTACTAGGGTAATCTTTTTATGGCCAACTAGCTGTTCCCGGTTTTACACGCAGGGAACAGCGAGTAAATTTGAATTTCATATTTCTAGGGCGATAAAACGGTATTTTTCCCCGTTCTTGTGAATTTGAATTTGTGAATTTGAATGTAATACACAGATAATATAATACATATTGTATATTACATAATTATAAGAAAATTATTATTAATTTACTAATTATAATGAAGCATAATTATGATTTACAATGGACGTGTAAAATAAAATTTTATTTTTATGAACAAATGTAGTTCTTGTATTGTGCGTGGGCCAATCGGAAGCTTGTAGTAGATATAAGATTTCTCCGTGTATTCCCGTTGTCCCCGGACTCTGTGTCCCCGTCTAACGGGGACAGCGGTACCTTAATTAAATATTAAAAAGGACTTCCCGTTGTCCCCGTACCATGTCCCCGTTCATATAGTTGAATTAAATATGTAAAAATTATTGCCCGCTGTCTCCGTTTTTCTTTTTTCAGCAGTGTATTATTAGTCTGCATCTTACGTATGTATTAGTATGAGTCTGCATCAGCCTGAGATTTGTTTGTGATGCTGTATTCAGGGCAGATGCTACAGCATCTGTGGAGAGACGAGATAATCCAGCGCTGAGCCTTAGCTGAGCTGAGACTAGTCCTCCCACACCTCTGGGTAGACACCAGCGCGTGGCATAGTACAACTCGATATCAGTATTGTAACGCATGATTAGCATCAATATAAATGTACTACGTACTAGATTTCAAGATCCGAACACTCGTTTTGTTAGACTGAACTGTACCGCAATCCGTACACCTTACTTTAGTGTAGCTTCGACGTTCGTCCAGCGTAACGCATGTGGTCACATATTAAATAATATGAGAAAATAGTAACATTTTAATTAATGTAAACACATGCTTAATAATTTAAAGTACAGTGGAACTCAAACTAAGAATTCTTGTATCTTGAGGTCCATCAGTGCGTTTGACAGAAAGGATTTAAGGGTGTTCTGGTCGTTATCTATGGATAATAAAAAATATCAAACTATGTTACATATATATTGTATTAAGTACAGTATCAGTCATCGTAGCATCTGTCATCTAGTACCCATAGCTGTCTGCTTAGCTTGGGGCTAGATGATGCTGTGTGAATTGTCCAGCATTTTTTTTTTAATTATTGCTTTACTGTATGTTTATTACTATGCCAGCGAGGCAAGTAGCAGCGTAGGTCGGGTTCTCAGACGTACCCGATCGGAATACAAAGTCGTCGAGGGAGCCAGTTGATCGCGCGGGATATTTTCGATCAGGCTTGATTCGAATGTCATCTTTAATGATCACTGGCTTATTAAAGAAGATTTATAGGCAGATTATTGATGTATTTTTTAAAATTATTGCTTTACTGTCTGTTTATTACTATGCCAGTGAGGCAAGTAGCAGCGTAGGTTGCGTTCTCAGGCGTACCCGATCGGAATACTAAGTCGCCGAGGGAGCCAGTTGATCGCGCGGGATATTGACTTGATTCGAATGTCATCTTTAATTATCACTGGCTTATTAATGAAGATTTATAGGCAGGTTATTGATGTAGGTTGTGGTAGCGATGATTTTCGGCGCCGGTTGTTTATTGGCCTGCTGTGTGACTTTTTAAAGATAAGTCTTCTTTACTAAACTTCTAACATCATTCAATCATCATTTAATTAACTTTGGTTTTGTTGATCTTACGAGATAACAACCCATCGACGAAATGTACCGTCGAGGTAGAGATCTGTCGAGGTAGAAACCCTTCGAGGTAACGACCCATCGACGAAACGTACCGTCGCGTCGAGGTAGAGACATCGAGATAATAACATCGAGGTAATGTCATTCGAACTAGAGTACGAGACCCTTAATAAAATGCAGTCGTTTCTAAGCAATATCAAACCAGTTCAAAAAGTCAATGTACCTAAATACATGAAAAGCAAAAGCAAAATGAATCCGAATTTCATATCAGTTTCCTCATGAATAACAATAGCGATGCGAGTAAAGTTCAGAGCGTGCTATACTGTGTCTAAGTAAAGCATAAACCTATTATAAATTCACATGAAACGTGCCAACGTGGGAGAGAATCTATAAACTCAGTTGAATAGAAACAAGTATCTCGATAAAACACAACAAATGGCTTCAATTATAGCTCAAATTAAGCTTTTAGTAAGTTATATCGCTTTAAATTGTAGCACGATTATTGTAGGGCGTAAAAAACAGCTTATTGCCTTAGTTTATTGCAATGTTTGGAATATAACCTTTTTGATATAGCTTGAACTTTGATAAAAACTATAAAAAGAATTATAACCTCTTTAGAAATATTCAAACAGTGTAGGTTGTGTTTTTGTAAAGATAAGAAATAAAAGAGTTTTTATTCGCTTCATTTTGCTGAAAAGAGTTTCTGACTGTAGAAACTCTTTGCTTGTCGGTACTCTAGAATAAAATCTTCGGAAAAGATTATCCAGAGAAAAGTTTCTTGAAAAGCGTTTGTATAATGAAAAATCTCTCTATGTTTTTATAAATGTCCTCTATCCAAAAATAACTTACACTGGGCTACTGAGAACTGGCATTAAGAAAAAGTGTGATATCCGAGGGATCTTTCGTGCCGTGTTTTTGAACATTTTGAATAACTTTTGGCCAATCAAGTCGAAAAATGCAACCAACCAAACTTTGATCCTCATCAAAAGAAGTCTTAAAAAGAAAGATCGATTAATTACTAAAGGTCTCTACAACGACACTTCTAAAGGTTTTGAGCAAACTTTGCAGGGTTCATCTCAGTTCGCAGACCAATTAAAGTTTAAGAAACTTTGCCTTACACAGCTGGGCTTAAATTTAGTTGCTGTGATATTATTTTGTCAGAATTGTCCTTTACAGCATTTCAACTTGATTTACAGTGCTAACTTTACCTTTATATCTCGACACAGTTGTATTAATATACTTAGCTGGAGTGTCTGTTACTGCAGGCAGATGCTGGATGCGGCAAGCTGAAGACAGGGCGCTATGGCGCTCATTAGGGTAGGCCTACATATGTCCAGCAGTGGACTGCTGGTGATGATGATGATAATGATGATCTGGTACTGAAAATATGTAGGTTTAGTTAGCAACGGACTGCGTCCTAAACTAACTTTGCCGAGTCGCGGTCTCCACTCAAGAACATGTTTACCCCAGCGGTTGTCGGTTCTTCGTGATATATGGCCGGCCCACTGCCACTTCAGCTTGCTGATTTTTAGAGTTATGTCGATATCTTTGGTTAGACAAAGTCGCTTCCCGTTGTCTGTCTGTCTCTATGTATGTTCATATCTTTAAAACTACGCAACGGATTTTGATGTGGTTTTTTTATTAGATAGAGTGATTCAAGAGGAAAGTTTATAAACCATTTGACACATAGGTAGATTTACACGCAGGCGAAGCCGCAGGGCGCAGCTAGTAAAGTACAATAAATTACTCAAAACAACGCCACTGGCACACAAATAAATAACATTATAACGTAATTTAGAAGTTTCATGTGTAAAAACGCAAATTTTCTCACGCAACGTCCACTCGGGGCTTACAATGGGCTATTTAGCCTAAGTCCGAGCAAGGCCGATGCGAAGGCCGTCCTGATTACTCCGTCCACTTATGATTTATGCCCAAAGCCTTTGTAATAGGCACTTGACGGAGCGAGCTCTAGAGCAATATTTGAAGAGCAAGAATTATGGAATTATCTACTAGTTTCTGCCCGCAGCTTCGCGCGTTATTTATATGGAACGGTATAAAGGTTTTTTTATCCCGTGGAAACTGATTAAAATTTGTCCTCATCTATACCACTCTCAATCCACTCATTGTCTTTGCAAACAATACTTACGTTATTTACGACAGCAGCCGCTCTATTGTTGTCTGAGACTTCTGCCCGTGGCTTCGCACGCGTTGTTCTATGGAAACGTTTTATGGCTATCACTATCCTATGGAAACTGGTGTATGGGATTACAATCAAACATAGGCAATGTTCGATTTCAGGCTTCGGGCTACATCTGAACAAAATTTCATACGGATCGGTTCAGTACTTTTGGCGTGCGAAGTAACCAACATCCATTCGTCCATCTGTAATAAGTGGATAACGGGGCTGGTTCACTTCTAGAATTACGTTTATTTAAGTTTAGTTAATTTTTAAGTGATACTGTTTGTTATCACTAAGAAAGAAAAATAAAATAAATAAACATAAACTTTTGCATTAATATGTATATTAGATTTTTCTTTGTCTATTGTATGACGCGGTTTCAAACGTCATCACTGCTAACCGCTTGGTTAAACCGTCAGAACTAGGTTATATAAATCACTATCCTCAACTACTTTCTACTATACTAGTTTATGCCCATGGCTTCGCATGCGTTGTTTCTATGGAAACGTTTAAAGGTTATTTCTATCCCATGGGAACTGATGGATGGGCTAAGAAGAGCCTATGTTTTATTCCGGGCCTGGAACTACATGTACTACCTAACTTAGCTCGTTTTTGCTCGATATTGACACCAGCAACAGGTAGACGCTTGAAATATTCACAGAATATTTAGTTATATATTCCCTATCAAAGACCAACGTGACCAACACTACCAAATACAACTATACGAGGACCAAAAAGATGAATCAGGTACCCACGAAGTCAGAATTTACACAGATGGCTCCAAAACCGAAACCGGTACGGGTGCCGGGGTTCACTCACTGGACCTCAACATTAACATATCAATAACGCTAGGAACGCATAGCTCTATATTCCAATGCGAATGCAGCCATAACACAGGCAGCGACAGCCGTACAGAAGAGAGGAATCAAAGACCAACGTGTACGCATCCTCTCTGACAGCGCAGCCATACTCAGAGCCTTGGAAGGAAACAGCTGTAGCTCCAAGCTCGTTTACGAATGTCACTCTGCTCTGGAAAGGATATCCACTGAAAACCGGATCATCCTACAATGGATCAAAGGACATAGTGGATCGCTAGGAAATGATGCTGCGGACGAACTGGCACGGAGAGGATCGGCGACAACCATAGAAGGACCACCGCCATTCCTACCCCTGCCATTTTCTCTGCTCCAGACATGGAACAAGCTCAAAACTAGAAATACACATAACGAACGATGGACTAGGCAAATCAATTGCAGACAAGCAAGGACGGTACTCCCATCAACATCACCGAAGCTAACAAAACGCCTACTAAATCTGAATAGATTGGACCTACGTGTCCTTGTGGGAACACTAACAGGACACTGTCCACTAAACAAACACCTATTCACCATCGGAGCGACGGATAGCCCTCTCTGTAGAGGATGCCTCAGCAACGACGAAACAGCCTCCCACGTAATCCTGGAATGCGAGGGAGTATTAGCACATCGTATAGAAATCCTCAACTTGCCGAGGTCGCTCCGCGAAGCCTGTGAAGACCCCAGGAAGATTCTGCGCTTCTGGACGGAGCTAGGCTGGCTATGCTAGCAAACTCTACGCATAAAGGACCAACTGGAGTCCAAATGCGGAAAATGGAGTACCCCCACCTGAACCTGAACCTGAGTCCCTATCAAATTACAAACTCACTTCCATACAACAAACGTGGTTTTATTGCTTGTTTATATAGATAACTAGCAGCGCCCCGCGGCTTCGCCCGCATTGAAATTTCAGTGCAATTTTACCATGTTTTCTCACCGTTTAAACCTTCCCTGGACTAAGACAAACAGTACGAAACCAAAATCAGCAAAATCGGTCCAGCCGTTCTCGAGTTTTAGCGAGAATAACGAACAGCAATTGATTTTTATAATTGTATAAGAAGATGGTACGGAACCCTTCGTGCGCGAGTCCGACTCGCACTAGGCCGGTTTTGTTTAAAAAACAATAATGTTTCGATGTTTTGTACCAATAGACAAGACACACATAGTTATTGTTTAGATTGGTTATAAAAAGGCCGTAACTCAGCGTTATGCTAAAGAGTCCCAGCCAACCGTAAAGATACGATGAAATCGATAAAATGACATAATAACAAAACACGAGCACTACAACAGTAAATTTGCCGTATAAATAAGTAATCAAATGTTCGAAATTTTCGTCCTCTATGATTTCTTCGATACAGGTTCAGCCTAGTGAAGAAATCAACAGACAAATGTAATTCTAGGTAACAATGGCTGTCTGCAAAAGACATAATTAGTTGCTGCTCCCTTTTTTTCTGTGTGTAATTTGTAATTTATAAAACTAACATAGTAATATTTAGATAAGATATGAATAATAATATGTGGATAGGATACGAAACGAATGCATCCGACAGAGAACCAAGGTTATCGACATAGCTCAAAGAATTAGCAAGCTGAAGTGGCAGTGGGCCGGCCATATCTCGCGAAGAACCGACGACGGCCGCTGGGGCAAACGTGTTCTTGAGTGGAGACCACGACTCAGTAAACGTAGTGTAGGACGCCCTCCGACCAGGTGGGTTGACGAACTGCGAAAGACTGCAGGTAGATGCTGGACACAGCAAGCTGAAGACAGGGCGCTATAGCGCTCATTGGGGGAAGCGTATGTCCAGCAGTGGACTGCTAAACGCTGATGACGAAGATAAGAATGAGTAATTTTCTCTATTGTAATTTCCTATGTCTTTTGCTGTAATAAATACTTTACTTTACTTTAACCATTATTTCCAAAAAACATATTCTTAAGAATCTTCTAATTGCCCTAACCTCTCGAGACTAGAGACCGCTCGCTAGGCCGCCCAATACATTTACAAAAGCGCTTCGCCGTGAATATCAATTTATGTATCGATTGCGTCTCATAAAGTCCTCAGTACAACAGTTCTAAGAATTCGCATAGTAATTGTTAGTCTGTGATCGCATTCCAAGATGTCCGCCGCACCTATAGGGCATATTAAAATCTTCAGACAAAGGATTAACTATAGGTAAGAAAGTCAATCAGCAGTACCCTGCAGGTAGATGCTGGATGCGGCAAGCTGAAGACAGGGCGCTATTGCGCTCATTGGCGGAGGCCTATGTCCAGCAGTGGACTGCTGTAGGCTGATGATGATGATGAGGTCAATGATAAAAATTGTGGTCAGGTTCAAACTTCCAAATTAGTTTTCGTTTTTTTATAGGTATTCATATTGTTATGTTCATTAATTATTCTCTTCTTTTCTATCTTAAGATATGCAAGTAATTTTACAGCCTCTAAAACTTTAATTGAAAATCAAAATCTCAAAAGACCGCCTTAATAACTAATAAACTTAATAAACATTGCATAGACATAGTTCTAAGAATTAGCAAGCTAAAGTGGCAGTGGGCCGGCCATATCTCGCGAAGAACCGACGGCCGCTGGGGCAAACGTGTTCTTGAGTGGAGACCACGACTCGGTAAACGTAGTGTAGGACGCCCTCCGACCAGGTGGGATGACGACCTGCGAAAGATTGCAGGTAGATGCTGGATGCGGCAAGCTGAAGACAGGGCGCTATGGCGCTCATTGAGGGAGGCTTATGTCCAGCAGTGGACTGCTATAGGCTGATAATGATGATGATGAAACATTGCATGGAAATGAGACCAAAAAGGGTGTATAGAACCCAATTATTTTAGAACACCCATTGTTTTAAATTACCTAGTGTGGTATCCTACATCTCCCTTTACAGGTCATTGCCACCTCAGAGATGCTTATTTGTACCCTAACCCTTAACTATCGGCCCTTATAAGTCAAATAATACCCTTTGAAAGTAATTATCCCACCCTCATCACATCAAACTTCTGCAATATCCGGTTTTATAAAGGACCGTTCATACTTTACAGCGCTGGAATGCAGAAATTTTAATAGTTATATCAACCATTTACGGAAATTTACGCTAAAAACCGGCCTGGGATAATTTTGAAAAAGCGTTGAGTAAATTTTAAGCAGTTTTTTAAATCATTAGCCTATCTTAATCCTGCTAGACATAGGCCTCCCCTAATGAGCGCCATAGCGCCCTGTCTTCATCTTGCCGCATCCAGCATCTGCCTGCAGTCGTTCGCACGTCGTCATCCCACCTGGTCGGAGAGAGTCCTACTTTACTGAGTCGTGGTCTCCACACAAGAACACGAATTTAAAAGAATGCAGCAGTATGCATACTCCTATTTCCGGTCCGTTACAGTAGTGCCAACATAATTTCGCTGACATTTGCGAAAGGTGTGCCAAGCTAACCCTCCATAAATGCATAGCCTTTAAAGGTTACTTTAATTGGTTACGGAGGTATAAAAAGTCAAACATTGCATAAGTTTTTAATAAAAGCTGGAAACTTATAAATACTTAATTTTTTTTTATATAAAAATACCTGAGTTAGCTTCGGGCTTCCAGTCCATTGAATCTCATTTTGACCTATGAAGGTAACTTTTCTGAAAATGTGCCTATAGTCTGACTTTTGTCATTGTGTGTCAGAATCTTTTCTTATCATATGGGAACTGATTTATGGGATAATAAGGAGCCTATGTTTTAGTCGACTCGGTAAACGTAGTTTAGGACGCCCTCCGACCAGGTGGGATGACGACCTGCGAAAGACTGCAGGTAGATGCTGGATGCGGCAAGCTGAAGACAGGGCGCTATGGCGCTCATTGGGGAGGCCTATGTCCAGCAGTGGACTGCTATAGGCTGATGATGATGATGATGTTTTAGTCTGGGCCCAGAAATACCTGTATGCAAAATTTTAGTCAGATCCGTTCAGTAGTTTTTGCGTGAAAGAGTAACAAACATCCATCCATACATACAAACTTTCACGTTTATTATATTAGTAGGAAGTAGGATAATCATAGGCCATTTTAGGTATATAGCAAGCAGAAAATTATTTGATTCAACCACAATGATGGCAAAATCTACCTAAAAGTCCCCAAAAAACTATTATCTCTTGCCATCCTTACAACTTAGCAAATGGCAAAAAGATCGAGAACTCAAGAACTCAAGAAAAAGATTGCCCGTTTGCGCTACCCCGTTCGCTAAAACTGCTCTAAAATAAGCTCCATCCAAGAGTTTCGTTCAAAGAAAATTATTGGGAGTTAAAGTTTTAATACTGTAAATGACTTTTGAACTCATAAAACTGAAAATTTCCTACAAATTCTAAACAAGACAAAGGGTCGTAGAAAGCTTAACTTGGTCGCTCTCACGCAATATTATTCAAGTCCCCTATTTAATATTGCCGGAGTAGATTACAGGGTATAATTATCAGCACGAATGTTGGTCCCTGTTGGGCGCGTTATGGCGTTGTCCTATAAAATAATGTAATTTGGTTGAAAATATAATCAGGAAACTTGCCGAAAAGGGTTATGAATTGACAAGTACACGAAGTCCTTTTTTTGTGTCTCGTCAACTATAACTCTATTTTACATTGGAAATGCATAACTCTGAATCAAGAAATACTCAAGAAATATTCTGAATCGTCTTTTCGGTATCGATGTTTGAGGACAAAGTCCTTATAGGATAGTTGAAATTTTTAAGGCTATGTCCTCAAACATATTAAAAAAATTGTACTATAAAAAATAGCACTATGATGGACCTCCTATACTAGAATTTCGGCGACCTATGCAACGGATTTTGATGCGGTTTTTCTCCACTTGTTTCACACTCTACACTTAAATAATATAATAACTCATAACCATTATATCTTCGCAAATAGAAGCTAAAAGACTGCTGCTTGCGGAGAAATAGAGAAACAGTAGGTAAATCTAATCCTGGCACACCTTATACCCAACACACGCTAAATTCCACAACCCACATTCATTTTCCTAAAAATGACACTTCTTCCTAAAATAGAAGAATATTGCCTTATCAGTTAAACGCTTCCCTATTAGCATGCGTTAAGAATCTCAGCTGCGACCTTGTTTGATAATAAAATTCTATTTCTTTGTGACGTACGATGATGACGTAATGCGTCACAGAAATAGGAAATAGAATAAAGAAAAGAATGACAAATGCTGAACAATAGGCATGATGACTTATTTTGAGTAACTTTTCAGATATGTTTTTAAACATCTACTGAATATAAAATAAACAGTATTAGGTACTGCAAAACAAATGATTTTGAAAGACAAATATTCAGTAATTCAGTTTCAATAATGCAATTTCAGTCTTGCTCTAAACGCTACAATATTTGTGGTCTGTCTATGACGTCACCGATGCACGAAACGAACATCAGATGATACAGAATGACCATGATATTGTCAAGATAATTTTCTATCTATCTATTCTAAAAACAGGTAGAAATATTTTATGATCGAATAATATACATGGTCGAATAATGTAAAATGTAGGACAACCACAAAAGGCTATTGAACCTGCATTCACCAGAAAAACCACTGCATTTGATACATAACGTATATGTTTCATAAAAGATATAAATAGAAGCCACAAACCAAACCACAGACAATAAAATCATGACAAGTGTTGCAACTTATTCCTCTCATAATAAGTTCTGGAGTTGCAATGCTTTGAGTGCACTCGAGTTTATTAGCGGCAATGGAACTTCAACCTTAGTAGTTTGTAACTGGGTTGGTTGTTGGTTGTAGCTTGTTGTGGGCAGAGCTTATTGGCTAGGGTTGTCAGTTTTGAAATTGGAAGCGTAGGTATCCCAGACTGATGATATCTACTATTTTATTCGCAGAATTATCACTCAAATTGTTTTCTCACACTATTTCTAGTTATATGATCTACTCACTCACTCAATATTATTGGTTATTGTATTACGGGTTACGATTACAGCTAGTGAGGCGACGACGGATATTTTTTTTTACATGAATACTATTCGATTGACCACAAAACAACGCGATATGTCGTAAATGCCGGGCGCCATTTTTTTACGGTGTTTACCGTAAAAAAATGGCGTCCGGCAACGTAAATCCACAAATAACAAGTAAAACGTTTTCTGTCAAAGTGTCAAACCTAAAAATTTAAAACCCTCATGAATCAAATAGGGTGCCACACCCTTTTTTTAAAAAACTATTTACGTCTATACCTAACGAAGTCTTTTTTTTATCTTTTGTTTGATTCATGATGGTTTTGCCTAACATGGCATGTCACCCCCGTAATTCTAATTTACAATAGTGCTTAATATAACAAGACTAAGAAAACATTAATGTAACAAAACAACTTTAAGACGTTGTTTGTTATTATTTCCCTTAAATAAGTAAATCCTTTTAAGAATTTACGGAGAGAGGATTATCGGGTATTTATCTCGTACCTTTTGTTTTCTTTTCCACTACGTTTCTATCGCGTTACAGCGATCGAGGCCACGACACGAGGCAACTGTTCAGTCAATTAACAGTAAACACTCGATAAATAATCTTTAAGTTAACAAATAGCGAAAGTTAAAAAGTTATAAGTTAAATCTTACTTGCATGCATGTCAATTGTCAACCCTACCGTTATAGGTAATGCTGTAAATAACCTATATAACCTATTTAACAAATAGCGAAAGTTTAAGAAGTTGCAAGTTAAATCTTACGTGCATGTCAATTGTTAACCCTACCGTAATAGGCAATGCTATAAATAATCATTAAGTTAACAAATAACGAAAGTTTAAAAAGTTCTAAAAGCGTACTTGTTATCAAGTGACAACCCTACCGTTATAGGCAATGTGAAACCAGTGCTGCGTGCCATCCCTAGCCTAGGTCCCCAGTAACGAGTATAATATAAATCTATCCGCCTCCGGCCCCCTGAGTGTTGTGGTCAAGAGCGAGTAGTCAAGATAAGGATTACTTGAAGGATTCACTGAGATGAATCGTTGGACAGGGTGAACTAGCTTGTAAACCTACAGGGTGTGAGAGAACTACGCTTGGGAGTCATTATAAGAGATAAACTACTTTGGCAGTTATAGCATGCCTCTTAAGGCCAAAATACATAAGTTTTTCCCAGAAATTTCCCTTAGAATCTGAAATGTATTTTTGCGCCATATGTTATTTTATTGCCATATAAAGAAGTGTCATAGAAATGTTGCTATGAAACGGTTGCTGACTTGTTTGTAAGTTTTAAATGTTAAAAAAAATAACAAATTTAATGCTATGTAACAAATTTAATGCTATGTAACAAATTTAATGCTATGTAAGTAAATCATTTATTTGCAAATAAAACACACACATACAATATGCGCAGTTCTCTCACACCCTGCATAAAGCGCCGCCATGCACCTTATCAAAACTATGAGCAAATCAAAATTGTATTAAAATTTTCACATTCGATTTGTATAAAGGAAATTTTAAAAAACAGCAACTGTTCATAAACTTTTATTGCTAACTGATCCAGTAGAGGGGGAGACTGGAATCTAAAAAAAGAACCAATTTTCCACCTTGTTGGGGGAAATTTGGATTATTTTTTTCTATTCCTTCTATTATTATATAAACCTCCAAATTCTTCTGCAATCCATACGGTCTATTTTTATCTAGCATACATAAATAGCCACCCTGGTATGCAGTAACAAAGGGGCCTTTCGATAACACATGGAAATAAAGCCTCGTTTCCTATGCAACAGAAGGCCTACCTAGCATGCAACACGATACCCTGCCAGTATATCAATAGAGGGCAAAACAGATTGCGGACATGAAATAAACATGCTTCATGCTTCTAGGCTGGCTGTTACACCGAAACAAATGAAAATAAGATTTCTTTAAAAAAGGTTGGTCAAAAATAGTTTGACCAGGATTGTAAAGAAGGTGCTAAGACTTTGAATCTCTTTGGTTGTATTTTTTTGCAATGCGTGACTTGGACTAAATATTATTAACATTGTAATGAATCAAATTATGTTTATTTTTGTTAAATATTTACCCAAGATAACAACGGCTAACAAAAAAATATTTTGATGCAACAAAGCAAACAAAAATTCTAGTGTGCGTCATGCAAGTCTTGCCCTGATGCAATGATTATTCTTTGGTAATGACAATATGTGTCCGGTAGGACACTTTTCTACCAGTGTCAAGTAATTGGAAAATAATTGTAAATTATCTGAGTTATCTAAATTATGAAGATTGTTTGATATGTTCACCAGAGTTCAAAATTTCAAAGTTTTTCAAAAACGAAAGCTTTGCGGTCGCGGTTTTGACTATGACAGTTCATTTTTATTTCTATGCCACGCCGTGTCGCTCGCTCGTTCAATGAGTGAGACATTCATTTCAATGAAAGGGATTTGCTGTTATTCAAGTATCATTACATTCGTCATTATCTTCAAATTGTAGTGTGTAACGTCTAATTGTCAAGTCGTCTGGCGCCTACCGCGTTGATTACCACATCAATTCTAATTGATATGATATCTCTGAACGACTGAACTTGGAACCTCTCCGGAACGTTTTCGTTACAACGTGGGAATTCTGTATATACCAAGTTCGTAACTTTATTTATTTATTTATTTGGAAGACAGACAGTACATAGATAATATAAAGAGGTACAATAAGGATTTACATAGACTAGAAGATAAATTGTTTTTTTTGTGAAAACAGTGATTGGCATTAACCGATTTTGCCAATGCTTTTCTTAATATAATTTGAGTTCGTTTTCTGTTTTTATTTTCTGACAAAATAAATATATATTTCTTTACATGTTTCTGCACAAAAATCTTAGTAAAACGTTGGTTTTCTGACTATATATTTCGGTAAAATACATATATTTTAATTCAAGAACATTTTGCTGAAAAAAATCTTATTTAGTATTATTTTGAATCTATCAAATGTTTTATTTTATAAACACTTTCTTGGCATTAAAATACCTCTCTTCTCTCCTACCACTGTCTTTCCTAAATCCTGGAAACGCTACTTTTGATCTTGGGAAAGTGCAGTGCAAGTTAATCAAATAATTAAAATAAACATATTTTAATTATTTGATTGACTTGCTTAAGTTACGTTACTTTAATAACGTTGGCAACACTGCGAAGCGCAGCTTGTAATGAATATAAATGAAAGAACCTCCTTCTAACCTCAGACAAGCAATCAAAGGAGGTAACCAACCAAAGGAGGTAACCAACCAAAATATGTAGAAGCCTCTGCTCTAAATGTTACTGTTCGGTGTAATGTAACACAGAACGATGCACTTTATCAAGACTGTTGTTCCCTCTGAAATATTAGTTTCCGTTGCTTTTTAATTTGCAATATTCAGAATAAATCCTTTTCCCAGACTGACTTGTTTCTAGAAAAACTTTACTGCAATTTTACTTTATTACATGCTACGAGTACAACGATGTATAATGTTATCTGCACAAGAAAGTTAAATAAGAAGACAAACGAAATGTTTCTCTATTCCTAGAATAATATGAGAAAATTTGTGACAGCTACTATGTAATAAATCTTTATTATAATAAATAAAGATTGTTTGCAACAGTTTGCAGTTAGCTCAATTGTAAATACTAATTCAATATTTTTTTATGTTGGACAATTCACACCGCATCATCTAGCACCAAGCAAAGAAGAGCTTGTGTTATGGGTACTAGATGACTTACAATACACTAGACAGCAAAGTATGTTTTATTATAGATAGAAAAAACCCAGAACACCCTGAACAATTTTATCTGCTGATTGTAAAAACAATTGTCCCGAGGCGGGAATCTAACCCGCAACCTCCTGCGTCACAGGCGGACCTTCGCCGCGCCACAGAAGATGTCAATTTGTTTCTATTATTATTTGATTGTAATTTCCATTTTTATTAAAGTTTATAAAACTAGCTACGCCCCGCGGCTTTGCCCGCGTGGAAATCAATCTGTGAAATAGTTTATAAACCTTCCTCTTGAATCACTCTATCTATTAAAAAACCGCATCAAAATCCGTGTCGTAGTTTTAAAGATCTAAACATAGATAGGACTCATGTTTATAAAAACACTAGCAGCATCCCGCGGCTTCAACCGCGTGGAAATCAATGTGTCAAATGGTTTATAAACCTTCCTCTTGAATAATTCTATGTATAAAATAACCGCATCAAAATTCATTGCGTAGTTTTAAAGATCTAAGACGAATAGACAGCGGGAAGCGACTTTGTTTTTTACTATGTAGTGAGTGATTATCAGAAACAATTTGTCCCATCTTTTCATCATGAGAAATGGAAAGCATAATGTGAAACTCCTTTGTGGTGTACACGAAACATGTTCAAACACTATTATGAGTGTTTGTCTTGTGATAAGCGGAGACCAAATATTTGTACACTTGGTGGTAATAGGAAATGATCGAGACGAATAGATAAGGTTTCAATTTACAGAATATTGTCTTAGGTTTGGTATTGCGGAGAGATTTGAGACCTTAGATAGAAGGGGTAAAGTACTTATTTGATTATAGGCAGCGTAACGTAGGCTAGGAGGTCATACTGGCCAAGTTAAAGGTAGTGGAAAGATTACTTAATGTGATTATTTTTAGCGTTTTCTACTGGAATTGACATAGCCTGGATAGAGAAAAGAAGTAATTACTTCGTTCTATGTATGTATGTAGACCCCCACACAGCAGCATTATGTACATGAAAATTTAAATGTATTGAAAATTTAATTATTTGTAATTTTGTACAAGATTTTTAGTATAGTTTGACAATGCCCTTATGCAGCAGCATATGTACTTTGACATACCTTTTAATTGATTTATTATTTATAAATAACTCTAATAAATAAATCTAAATCATTATGAAAATAAACTTCAATAAGAAGACACTAAGTTTATCGGCATCAATCCTTACACGCGCACATACACACATGACGCACCAATATCATCGAAAATAATTTCATCGAATCTTTGCTTTCACAGATATGGCCGAAAAATAGTCCCTACCAAAGATATAAAAAGAAATCGGCCTCCCACATCAACTTCAACGATGAATAAATAAAAAAACATGGTAAAGGTGATAAACTGCATCCCAATTATATTTTGAAATGTGATGTGCAGGTAGGTGGCGTGTAGTATATGTACATAGTAGGAGTAAATGTGGGCAGAAAGAAGTGGGTGTGGTAGGTAGTGATTGTCATTCTATTCTTCCCACTGGTGGGCTACATGTGTCATTGTATTCTAAATTTATAGCT
The DNA here is from genome assembly GCA_947044415.1 of Eupithecia dodoneata. NCBI lineage: Eukaryota > Metazoa > Arthropoda > Insecta > Lepidoptera > Geometridae > Eupithecia > Eupithecia dodoneata. Next base: position 10,425,895 of record OX345672.1, on the reverse strand, counting down.
ATAAGTATTTACCAAAAAGGTCGTAAGTTGTAGAATTTTGCAATGTTATAATTGTATAATATAGTAGGGCTCTCTATGAATGAATCGTTAGTATAGTAAAATGGTTTTTATTTTGCTAGAACAGAGACAAATAACATAACAATATAAATAAGCGAGCTATGGAAAGAGCTATGCTCGGAGATTCTCTGAAGGATAAGATTTATAACGAATACATCCGACAGAGAACCAAAGTTATTGACATAGCTCTAAGAATTAGCAAGCTGAAGTGGCAGTGGTCCGGCCATATCTCGCGAAGAACCGAGACGACCGCTGGGGCAAAGATGTTCTTGAGTGGAGACCACGACTCGGTAAACGTAGTGTAGGACGCCCTCCGGCCAGGTGGGATGACGACCTGCGAAAGACTCCAGGTAGATGCTGGATGCGTCAAGCTGAAGACAGGGCGCTATGGCGCTCATTGGGAGAGGCCTACGCGCAGCAGTGGATTAACTTATGTTTGTGGATTAACTATGTCCAGCAGTGGACTATCCTAGGCTGATGGATGATGATGATAAATAAACCTTTAATTAACGGAAAAACTGACAAACTCGGACACCACTCAGCATGTGCTGTGCTATGAAAGAGCAGATCTCTCTTCTGTCTTTATTTAGTAACGATTTTTTCTAATTGTACCTACATTGATGTTTTACTACAAAGAAACGCATTTGATTTTATTTGAGATCATACCTACTATAGCGCTGGTCTTCCGTGGAGACCGGCGGTACGTAAGATGGCCAACACACAAACAAAAACCAAAGAATGTATTAAATTGATATACCTAAAACGAAAATTACGAAAACAGCCGCGGAGCCGTGCCTTTGAGCCATGAAAGCGTTAGTATGTGTTTTCATAATTAGTATGGTAAGTGTTACGAGCAGTAGTATTGTGTTATTAATATCGAGGAGATAGGAAACCGAGCCAGACGTCTAATGACCAAGTGCGAACAATTTTCAATTTTCCAGAAGTTTCCAATTACTTCGAAATCTTTTCAATCAGATACCGATAGCAACAATTTCAAACAATAACCAAATTAGCTTCCAGTTTCAGGAAATCCGATATAAGTAAACAGATTTCACGTTACCGCCGAAAAACAAACTTTATAACGGTCGAGCTGAGTTGAAATTGGAGCAGCGATCTGGAATGTTTGGCTCAAGTTTGTTTTGATTATGGGATACTCAACTCACCTGTGTATGCTAATTGAGTTGAAATTTCCGTGTAGGTACTGGTGATTTTAGGTACTCAAGCTCCTAAATCATTTAGGAAAGCATTATTTAGAGGAGCCTAAAAGGTTTCCGTTATGACCAACGGAGCTGAGACGTGGACACTCACGATAGGGCTGGTCCACCAGTTCAAAGTCGCTCAGCGAGCTATGGAAAGAGCTATGCTCGGAGTTTCTCTGAAGGATAGGATTCGTATCGAATACATCCGACAGAGAACCAAAGTTATCGACATAGCTCTAAGAATTATCAAGCTGAAGTGGCAGTGGGCCGGCCATATGTAGCGAAGAATCGACGGCCGCTGGGGCAAACACGATCTCCGGGTGGGATGACGATATGGCGCTCATTGGGGGAGGCCTATGTCCAGCAGTGGACTAACATAGGTTGATGATGAAAGGTTCAGTCAATAGTGTTAACAATTACATCGCCCAATACGCACGCACCGCAGGGCTGGGCAGTGAATGCGTTACAAACATTAAAAAGGACCGCTATTTGTGGCGTCGTTTTATTGGTGGGAGGCCTATGTCCAACACTGGACGTTAGCGGCCTGTTATGATGATACTTATTTAGCCCACTTCTTATCGAGGTAAGAATACCTTGGTCCCTAAGTACATAATCAAATTGATACGAAATCTCACAGATAACGAACGCTATTAGGTACTTTTAATACTGAACGGATAATGATAAATAATGATAATTGTTGAAATCGTTGTAGAAAGGTAAACAGTAAAAAAGTAGGACACGTAAAATTATTGATACGAATTACTTACGCCTATATAAATTACTACCTGCGCCCCGCGGTTTCACTCGCGTGGTGATAGATTTTTTGGATAATATACAATATATCTTTATAAATTATAGCCTATGTGTTATTCTGATGTATACGCTATATTATTGTAAAGTTTCATTAAAATCCATTCAGTAGTTGTTACGTGAAAGAGCAACAAACATCCATCCATCCATCCATCCATCCATCCATAATACTAACAAACTGGTGCTGGATGCGGCAAGCTGAAGACGGTCGATATGGCGGTCATTAGGATGTCCAGCAGTGGACTAATATAGGCTGATGATGAGGAAGATAAGTTATAATACTGTTCAAAATTAAACAGAGCTTGTATTACAGGTTGCCTGGAAGAGATCGCTTCTAAGTGATAAGGCCGCACATTGTAGGTACTGGTGTCGCAATATTTTCTCTTTTGTATTGAAAAACTTACATTTTAATTAATACCAATGTAAAAATATTGTTTTGGTGTACAAGTATTGTGTTGTGTTGTGTTTGTTGTAGGTAGGTAGGTACCCATGATAATTTATGGGTACTAGATAATGAAGACGTATTTAGGGATAGCTTAGCTCCATTTTATTTAAATAAACTTAGAATAATACTCTGAGCAAATAAAAGAACCGACGAGGAAAATGTAAATTAGTAGGTAGGTAACGTATCTAGGATAAACAAACATAATGAAACCATTTGACTCATTGGCTCATTTCAAACCTTTTGAGATAAATCGTTTGCTAAACAAATGTAATTTACATTGTGTTGTGATGTGGGAATACTTCTAATTAGATAAAGGCTAACTAGATAATAATAAGGTAGGGCAAGGTACCTACAAGATGAAGATGCTAAGACATCAACATTGTGGTTAATAAATAAAAAAATATTTTTACATTGGTATTAAGTAAGTAATTAAAATGTAAGTTTTTCAATACAAAAGAGAAAATATTGCGACACCAGTACGTACAATGTGCAGCCTTATCACTTAGAAGCGATCTCTTCCAGGCAACCTGTAATACAAGCTCTGTTTAATTTTGACCAGTATTATAACTTATCTTCCTCATCATCAGCCTATATTAGTCCACTGCTGGACATCCTAATGACTGCCATAGCGACCGTCTTCAGCCGCATCCAGCATCTGCCTGCAGTCTTCGCAGAACGTCCTCCCACCTGAGTACCTGACCCGTGTCCATCCTACACTACGTTTAACGAGTCTCCACTCAAGAACACGTTTTTTAACACCCCAGTTGTTGTATCCTACTAATATTATAAACACGAAAGTTTGTAAGTATGGATGGATGGATGGTTGTTTGTTACTCTTTCACGTACCTAACAACTACTAATGTAGTGAATATCCAAAGCACTGTGATATAGACATAAGCTCTCAGCTGCTTGTCTATGACTACATAATAATAAAACTAAATGAAGGTAGGTAGGTACCTAAAAAATCTTTGAAAAATACTATCCCAATGCATCCGTGGAACCAAATTTTATAACCAACTACCAGTTGGTAACACTTTGACTGCTGAAATCACACGGTACGTGTTTTCTACAAGTGACTAATATGCGTAAATCCACTCTAGCGCAGCGGCTGAGAAAATACAGATCTGTGTGACTCAGCACAGCCGTAATATTTTTCGAACGAAATGCATGTGCGGCGCAACACAACCGCTGTGTAGAGCGGCAGCACGAATTTTTTAGGTTAAAAAAAAGATCGCAGTCGTCGAAAAAAAATCGCAGCCAAAGTGTTAAGGTATTTTTTATTACAACTTGGTTAAAGTTTGAGTCCAACGTTCAATATTAAATAACATTTACATAACTTTAAATTTTAAACTCACAGACCATCCACTATCGTAGACTTGATAAATTTACAGTGTGAAAGTAAAATATTAATTTTTAATTAAGCAGCTGGTACTTGCAATGCAAATAAGCCTTGTTGGTTCGTAAGGCAATATTGTGCAATCAGTGAATATGTTTCATAGCCGATTAAACAATACGTCAACACGAAATCGCGACTGTCTTTCCCACGGTTGACCAGACAAAAAACAGGTTCATGTTGCATACCAAAAGGAAATCGCTCGCATCCGTTTCTTGTAGCAAATTAAAAACAAGTAGTAAACAGGTTGTCCTACCTTCGTTGCACTGCAAAAGTAATCCACTAGACTGCAGCTACCACACAGTTACACATGTTATAAACTTCACTGGTAAGGTTAAAAATGTGAGTCGTTTTCGTCACTATCACTCGATACCGGCGTTTATCGATGACGCACGTCCGTTCGCGACGGCGGCGCAGCACGGACTGGGCTCGACTCGTCTCGTGAACATGAGCAGAACCGCCAACCGCTTCCATTCTCGAATACTACAATCTACGGCCATTCAGGTACGTGAACAACCTTAGACGAGACGGCGACAAAACAAATTCAACCATATCCATAAACGTATAGCGACACAATTCTAACAACACGAAGCTAGTGATAAGGATGCGTCGATAACACAGCTGGGTCTAGGATTCTAGAGTGAGATGGGAGACAAACAGCTTTTCGGAAAGCTGATGGTAGAAAAGGATAGAGGTATTGGACATCAAGATGATTGGAGCATGAAATTTTTATTCAGTTTGCAGTAAAAGCGCAGCATCAGAACAATAGAAGAATCGCCTTGTCTCTTTTATTTCTGAGTCGAAAACATGCTCGTGCCGTGAAAGTTTTTTCAGGCTCATAATGTATCCTCTTTTCTCTAAAACAAATTTTGTGCAACTGTTCCATAGTCAATAGGTACAATACAATTACTCTTCATTGCACACCAAATAAATAACAGATACACAAGACTGGAAAAGAAAAAAACAAATACAAAATATGTTGTACAATGGGCGGCCTTATCGCTATGAGCGATCTCTGCCAGGTAACCTTTGGATGGACATGAAGTGCTAGAACAAGTATAGACGGTTGTATGTTCATGCCTGTTTATGAACTTTCAATTCAGTTCGTGCAGCAAATGAATAACTAGATTCCAGAAATTCCAATAGTTTTTGCTCAAAAAGGTGCGAAACAGAGCGCGGAGAAAATTGGTTTTGCCATAGAGTGTTACATTCCAAAAGAGTAATCCTGGCTGAACTCGACTGCGGAGGCCGAATTCCTACTTCGATTCGTTGGAATGCTTTAATATTGCTGTATGTAGCTGGTTCTCCGTAAAAGATACGAAAGTTCCAGTTAATAAATAAAACATTAAATAAATATAGTTAATAATCCAAAAAATATGGCATACATATACGATGCAAAAATATCTATTCTCTATTTATAAATCTCTATTATCTATAATATAATATAATCTCTACTTATTTATAAACAGCGAGTGTATATGCCTCATGCTGAGGCAAAGCCATTTTGTTACTGGACTTAAGGCTTGGCCAAACCAACGCGTTCAGCTCGCGTCCGCGGTAGCGTGCGCGGTGGCGGTCAGTTGTTGTGTACGAACTTGTAGCGACGTGTTCACATCGATGCGTCCTCTGATTGGTCGCGGCGTCCGATGCAGCGTCTGCACGCGGCGGCGGGGTGGCGATCAGATGCTTGGGCTTGTTACGTTAGGACGCTGCACGCAGCTATTTATTTGTTGAGAAGAACTATGTTGTTTAGTTTTAAGTATGGTGAAAACGGAAGAAATTACAAATAGGCTGTTTTTATACCCACCTCAAGTGCAGACATAGTGAACGTCAAGATGGCGGAACCCCGGTAGATTTTATTATTATTACTAACCTTTCTTGTTTCTCTTCATCTTCAATGAGAGCAGACAGAAGTAAAACTTCTTCGATTTCACTATCTGTATCAGAGAGCATTGTAGTAAATGACGTGATTCCAGCCTGGTGAACGCAAGAACAAACGCGACGGTGTATACAACTTTTGCACGCGCAGTATCGCCACCGTGCACTCCACCGCGGACGCGAGCTGAACGCGTTGGTTTGGCCAAGCCTTTACATGATTAGATTACCGACACGTTTAGTTAACCTCTAAGTTTAAGTTTATTATGTTCTGTGTAAGTCTTTTAACAAATAAATTCATTTCATTTCATTTTCATTTAATGAACGTTTTTTTTTTATTGAAGAAAAATATTAAAAACGATTGTAATGATAAAATTACGCTACTGGTTTGTTATTCTCATTCTAGTGAAAAAGCATATAACAAAGTTGTATATAAATTGCTGGACTAAATAAATGGAGTTTAGGGTCGTTACATTTACGCAAGTTTGTTTTTTCAGCGTTTGTATGTACATATGTATGTGTGTGTCTGAAGTACCAAATAAAGACTATATCAATCTATCATTCACGCAGCATCCAAAATGTTGAACTAGAGCATTTTGACTTGCACCCTGAGCAAAATAATGTCAACTCCCTTAAAAATATAGGCTTCGATTCCCCAAGGCTACTTTTTCTATTCTAAATTGACCTTCTCAAAATAACTAGCCATCTATTCTTTTCGCTATTTTAATTTAGATATCAACCATTAATAATGAATTAATGACATAAATTTCGCATACAAACTAACTGCTATGTTTATGTAGAACAATGGATGAATGACCACAACCTTGACATTAATTGTTCAAGGACAAAAATAATACAACTTAGACCACTTCAAAAAACCCCCCTTGACATAAATTTCTTGTAGGGTACCATGACATCAAATTGGAATGTGTTATTTCGTTACCGCTATTAGGAATAAATAATGACTCATGTAAATTAGAAAGATCATATAGGTAAAAAAATAAAGACAATGCTCTCTAGTTTCACATATAATACGCTCTGAGGGAACTAAGATAGGCAACTGACCTGAAAACTGCTATCTCGGCAAACTACGCCTACGCATTTGCCTGGCTATCATTCTGAATTTAAATTTCATAAATTCCATCATACATCGGTCGCCAACATCTAATTTGCAAAAAAAGGCGCCAAAGTTCCTACCAACCGAATTCCAAGCCCATTCTCTCTTTCGGATACGTCAGAGGGTGGTCCAGAACACGGTATTCAACGCCCTAAAGTGACCCAAAACCATTCTAAGAACTTCTCAATTAAACACAGCTTCGGCGTATGTCACTCAAACGTCGAGTTCTTTCAAACAAAACAGGTTGGAACATGTACCACTTGACCTTAAATCAAATGTTATGTAGTTTATTCGTTTTTTTACAAGGAATAAAACAAGGGGAAAGTAATTTTCCGATGGTTAGGTATTTTTTTAGCTTTTGGGAGTCGAAATTTGTTTTACTATGGGTCCACAGAAATGGTTAACAATTTGCGGCAAATTACTTTTCAGTTAGTTTTATTCCTTGTAGAACGCGGAATTATATTAAAACCACTAAATCATTTTAATCGCGCAACACTAAATAATCAATCATAAGAAGTAACAAACATAATTTTACAATCATACTAATAAAATAAACGCGAAAGTTGGTATTTGTTTGTGTATGTCTCTGTACGCGAAAACAACGAACGGACCGGGCTGAACTTTTGCATATTACCATTTTTATCCAATTTTTTATCAAAAACTAGCTCCTTAGTGATAGCAAAAACCATTAATCGTTACCAACATTACTATAGATACAGCGCGTACGAAACCATGGATATAAACTTAATAAATTAGACAAGGAAGAGAATAATTCAATAAAAAAACTTCCCTAACACCAAAAGCATGTCAACATTGTCTCCAGCAAAGGGTTTTGTTGTGGATGAAGCAAGTCCCTTCATTCTTGGCATGCGTTCCCACGACGTCGCCACACAAGCATCTAATCTGTGCCACTACCTGCCAGAAAGGGCGGCGAAGATCATTCATCTTCGACGCAAACGGCAAAAAATAAGGGAAGATACAAAAAAGGAATTGCATTGCGCCATCTAACCGCCTCAATATTTTCGGATGAGTATTGAAGCCAGTCAATTTGTCTGAGAAGAATTATTGTATTTGCCTATCCTTTTTTGACGACCTCTGTGGCGCGGTGGGTGAAGGTCTGTGACGCAGGAGATTATGGGTTCGATGCCCGCCTCGGGAAAAATGTTTGTCTCGAGGCAGATATTTTTATTGAGAGTTGCACTTTTGACTTTAAATAGACATGAAATTATTTATTTATATACAACTAGATGCGCCCCACGGCTTTACCGCATAGATATCTATGTGTCAAATTATTTATAAACCTTCATCTTGTATCACTCTGTCTATTTAAAAAAACCGCATCAAAATCCGTAGTTTTAAGCCGAACGATTATGCCGTCGTCGGTTCTGGTTATTTAAAAAACCTCAGATTCATAATATTTTAACTTATAGCCACAGGTACCTATATAAATGCTATTATGATTTAAATTAGTTTTTTAACCACAAATTATATAAAAAATAGGAAATAAAGTTGACTTAATACTTATACTATTTAATGAAAACTATGTTATTGAATATTCTTCTGCTGAAATCTAATAAGATATTTTTTACAGAATTTTCTAGAAACCCGGCTCACTTCCACTCAGTACCTATTGCCAAGCCCTGCTGGTATCTCTGGTGTTATATATATATATTATTAATGTACACAATGATGCAATAGAATGAATGAATGAATGAATAGCCTAAAAGTGCCTCGAGATGGTTCTGATGAAGTGTTCCCGGTGGCGGGCGTCAACTCGACTTGGCAGGGCCACCACATCAGGGGCCTTCATGAAAACCGCCAAACCATGGTTTCGGATACCTCGTGAACGAACTCCCTCCCTGTTGAGCCATAGCCTTCAAAACATTTCTAAATAGCTGTCTAACAAAAATTCTTCCTCCGTGTACATGCGGTACGCTATCTTTCCAAAGTTTAGGCACGTAGGTAGCCATGGGGAAATCGAGTTCGTATTCTATATATTCACTATCATAAAAATGATCCACCCTGACGATCTCGCTGAAATATCCTGGCCCATAACCCCACCAAGGATGATACGTTTGGGACGTCCAATGTCTTATACGGTTTACGGTTCTATTCATTGCGTTGCCATAGAAATTCATACCCTTCCAGTTTTGAAGATGATAATTCTGCTTAACCACTCCCCTGTTGTGGGCTCTATCCATATCTCTTTGTCCGTCAACCCGAAAATGTATCTTTTGACCATCGTCATCATCAGCCTTTATAGATCCCTTGATGGGCATACGCCTAGGGTTGGAAAATTCTTGTGAGTCATTTGAGACGTCGTTATTCCGTCGATGAGGTTCGAATCTTCTTGGTGACCTTAGCACTTGCGTATAGGGTGGTACTGTGTTTCCATTTGCATTTCTTTTTTTCCTCCTTATGAGTGTTTTCCTGAAGTCTCGCACAAAGATTTCCTTTCTCTGTGACGAGATCTCAGATAAAGGAAATCTTGTTGTAGTAATCAACTTCGTTTTAATTCCGTTCCTAAATTCTTGTACGGTTTTGTTTTGATATTTTTGCAACGCAAAATTGATTGTCAGATCGTTTTTAATTGGAATAGTCGTTCCTTCTTCGTTTATTGGCGTTGTTAGGTTATTCTGTTGGGTAACATTATTTTGTTCCGCACTTTGTAAATCTTTACTTATCTCAGAATTAATATTGGATTCTTGTTGGCGAGCCAATATCTCAAGTTCTTTATTGTGAATTATGGCATCTGCTACTGGGACTATGTATGGAAGCCCAGTAACGATTTTATCCACTTTCCTATTTGGTGTTTCTATTGGGACGACTGCTTTTGTTAAAATATGCGGGAAACCTGAAATGATCGTTATTTAATAACCATTTAATTTAAATTAAAAGTATATTTATGGGAAAGAAGTTACAAGTAAGAAACAAAACACTACTGGTAATTGTAAATGACGACCGATGTGGCCCAGTAGACGAAGGTCCGCCTGCGACGCAAGAGGCAACCTCTTGCGTCGCAGGCAGACCTTTCATTCCCGGGGGTTCATTTCCCGCCTCGGAATAATTGTGTGTACGATCTGCAGACATTTGTTCCGAGTGTTCTGGTCGTTTTCTATGTATAATAAAAAATATATCTATGTAATGTATTGTATTATGTATATCAGTTATCTAGTACCCATAACACAAGCTCTGCTTACCATGGGGCTAGATAATGCTGTGTGAATTGTCCAGCATTATTTATTTATTTAATTACAATTAAAATTGTTGAGTAAACTGTTGAGGTGGGAAGTCCTAGCTTAACGTCAGTTAGCTACCTATATATATATATATATATATATATCGTGAGCATTTTCAAGACGCCTGGCTACATGCGCTGCGCCAGAAACCAGCTCTCGGGTAATATGAAACGCAGAGCCTCGGTACCCGGCTCTTATTCCTCGACTCCAAGGGGACCAAATGTCAGACTAGTCCTAATGGATGTCCTCAGCAGATGAGAAAGTGCAAGTGTGTCGACGCACAAAGCCTGATGCAATTGGCCTCCCCAAATACAAAAAATAAACCATCCGATTCGAGAATAGCTGGTTTATTTAAAGTGAGGGATGATGTCGTTAAGGCTGGTATGGGCAGATATCATGTTTGTAAATAAATATCCGACTGGCATCCCTAGTAGACCAAAATCCATAATGACCAAGCTGTTTGACGACAGCACCGCACTGGCATTGGTGAGGTGCGCACGTGCACTGAAGACATGTTGCGATACGCATATGCAAAATACCGATCCGATCTGTAGTTTTAGCGTATAAAACGCTTCCCACTGTCTGTATGTCCCTATGTATAGATGTTCAAAACTACGCAACAGATTTTGATGCGTTTTTTTATAACTATTGGAAAAATAGATTTCCACGAGGGTGAAGCCGCGTGGCGCAGCTAGTTTAAAATAATAGTGTGATCACTTTTTAGAAAATGATTACTCACATATGTAGGTATGAACAAAATATCACTTTCCGTGAAACCATTTTGTGGAACAACATAAAACATTTTACTATGAACTAGATTGGAGATCGTAGTTAGTCCGGCCCACTGCCACTTCAGCTTGCTAACTCTCAGAGCTATACTTTGGTTCTCTGTCGGATGTATTCGTTACGAATAGGTTCCTTCAAAGAAACTCAGAGCATAGCTCTTTCCATAGCTCGCTGAGTGACTTTGAACTGATGGAGCAGCCCTATCGTGAGAGTAGCAGTTCGTCATTTGACTAATTTCAGGAAGAAGATTGTTCGAAGATACAGCCAAAACTATCTGATTATTTATCTATAACCTAATGATCTTTAGGTACCTCATTACAATTACGTAACTACATAGATATACTATTCTCTTTCTATAAGTAACGCTTTAACCACAAAATATTTTCTGACAAATCATGGCTCAATCAGTTTTGGCATATTACTCACATAGGTAAAAATAAAATATCACTTTCCGAAAAACATTTTGTCGAACCGCAAACATTTTATTAGGATCATAATCAGGTACCGAAATATTTTTTCAAGGTAGGTGTGTACAAAATTGAGGATATTTCTTCTACCTATCATTTTCTTTTATGATGTAAAATGCTATTTGAAATGAAATGCAACCAGATTATATGTAACATAATAACATAAATATAAACTGTGTTTTACTATAAAAAATATTGTAGTTTGACGAATTTCAACACGCTTACATACACAGTGTTCTTCAGTTTTAGAATATCGAGCATAGTCGGATGTCTGTCAGAGTCTGCAAAGCATATAGTTTATTGTCAACGGCTGATTAGATAGAAAACAAATAAATTATTTAAAAGCTATCGTCCCATAAAGCATTTCTGCAAGAAACAATGCAAAAGCAAGCCCGCAACCGATAGCCCAAAGGTAAAGCGCTCCAGAAATCTGTCCAAAATTAATTGGACACCCTTCTTCGCAACTGTACTTTGGATACATTATATTACGAGCAGCACGGGCGGCCTTGTCCACCTTGGTGATACCGATAGCGTCTCTATATAGTTTAAACGTTATACCGGCCTCAAACAGCCTTTTAACTACTTTCTGAAGTACACCAACTATAGGACTGCCTTTCCTTATAACCATCTCATGGTACACTGTCAGCAAGTTCTCTGTTGGCTTCAGTATTTTCGCTTCGTCGTCAACTATTGTGTCTACTATATCTTGAATCTGGTAAATGTACGAATCTATTATAATCGTTAAGCCCTTGTTCTCCAGAGTCATCTTAGTGCAGTCTAAGAAAGTTGTGCATTCCACGGAGGTGTTGGCGAATACCTCATATTTGTCGTCCTGAATGAAATATTTATTCAAATGATTTAAATAAGGGATCCTTCCCGATTTCATGACGTCCTCGTTGGTTCTTAGTATTTCTGTTGGTCTGCTGATTGTGAAGTAAGAAAACAAGTGAATGCTGATGTAAGCTGATAAGTGTAAACACATGTACAAGTAAAATATATTCAAAACTTTCTTTTTCAGAGTTCCAGCATCAAGTAGAGACGTGGTTCCTAGTAATGCGCCCCACCCGTGTAGCAGCGTATCATTCATAGAAAAATAATGTCGATCAAAAAAACAAATGATGCACCACAGAAGTGAATAAACTAAGTAAAATATGATGAATAAGTACAGGCCGTCTATGTTCAAAATTAAGTTCTGCCAAGTGAGAGGCGGTCTGTCGGCAGTATATATCCAGTTGATGAGCTGCCTCGCGTAGACGCCGGAGTACTCCACCTGGTCCCCAAATATCCGGTACTGACCTCCGGCACACACGTCCAAACTGCCATTCAATAGAAAAGGTAAGTAATGTTCGTATTTGAAGTGGTTTTCGGCGTATATCAGGATGTAATACAAATCTATAGAGGCGTTGGAAAACTCTGAGATGATCTTGATGATTTCAACGTCCGTTCCTTCGACTTTGATGCCTTTTAGTTTGTCGTATGTATTGAGAGATTCTTGATTTTCTATCATCGCCATCGGGTATTTAGTGCCAATACCCACATTAAGTGCACATCCCATTATATTAGTTGGGGTTTTGGAAGGAAAAACCACGGAAGTTTCCAGAAAACCATCGTCGCATGTATTTATTTGTGTAGGATAAAAGTTTATTGTGCAAGTAGTTTCGTCCATAGCAGGGAGGAATGTGATTATTTTATGCTCGAACTCAATAGTTTTAACGAAAAATATCACATCGTATTCTCCTACAAGCCTCCCGATTCTTATAAAGTCTTCATCAGCAAATAAATGTTCTGAATAGTTTTCTAGAACCCATAAATATTTAACGTCCCTCTGGATAGCGTCAAATTTGAAATGATATAACGTATTGGTTGGATCAAAATACTCCACGTAAAAATAGTTTCCATAATTGAGATCGAATGATTCGCTATCGGGGCTTTCTAGAGTGAAATACGGCGTGTTTTTTTGTACGAAAACTTCAATTAATTCCGCAACAAACTCGCTTTTAGATCCGCTTTGCTTTTGATCTTCGGCAACATTTAGCACAATAGTTGGTTTCCAAAAAAAATCTTGTTTGCTCACTCTACACATACACAAAGCTAACGAATGGAATGGTTTCGCTGTTGATATTTCAGCATAATTTAGAATCGAGTTCGCAAGACAAAAATGCAAAAAGGAGAAATAAATAAGAACGAATCTAAGCATTTTGCTAGTCTGAAACCGTTTTCTTTTTACGTCCGACTCCTGTGGATGTAACATATAACTGACAATCTAACTTGTTTCGTTTGAGGTACAGGGTTAAAACGTCGAACTGTTATTAGTGCGTGGGTAAAATGTTTTCACAAAGTGCTACATTCAAACGCTTAATCTCTTCATAATTGTTGGTTCAAGTTTAATGGAGACCAAGCACGATAGAGTTATGGGAAAATCATGTTCTTTGTCCTAGCCTTCCTTCACTGATATCGATAAATTATAGGTATGGTCAAGGAAGGTAAGTGCTTCGTGTTAGCTGTGTGATATTCTACTCATAATGGTAATTTATCGAGTTTTAAAATACTTTAAACCTACTTCAAAATCTGTTTGGAAGTAGTTTTAAACCTGAATGACACACTGATATCGCTATCAAATTTTTCAAGTGGCGACATCAACTTAAAATTCGAGTCCTATTTAGTTTGATATAAGCTAGGTTGGTAATAAACACATTGATAAAACGAGGAGTGAAAGGACTTGATGATCCCCATAGTTATATCTTTTTTGTTTGTGGTTGTTATGCTATAAAGCACTTGAGATGTATTTTTCAACGTTTACTCATTCTAAATGAATACCTTTACTAGCCAAAAGTATGATAGCGCTGCAAGGCGTCAAATGTATGTAATGTGTGTGCTTTTTTCGTTATTGGAAACTAATGCACAACAACCTACTAAGGACTGGTTTATTTTCTTTTTAATAATATATCCTCATAATAGTAAAAAAAGCTCAAATCGTTTTTTTAATTATTCAATTTATTAGAAATTATCCGACTATTTCTGCGTCCTTGTGCCATAACCGCGGACCCCTTGTAAAGGTGCTGCCTCCCTTTAAAACCATGGCTTTTAAAATATTTGATAACTGATTAGACAGAATACGAGTCCCGTGCTCATGTGGTATATTATCATCCCATTTTCTCGGCACGTAATTTGCCACCGGAAATGGCAAGTCGTATTCTACATACTCACTGTCATAGTAACTTATAATGCCCACCTGTTCGGCCCAGCTGTACCACCTTGTTGTAGTTCTGAACCATCCTATATATCTCCAATAATACGACTTACGTATTGTAGTAACCTTTCTTGTTCTAACAGGTTTTTTACCATAGAAATTTAAACCCTTCCATGATTGCCATTTCAATTGGCTTCTCCTTCGCTTCTTCTCTTTAGCTCTATCTTCGTCTCTACCATCGTTAAAGTATCGCCGTTCTATTTTTCCGTCGACCTTTCCTTTTTCGTCTTCGAATTCTCTTGATAAATATTTTGAGTCTATGAATATTGATGGAGCTTGTATCTGTGTTGGTGTGATTCCACTTTTGACTATGAATTCCCTTGGTATCACACTTTCCTCTTTGGCCTCGAATTCCCTTGGTAAATCTATCACTTGTGTGTATGGCGGTATGGTCTGTTGTACAACATATCCATGCCTGGGTATAAACTCCTCTTTGGCTTCAAAATCTCTAGGTGAATTGATTACTTGTGTGTATGGCGGTATAGTGTGCTTCGCATCGTTGTCTTTAGAATTCCTTGGTAAATTTATATTTTTTCCGTTTTTGCCTATAAATTCTTTTGGTGAATTTAAGACTTGTGTATATGGTGGTTCTGTGTGTTTAGGATCATTTCTTTTTTGAGTCACAGTGAGTCTGCTGAATTGTCCTAGATAGATTTCCTTCCGCCGTGGGGCAGATCGTTTTTTAGAGAATATATGTGTAGTGCGCCTATTCACATTGCCTTCTTCTGCCTTCTGTCTTCTTGAATTTCCTGGGTACTCGTGGATTTCCTTTCCCTGCGATGTAGTTTTGTCTGTAGTAAATAAAATCATTTGTAGCCTTTTCATTGTATTCCCAAATTGCCGTATTGTTTTGTTATAATCCCTTTGTAGCGCAAAATTTACTTTGGGGTGCATTTGGATTTGAAAATGATTGCTTCGTTGCTTATTATTTAAAATATCTGGAAATCGTTTTTCTTCATTTCTGTCTAGTTTTAAATTTTTTTTTGGGAATTCAGCTTGTGATATTAAATATTGCAAAACTGTAACAATTTTTTCTTATTTATTTGTTTATTTCTTCTTATATAAATTACCCCATATTTTTGGGCTATGCATTTTATTCAAGAAAATATGGAGGGCTCCTTTAATGTCTGTATTTCTATTCATCATCATCAACCTATAACAGTCCACTGTTGGACATGGGCCTCCCTTAATGAGCACCATATCTCCACCATATACCTACCACCATAGCGCCACCCTCTGTCTGCAGTCTTTCGCAGTTTGTCATCCCACCTGCCTGGGGGCCTCCTATACTACGCTTGCCAAACCGTGGTCTTCACACAAAACACATTTACCCCAGCGGCTGTCAGTTCAGTCAGCGGTTGGCCGTAATCTGGGGGCCTCTTTCTTATGGCGTATCTATTGATTGGGGATAATGCCCATAATCCCCACGCTAGCTGAGCGGGTTGTGATCGCAGTTTAGTGATGGGATTGTGCTGCAGGGGGCGCTGCTGTCCGCCCCCGGTGGTATGTCCCTTAGTCTTCTCTTCCCGGTTGGAGTGGTGCTAAGTCGGTGGTCGTCTTATTTTTATTCTATTAAATAACTCGACTCAAGTGTGTTAGATTGAGATTTATAGTTAGTTGCATTTGATACCTTTGCATCTTTATGCAATAATACTATAATGTAACCGCTGATGGTTTCCCTAAAATAAATAAATAAATAAAACCCCAGCATGCTCTGGCGCCAAAATTCAATAATGTGAATCACGCCTTACCCGTTTTTAAATCAAATCAAATCAAATCGTTTATTTGCAAGAATACAAAATTATACAATGTCAGATCTTATAACTAATTTAGTAAATGTATTCACCCTGCATGCAGGCGTGCAAATGTTATGCGAGTCATATTATTATAATTATATATTAAATTTATTATATTAGTCATTATAAGTAACAATTTAAATCTCTAGATATTCGTTCACAGTATAAAAACATTTTTCAAGTAGCCATCCTTTTAACTTTTTCCTAAATATATTTCCATTAAATTCTTTTAATTCTTCCGGTAATTTATTGTAAATAGTTATGCACATATTATACACATTTCTTTTATAAATATCTTTGTGGCATTGGTGTTTAAAGAGTGCATTTTGAAACTTCGGCCTTTTTTGCCGGGTTATTACATCGCTACGTTTTTGAAAATATTTTTGATATGATTTTACAAACAGACAAACTTCCCTTATATACATACATGCGAGAGGAAGGATCCTACAGTTCTTGAAGAGAGGCTTGCAACTATCAAGGAACCAAGACCTGTTTATCACTCTAAGGCATCTTTTTTGAATTTTAAATACTCTTTCGACATCTACTGAGTTGCCCCACAGTAACAACCCGTACCCCAGGACTGAAGACCCATGACCATGGTAAGCAGCTAGAGCGGCGTCAAAAGAAACAGCCTGGCGAACCTTCTTAAGAGCGAATACAAATCTGCTCAGCCGTTGGCACACCTGGTTCACATGGTCCTTCCAATTCAAATGCCTATCCAGAATAACACCAAGGAATTTAAAAGAAGTAACATCACCCACCTTCTCAATATTATGATCTATGCCAAGTTTTATAGGAATTGAATTATAAGAATTAAATTGCATTATTTTGGTCTTGTTAATATTAATTATTAAATTGTTGTAATCAGTCCATTTTATGATGTCAGAGAGAGCATTATTCAAAGTTTGCTGAGCCAGATCTTTACTGTCTACTTTAATAATAAGAGTTGTGTCGTCGGCGAAAAGAACGCATTTATGTGATATACAATTAGGCAGATCGTTGATATACAACAGAAATAACAGAGGTCCCAAGATGCTACCCTGAGGGACACCACTGTTATTCAAAATGTTAGCAGATCTAAACACTTTCTTCACGAAGCTGCCTTTGGTGTCTCGAGTGACCTTTGCGTTTATGACAATAAATTAATAAAATTCCAGTAGGGATCTTGTATAGCATGGCCTCGGGTTTATAGGTAAATACTCACATAAGTATAAATATATATTTGTTTTTCTAGAAAACATTTTGTGAAACTGTTTTACAGTTTTATTTTTACAAAATCAATAGCTCTTATATGTTTAGGCTGCAATATAAGCAGAATATATCAAATTCTTACCTTTATACTTAGAACCTACGAAGTAGGAACGATAAGGCTGCGTTTCCAGTCAACAGCGTTTGGATGTTTTTCTTGTACTCCACTAAATAATTAGAATTTTTGGTATATACAACTATTAAGAAAATATTAATAAATGTGCAACAATATCAGTCTAGTATTGTTATTTTCTTTTATTTAGTAATTCAACCAGCTAAGAGAATACCTACAGGGTGGTCTTTTGAGAAGGCCAATGACGGCCAAGTCTGAAACCACTAGAGTTAGAAAAAAGTCATGCTTTCAATTTATAAGAAAACAATAACTGCATAACTAGTTTCCTTTTTATCTTTTACTTTGGACGGACTTTGCGTGTGAGCGGACGCTCACGCTCGCACATAACACTTAAATCAGGGGCTAACATTTTTTATGGCTCAGAATACTATTTGAAACCGATAAAAACCAGATTACAATAGTATTATTTTAGAACAAGGGACCAAAACACCCCATTAAATACGAGGTTGTTATACTCCCGAGCGTAGCGAAAATTAATAAATTCAAGTTTATGAATTCAGTAAAAGTTGACTATGGATCTAGATTTTGTAAACTACAAATTGAACTAAAGCTGAGTGTGGCTTATTTGATTGTAATATACAATAGGCTAAAATGGAGATGGGCAGGACACCTGGCAAGGAGAGAGGATCACCGATGGACCAAAGCAGTCACCGAATGGTGGCCTAGGGATATGCGGCGGCGTCGAGGCAGACCACCTGCCCGATGGTCAGACGACATTGTGGGGGCAGTAGGGAAGCAGTGGATCCGACTGGCACAGACCGCCAGGGGTACAGAGATAAGAAAGAGGCCTATACTCTACTAACATTATTACTAACGAACTACTAACATCATTTTTAAAGAACCCATATTTTTAAACTGTAATCGTAAGGTAAATGAATCGCTACATTATATTTCGTATAAACTTTATTAAATAAACACAAAGTTATTTACAACGGGTTTACGTAGCACGTATTATATTTTTTATGATAGACTGCAATGAAAATATGATTACAAAATCTATGTTATTGAAATAAATAAAATTATAATGGCCGTAGAAACCCTTTCAGTAAAATGACTAGAATTCAGGGATTAAAAAATATAGAGATCGATATAATAAATCAATTGTAACGACTGTAAATAGATTTAACGAAAACATTTATAAATACACGTAACAATTTATATATCATTTTCCATGTAACAAATTGAATAATTGAGACCCCAACCATAAACACAGAAGTCACTTCATGACCATATTTTTCTCGACAACAACTTTCGGTTCAAAAAGGTGTTTCAAAAATAGAGTCGGTACGGTCCGCAAAAGAGTATGTAGTAATTTTATTATTTTACAAATTGTTATTTTCGAAAAACCTATCACAATACCAAATGTGAAGAATAGTGCAAAGGAGGATTGTAGATATTTTTGATAGATTGTTGATCAACGGAGAGTTAACAAGATGAATCCGAGTGTAATTTAGTTAACAGATTAATCTTCCTTGGTCTCCCAAATGCTGTCTCCATTGGAAACAGCCTCTCCCCTCATGAATCTCTGGACAAACGGCAACTTGTACATGTAGACTGATAGCAGAGAACCTGCGCAGGCGCCTATCCAGTACACGACAGCGTGTTCTACCAGCGTGTGACCTTCACAGCCTGCTTTTAGTGACGTAGCCAGGACAGGGTTGAAGTAGCCGCCGGAATAGTCGAATGCTGGAAAAAGGGGGAGATTGTACTGGTTTAGCTGGTAACATTGATGAGTTAACTTGTAGCTAGAATAACTTGCATAAATAATAATCTGTATCTAAGTCAAGGTTGCACAAAGTTTAATAATAATAACAGTTTTAACGAGATGTCGTTGGGGATAAACATGTGGATTTTTTTCTTCAATTAAGATTTTCAATCAGCACTTTTTTGTCGATTTTTACATTAAAAACTGTATTATAATGCAAACAATAAAAATATATTTTGTTCTACCGACAGCGTACGAGTAATTCAATGATTTAATGCACTTAACTTTGAAGTTATTGTGTTATACTGATAAATAAATAAATAATGATTCTTTCATGATTCTATGATATTCGATTTACATGTTTTTATGAGATACCAATCATGCGTTTATAGGCCAATGAATAATGAGAATTAGTAAACATCGAACTTTACATTAATGTACCTTTTCCTAAATGGATTTTGCAAAAGATGGAAACACTGAGGTCATTGGCATTACTGTCTTGGTAGCGGTACACGAATACCGTGTGCCTAGCGAGGACCCCTGAAAACGATTGAGAACCCAATGAGAACTCTGTTAGAATTAAGTGAGAACTGAGTGAGAATGGAACGCGTGGGCAGGGACTGGACACATATCCCTTGATCTATGTAAAGCAAAGAGATTTATTAATGATAGAAAAGGTTGGTTCTTTGAAGCTATAGTATTTGATTTAAAACGATTAATATGTAATTAATAATAATTAAGATAATTTAGATCATAAATAAAATCAATATTGGCCAATTGTTTAATTCTATTTGTTGTTTTATTCGTGTTTAGTAAAGCGCACACAATTTGTAAGCCATGTTACTTTGTATTTACCGAAATGAAATTAGTTTTCTAACTCGTGTCTCAAACGTTTATTAGATTACTTAAGCTGCCGGAGCATGATAAACAAATTTTAAACCATTTCGTAATTACTTCATCGATTATGTATAACACACGTGCCTATTTCTGTCTTTCTGTCTACCCTAGTAAATAAGAGTTTTTATTTATTTTTACTTCTCGTCTCGCACGATAAAACTTATACAAAACTTATTCTAGAAAATTATTACAAAGGCGAACTTAAGCCCAAAAATAGTTCTCTTCCAGCAAACCTTATTAGGATAGAGAGAGAAAGTGAAGAGACAAGTGGGTAACATGTGCATAAATAATTGAATGCTTTGGTTTCTAAATCCGCTAAATCCGCTTGAAACTTTTGTTCCGTAATTGATGAAAACTAGTTCTTGTTGATGGCAGCCACAGTAAAAGCGAAATTTGGTTGGTAATTCAGATTCAGGGGTAAAAGACTTCTTTTACATAAAAAACAGCTCGATTCTCATACGAAAAAAATTATAGAAATAGAAAGATATTTGTTCATAACAACTTAAATTAACAAAAGACACACTTATAAAATAGGTATATATAGAGATTTGTTACAAAAAGGTTCTAACTCAGCATAATGCTGGCTAAGCTCCGTAAGAGACTTAGCCAGCGCTGGTCTTCCGTTAGAGCCCGTACAGGTGACGTCACGAACAGGCATACGCAATGAAATAAAATTATGAATTATCTGATGGATTTAGCTGATTTTGAAACCAAAGCATTAAAACAGAAAAAGACAAAAGATTTAATTTCAACTTACTTATTCAAACTATAGATATAAGAATAATAAACGTACCAGCAACAACCAGAGAGGTTCCAATGAAGGAGTCGATAGCGGTTGCGAAGCGGGGATTTAGATCTCCAAGAGATCTGGACGCGAGGCGGCACAGGCAGGTCGCTAGCCCTTCCACCACTGCCCCGTAGACTACTGGCACCTGGAACGGATAGGATCAATACGATAAAGATTTTTGGTGTAATCATTTAGGGGAGAAGTAATGTCACTACCTATGTCACATCACTATAATTTGGTGGTACCTAGGTATTGTTTTTAAAATTATTACTTACCATACCACTGGAGGTATGGTCTGTGGTACGGTAGGTCAGAAGGGGGATAAATAAATAAGACTACCATCCAAACAGAATAATCATATTTTTTTCAGATTAATAAGATTTGGGGGAGGCCTTTGCCCAGCAGTGGGACGAAACAGGATAAATAAAAAAAATTAAAAAGTTTGGATATCTTACAATTTATATTGTGTGTTTAAGTCGCTACTAGAACAGCTCTATAAGAAAAACTAATTAAAAGTCTAATAAGTTTCAAATAATAAAATAACTTGTTACATTGATTCTACATTTTCAGGTTATACCTAGTAGGGAAGAGTCAACGTAGATTTCCACGCGGGAATAGCCACGGTGCGAAGCTAGTCTAAGATAAAACCGACCGCAATAAAATGTTCCCTAACGGACTCTGAGCGTGCATCTAGACTAGATGCAGCCTTGTCTGGAAAGGGGTATGTTGTAGCAACCATCGCTAAAGCAGGCTATGTGCAACCTGATTTGTTTTTGGTTGCATTAAATGAATTATGGATTAGATGAGCTACCTCTAGATTGCTTAAAAAGACATTAGATGCGACAAGTACATGGTGACCTTATCGCTTAGAAGGGATCAGGCTTCCAGGCAATCTTTAGATGGAAATAATTATTTGAATTTAAGAAAGGCACCCCGCCTTTCTTTTTTTTTTCCATGGTACACCCCGTACCATTCCATGGTAAACATAAGCTAGAATAAATATGAACATAACATTATATAATATTTAAAGTAAGTCAAGTCAAGTCAAAGTAAGTAAAGTCAAGTCAAAGTAAGTCAAGTCAAGTCAAAGTAAGTCAAGTCAAGTCAAAGTAAGTCAAGTCAAGTCAAAGTAAGTCAAGTCAAGTCAACGTAAGTCAAGTCAAGTCAAAGTAAGTCAAGTCAAGTCAAAGTAAGTAAAGTCAAGTCAAAGTAAGTAAAGTCAAGTCAAAGTAAGTCAAGTCAAGTCAAAGTAAGTAAAGTCAAGTCAAAGTAAGTCAAGTCAAAGTAAGTTTAAGTCTACAGTTAGCTCAATTGTTTCCATAGCTTACTACTTGTTTATTTTATTTTAACATTTTAATTGTTATTTTCTTTGTTAAATAAATATTTATTTACAATAAAACTTGACCATCTGAAATAAATTTTCTATTTATGATACATTTTGGGTCTAATATCTGTCCTCGTGAAGATTACATGATTCTCATTCAGATGATTATTGCATAGAAAAATATGTACATTGAGCACCCAGGAATAATGTGGGTACAATAATTATTTTCAAGGATCGCTAAATCCGGTATCGATATTTTTCTGACAGATTGGACAGATTTTACTGTATTGTGAAAATCCTAGTATATACAAAACCTTTGTGGTTACACATGATATTTTTTCATCAAAGCAAAACCTTTCTATTATAAATTTTGCAACAGTGTTTTTTAACGTTATTTGCAATAATTCGGTCTCTGTATTTTATGCTCTAGTGGACCTTCCCGTCTTCGCACGGTTTTAGTACGGATCCCTAACTTTTTTGAAAATGTAATATAGCCAATGTTCACCGGGGATAGTGTAGCTTCCCAACGGTGAAATAATTTTTCAAGTCGGTGCAGTAGTTTCGGAGCCTATTCAATACAAACAAACAAAAAATCAAACCTTTCCTCTTTATAATATTAGTATAAAAGATACGTACACTAATAACTGAAGCATAAACTTCGTGCTTAAACGACTGTTGCGGCTACTTATCGGGTGGTGCCAAAATTAAGAATTCCAAAGTTTTGATATTAGTATTGAATAAAAAAAAATAACAAATGAGTTGTTAGAATGACGAGGCGAATCGAGTTGCTTCTGGTATAGTCGCCATATTGGATTTATACATTAAAAAACGTTTATCACTCACTCAATCATTTACCTCTATAATCCTTTGAAAGATTCGGCAACATTTTTTGCAGTAGTTTTCACGCAATAATTCTCGTAGCACACTTCGTAGCTCATTAAAGGGTCTTTGACTGCTACGAGAATGTAGTAAGGTCTACGAATGCTACGAGAATGTAGTAAGGTCTACGAATGCTACGAGAATGTAGTAAGGTCTACGAATGCTACGACGTAGTATTCTGCTACGACGTAGCATCCTAGCGTTATGTATAAATTTCGAATACATTTTGAGATTTTTTTAAAACTTTATGGCCATAAGGCAGCCGAACTCAAAAATTCTGAGCACATACATCCAACTAGCGAGGTTTGATGTATGTCCAACTAGCGAGGTTGGATGTATGTCCAACTAGCGAGGTTGGATGTATGTCCAACTAGCGAGGTTGGATGTATGTGTACAACACAAAATTAAGCATTCAAGTATGTGCTCGATATCTTTAGATAGGTACATTTATAGTGACGAAATGGCTTCCCCATAGGCTTATTATTTTATATTCATAATTAAAAAATTTAAATGTTAATATTGTCACGGTTGTGTCTGGTAGAGATCGCTCTTGAGCGATAAGACCGCCAAATTTTCACATATTTTTTATTTTATTCTGTCTTGTTTGATTTATTTTTTAAGTGTCCAATAAAATAATTATATATCTATCTATTGTTTAAAATTTTAAAATTAATATTTGCATGCCTATTTTAGGTAGAATATAACTGCACTATTAAAAATTTAACACCTGCATATGTTATATTATATTATGGCAAATAAACATCTTTTATATACGCTAGCGATTTGCGTGCGATTTCGCGGAGCGACGTCATCGCGGCGAGGGCAGTCGTCTTGCTTTGAATTCGCTCGCAAATTACCATTGCTTAGTCTTTTTCTGTGTATATTTAAAAATGTGTCTCGCTATATGGACTGTGTATATTAACTTTGTACTCTGTCTTAAATCGACATAGCTCTAAGAATTAGTAAGCTGAAGTGGCAGATGTGATTTGATTTGATATAGTGAGTTACCTGTAGATCCGCCTTGCAGTCCTCGAAGGCCTTATCCTTGTGTGTCTCTGATATCTCGAGCGCCCAGTACATCTGCACGTACTTGAAGACCAGTAGACCGCCAGCCAGTTCCGCCCAGATCTTCAGCAGGGCCTTTCGGACGTCGCCTTTGCCTAGGGTTTACAAAGTTAGTTACATTTTATGGTTTAATTGAATTTTAATTTAATTTAATCTTGCGTTGGATCGCGAGGAGTGGAAGGAGAAAAGGGAGGCCTTTGCCCAGCAGTGGGACAATCAGGGCTCAAAATAAATAGATAAATAATAGTTATCTTTAAAGGTTTAATGTCTTTAACAAGAAATACTTTGTTATATATAGAAAACGACCAGAACACCCTGAACAAATATCTGCAGATCGTACAAATATTTGTCCCGAAGCGGGAATTGAACCCAATGCCTATATGAAAGAATCAATATTGCAGTCTATGTACGATGACCTGGACATGGAGATCTGCTTGCGAAGCAGGAGGTTGCCTCCTGCGTCGCAAGCTGACCTTCTCCATGGAGGTCGTACATGGGCAGTGCAATATTGATTCTTTCATATAGGCATTGGCTAATTCTACTGTTTTTGTCTTATTTATTTACAGAATTTTGGAGTAACAGATAGCTTTACAAATATTTAGATGCAGATATAGTACATACATGCCTGGGTAGACCAGTGTATGTTTACTGAGGGCTTTAAGTTAGTTTCCCTCGATTACCTTCAACAACATCCTCGATGTGCGTGTAGGGGCAGGCGGTCGCGTCCCCCCAGTTCAGCGACCACCAGATCGTCAGCCCGAACAGGAATATCGCGTACGTTGCCACGCCAAAGTTGTCAGCCACTGGAACAAAGTTACAGTACACGTTAGCAGTTTTAGATATTCAAATCAGATGTTTGTTAGAGAGTTAACAAACATCCATCGCAAATATTATTAGCATGCTTTCGTAAACGTCTCGCCGAAGTATAACGTCGTATTCGATTAAACGACCAGAACGTCCAATACATAAAATTCACTATGTTGTCTCGTCTCTTTTTATCACATCTTACATTACTGCACGTGACACAGTTGGAAGCTTTAGGACTACATATTGATTTGACTATATAGCAGTTAGTACATAATCGCTTTCTGACTAAATCTCGATATGACCATATCGCGTTAGGACTAGATAGCGTTTGGACTTTGGTCTTCATATAACTACTGCGTGTATTATCGTTTTCACACAAGTTATTTATTTCTCCTTATATTTATGTTTCAAATAAAGATAATTTTGATTTTTTTTTATTACTTATCGATTTGAAATCCTTAAATAAATTTTTCACAATTTTATTTTATTCAAACTAGATGCCAAGCAAAAAAGCTTTGTATGTTTCATTATTTGCTTAAAAACATTCTAGATCTAGTTTGGTTAATATAGAAATAGAATTCTATGTATCACTATCATTATCAGCCACGAGTACTCCACTGCATAGGACTACTATAGGCTGATATAGATCTCCCCCAATGAGCACCATAGCGCTCTGTCTTCAGCTTGCCGCATCCAGCATCTGCCTGCAGTCCTTCGCAAGTCCATGTATACACACCAATAATAAGTTCGAAGCAGCATCCACAAAGCTCAGCCGCCGCTATAGCCTCCTCAAGCAGTAGCCTTACAAAGGGTTCTGACACTGTCTTCTGCACCAGCCGGCGGCCGCAGTGCGCCAGCAATGACGTCAGCACGAGGAAGAGGGTAGATACCACCAGGGGCGCGAATGTGGTCTTGTTTATCTGGAAGGTTGAAGGGTCATTTTACTACGTTGTCTGACTAGCACTGATCGAAAATGTGTTTGCATCATTTTATTGCATAAATGGAGATTTTGTATACATTAGTTACTTCGTACTTGTGCCTACAGCAATTAGTTTTCGTGAAATATCAAATATCAGTGTTTTTTTTTATAGAAGACTCTTAGACACGTCACAAAATTAGAATTACTAACTAAAACAAACAAATAATGTGAACACTTTAATTATTAAGAGCCGACATAAAAAAAAACATAATACAACGAATCGTCATCGAATCGTTAAATATTTGAAATTTATTTATCTAGTTCAATATTTTTGTATAAAACAAATAAATGAATTTATTTTCAGATACATAAGTTAGTAAAAAAATCTTAGACCATGTTAGTTTGAATTTATTTTATTATAAGTTCTATTTAATTATTATAAATATAGCTATAAGATTAAGCGTATAATCTTATACATTTTTATATTCAGGCAAGGCTTTGCCCTAGGTAGGTCAAAGCCTTGTCTGAATATACCTACCTAACTCTACCTGGGCTGATAAGAATACATGTTTTAAAAATAGAACGTTTATAATCATTTCTAGAACCCTATGCATCATCATCATCATCAGCCTATATCAGTCCACTGCTGGACATAGGCCTCCCCCAATGAGCGCCATTGCGCCCTGTCTTCAGCTTGCCGCATCCAGCATCTACCTGCAGTCTTTCGCAAGTCGTCATCCCACCTGGTCGGAGGGCGTCCTACACTACGTTTACCGAGTCGTGATCTCCACTCAAGAACACGTTTGCCCCAGCGGCTCTATGCATCTCATAACAAATACCCTCACATTTTTTATTTGTTACGCTCAGTAGACTTTAGTAAACTTCGATTTCTGTGTGAAAATAAATATACATACGTAATTAAATAAATAAATAATGCTGGACAACAATTCACAGCATTATCTAGCCCCATGGTAAGCAGAGCTTGTGTTATGGGTACTAGATAACTGATATACATAATACAATACATTACATAGATAGATATTTTTTATTATACATAGAAAACGACCAGAACACCCGAAACAAATATCTGCATATCGTACACACATTTGTTCCGAGGCGGGAATCGAACCCGCAACCTCCTGTGTTGCAGGCGGACCTTCGCCCACCGCGCCACATCGGTCGTCAAATAAAAAAAAATTAAAAATAAATTACCTAAAAATAACTGTCTGTGTTTACACAAATCATAATTTAATTGTATTGAAAAATTTAAAATCGAGTTCAAATTCCTTGGTTTTTTGGAAATACTCGTACATATCCACCGGGGATGTAATTTCTATGGAACCACCTCGGAATTATTCTTCATACAATAAAGAAATCATTTTCCATCAATAGGTTTCTTTCCGGCCCTGGTGGGGGCGCAGAGAGGGGCCTCGAGGCTTGGCCTCATTACCCCGGCGTCAACTCGAGGGGTGGCGATTGGTGTGTTTTTATTGTTTTTTTTTTATTAATAATCCCAATTTTTTAAAGAACACATGAACAAAGTGTCTTCACCTTAAGTATAGAGACAATAAGAAAAGTGCCAATGGACACGTTCTTAGTAATATGTTGTTATAAAAATAAGTTAGAACTAAATTACCCATTAGCCAATTCTATGGCTAGATTGTAATTATACTCTAGTGTATTTAACATTTATATAAGTATACTAGACAAAATAAAAAAAATAAGATTAAACCCAAGGACTCTATGGTGGTAATCATTTTCCAAATCGGTTCTCAATTTACGGAGAAATCGAAGAACATAAAAAATACATACAGCCGAAGGTAGATCGTCTCAAATACGAATGTTTTTCAACGCGATCTTGAAAACTTAGATTGCTTTTTATTAAAACCTCTGTTTATTATTTTCTGAACATGTTCTCTGCGTTCTCTTTTCATCTGTACCGGAGCATAAAGTTAGAGCGATTTATTATTAAATTCATTTTCATGGACAGATATTAAAAATGCTTTCATAAACTGAGCTCGTTGTAAGTCTGCTTTTCTAACTAAACATTTACTTTACGTCTTGAACAATTTGAAGATGAATTTGAAAAATTTGTGTATTCTCATTCATCTCAGACTGTAAAGGGTGAATTTTTGGACGAGGAATCTCAACCAGTGTACAACTCGGTCACAATATCTGTGCACCTTGAGCCATTGCCATGTTTGGCTCAAGGTGCACAGATATTGTGACCGAGTTTTAACTACAGAAAGAGGTACCATAACCGAGGTAGGTACATAAAAATGGTCTTATGAGATTATGCACGTTTTTTTAAAGAAATTTAATACATTCTCTCAAAAAAATTATGATGTCTAGCAAGGCAATTTTCTTCCCCTTACTACCCCGTCGAAAAAATCCACCCTGTATATTACTTTGAATACCTATCTAATACCTATGAGAAACGAGGTCGAGATCTTAGTAATATTTTTTTAGGCATTTGGTTAGACAGAGATGAATACAATGGATTGTGAAGTGTTGAATCGGTGTCTGACTAACAATGAGCTTTTTAGACTAGACAAATTAGTTAATCTATTTATTCTGTATCACAAAAATAATTATCGGTTTAGCGCAGCGTATTAAAATTGCCGTACAGCGGGGCAATGCAGCCAATGCTTGAAATGGACGAAATGGATTAAGTTACCTCGATTGTTTGCAACGATCTGCAGTCAGTCAGTTGAGAAAAAAAAAAAAAAGTAATGTTCTCGGAATAATTGTGTGTACGATCTGCAGATATTCGTTCCGGGTGTTCTGCTCGTTTTCTATGTATAATAAAAAATATCTATCTATTTAATAAATAGTATTATGTATATCAGTTATCTAGTACCCATAACACAAGCTCTGCTTACCATGGGGCTAGATAATGCTGTGTGAATTGTCCAGCATTATTTATTTTATTTTTATTTTTCTAGAGCTCCATGCAGACTATGCTAATAACTACGTACGAAGATGTAAAAATATACATTATAGCTGTCGTGTGTGGTCTCCTGACGATTTCTATGGAAAGATGTAATGAGATGTATCATGTCCAACGATCCTATCCATCCACGGTTGTCTGGTAGAGATCGCTCTTGAGCGATAAGACCGCCAAATTGTCACATATCTTGTATTATTATTTTTTACCTTGTTTGTTTTATTTTTAAGTGTGCAATAAAAGTATTGTCTATCTATCTATCTATCATGCTATAATCTTAGAATAACTTTGCTATAATGTGCATCTTTACATTATAGCTGCTGTGTTTGAAGTGCTTTAGAGTTATGTCGTAGGCAGAGAACCATCTATGTCCTTACTCTGAGTAGGGTTTACGACCATCATTAAGTACGGTTACGCACGTTCAATGACGTGACGGCATCGGCAGGACTAGCTGTGTTTTCTTTAGTTCCCTATGTCTCTACAAAATTTACGACAATTGTGCTTTTGTTTAAAACTTTCTTTGTAAATGGCTCCTTACAACCGGAAATATATAATTTTCGTCAAAACATTATTGTTAGTATTCTGGTTAGTAATGTCATAAATCCTAAATTAGGTCGAATATAGTCTTTAGGAGAACGATTTGATTTTCCCGTATATAAAAAGTACTTTGTGTGTTGTTATGGTTAAGGAACCAATGATGTACGTTTGACGACCGATATGGCGTAGCGGCCAAGTTCCACCCACGGTGGGTTCCATTCCCACCTTGGGTCAAATGTATGTACGATCAACAAATATAAGTTCCGGATGTTCTGGGTATTTTCTATGTATGTATTGGTACTAAGTAAATTAGTCATCTATAGTACCCATAACACACACTGTTTAGCTTGAGGCTTGATGTCGCTGTGTGGATTATCCAGCATTAAAGTATTAGAAAAGAAAACAGAAAAAACGCAAGCAGTTTTAACCTATATTTCTAAAAAAATACTGGCTACAATCAAATTATCATAAACATTACATTGTAAAACAAAATCTTTTCAAAATGGCCAGTCCCGAAAACAGTTAATTGTAAGGTTCTATTTATTTACTTGAGTGATTGTAATTTCAAGCGCTGAATTAATGAATTTTCATAGAAGATCTTCAGGAAAACGAACAATTTGCATGACCGAGCCGTTCCCCTTTGCATTTATTACTAAAACTAGGGCAACTATGTATTCATTTCGAATAATACAAGTCTACGTTTAACTAGGTATAACTTTTGTAGTTTGTATTGTGGCACTTGCCTCAAAGCAAGCTCGGGCTAAGTTTACCGTTGTTTGTTTCAGAGTGGAGTTTTTGCGTGCTTTTATTTTGTTTCTGAGTTACCTAGACTTTGTTTGGTGGAGTACCTAGCTTTTGCTAAGCTTTGTGTTACTGTAACTTTAGTTTAATCTTTCTTTTAAACAGTTCTAAACATAGAATAAGAAGGATTAAAATGATAGCAGACACAAACGAGATGTTGCCAAAAAATTTCGACAAATTCGTCTCCATTTCCTGTTCTTATACGTGTACTTGTGTGTATAACACTGAAGTTATGTATTTATGTTTGTCAACTCACATATAGATTCGTTTTTGATTACAAAATCAAGAAAATTGTTGAATGACTGACACCAACCAGCAACGTGTTTTTCTGTATGATTCTAGATCATGATGTCGATTTTTTGTTAATGGCAACTGTGTCTGGTTGGAAGCTTTTCTGTAAGTGTCGAGAAATAGAAAATAATTGTAAAATCAATGAGTAATTAAATTATGAGATCATGTTGTTCAAGATAAACACCATAGAAAGGGAATAAATTAAACATCATAACCATAACAGACCGATTATTGTATCATACCTTGCGTACCCTTAGTGTTTATTGTTATTGATTGCTCGAAGGAGCGCTACTTTTCGATGGATCGGTAAAGCAAACAGGCGAACTAATCAACGTTCTCAATACAAAGTTTGAGTTTTAGCTAGATGTAGCCACTTAAAATATTTGCCCGCGCTATCGAAGTGTTCCGGGCTACTACTCCCAAACTCATTTCATTATTTAGGAATTTGAAATCGGTTTACAGTTTTTTAAAACACGCCAACATAATCTTACCTACAGTTATTTTTATTGGCACTTCTCCGTTCGTTATTCTAACAACCTTTAACTCAATCAAAGATGTTGTTTCATCTGATATCTGTCGCATACCATTGGGTTTAAAATTATTGGACCTGCAGGGGATTTATCCCAAAAATAAAATCGTAGAGTAGAAAGCAGACAAGAGCAATTATTAATTGTATAATCTTACCCTAACAACAACTTTGAGGAATATCCCCAACACGTCAATCGTGAACTTCATCTTGTTTCTTCCTCTAAATAACTCGTTATTCACTTATATTCACTTTGTAACTGAAAAAAAACAAGCGCCATTTAGACAGTCCTATTTCTAACCACAACACGATTACGCGATCATACCCCGATTTATTTCAACGATCGGAACGCAGCCAAGTCAAATGTCATGATCAAAAGTTAAATTTAACTCACCATTTCAGGCTCAAAGGGTCAAAATAACTAGGTAATATCCAGGAAAGTCGGATTCGTGGAAAAAATATAATATGTACTACGTATCGTGTTTGTGGGAGCCGCAGCTCTGCGCGCGCGCATCTTGCTGCGAGGCCACGCGAAGGCGATCTTAATATAGAAGCGACCGAACGTCAACTAAGACATCGTCCCCGGGAGCACGCTTTATACTGGACAAGGAGTTTATATACTAAATGCAGGCGTCGAGGTGGCCACCATATGCGACTTGAGGAGCTAAAAAGAAAGCTAAATATAATAATTTATTTGCACTTAGCGACATGTGCGAATCCATAGAATGTTGACCTATTTGATCAGATAGGATCATTCGTAAAATTGTAGATAAAATTGAATTTTCTAAATAATATTTTAAGTTTATTGTATTTAGATTCAATTTTTAATTTCTAAGTACTAATGCACAAAAAAATATACTAACTCTTTTCCCATTCTAGTTACATTACTTATTGTGTATTGGACATGAAATTAATGAAAATGGAGCTAGCTAGGATCAACGATCCTAGGCCAGTTGGGCCTAACTGCATGAGTTGTAATGTTGGTTATTGTAATGTTGTATAAGAGAGATCCAATTCTTCGCGCCATCACTCCGTCTGGTCTACCGCAACGCTTCATGCTGTTGATCGTTTACCTACTGGGTGGGTATTCTTGGCCCACACGTCTTCAGGTTTTCAGCTAATCCGGTATCAAAATCGAGACGTATTGAATTATCAGAGAAGTAAATAACAAACTGCCATAGGTCCACTGACATCGAAATTAGACTTGATTAGGTTTGGTTAAGTGTGGTTGTACTCTCCATTTAAATTTAAATTAACCAACTCACTTCAAAATTCCTTAAGTGCGGACATTACGTTGAAAACTGGTTTAAAATGATATTTCAATCTGGACATGGCGTCCAAATATTTTTCAAGCGATAAGTCCACAGATTTTTATCAAAGTATTACATTGTGTGGTTTGCATATCAATCGTTACATCTAGTTGCTATCAATGTTATCGATAAAATTTTGATAAAAAGGTCAATAATAAAAAATCTATTAAAGACAATTATTGCATAATATAATAACATAGGACAATGCAACACAAAACGTCAATTTTCCCAAATTTGACATGAGAGTTTGAAATTTATTTATACTTAAATAAATAAATAAATATAAATAATGCTGGACAATCCACACAGCATTATCTAGCCCCATGGTAAGCAGAGCTTGTGTTATGGGTACTAGATAACTGATATACATAATACTATACAGGGTGTGTCAAGACTACTACCGAAAACTGAGGGGGTGCAATCAGACCATGATTTTGAAAATATTTAGCGAAAAAAAAACGCGAAAAATATGTTGACCCATCAACGTTCTTTTAATTTTTTTTCTAGGTACATACCCATAGCACAACACTATAATAACATATCTACCTAATTATGTAGTTTAAATAAGCAAAAAAATAATAAAATAAAAAAAACAGCAATGTATTCTAAAACGCTAACAGCTGATCATCCGCGCGGCAGCGGGCAGGTTAGTGCCCTGCCGCCGCCCGGCGGCCGGTACCGACACGTGAAACTCCCGCGCCTACGAACTTATCTTTTCAATAAATAATTTGCAGGTAGGTACCAACGATTTAATAAGCCATACTCTTGAAAGCATACCAAGAATTTATTAGAAACATCAAAACTTAAAATACATTTTAATCTGTCTAAAGTAAGTAAGTAAAGTAGGTACCTACTTTTGTTAAAAGAACAGCTGACCCGCGTTTATTTTCAGAGGTCATAGTCCTGCCTACAGAATAGGTATATTGGCTTTCCTTTGAGAAGCGCCGCGCGAGCTCACCAAACCTTCCGACAAACAGGCCGCGGGCGCACGTGTAAGGCCTTTGACCTTTGCCGACATATTGCGAAAATGTAGCGTAAAAACAAACTGAATCTTATATCTGTGCAATAAGACTCATAATCATAAGAGTATGACAGAGACAGAGCAATGCTTGTCGGCGTTGGCGGCTTTTTTCAAAGGACATTATTTACCTAATTTCACTAATATTTTGATTAATTTGTTTTCATTTTCTTCAGTACGCGTTCATTATCCGCACTGAACACTTGCGCGGTGCATAAAAATTGCAATACGTTCGTGTTTTCTTCTGTTTTTGAGTTTTTCTAACTAGGCAGCTTAGTTTAGTAAGTGTTCAGTTAGTTTTGTTGTGTTTTGGTGTGTGTGTGTGTGTGTGTGTGTCTAGTGTTTTGTTTACTACGAGTTTATTATGTTTAGTGCGAGGGAGTATGGACAAATGGTTGTGTGCTACGGTGAAGCTAGAGGAAATGCGTCACGAGCCTTGCGCATTTACCGGGATAGGTATCCCAACCAGACGCATCCGTCTGATGCTAGATTCTTTACGGCTGCTTATCAAAGAGTTCTGAATAAAGAACGTTTTACACCCCTAAGGCGCGGGGGTGGCAGAGGGGTAGGTGTTCTGGTGCAAGAACAGGTCGTGTTCCTCGGTCGACAATCAGCTGTGCCAAGAACGAGGAGGAGCTCAGTTCGAGCCATTTCTGATTCGACCTAGTCTGCATCGGAATTACGTAAGTACTAACCTACATACATAGGTACCTATAACTAACTACGGCATAACGGCATTTGCAAACTTACGTGTACGTACATTGCTGGCTAGCAAAACAAATAAAAATGTTTAAAAATTCATATCTCCAGCTAGAATTATTTTTTCGGAAAACGGTTTTTTTTATTGGTTTTGTTTTGGGGTGCTGCACCACCCCCCTTTGTTTTCGGTAGTGGTCTTGATACACGCTGTATATTACATAGATAGTTTTTTTTTTTTATTATACATAGAAAACGACCAGAGCACCCGGAACAAATATCTGCAGATCGTACACACAATTGTTCCGAGGCGGGAATCGAACCCGCAACCTTCAGCGTCGCAGGCGGACCTTCGCCCACCGCGCCACATCGGTCGTCAAACTTAATTATTTCTTACATCAGTCATTGAGTAATCATTGCGTTGGTCGTTCTGTACTCATACATAGTCTTTGTACGTTTCTACGTGAGAGCCAATGACGGGAGTATAGGGATAAATTGATCACAGGGAACACACACACACACAAACTGTACAATGAACGACTAAATTTATACGTGAACCAATGTGTGGGTGAAAAATATGTTTTTGTTTGCCGCATGAACAGTTATATATTTTTAAAGTATATTTCAATACTGAATACTCAATGTTTTATTGCTGACATGACAGTGTACAAATAGGCCTTAAAAATATTACAAAAGATATAATATATATCTTATACATTTGTTAGGATTAGTTATTAGATATCTGTAAAATTCTAAAGACACTGCCTGGACCTTGCGTTACGTCCCAAGAAGGGGCGGCACGCCGCCGCCGCCGCCGGCCGCCGCGTCGCCGCTCGGTAGCTCTAGCAGGAACAATACGTGCAGTTGCGTCATAGGCAAAGTGTTAAAATGAAAGTGTTAAATCGATATAATTTATTACAGGCAGGATAGCTAGGTGCGTATTTATCATTATACAAGCGATCCGCCTAGGCTTCTCACGGGTGGTAATGCATGTATTATATACATACAAACCTTACTCTTGAATCACTCTACTATGTATTAAAAAACATCGCATCAAAATCCGTTGCGTAGTTTTAAAGATCTAAGCATACATAGGGACGGATAGACAGCGGGAAGCTACTTTGTTTTAAACTAAGTAGTGACAGACAGAGGCGACGAAGTTGTAAAAAAAATTATGTGATTGAATTATATTTTTCTACTCTCTCTCTTTCTCTCTTTTATATAATAAACAGAATTTTCTAGAAACCCGGCTCGCTTCTACTCTCAGTACCTATTGCCATGCCCTGCTTGGTTACCATTGTGTTTCTACCTACAAATACACGCCATGATGCAATAAAAAAAATATGTATTATCCTGTAGATACAGATTATCGATCGCAAAAATGACTTCACGAACGCGATATCACCAGGGCTTTATTCTCTATTGACTTTCGAAGCGTGTGACACTTCTTTGACAGATGAAAACGTGTGTGCTATCAATTCGTAAGAACAGTATTCATCTGTTTACGTGCGAACAAATTCGCATCCAACGTGAGCGTAGCCTTAGAATTTTACTTCCCTGTTTGCTTAAAACAAAATATACCGGGCTGCTTGCTGGTGAAGGCATTGGCTAAATAAACGTAGCTTCATTCAGGCGTCGCAGCTCGTCGGGTAATAGCATTAGTCTGCAGTTTGCTCTGACACCTGCACTGAAGGCTGTGTTTTTGAATACCTACAGGAGCGGATAAAAACAGAATAGTAATGTGTTTTCACTTCTCTTGTTCTAAAGTGTGTCAATAAAGCGTACAATAGCGTAACAATCTACCCTTTTTCGGATTAATTGTATTGTATTGTATTGTATTTATTTAACTCAGTAAATGAGGATTAAATTTATTTCTTCTTTTTAATTTTTATTTGAAATAATCAGCTAGTACAAGACATTCGTCCTCTTACATAAAGACTCAACTTTTTGGTATTCCATTTACATAGATCATACTTTTCATTTGAATTAATTTTTGAAAATGGAACTGAATGCGCCTCCTTGGTGATTGTTGGTTCTCTTCCTGCTTGGTAGATTGCGAAGGTACATATTGTATTGTACGTTGAGCGTCACATATACACAAAAAACTTTGTAGTAGCATTAAGTTATTATATGCAAATGAAACAGAGGGGCAATGAAAAATTAATATGATTCTATCTGCAAGAATAATTTTTCACCGTTCTATTGATTTACTTACATTATTCCTATACGAATACACAACGTATACAAACAAAGATGTCTGCTTGTCACACAGGTAATATCTAACGAAAATTTCGGTGATGAATGGTCTGTAGTTGTGAATCAGGGGCCGAGTTCTGCTAACTACGTATTCCCTTGAAAAAGTGTCATTCTAAAACGAAATCATTATGGTGAAGCAATTAATTTAGTGGAAGGCCCCAGGGCGGGGTATCGAAAATTTATAATTAATGAAAACATATAAAAAAAGAAAAGCTCATCATAATTATTGTTAATTACATATACAACAAAAACTCGATGGAACTTCAATATAAAATATCTTATATATTAAAAGTTCATCAAGTTTTAATATCGAGTTTTGTGTGTATATGGTGTGTATCAAATCAGATCAGTGCTCTGATCTGCCGGGTGATTATGTTACTCGCACGCAACCGGTTTGCGACAGGCGTAAATTAAGCAATCAGTGCTGTCAAACGTCAATTTTGTATTAGTTTGACACTAGCTACAACGTCAAAATTGGTCAAAATTGGCGTATGACAGCACTGATTGCTTAATTTACGCCTGTCGCAAACCGGTCGCGAGTTACAATATTAAATAGAAAGATTTGAGATTAAGAAGATGTTATAAAATTTACAAAAATAAAATATACCACATATTATTTAATTATATTTGCCAGTGGCTATTATGGATAAATATTTAAAGGGAGTACTTAAATAGTTTAACCATAGCTGTTAGCCAGCTTTTTCTTTTATCAAGCATTCTCTTTCCCAGCATTCAGGTCTCTGTTCTTCTCTTCTTGTCTCTTCTTCAACTCCAGGAGTTTCTGCATATGCTTAGCCAGGTCGTCTGGAGGATTCACGTAGATATCAGTTTTAAACGCACCGGGGCTAATCTGTAAATAAACAACAAAGTTATAGAGTATAATACGCACTAAAGTCATTTAAAACGGGATATTTACCATGATTTAATTTTTGAGTTATTTAATATTTCGGCACAGTTTCATGCCAAAAAATCAGATCTTGGTAAATCCCGTTTTAAATGAATTTAGTATTAATAACCATGATAATTTCAAAAGTTATTCTTACGCACTATATGTAAAGCCGCGTGTTTCGCTTAGCTGCGGTTTTTTAATAACGTGTTTATGATCTGCCAACACTTAGTAGACTTATATCTTTTTACCTAACCCTATCTCTATCGTTGTAAATTAATGGCTGTCATCGATAAAGCCGCGTATGTAATTGTTCATGTTTAAAATTTATAATATAAGGTTTTATTTTCTAACATAATGTATTTTTCTAGAAACCCGGCTCACTTCCACTCTCAGCACCTATTGCCACACCCTGCTTGGGTACCCTTATGTCTCTTATACATTACCTAGATACTAAGACCTACAAAATGTAGTACACAATGATGCAATAAAATAAATATGAAATATGTTTCAGACCTCCACGAGAGGTCGCCTGTTCCACTTGATTTGCAGCTGCCGTCGAAGCTCTTTCCGCCACAATGTCAGCAGTCTTCGGTAGTCTACTGCTTGGGGCATAGAATATTCATTAAGCAACTGCTTTCGCCATCCGCTCTGTTTTCTATAGTCCACTGTATTGGACCTCAGCCTCTCTGAGAATTTTGTTTTTTGGGATAAAGCGGCCAAAGCTGATTGAAGATTTCTTCTTTGCACAATGTTACCCATTTCGAGCGACAATTCCAAATTACCCAATATCCGCCTTGATTGTAAGTTCCCATACCAGGTTTCTACTCTCTTTCTAAGTACCTTATTTCGTTCATCGTCAACTTCGACGCTTTCTAAAAGAATTGGTAATGCTTTGGTTTGCTTTATGTTTCTTTGAAAATCATTCTCCAGTTGATCGTGCTCATCTTCAAGCAATTTATTTGTAGGGTCTAAAATCAGAAGGCCCCAGCTTTGGAAAATGTTTTCTGTTGTAGAACTGGTCCTTTCTGTGTGCACTTTTCGTAGCCTACCATACCTTAGCGCGTCGATTCTCTGATGTTTTGCTGTCGTTTTGTTGTTTTCCAATGTAATCCTGAAATAATTGGTATAGTTTGACCGAAACCGCTGTACCGCGCCTGAGGTATGCGAGCGGCGAGACGGGGGGGATATATCGACCGCTCCGATCCATCAGTCTGCCGTCAACGCGTACTCTTGCTCTTTTTTCCTCGCCCCCCACCTCGCCGCACTTTCCTAAGGAGCGGTACAGCGGTTTCGGTCAAACTATAGTTACTCTACTCAATATATTTATTGTTGTCATCACATTGGGTTAATTAGTAGGTTTTTATGTATATATTAGTATCACAATGTGAACCCTATTGTGCGTAAACAGCAAGTGGAAGGCAGACCAAGGTTGTTTTTGGTATATACAAATATGTAGGTACTAAGGTAAGTAGTAGAAGAAAGAAAGATAGAAATATCTTTCTATCTTTCTTTCTTCTTTCTAGTACCTACATGTCTAGTAATTTAGTTTGGTAGTTAAGAGCCTTTATTCCTAAAATGCGCAGAAACAGTACTTTTCAAACCCGTTTATATCATGAACCACTTATCTTATAGTATATGTTTTTTACTAATAATTTTAGGAAATTTTAGTGTCCAACGAGTTTGACTATAAAATATTTCGATTAATATAGTATGTACGCGTTCTATCAAGATAACTTGTGAGAGGTTTTCATAATTTCCCTTTCAGCATCAGTTTCGAAGCTCAAAATAATAGAAAATACTGACATATCTAATTAAGAAAAAAATATAACCTACTGATGAGATCCTTGGCTAAAAACTTACTTAGAAAGATGTTTGGTTTTGGTATGCTACTATGAGAAATTAAAATTCAAAAAATGTGAAATATTACGAATATTTCACATTTTTAAATGATGTTTTTACCGATATACCTTATTTAATTTAATATAATAATAGCCTACCAATAAAGTGGAGCATCTTTTTTAAAATCATACATTTAAAATTTTTATGATTTTATTGCTATTATTTTTCTATAAATATTTTATAAGCGACGTGACTACACTCTAGAAAGCCTCGCGGCGGACTGATTTTCGCGCAGCGTTTTATAGTAGTTTTAAAATATTTATAGAAAAATAATAGCAACAAAATCCTAAAAATTTTAAATGTATGATTTTAAAAAAGATGCTTCACTTTATTGGTAGGCTATTGTTATATTTAATTAAATAAGGTATATCGGTAAAAACATCATTTAAAATTGTGAAATATTCGTAATATTTCACATTTTTTGAATTTTAATTTCTCATAGTAGGATACCAAAACCAAACATCTTTCTAAGTAAGTTTTTAGCCAAGGATCTCATCAGTAGGTTATATTTTTTTCTTAATTAGATATGTCAGTATTTTCTATTATTTTGAGCTTCGAAACTGATGCTGAAAGGGAAATTATGAAAACCTCTCACAAGTTATCTTAATAGAACGCGTACATACTATCTTAATCGAAATATTTTATAGTCAAACTCGTTGGACACTAAAATTTCCTAAAATTATTAGTAAATAACATATACTATAAGATAAGTGGTTCATGATATAAACGGGTTTGAAAAGTACTGTTTCTGCGCATTTTAGGAATAAACGCTCTTAAAGTCACACAAAAGCATTAATATATGTATCAATATCAACAGGTGATGCCGATTTTCAGCCTATGTTAGTCCCACCTCTACTGATTACTGCGATAACCTATCCGCCTGACAAAATTAGTGATCATGGTAATAATCCCCTTTTTTTGGTGGAGGTACGTTCAGCGGTTGACGCGAAGTGCTGGCAGGTAAGTAAGTAAAAAAATTAAATGCTGGACAATCCACACAGCATCATCTAGCCCCAAGTTAAGCAGAGCTTGTGCTATGAGTAGGTACTAGATGTCTGATTACTTAATACAATACACTACATAGATATATATTTTTTATTCGATACATAGGAAAACCCAGAAAAAATAATTGCAGGTTTCGGATTTTTGGTCGTTTTCTATGTATAATGAAAAATATCTATCTATGTAATGTAATATTCTTTGTATATCAGTTATCTAGTACCCATACCACAAGCTCTGCTTACCATGGGGCTAGATGATGCTGTGTGAAATGTCCAGTATTATTTATTTATTTAGTATAAAATTTAACTTGTTCGGAATTAAGTACTTATTTTATAAGCCGAAAGAAATACAGATTTTGAGATCTGAAATCTATCTTATTGGGAAGCTAAAGGTAAGTAGTAGTGTACTTTTAAAGCAAACTACGTAACTTACGTGTTTAATCCATTGTCATGATTTGATTTAGAAGCTCCAGCTAACGTCCCCAATATTATAATACATAGAAATATCCTACGAAACATTTTACCTGGAAATTATATTAAAATTACCCAAAAGTTTATAATTTGTTAAGCAAGGATATTAATTCTTACGAAACAGAGACATGATTGTTTTAATTAAGATCTTCGGTGAAAAGTAGCCTATGAAATGGACTGTCGGGGTAATAACTACCAAGCACATCAAAAGGAAACCCAGTATTTTAATTACCTACCCGACGACGGGAGTGTACATATTTAAAACCAGCGCCGCATGTCTTAGCATGTAGCATAATGCTGAATATACTCCCTTTACCAGTTATAAGTGATTTAATTTTTGTGTAGGTTAAGAAATTTATAGACAATAAATGGTTTTTATCTATACTATGTCTATACTTATATTATAAAGAAGAAAGGTTTGATTTTTTGTTTGTTTGTAATGAATAGGCTCCGAAACTACTGGACCGATTTGTTTTTTTTTTTTCATCTTTGAGAAGCTACACTATCCCTGGTTAACATAAATAGGCTATATTATGTTTTCAAAAAGTTAGGGATCCGTAGTAAAACCGTGCAAAGCCGGGAAGGTCCGCCAGTTATTTATAATTAGGTATGCGTATTAGCAGCTGGTAGGCATAGGCATGTAGAAAAAAATAATGCTGGACTATTCACACAGCATTATCTAGCCCCGAGCTAAGCTGAGATTATGTTACGGGTTCTAGATGACTGATATAGATAGGTACATAATACAAATATAATTACATAGGTACCTATA
Organism: Eupithecia dodoneata; assembly: GCA_947044415.1. Taxonomy (NCBI): domain Eukaryota; kingdom Metazoa; phylum Arthropoda; class Insecta; order Lepidoptera; family Geometridae; genus Eupithecia; species Eupithecia dodoneata. The sequence continues at coordinate 10,384,283 of OX345672.1, read as the reverse complement.
TATTTTTTTATTTAAGAGCGCTGTAGGCTTTGTGTTATTAATAAAATGTATTTACCTACCGACTATTCTATTTATACAATACAATATATCTTTATTGCACCATCAATACAAAAAAATAATAATAATAAAGGATCTTTTATTTATTTGTTCGAGCAGCGAATATTTCCCCGACTGTCCCGAAGACTGAAGTTATCAGTGTTTAATTAAAACTCAGATCGCGTGGATAATCTGAACTCGCCGTAAGATTACTTTTCCAATTTACTAGATACGGTTATCTCAGTGATGATACGGGACGGGTCTTTCTCGGGGTGTGTTTTCTCGGGGCGAGTTTTCTCTTGACGGGTTTTCTCGGGGAGGGTCTTCACCGTTCTCCTTGTCGGGTCTTTTTAGCTCTTTTTGCACGACGACTGGACCTAACCTATGCCTTAAGGTTATATTTATAGAAACAAGGTTCAAACATGTTAAAGCATTTACTGCCCAGAATCGGTGCTACAGAGTGGCGCTGACCAAATGTATGCCTTGGGCCATGAAAGTGTTAGTTTAAACAATTTAGTAATTATTGATTCACATTAACACCACTGAGTACAAAGTCGCTTCCTGCTGTCTGTATGTTCCTATTCCCTATGTACCTATGCTGAGATCTTTAAAGCTACGCAACGAATTTTGATGCGGTTTTTTTAATAGATGGAGTGATTCAAGATTCAGATTCGGATTCAGATTCAGATAATTTATTGTCATACTTCATACACATAATAAAATCACAATAATGTAACTTAAATTAAATTATGAGACTATGACTCGTCAAACACGAGGAAGGTTTATACACCATTTGACACAAAGATTTCCTCGCGGGGCGCAGCTAGTCTTACATAATTCAATGACGCTAAACTATGCTAACTATAAAGTAACTATATTATAGATAGAATCCTAACACGGATTTCCGTAGAAGAACCAAAAAAGTCATCAACAAAGCTCTCAGAATTAGTAAATCCGAGATTTTCAGGTAACTACTTTCTGCCCGCGACGTCGCATGCATTGTTTCTGTATAATGTCTGTTGTATAATGCTGGACAATCCATAACGCATCATAACCATATAGGTATAAGCTATTTATATCTCATGGGAACTGTATAAAACATATAATTTCAAGAACTACATTAATGCAATATATTTGCCCGATCCGTTCAGTTAGTTTCCGTTTAGTTTAGTGTTGGCGTGAAGAAGTAAAAAATCTATGCATTCAAACATCCATCCATCTAAACAATTAGTTAAATGACTAACATTAGTATAGAAACTTTGACTTATGTAAGTTTAATTTTTTTTACTTATTACTATCTAAAATATGTAGGTACCTAAGTAGTAGATAATTAGTTTAAGTACAGATACATTACAATATAAGTAAGTATATTGTGTCCACGAGAGCGAACTGCCGACAAACTTTTGCACAGTTTGGCAGAAACGATATAACTGTATAATGTAGACTTGATATGGAAATAAATAAATACAATACAAATACAAACTGTGTTATTTGTAATGTACCTATAAAACAAATATAATAATAAGTAGATAAGAATGTGTTATTTTCTCTATTGTAACTTTCTATGACTTTTGCTGTAGATAAATATTTTTTTTACTTTACTTTACTTTAAACATCCAAACTTATGCATTTAAAGTATTAGTATGATCTGTCAGCGGTAGGTAGGCCGACTTCTCAGATGGGTTGGTTAATTCCCTAGGAATGGTTCGTTGAAATTTCGGCATAATATTTTAATAAGCTTCCATTTCCGGAAGCGGACCGCAGCCACAGCTATTTCAATTTGGAATCAATTAATTTTAAATGCTTTTCATGAATAGAATTAGAAATTCCATGAAGGCGAACGTTCGAGGTCCTAATCAGTTTAATTTTGTTAATGAGGGCAAGTGACACTTTTATAATTTATGAAAAACCAACTTCTGAGCGAGATAGATTATTTTTTATTTTATGTACAAAATTAATCATAATTTTAAGGTAGATTTATTTTAGCGGATTGGAGTCTATAAAATTGACTTATCTACCTATTTTAGTTTATAAAATATATTTTTTGACGTTTTTGTATGTATATAACTGTAAATCAAATCTAAATAAATAGTAATAATATATATTTTTATCATACATACATATAAAACAACCAGAACACCGTAAACAAATATCTGCAGATCGTACAAACATTTGTCCCGGGAATTGAAACCGCAACCTCCTGCGTCGCAGGCGGACCTTCGCCCACCGCGCCACAAAGGTCGTCAAATATAATTAAGCTTACAATAAAGAATTTTCTATCTCATATCATAAGTCATAAATAGTCATTTAAAACCGAACATTTACCATGATTAGGTTTTTACCATGATGATCATAGTAAATATCCCGTTTTAAATGACTTTTGTTTCAATAACTATGATAGTTTCTAAAGTTTAAATTTTCTATTTCTCTATCAATCTACCTGCCTTGATCTTCAATAGTGGAGATCTCCAAACTGTACAAATGTGGAACATTGCAAATGGCGGGAAAGAATCAATTACTCGCGTGTCAGCCCGCGACTGCCACTCTACATAAATCTTGGGGGTGACGCAGTAAATTCTCCCAAAGTGCCCTTATTACTCCGAAATACGCTGGAAAATCTTTTATCTCTCGCAAATGTCGCTAAAATTACTCACAGTCACTATTTTATTAGAAAGGAGATAGGTAAGCGTGTGTGTTCAGTTCATCCATGTAGGTTGGGTAGGTACTTTATAATTATAATAATAACGCAAATAAAACTTTTGAAACTATCATGGTTATGACAGAAAAGTCGGTATGTCTTTCAATAAAAACTTACTCGCAGTGCCTTCAGTTATTCCGTGATCATGGCGCATGAAACTGTGCCGAAAAATTGGAAAACTCAAAAATCAAATCATCGCCCTCAAAAATCAAAAAGCCCGCCAAGCGATTGAGACCACTCCCCACCTCCTACTGTTTGTAGTTGTCGCGTTAAACTTAATCAAAAACGAAAAAGATTATGATACACCCCATTAATATGGTTCTTTACCTTAGAGAATTAAACCAAACCTTCTTTACCTACTAAATCGAATTGCCTAATACCGAAATACCCAGCAGGGGTGAAGTCAGTGGGTATCAGAGTGACAGACGAATGACGATGATGAGGATGGAACATATTCTTATAAGGTAGAAGTTAGGACGGGGCGCGGCGGCGGCGCGGGGCGGGCGCAGGTCGGACGGAAGGAAGCGTTGATTGATTCTCTATCTACTACGTACGGAGGTATTACGGAGGTCTTTATTTTTGTTCAGTCAATGTCAACTCCATTTGTCAGTCCGACAAGTGTCAAAGTCAAGTTTCCCTGCTCGCTCTGCTTCTGCTCACTCCGTTCGTTTCGTTGCGATTTTGTGTTGTTTGTGTACCGGTTTTCAGTAAATACATTCACGATTATTTAAGAATATGTCAGCTTTTAATGGTTTTCCTGAACTGCCAGGCCCTGACGAAGTAGCATTTTGTAAGTTGAACGAAGTTTACTGCTGCGGCAACATACGCTATGGAAACATTTCAACATTTACGAACGCGGTAAGGTTAGAAGGTTCTTTGTCGAAATAATTTAAAATTTATTCATTCTAATCGGAAGTTAAATGTTTCAGACGAAAGGGCACCCTGTTATCAACGTGACCCGTGATATTCACCACCACAGAACGACGGACGAGAACATTTCTATGTACATTGACGTTGAGGATAATTTGCTCAAGAAAATTACCAGTGTGTGGTACAAACAAGGGTTTCTGGAAGCTTTAAGCATCGCAGCTGACCCTACAATCAATCGAGAGAGCAGGACTCTAGCTTTAGCCGCATCCTATGCTCTAAAAGTGGCTAATGTGTTCTCAGCATTCCGATACTTCTTGCAGCCCCATTTGAAGGACATAGGGCCTAAAATTGTAGCAAATTATTCTAACACGAGAGGCTGGGGACACGGTCCGATCAAATGTCTGGCTTGGCATCCCCATACAACTAAAATAGCAGTGGCAACATTGGATGATAATGTGAGAATCTACTGCTCTGAAGTATCTTTTGTTTCTACGTTGAAATGCAAAGCACAAGTACACGTGTCCTCACTGAGCTGGAGACCGTTTTCTGCATCAGAACTGGCTGTCGGGTGTGAACAAGGCGTTATTGTGTGGACTGTTGACCCTAACTCCATGTTCACAAAGCCATCCTCAAGCAATGCTGTTCTGTTGAAAAGGTATGTGTAGAACAAATAAATATTTCAGTTATGAACACAAATACAAAAATTGTGTAAACAGAACATAATAAACTTAAACTAAGAGGAAACATGTGTGTTCAGTAACTGAATAGCTCTGCCTCAACATGAGTTGGATGACTAGCATGCTAGCAACCAATGCTGGTAGTTTATCATTAAATGTAAATTATGAAAGTTTTTGGAAATTATTTGATCATGTGAGATTTACCCACTGTGAGTGAAAATTCATGCATTTATTTGGTTATTTTAAACTCTGTTATCACATAATCAATACAAAACTAAACTAATTACTACATCCCGTCCCTTCCAGATCTGGCCACAGCCCAGTCACCGATGTGAGCTGGTCTCCAAATGGTGACCTTCTGATCAGCTGTTCTGGAGCTGACACCTCTATGCTAGTCTGGGATGTGTCCATGGAAACTGCAGTACCCTTGAGAAGGGTGGCTGGAGGTGGCATTGTGTTTGCAAGGTGGTCATTTGATGCTAGCAAAGTTTTTGCAGCTACTTCCTCTATAATATTCAGGTAAGTACAAAAAAAAACCTTTAAATATGTCTATTGATGAAGCTTTCCATACATCTTTATGTATAGTATGGACGGACAGCAGGGTCTTTACCCTATATGACTTCATATGTCAAATGATTTAAATTAGTCTAAAAAGTAGGATTTTTTCAATTACATACATGCTCATGAACAAAATTAGAGCAGAAAAAAGCGACTTAATGAATGACAGCCAATGATGGCGGCGCGGGGCTCGCGCCAATCAGCAGGCGTCATGTGTTCCCTCACTGAATTATGAATTATTTCACGGATAGCTTTCGTAGAATCATAAAGTTACGTGTTTAAATTTGTTACATTGTAAGTGCCCGTTGATTGTTTTCCGGAAAATTATAAAGTGACTAGGATTTTTATAATGAAATGTCCTATTTAATGATTTAATTATCTAAAGTGAGATAATGTATGTTCCTACATAGAATAATGATTCTTTGTTAATGGCAACTGTGTAATGACACTTTTGCCAATGTCAAGTAATGGAAATAATAAATAATAATAATATAAAATTAATGAATAATCAGTTATCAAATTATGCAGATGGATTGATATTTTCATCAGAGCCTAGTTCGTTATCTAGCAGTGTGTACTACGTGCAGGTAAGGTTGGCTTGGGTGACAAGATGTTGAGTCCCCCCTTACACCCCATACATGAAAAAATTACCTAGAAATATCTACTGATTCTTTCAGAATATGGCAGACAAAGACGTGGAGCCCTGAACGGTGGTGCGCGCAGGGCTGCCGCGTGGTGGCCGCATGCTGGGGCCCGGGGGACCAGCTACTGTTTGCAGCTAAAGGAGAACCTATGGTCTACGCACTCACTAATACTGGACTCATGAGTGGTTAGTACGGAATAAAGTGATAGACTCAGTCTTGGGGAGATGATGGCCGCCTTCTGAGGCTAGGCGTAAGCTGTTGTTCACGGCCAAAAGAAAGCCCATGGTCGGTCGGTCAACGAAAGTTTGTCTGTGCAAATACTAATACTGGCCCAAATCTACTGATCAGCACAAATACACAAGATCAATAAAACAGCCGTAACAAATAAGATCGATACGGAGATGTGGGTTGTGCCTCGAAAGCTGGCGACCAACGCAGCGCAGACGAGAAGAGATAAGTGGAGATGTGACCTGTGCATCGCTGGTGCATTCGTCTCAACAAATATCCGACGCACGCAGCTCAGACCAGACGCTCTAACCAGCACACACCTCCGCTCCGGTTTAGCCAGTTCGCAACTTCGCACAGTTTCGGTGGAGAAACCCTTACTGATAAACGTAAACATAAATTATAAACATTTTTATTTTGTCAGAAGAGTGACGAATGGTATACATACTAATATTATAAACGCGAAAGTTTGTACGTATGGATGGATGTTTGTTACTCTTTCACGCAAAAACTACTGAACAGATCGAGATGAATTTTGCATACAGGTAGTTCCAAACCCGGAATAAAACATGGGCATTTTTATTATATAAATCAGTTCCCATGGGATAGAAATAACTTAATACGTTTCCATAGAAACAACGCGTGCGAAGCCGCGGGCAGAAACTAGTTTACCATAAATTAACAGAGAAACTAACCAAATCGGTCTCCACTCAGCATGTGCTGTAGAGCAGATAGCATAGCGCTAGTCTTCCGTGGAGACCGTGAACGTTTCTTCACTACCGACATATCCGCTTTGGTGGTATCTAGGTCTCATAGTTTAATTCAGGTTCAGACCATTTTAGTATCACGATCTGTTTTGTAGGATCTCAGAAGAGCAAAGCCGTGCCCGTACTAGACGTCAGTACCGCGGAGCTGAGCTCCGGCGACGTGGTGGGCGGGGCCATCCTAGCGCTGGCCTGGGAGCGCGGCGGCCGGCACCTCGCTGTGCTGTTCGAGGACTCGCATCTGGTCGCTGTCTTCTGCACCACCACACTGGCTATGCAGATGAAGATTACTCCTTGGTAAGACAAGATTCTTTCGTTATTCTCTCTTAAGATCTCTCTGCTTAGAATGTAAAATTCCTGCTTCGACAGTGCAGATAGCAGCGACGCGCTATTTCCAGTCCAGCGTCTACATATTAAGGCACTACATGTTGTTGTGTGACAGCTGTGCCTCAAGTTTTCGGGTGCTGGTACATCGTAGAGCGCACTGCTTGCGCGTATAGTATTGCTCTGCCATAGGTGATGATTAGACGAGGTCTTGGTAGAAACTAGTCTTCCATCTCACGTCGCAGTATTTTTTCTCTTTCTCGCTCGCGAACAAAAGCCTCAAGTACTTTTACTTCTTGTAAGAGGTGTTTCGTTATTATTTCTGAGGACTGCAGGCAGGTGCTGGATCTATCTTGTATATCTTCATCATCTAAGTAATCCAAGGGTACTACCTTTTTTGTATATAACTATTATATAATTTCTTTCTATAAAATTCCTTAGTTAAGTATAAGAAATACACTAACTTCATTGGTACTGTATTGAATTGATACGTGCACGAAGCGAGCGTGCACGTTTCTCCCAGAAATATTATTTTTATCTAGAATAATCACTTCAATATGATTCTGGCTAAGAACTGGCACCTAAGAACTGAATATGATATAAGAATAAGAATACCTATATTATTGTGTAGAGATGTATATTTTGTCCACAGTTGCTTCATAACAGGCATAGAGTCCGAGATGCCTTGCACCATGGCCTTCCAACAGAACTTCACTGAAGGGTCCTGCCTAACCATCGCCTGGTCGAGTGGACGCGTGCAGCACTTCCCCATCATCTACACTGATTCCTACTGAACCGATACTGGTTTCTATTGAAGCTATACTGATTTCGACTGAACCGACACTGATTTCTTCTACTGAAGGTTTACCAATTTCTATGGAATGAGGTACGATAACACAAGCTCTGCTTAACTTGGGGCTAGATGATACTGTGTGGATTATTTATTTATTGATCTATATGATTTACTTTGATCAGTTTTTGTTAATAGTTCAGTGAGTCAATGTTGCCGCGACTCTATCTATACTCAAATATTATTAGTACCTAAAATAAAACAAACATTAATGTAAATCGAATAAAGTTAAGAAAATTTAATGAAAAATAGGAAAAAGGTTCTCTCTGAGAGTTAATGCTGATGAACTGTAAAATACATAGAACATTTTCAAAAGTGATGATACATATTAAAAACACTACTGTAATTTAAGACTGTTAAAAGTATGTTTGTAAGTTGTTTGTAAATAAATACGGTAAACATTATTAATAATTTTATTTTTATATCTTTATCAACAAAGAAAGTTACAATGAAATTCTAATTTGAAGTTACAAAGAAAGTATTGTTTAAAATACTAGTTCTAATTTTTATGAGAACTAGTATTTGAAACAGAGCTAACTGCAGACCGTTGCAAACAATTTACAGGTACCCATCATCATCAACCTGTGTTAGTCCACAGCTGGACATAGGCCTCCTCCAATGAGCGCCCCATCGCACTGTGTTCAGCTGCTTCGTCGGAGGTCGAGGTAGCTCAATTGATCCATATCAATACTAATCGAGACCACGACACGGTAAACGTAGTGTAGGACGCCCTCCGACGAGGTGGGATGACGACCTGCGAAAGACTGCAGGTAGATGCTGGATGCGGCAAGCTGAAGACAGGGCGCTATGGCGCTCATTGGGGGAGGCCTATGTCCAGCAGTGGACTGCTATAGGCTGATGATGAATACTAATCGGCGCGCGTCCCCGCGTCGCTGGCTGCATTACCCCGCTGTATGGCAATGCTGATGCGTTGCGCCAGCTCACCAGCTCACCAACTCACCAGCTCTCGGGTCACGCGTCGCGCCGTATTTTTTCCAAGGGGAGCAAATGCATAGGCTCACATTACCACTGAAAAGAGATTTTGGAAGAGCAGCATATAAGCAACTACTGGGTAACCACTATTCCAAGCCGTTCGAGCTCTACGTATTAAATTTTTAATCCCGTTTCATATTTTTCAAATTTCCACGCGGACAAGCTACGGAGCTACGGGGCGCAGATAGTTTGGAATGAAATTTCTGGTGCCACCAAATGAGAAAGCTTTAAAAAAAATCAACTACAGAACTGGTGCTGTGGACTGAAGGTAGGAACGTTATGGTACACAATTCGACAAGCCCCTTGCCTTGACATCCAAATAACCTTTTTCCTTTATTGTGTTTTTTACTTTATAGTAGGTAAATGTAATTATCCTACAGTTTTGAGTTATTTTTTTAGCAATGTTTCCTCTTAGTTTCTTGTTTGTAGATTGGTGGTACATTTGTTTGATTCACAGTTAATGTTTTTCTTTATTGTAAATACTCTTCCTAAATGTTTACTATACTACTGCGCAACCCATAAAGAAAGCTTGCGATGCTACCATGAGACGGACATTGGGAGAATTGCATTAATCCAGACGCAGAGCCATCTAGCAAGAAGTTGACGTTGACATCCATATTATGTAGATATTCAAATCAAAACTATACTATCTAACCGTTTCAAGAGCTCGCCGTGTATCTAAAAAATACGTAAATTTAGGTACAAACAGACAAAACCGAATAATTGTAAAAGCCGTTATGGCTATGCATTTTGAGAAGTCCGAAGATTCGCTGAAATTTTGAATTTTCTTTTCTACAGAAGTCTGAAAAGACTCATCAAGAATAGATGAAGCGAGGAGTGGAAGTGAACATTTATAATTTTATTGAATTCCAATAATTATTTCCAGCATCTATTTTACTAAGTTTATATAAACTTGAATTATAATTTGCATTGACTGTAGTTCTGGTTACGCGAAAATTCGGTTTTTTGCTTTTTCTTTTCTTGCTTCTCTTCTTGTTTCTTGGCAGCTGTAAATCAGCAAGTAATGATGTAAAATTCCTTGGTTGCTCAGCGACGTTTACTTTAAGTTCTACGTAAATACTGTTTGGACTGATCCCCCTTCCCCCCTTATTACCTGAAAACGATCGTCTGTTAACTGGAGCCCTGCCGTTACACGTCATGAAAAATGTACAAATTCTTTGCTTCAACTCTGTTTCTTGATTACCCAATTCTACATTCAAATTCATGTTTATATCTTTATGTATTGTCTGAAGTAATTTTTTTTTAATAGGTGCAAGGTCCGTTGACAAATGATTGTTAATATGCTTTAATATGTTCCTCATTGTACTTTTCACGTGATTTCGTAGAATTCTTATATTCACTTCTTGGGTTTTGTTTCGATCTAATTTGAATGTCGGGAGTTCTTGTATGTAAACTTTAGCAACTCTTTGTTCCACGATTTTAGCGGCTCTGTGTAGAACGTGAGGTACTGAGAGTGTTTTGTCGTCTTCATCGGCTGAGACATCCTGCAGATACATAGATGCATAATTTGTGAAAATGCTTACAACGGTCTCATTAAATGAGTCGTAAACATTTTGTAGAAAGTCTTTCAGTTCCTGGGAGCACACTTTGAAATTTATGCATTCAGCTGAACTTCTCTGGAAATCTGTACGATGGTCGTCTATAATCTGACATTTGAATCGTGGTCCTCCATGCTTATATTGAGTTTCCTGTAAAACTTTAGAAAAAAAATTATGGAAATCGTTGAACAAGTTTAGTTTCCTACTCAATTTTGCCCCCTTTTTATTTTTGAGAAATTCTAAGAATTGCGTTTTTAAACCTTCCCATTCACTTAATGTCATGGTTGGTATTCCTGGCAAAACATTTAAATATTTCCTTCTCCAATTACACATTTTGTTACTTATAACTTGGGCTATAAGTTCATCCAGAGTTTTGGTGACCATTTTTCTTGTTTTATCAGAAACATTTTCTTTTTTTAGCGCTAGTTTAATATCTGATTTCATCTCTTCATACTTGTAAATGTTTGGAACAGTTGCTTGTATGACAGAATTATTTCCTTGTTCAGATGTCGGGGAAATCTCAATGATGGTTGTTTCTTCATGGTCATCGTCGAAATATTCACCATTTTCTTGTAACAACAGTTGTAATTCATTGACGACATCTTCAATTGCTGATTTAACTAACGAGGAGAACGACGCGTTCGCAGTTTCCTTTTCAGAGAATGATTGCTTGTGGTGCGGTTGGAATGTTTCTTTCTGAAACGGCTCTTCTTTACTAGAATATGTCTCTATGTATGGTTTCATAAAGTTCTGGACAAATTCTGCTATGAGTGACGTTGAATCTTCTACTTCATTTCCTTTACTTATGCCTTCAACACTTGTGAATAATCCGGTTAATAATAACACTGAAAGTAGGTATAAAATCATGAATAGTTTTTATTTGATAATTACCGGAACTGAACCGTTTAAAAGAATAGTTTGTATGTAGGCATTAGCCCCCCCACCTCCATATAAATTGATGTGGAATTTGTCACATCCCAGCTTATATTTCCTTTGCATTTTACCGCTTTATTTGCTCATATTTTCGCTTGAGCATTACTTTTTATCGCAATTGCCCTGTAAGTTAACGAGTGCCAGTAAATATTGAAAGTAATAAATTTAAAATTGTACATCGCTGCCGCCGCCGTGATAGCGTTATTGGTTAGGTAAAATTGTAGGGTTTTTAGAACGAAATTGAAATTGCCTTCTTAAAAGCTCGGTTTTATTAGAAATAAAATTTCAAATCGTCACATGGTTAGCGCCTGACTCCACCAAAGCTGAGCTAAAACAAGCGGAGAAGTGATGTGTTTTAAGCAACCAATAGAACGTCGTGATTCACACGTCTTGTTTCCGCTGATCTTCAAGCCCCGCGAGCTGGCGACATCACGCAGCGGATACCGGGACATAAACGAGAGATGTAAGCGGCGTGCAAGGAGCGATTAATTCATCTCGACAAACATCCGGCGCTAGCCGCACACAGCACAGTTCCGCTCTAGACAACACAGCTCAGTTTTAGCCAGCACACATCTCCGCTCCAATCTAGCCAGTATAGTAGGTACAGTGGAGTCTAGACCTTATGATATTGCCCTTTTCTGTATTATCGTCTATACAATAAATATAGTTACTAAACTTCTATAGATTTAGAAACATAGTCAAGGAATAAGCATCTTCAAGAAGATGCATTTTGAAATTAATTGAATCGTAAATATCGATTTAACTAATTTCAAAATGCATCTTAAAATTGTTGAAAAAAGGGCTCGTGAAAAAAACAGCAATGTAAGCAACAGCGTTTTATTAACAACATTAAATACCACATCGTTATAACATATAATTAAAGTTATATGTTGTAAATACTAGGACAACTCTAGTCCTCCAATACGACAGCTTAATTTATAATATTGCAACAAATGTATCACTGCATTTAAAAATTATAAAATAATATCGTAGAACTTTTTTTTAAGTCAACAGATCGATTAATTCATCTTTTAGTACAATATAAGTCGATTTATATTAAAATTTATACAAACAGTGAGAAATAGTAAAAACTACTTAACAATATTTCCTTGCTCTAAAAATACAGCTAAATTAAAATATGTATCTTCAAAACTAAATACATATAACAATTTAATTATATTTCAATTAAGCAAGTAAACTTTTCATTAAAAATGTATAAACATGAGGTCACAAGTTTTCAAGTATCATATTTGTATTGACATTTATCTTCCAACACTTTGACTGGGATTTTTTTTCGACGACTGCGATCATTTTTTCAACCTAAAAAATTCGTGCTGCCGCTCTACACAGCGGTTGTGTTGCGCCGCACATGCGTTTCGTTCGAAAAATATTACGGCTGTGCTGAGTCACAAAGATCTGTATTTTCTCAGCCGCTGCGCTAATGTGGATTTACGCATATTAGTCACTTGTAGAAAACACATACCGTGTGATTTCAGCAGTCAAAGTGTTCAAAAAAAACATTTAAAGATACATATAAAAATATTTCTACAATATTTAAAAACCTTTTTTGGACTCGTTTATATAATTATGTATTATTTTAAGCAACGAACATAATCATTAAAAATATATGGCGTTGCTAAATTTTAATCAAAAACCCCATTTTTCATTATTAAGTTACAAAAATATATATAATTAGCCCTCTTTTAAAATGAAACGAATAATTTTTTTACCATTTCTTCAATATGTTTTCAATAAAACATCGCATCTTGAAAGTCATGTAAATAATCTTAGCCTAGATATTCTCTGATTCAATGTTCTATTTTTATAGTATTTTAAGTAAGTATAAAAATAAAAAAACTTACGAAACAATTCAATAACATTTTAATTTACATTCGATCTAAACCTAAGGCCTCTTTCAGACTAAAGTTTTCTACGCACTTCTCAACTAATAGCACCTAGTATAAAACTAATTATATTAAAAAAAAATATTTGGACGACTTCATTTTATAAAACACGAACAAGACACTTGCTCTAAGGACTAAGAGCAATAGAAAAGTAGCGGCCAAAACCGCTGCCACAGTCATCAGATACGAATACAGCGCGCTTTAAATTTTTTAATTGATCTCGCTCGTTGGCCGCTGCTGTTACATAGGTACAGCCAGCTGTTGAATTCTGCAAAAACCATCCATCCTTCATCCTTCATCATTCGAAAACCCTTGAAATGGCCTTCGTTATTTGCAATTGTATGGCGAAGGCTATTAAAAGTGTCTCTAGGACATTGAAATGTTTTTCAATTGTAAATTATAGGATGGTTGGTTTTAGCGTAATACCTCAGGTGTTCGTGCTCTATGGCGAGTTCATACTAATATATGTATCTCGCTAGTGACATCACGAGTTAAGTTTTTTTAGCTAAGGTTATGCTGGATTAGCTAAACTTTATGCTACCAATATCTATTTTCTGTTTACCTGAAGTATTCTGAAAAAATAATACAGGCTTATACTAAACCGAGACTGAACGTCGACACCGCTGTTTGTAAGAAACTAGATATTTCAGCGCATTTAATCAATAAGTATCTATAAATATATAGTACTAATATTTAGGTAATTTTGCTATAAAACTATCGTAATTTGACAAACTTTATTTTAATTTAATTTAGACATTCAAGATTATTATAGATATTTAGTAGTCATATAGCATATAGCGTCACAGACCACTATATACGAGAGTCTATATTTTTGTTCTAAATATATCTGGTTTAGTTAATAGTATAAAATAACTGCGCCAGGTATTTTGTTAGAGGCAAGAGCCCTCACAAACTACGTTGTATAGCTAAGTAAGCTCCATGTTTTTTTAGAAATTGAGTATTATTAAAATATTGGGAGACATATACGTTGAAAAATTAATTATAAATGATTTCCAAAACGGAAAGAAACGTTATTAACTCAAGAACGCAAAAGATGGCGGGGATCAACATGCAATGTCAATATGCAGGGTTTATGCTATAATTTTGACAGCTAGGACAAATAGCTATTTCAGACTGATCGAACAATATTTCTAAAATGCTTATCTGATTGCGACTGTGACGTAGCGTGAGGGCGCCCGCAGGAGTAGAAAACCTTTCTCAGACCATGGCTCTGCAGGCGTAGAACCTTATATAATTGGTGCGAACCGGGCGTAAAACCAGCTTATATAATTGGTGCTATCCGGGCGTAAAACCAGCTTATAATAGTTACTCGAGCAGGTTAAGTTTGCTATTAGTCTTGCGAAGCTGCGCTCTCCACGGTATTATCTTCGCCGTCTCTTGTTCTTGCTCCTCATGCGTCCCGTTACCGTTCGTTAAGCCGTGACCTGTAACGGAGGATATCTTTGTAAATATTCGTTGGTGCTATAGATAGATAATGTAGATATTATTCTTTATTGCACACTTAAAAATAAAACAAACAAGATAAAATAGTACAAAATATGTGTAGTGAAAAGGATCTGAAGATTTCAAGAGAATCGACCACTATTATAAGTCTGTAGAGAAGCATATAGAAGACTTAACACTTAAGTGTATCGTGCCTTTTCTATTTTCAAAGTCGTTCTTCGGGGCTTAGAGGTTGTATCTTGTCTATGGAGACAGTACTTCTTGGGAGCTGCATGGGAGATTCTTAGCAGAGAGATAAAATCTTGTCTATGGGCACGGCCTTATTGACTTTTGTCCACTGTCATAGTGTTGGTGGTATAATAAAGAGTAATATATCCACAACTTACCATTACCATTGCTAATCCCATTGCCGTTGCTCATATTGCCGTTACAATGGTCCGCGATGCTCTTGGCCTCGGAGGGTGCTCGCGGGGGGTGCGAAGGCGTGTCGTAGCAGAGAGATATGTTGTCTATGGACACGGCTCGCGTGGCACCACCGGGGTAGGCACGCCACTCGCCGCTAGGTCCGTGGTGACCGTGGCCGTTGCTTTCTTCCACTTTAGGAGTGTACAGGGATTGTCTAGAAAGGGAGACGTTTTTGAGAAGCATGGCAAAACTGCTATGGAGCTTAGCTGTTCGTCATGTTGACGTATGGTAGAGTAACTTGGAATGAACAAGGGGAAATTTGTGGTCCTTACATTATTTTCTGGTTACAGAAGATATTACAGTTCGTGACCAGTATAAGCCTTAGCATCAATAAATCAACCCTCAAACCCTATAATTGATTACGCCATATTCCCAAGAAATAGAAATACAAAATATGTATTTGCGTTTCAAAATATAAAATAATGC
Organism: Eupithecia dodoneata; assembly: GCA_947044415.1. Classification (NCBI taxonomy): domain Eukaryota; kingdom Metazoa; phylum Arthropoda; class Insecta; order Lepidoptera; family Geometridae; genus Eupithecia; species Eupithecia dodoneata. The sequence goes on along the minus strand of OX345672.1, from coordinate 10,368,893 downwards.
AAGTTAGGATTTAAATTATTAATTAAATTTATTTATTCAGATAAATAATAATCCATAGTGTTAGTTTGCTTATAACTACATAGATGTTAGTACGTAAATTTAACTACAGATTTTGTCCTTTGGACCAATTTGTGCATTAGAGGACAGTTACATTTTGCAGCAATCGCGGTTAGGATGCTGTTGCTGCTCCCGCGGGTTCGATTTAAAAAGAATTTAACGGCGAGAACACAAATAGACTATATAGATATACTATATAATAGATATTAAAACATACCTTAACCTATTCTCTGCCTCTTCCCTCCGCTGCAACAGCTGCCGCTTCCACGCCGGCACAGCAGCCGCCCGTCTTCTCTCCACTTCTCCAGCAAGCTCTTTCTCCAAGTCCTTCCTTGCCTTCTCCGCCGCTCTTCGCGCCAACATCTGTCGTTTCCAGGCGGGTATGACGTTACCGGCGGCGTCGCGCTCCGGGACCTGTGGAAAACCCTGCCATCGATCGCACGATACTAGTTAACTTCTTGGTGTGGGTTTGGAGTTTGGATCTCGTTTGGCTTTGAGATTTTGTAAAGTTTTCTTAACGTTGAAAATTTTTGAGTTATGCGGGTTTCAGACCGCATGCTAAGTCTGCAGTTTGTTTCTATTCTTTAATGGTTATTCTTTGTAAGCTAAGAACAAAACAAAAATAGTTTATTTTCTAAATAACAATAGATCTTAACAGTTGAACACTTAGAAAAACATTATTATCTCACATAGCTAACACAGTTTTTTTACTACATAGCTTAGTTTGCTTAAGTAGTTTACAGTCCGCACACGACTACGAAAAATCTGTGCAAGCTAATTCATAACTAGTATCCACTAGTTATGAATTAGCTTGCCTTGCTTGATTTGCTTATGATCTCTAGCATAGTAGTTCGTAGCTATCTAGCTACGAACTATTATACTAGAGGTCTTAGCTTACAGACTGAAGTGAGCGAATGAAAATAAAACTTTGATAAGATTAACGGCGCTTTCTGATTGTTAATTATCATGACCATAGCGAAAACTATATTCCGACCAGAAAGCGCCATATTTAAAACATATTATTAAGCATATTATTATTTATTTTTGAGATATTTGTATGGGGGTAGAAAATGCCTTTCCGAGATCCTTTCTCCATAGGTTAAAGTGCAATACATATTAAAACGAAAGCATGCGTTAGTTTGTGAGTATTCAGACACCAAAGTTAATTTTTAAGTATAGTTACCAATTTCCAAATATAAAATTATGCAAAAACACAAATAATACGTTTATATGTTAGCTTTTTAATCAAAGGTGTTGTCGTGCAGACTAATACATACTTCCATAAAATATCATTAAAAACATTACAATTGAATCCTAACCTATGAAATTCTTACATAGAAATAGCACCTGATCACTAGCAAATTTCTAAACTTTTAAATTATTTAGATAATAGGTATGTTATCTTTCTCTTGTATTTTATAAGCAATATTTCTATTATAACACCTGTTCCAATTAAATAAGGCAGTCGCTCAATAAATAACGCCTAATTTATCCTTACGGTTACATCACACGCGATGCCTAGGGGCCGTGACAATAACTGTTGCTTGTAACGTGTCCAGAGATCTAGAATGCTGATTTCAGTGTAATGTAATAATTATTATAAATACTAAAAAGAATACTGATAAACCTAGATATAAGAAGCCAGGAATAGAGACTCCGTCTCTCGAAACAGAAGGATTTGATATACTTTGAAAGCTCGCAGAGGTAACAACAACTAACCATACCTACAACAATGATTTTGATAGAAACGAGTGGCGATCATGCCAAACCGTGCCTTGAATCACGCTTGCTCACCAAGACGGAGTATCAGTCATCCCGAAATTAGTAACGTGTCTCCTAGGCATGTCTGGATGACATCTCACATCTCTAGGCGCCCACTGCATATCAAGAACTAAGCCTTGGTAAGTCAAACAAATTCCCCCTAGACTCATTTTAAAACATCATAAAATGATGTGACCAGCTTCAGCAGAAAAAACCAAGCGGCGGAATGCTTCTCATTTATATTTAATATATTTTTTTTCACATCATTCATTTAAACAAACTCAGAACAATCTTTATCGTTGTAAAACAGGATGATCAGTCGATGTTACGCAATCCGATGTGAACAAGCGACAATGATTTGAAATATATTCTTGGATGTCAATGAGAAAGTATCGCTGGTAAAAGTTCTAGGTTAATCAGTTGCAGAAAACCCGTTTAAGTGGCTTTGTCAAGTCTTTAGTAAATAAAGTAGATCGTTTAACAGATGATTATGCATGTTTCGTAATTTTATTTATGTAGCTAATGGTAAAATCAATGACGGGGAATACCACATTAGTCCACAAGATCTAGGAATAGCGATAACTGGTAGAAAGGAAGCCTTTGCCCTGCAATGGGAGAACGCAAGCTAGAACAATAAACCAAAGACCATGAAAAAATTGGTCGTGTTACAGGAACCATACCTAAACCTACATGTTTGACAATTAGGTCGAAAGTCTCGCTTGTCCACCGCACCATTGAAGAAGCACAAATAATAATAAATACGCTTCAAAGCTTTATTGATCTTAACACAGAAACTGCGGATGCATACAAAAGCAAATGAATATTGCTATTACCATACAAGAGCAAATGAATATTTCTATTACCACTTTCCAATCGATTGTTTAAGTCTATTTCCAATGATTTACAATCAGTTTCCAGTTTTGTGTCTTTCAAATGACCAAAGAATTTCATCTTTCCATCTCCAAGACTCCAACTTTCTTCGTCATCTTCCTAACCTAATCATGTGCTATTAACTCGTTACGCGTGAATGACTTGATTGTAACAATGCGATCACGTCCGGTTATAGCAGTTACAGAAAACAAATGATTTCTTTATTTTATAGCCTTTACTGAACCACGTGGAAACCTGTTTCGTGACCTAAGACTATTACGGCAGAATTTCTTATTACATGGAGATTATGTGCGTGGTGCTTTATCGTCTCGATTTGTTGCTTATGTTGTCATGTTATAATGTAGTATGCGTTGTATTAGAATACCTTATATTTTGGTCATATTACCTTGTTTCTTAAACAATGTTTACCCATTTTTATGCATGAAATCATAAGGCCGTTTTGCTTAAATAAACAGAGTCAAACTATTACGCAAAGATACTTATCCCATAACTTACAACATATAATATAGTCGTAGTGTAGATTTTGACATATCGCGAGGGTTATAATAATAATAATTAATCTTTATTTACCTTTAAGCACACATATACACTTACGGGTATAAAAATTCTAAGCCGACCTCAAGTTGTAAGCGACAAAGAAATCAAATGGACTAGTTTCAGGCATTAAAAACTCAGAATGACTAATTACGAACGCTGCTAATGCTAATTCCGCTGAAATTTTGAAAGGTGCGAATCGAAGTCGTGATAGCACGACTTTACATCGGAGTTGTGAAAGCGTGCAATACTGACTTGTACTGATTCCATACGAAAATGAACTAATTGACGTGGGACATAAAGTCAACTTTCGATTGCGAGTGAAGACTCATATTCGTATAACAGTGATCATATAAAATTTAACTAGGCAGTTGGTGGTGCGATCAAGACTGCTTTCAGTTGTTATAACGAAATTGAGGAAAATAACGAAAGAAACATAATACTGGCAACTATTATAAGGTATAAGATGACGAGCTATGTCACAAATGAAGAAAGAGATTATGCCTTAGTTGAAATAGATGACACGAAATTCTAATTCATTAAAATCTGAACCAACAAAGAATGCAAAGAAATAGAAGAAGGTCTGCAACATAATTCAAACAATAAAACAAATGTTGCAAAAAATCGGATACAGACGCTACCGGAAACAAAACCAGTAGATCTATAGATCAATCTCTCGACAATAGAGATGAACAAAAAGGAAGTATTCAATTGCTACGTGATTACCGGTTTAGTTTTTGTGAAGATGAATGCAACTAGTTATTTCAATCGGCTTATTGCACAATATACAACAGTTTTAATGATAGCTACGATCAAATCAAATAAGCATCTATCAAAATAAATTAGGTAGGTGTGAATGGTAAATTCCGGCAATTTAGCTAAACTGATCACGATAGACGATAAAGTACCACGCACATGTAATAAGAAATTCTACCGTAAATCAGACAGATATACATTTTGCACTTGATCTATCTAAACTTATACTTTGGAAACGTAAACTTTTCTTAATGTTTTTTCTCTGCCAAGAGAGTACGATATTATGTTTTTATACTCTATATCTCACCATAAGGGATTTTATGGAGATATAGAGTCTATCTTACACAAAAACATTACTTGTGTTATATAAATAATATTTTTAAAATAATATTATTAATTTTAAAATAATTTAATTACTATATGTATAAATAGTACTTAATTAAATTAGATTATAACGACATCAAGTGTATCAACATGTACCTATGGTGGGAAAAAATGAAATGTAAAACCTGTTGATTGTAATAGAGTAGAGTTTGATTTTTAATTGGGAAGTTACATAGATCCATTTGTTGACAAAATAGACTGTTTTGAAAACATTATGTATCTAACAATATTTTGAACCTCGGTGTTATGATTATAAAGTCGCAAGGTGTGAAACATGAAATGTGTGAGAAAGGTTTACAGAGATGACGGTTGTTAGAGTGTGAGAAAAAATGCACGGTCTGCCGTGTCCCGTAAAGGACGGGATGATGATGATGATGATAAAGCTGGTTGATTTCACGTTGTGTCGGTAAGTAAGCGATCTTGGAATGACTGAACAGTTAGAACCAAGTGGACCTATTCGAGCAGACCGTGTTAGGTGATCTAATCTCATGCTTGATGGAAAGCTCATATACTACCTACTCAGGTTTTTCTAGTTAGCAAGAAACTAGATTTAAATTCTACTCTCTGTTCCCACGAGAATCTATAATAAGTTAAGTATTGTACTGTATGTATATACTGTTCCTATTTATAAGTGTATGGGTAAACTTTCCTAAAAACAGGCTTTTGACTGGTTTTTCATGATTCCACTGCTACGAAAACTCTTTCGCCACAAACGCTTGCATCAAATGGCGCACAATATCCATTCAAGCATAAACTATAACTATTTTTATATCAACAGCAGTCTATGTGCTGGCTGCGCTAATTTGCACTTATTTCTCCATTAGGTAAAGGCGAGAATTACTTGTCATTACATCATCTAGAATTGGAACTGTGTCAGAGTTTTCACGCTCGGACAATCAGTCATTGTTTACATTTCTACACAATGCATTTACCTTCAGTGCACTTTTAAAATGTCTTAATTTAGAACTATGCCTATAACTTTGCGCGTTTTTGTAGTTTTGACAGTGGGAGATTTCGTAAAGCCTCAATGGCTCACCTATCCAGTATAATGTTGCTATGTTTGCGATTATTCTGTAGACTACAAGACCTTTGACAAAATTGCTCTACAAATTACATTCTAATCACTCTTGCGAGATTTTTACATAATAATTATCTGAAAAAACGTATTTAGCTAATTCTTATTCAAGATTTACATATTGGACTAAACAAAGAAAACTTAATTTTCGTCGTAATTTATTATTATAACTTCATAAAAAGCCGCGTGCATAAACACGCTTTCTGCTTCTACTCAAACAAGATGGTGTTAAAGATTGACTGGCTATTTTCTCGCAGAGGAAAATTCGTCAAAAGCACTAGTCACGATGTGTTTCACGGCCATTACACACGAGACGAGAGATCGCTGCAGTTAAAGTGGATCACTGGGTTAACGTGCATCGCCTCCCCTTAATGTTGCACTCCTTCACCACATAGCAGAGCAAGATGGAAGGCAACGTGATTCGCGCCGGTTCTGAAATGCGTGTGAGTAAATGCGTACGGTATTCATATCGTGATCGATCAGCGTCAACCGTTTTCCGCCATTAGCGTCAGTGCACCTATAATGACTCGGATTCCTCATTCTGTCGGGATTACTTACTTCCTAAAAACAGAGAGATTCCGCTTCGCTAATAAACTTTCAGTTAAGCTAAATATTCATGAGTTATAGTTATTAAGCTGTCAGGTGCCATTTTGTAGCGATAACTAGACCAAAACACGTGTAGAAAGTAAAAGAAAGGCTCTGACCTGGTCGACGAAGTTGTCTGCGGTGAACCTCCTCGTGAACTCGGTGAAGGTCTCCTTGTCCTGTAGGCTCTCGCGGCGCGCGCGCTCCACCTTCATCTTCTTGATGCCAGTTATGTCCTTTGACATCTTGAGTTCCTCTATGAGGTCCGTTTTCGCGCTCCGGAAGTTTTCATTTCCAACCCCGGTCAGGCATTGCAAGCTTAGGGAGCGGGCGGGCGGTGGAGCGGATAAAGTCTTAGCGGCGGGCGCTCGAAGTCGTACAGCGGATAGTTCGGCGCTGCTGATAGCGGCGAGGGGTTGGTGTTCCCGTTCGCGCGGGGGCTGCGGTGGTGGCGGAGGTGCCATGGGCGCGGGTGGCGGCGGCGGAGGGACGGCCCGCTCCGCGCCCTCGTCGCGCTTGCAGGGCGCCGTGATGGTCCTCAGGTACTCGGAGGGTTTGATGAGTCGGTCAGGCGCGTTGTGCGGGAAGGCGGGCGGCACGAAGGGCAGCGCAGGCTGCTTGTTGACGAGGGTGGGCGCGCGCGGACGCTCCTCGTCTGACGCCGCGGAGCCGCGTCGAGCTGCGGGAAGCGTTGCGGTGAGGGGGGGAGAGAAAGTCGCACGCACCGCACCGAGCGGTTCGGTGGAATGAACGGGGTGATATGGTACTTTCTTATCATGGATGGTGGATGCTGAATTTATTGTGAACTGGGTACAGTAAACCCCAAAAGTTGCTGCATGGGGAATATCTTCAAAATAACAGATTGATGGAAAACACTCAAACGGACTCAAATATCCGATGATGGTTTTGGATAGTGGTCCCCATACGGTAACATTTGGCATTCATATGATTATTTAGGAAACAATTATTATTAGTAATTTCATTATTTATCGGGTATTCATCGCATACCTTTTGTTTATTTTCCCCTACGTTTCCATCGCGTTACAGCGATCGTGGTCACGGAGCGTCTCAACCACGATAAATAATCTTTAATATGTTAATAAATCGCAAGTTTCAAAGTTGTACCTATGTATATTATAGTTAGATTGTTACGTAAAATCCTTTTCTTTAAAACTGTGGATTCCTTGGCAAAATAATTATATTTGTAAATAAGTAATCATAAACCAAAATTGACTTTCAACGCTGCTACCTAAATTACCTAATAATGATGCTTTACGAAAGACAGTTATTACGATGAAGTTACAAAGCAACTTTTGCCTTTCTCTTTGTTAATTAAGATTTACATCGATTAATCATTATTCTAGTAATTTATCGTAGTCGATGCGTTATTATACTACAACTATTCTCTACTCTCCATCTTTTTAAATGCCCTGAATAAACATTAACTAAACGTTAAATTTCGTCCTATTGACGTACGTATATTGAAAAATATTCACAGAAGATCTAAGCGAAAAGACAGCGGAAGCGACTTCATTTTATACTATGCAATAACTCATCATCATCATCATCAGCCTATAGCAGTCCACTGCTGGACATAGGCCTCCCCCAATGAGCGACATAGCGCCCTGTCTTCAGCTTGCCGCATCCAGCATCTACAGGCCGTCATTCCACCTGGTCGGAGGGCGTCCTACACTACGTTTACCGAGTCGTGGTCTCCACTCAAGAACACGTTTTACGATTTTACTGTCCTCAGACAGTTCTAATATTTAGTATGTATTTTATGGATTTTAAATCTTAAATAAATGAGTCATTATGGGACCTACCGTTTAATGTCACAATCTTTAAATTATTTATTCGCATAGATCAAGGGTAGAAAAATAAAGATACTTAAGGGGACTTCAACGCGGGCGAAGCCGCGGGGCGCAGCTAGTTAAATATAAAGTAACATGATGAAAACAATCGATACAAAGATAATAAAATAATGAAAACAAGATAGGTATAGAAAATACAACACCTATTCGTACAGTGTGAAAATACAACACCTATTCGTACAGTGTGAAAATACAACACCTATTCGTACAGTGTGAAAATACAACACCTATTCGTACAGTGTGCAAAACTACGGAATCCGCGCAGAATATAGACACCAGTTATTACTGTGGGCTTATGTTATTACACACTTGAGCGACCAATGATCTTGGATCGTAAATATGAACGGACTTCAAGAACAATTATAATAAATATTGTTCAAGAAGCGGTTAAAAATTCTTAGAATCATTTCTTGCTTCCGAGCTTGTACGGCAATATTTCTGCAACTTTCAAAATATTCGAGGCTAGGAATTAATCGTGTCGTCAGAGTAAAACGATATAATAATTATGTATTATAGGTATTTATCTAAAAATATTTTTTGCATATGAATTTATAGATGCACCCATCTAAAATTATCAGTCAATACAGTTATTTTAGTGCCTTCTGTTATTCCGTGATCATAGCGCAAGAAACTGTACCGAAATATTGGAAAATACAAAAATAAAATCATGGTAAATAACCCGTTATAAATGACTTTTGTGTTAATAACTTTTAAAGAAGATTATGGTACTGTATTTAAGTGTGTCATAAAATATAAACTTGAATCTAGAGCGCTCTAATTTTAGTAGCTACAACGGGTGCATGTAACTTGTGAGAATTATCACAAAATAGAGTTTCCTTCAAGAAAGATGTATTTATTATTCTGAGATTAGAGAACGTTGTACAATTTTCGTGGTTCATTATAATTTACCCAGTACCGAGAATAGAACATGCAACTTGTGTCTACTCCACCATGCCACAGAGGACGTGTATCCGCACTGCTTACACATTCAATTAGTGATTGTAATCGGACAATTACATCGCATGGTTAACACTTTAGCAACTGTAACATTACTTTTTGTTCTTCGTCAGCTTTATTAATATGTATTTAAAATAGATTGTAAAGCTAAGCAAGAAAGTACAGTTCACACTGCGGTTAAGATTAAATAAAATAAAGATAATTTAATGTCAATAGGTACGTAAAGACCAAATATACGTAATTAGATGCATAGGCTATGACTTAGCTTGTCAAGAACTTTAAATACATACAATTTTGCTATAATGTAAAATTTCAGCCCGATCCGTTAAGTTGTTTTGGCTAGAAGAAGTAACAAACATCCACCCATCCATCAAAACATCCATCATCATCATCATCAGCCTATAGCAGTCCACTGCTGGACATAGGCCTCCCCCAATGAGCGCCATAGCGCCCTGTCTTCAGCTTGCCGCATCCAGCATCTACCTGCAGTCTTACGCAGGTCGTCATCCCACCTGGTCGGAGGGCGTCCTACACTACGTTTGCCGAGTCGTGGTCTCCACTCAAGAACACGTTTGCCCCATCGGCCGTCGGTTCTTCGCAAGATATGGCCGGCCCACTGCCACTTCAGCTTGCTAATTCTTTGAGCTATGTCGATAACCTTGGTTCTCTGTCGGATGTATTCGTTACGAATCCTATCCTTCAGAGAAACTCCGAGCATAGCTCTTTCCATAGCTCGCTGAGCGACTTTGAACTGGTGGACCAGCCCTATCGTGAGTGTCCACGTCTCAGCTCCGTAGGTCATAACGGATAGGACGCACTGATTGAAAACTTTCGTTTTCAAGCATTGCGGTATGGATGACGTGAAGACTTGACGTAGTTTCCCAAATGCTGCCCAGCCCAGCTGGATCCTCCGTTTGGCCTCCAAAACATCCAAACTTTCCTATTTATATATTGTCTGCGGCTTCGAATGCGTTGTTTATATGTAATAATTTAAAGGTTATTTCAATCCCGTGCGATAAAATGACTTTGTTTTATTCCAGGTCCAGAACTACCTGAATGCAACATTTCAGTCCGATCCATTTCTTAGTTTTGGCGTGAAGAGTTAACAAACATCTAAACATCCAAACTTTCGCATTTATTATACTAGTGTGAAATGTGATGTGATATTATGTGTGATTAATTAACTCACTTTCAATTATAATCCACTCCTAATCCACAAACAACTACGCACAAACAAATTTAATAGAATTGTACTTTTTCTTCCAATAAATCCCTAATGATTGCAAGAAAAAGTGCAATTCTATTAAATTTATTTGTTCGTATCTTATGGTTGTTTCTTGAACCCACGGATTTAAGAAAGGCCGGCAACTATGCTTTATGAAATATCAGGAAATTCAGCGACTGTAGTCAAGCGAAACTAAAGCCTATATTCGAGACGTTGCCCCTAGAAAGATGCATTGAACTCTCCAAGAAATTGTTTACCCGATTAAGAATCACTTTGCGGTGGAACTAACTGTGCGGTTGGCGTGAAAACTAACACCTAGGCCTTAGCAACTAGTCTGGAAAGAAAGTGAACTGCAGTTTGGAGTTTATCATATAATATAAGCTCTTGTTTTGAGTGTCAGTGCAATCAGAACGCGACTAACTGCCCATTACTCCGTTAGAAAGTGAACGAAATTCATTAGCGACTTCGTAAATTACTAAGTGGAAAATACCTATCAGTGAATGTTCGGGAGTTAAGATTTACTTCATCCTGTGCTGCCCAAAACGTAATGTAGATACGTTATAAAGTAAATATGTTATTTATTGACATAATAATAGACAGTGAAACAGGCAATACGAGTCCATAAGCTCCTGAACTAGTAAAAAACTGTATAACTTGTATTCGAATTCTTTGACGTGGACTCTTATCATGCAGAATTATCGTAACTTCGGAATAAAATAATTTTAAAATCTTCTACGAGTATATGCAAAGGGCATATAAACGATTATATGCCCTTTGCATATACTCGTAGAACACACATGACACACAAGGGCAAACGCTAACCATAGGTATGAACCTATGGTTAGCGTTTGCCCTTGTGTGTCATTAAATTTTTAAATTTATTTTCTTTCTTTTATTCAAAATAAATCGATAGATAAATCTTTTATACACATAGGTACGCACGTTTCATATATGTATGTATAGACATGTGGAATATGATACCTAATTGACTATTTATTAATATAGTTAGGGTACATACTTTATGTAGGTATATACCTAACTAAAAAGAGAAAAACTACAAACGCTGAAAGTCAAATTCTGGTTTATATTTCTGAGAATTCCAACCTTGAACCCTTAGATTATAAAGTGTTGAAATGAAATCTAAGGACGGCAGGGACTAAGGCGTCGTGATATAATACTGAGGCTGATTTTTCACTAGAGATGTCCTACGTTGCTATGTTTCCAGTCGAACAATAGGATCGCTTCTTTATCGCGTCATTTTTGTCAGCTTTGAAAAAGACGCGATAATGGAGCGATCCTATTGGTCGCCTGGAAACAGAGCAACGTAACACATCTGTGGTGGAAAAGCAGCGTTACCAAGTCTGCCTTGACTCTCAACTCAAAAGTAGCTAAGTATTCATTCATACTGAAAGTTTGTATGATCTCCATAAATCTTCCATTTGAGGTACCTACCCATTCAGCCCGTGAGCACCTGCTACTAGGTATATGTCCACGGCGCCACGTCACCAGAACTGCCTTCAGAGGACACGTCTGTCGAGGCAGAGGCCTTGACTACGGACATATCTTCAGCAAAAGTTCACTAACCAAGTCTACCCCAGCTCATATACAGGAACGACGCGGGGCACGGCTAACACAGGACCGTGCTAAATGGACCAAACTTCAAGGGTAGAACTTCCTATACCCAGCAGTATATTTTAACGGTTTATCACTTTTTTATCCTCATAGTCAATGAGACGTCAATGAAAGCCTGGTGTGAGCCACTGTGAGCAATGGACTGTTTTATTATAAATAAATATATATTTACCGCTACGGACGGATCGTTACACCATGCAGCTGTATAATCTGGCTGCACATGACGATGATGATCGGCTTCTATCACGCGCCTCTAGGCGTCGCAAGAACTGCCTCCTGAACTGAACACGCCGGATGAGGCCTGACACGTCTTCGGAGATTCACTTACCAAGTCTGCCCCTCAGTTCTGAAGGCCTCAACGCCGGTTCCTCCAACACTTGCGGTGGCGGAGGTGGTGGTGGCGGCGGCGGCGCCTCGTCTCCGGAACTGCCTCCTGAGGATACTCCTGATGAGGCAGAGGCCTGGACTACGGACACGTCTTCGGATATGGACGCTCGGCGGCTGCCGGCTGCTGAGGATATGCGGTTGGCCTGTTGGGGTTTGATAAAGGAATGTATAACTTCTTTAAATTTTATTATACTTAACATGACACTAATATTTCTTGTGTGCATAGTTTTTGTGTTATTCTATTATTGCTTGTCATGTTTTTTGTGTACCTAATAAACTAAAATAAAATAGATAAACATTTATATGCAAGTGGATTGTGTTGTCGTGTGCGGAACTAGATGGCGCGCTGGTAGAATAGTTTGAATGTGCCGAAAAAAGTGGACTTTAAAAGCTAACTGGTTTTTATTCTGATGATTAAAGTTGATCGATCAGAAATAGTCGTGTAAAATATTTAATTAATAAGTCTTGATAGCCCCTAGTTAGGGTTTCCATACCTCAATGCAATAGCAACAACAATAAACATTAATAATATACATGTAGGTGTAAGTATGTATAACTTGCGTGGATTCGAAAAATGAAATTGATCAATCGTGGTCGCAATTAATAGATTACAGCGAAGATGATAAAAGAGGAAGATAAATTAATCGTTTCCTTATAACAATGGTATCGTTGTGGAACCTGGGTTCACTATCACTATCTACAATTATGGAAAAAAAAGTACTCACAAAGTTCTGTGCCTTGTGCGACAACGCTGCTAGTTTAGTGGCTATCGAGGACTTTGCCTGCACATCTGCTGGTGTCACTTCTTCGTAGGCTTTGCTCGAACTGTAGGAAAGACAGAAATAAGAAGTAGGCACTACACCTACTCTCGTAATTGAGATGGTTTGGCTAGCAGATTGAGATCTCAGCGAAAAAATACAACAGCCCCATAGTAAGCAGAGCTTGTGTTATAGGTACTAGATAACTGATTACATAATACAATACATTACATAGATAGATATTTTTTATTATACACAACAAAACGACCAGAACACCTGAAACAAATATCTGCAGATCGTACACACATTTGTTTCGAGGCGGGAATCGAACCCGTAAGCTCCTGCGTCGCGGGCGGACCTTCGCCCACCGCGTCACATCGGTCGTCAGTTTTCCGGTATAATACAAAAATAAAATTATTTATTTGCCATTTAACTTATGAGATAGGTACACATTACTGGCGCACTGACGCAAGTTTACAAAAATATAAGTGGTCAAAATTATTTGTAACTAATAACAGGAAAACAAACAAAAATAATATCAAGATAGATCTAATCAATTAGGTGATGCAATACATACCCCTAACGGTAATAGTGTCTTCGGAAAAATTCAAAAACCCTGTGCCCACTAAGGTTTTGGACAAACAAGTCTTCCTGCGCAAATAGTATTGACTTACTTGTCCATCTGGTCTTTAGAGGTGTAGTCGACGACCAAAGCCGCGCTGCCGGGCCGGCTGTGGCTGCCAGAGTCACGCGAGTTGCTCCTGTTGCAAAACCACAACAGTCATTCCTACCTTTAATTAAACGGACCTTGAGCGGTTCTCACCCTCATCAGCCAGCACATCGCTTCGCTCACGATAAAAAGTAGCCTATATGTTATTCCAGTACGCTTACTATGTTCCAAGTTTCATAAAGATCAAGATTCTTGGATAATTGGAATATTACTGTCTGTCTGATGATGATTGGACGAACATATGCCTAGCCTACTCATCATTTCATCCATCAAACACCACATCATGCTACTATCTTAGGTACTCTTAAGATAATCGTGAAATAGTTGTAGTGAAAAAATCGTGTTTTCATAATTTTGTAGGCTCTACAAGTTACGAGTATTTAAATAGTAGGTAAATAAGAAGTTTTGCTTACGTTGTAAGCTATTTGCTATGAATCTGATAGTCTATCGACAAAATATTGATTTTAGAAATAAATATTTAAACATAAATCGTCTCGAAAACGATAATTCCCTAGTTGGTTTTAGCGTTGGTACATGTATGTGTAACAAGTAATGTGCGAAAACCACATAGCTACTAGCCGATTAATAGCTTGTTCCCCCTTGTCTGTCGGGGCCGGGTTTTAATCGGATTTAACATTGTATATGAAGCTTGTCGGCGCCGACACAAAATCAGTTTCCAACGTAACTTGTAAAATCGGAAATCGTAAAACCTATTCTATTTTAAATTACGTACCTAACTGTCGTTATTTAACCGCCTTTAGAACCTATTATACAGTGTTTTCGAAAACTACCTTCTCCTATGTTGTTCCTCCTTGGGAATGTAGATGTCTTCGTAATGATGGTCGCGGCGCGTGGCCTCGGCGCCGCTGTCGCTGTCTGAACTCTCTAGGATAGCTGCGACTTCCGTGGTGGAGCCGTGCACTTCGGCTTTTACTGGAAATTGATGAGTAAGTTACCTTAGAGTTCTAGGGGTTGTTATTTACCATTTAAAATTCATAATCCTTTATTACCATAGGCTTAAAAAAATAAGCACTTAGACAAGTAAAATTTTATACTATAACTAGGTATTTTCCGCGGTTTTTTTATTTTTTTATTTAGCCTGTTTTGTCCCACTGCTGGGCAAAGGCCTCCCCCAAATCTTTCCACTCAGTGCGGTCACGTGCGATTACCTGAATATAATCCGAATATATTTCAATTATTATTATTATTTCCGCGGTTACCTGCGTTAAATTAGAATTTCACATTTCTTAAATATAATATAGCCTATGTTCACCGGGGGTAGTGTAGCTTCCGAACAGTGAAATAATTTTTCAAATCGATCCAGTAGTTTCGGAGTCTATTCAATACAAACAAATAAAAAATCAAACCTTTCCTCTTTATAATATTAGTATAGATTTTCGGACCCAGCTACCGAAGGTGTCTACTATCTAGTCTGGTGCAGTTTGTAGTCATATATTCACTTATCTTGAGTTCAGGTCAGAAGAGTACAATACTGTGACGTCCTCAAAGACGGCAAGTTCAACTTGCGGGGACCGAAGAATGTTGATGGTGTATAGCGTAAAGAGAAGCATTGCAAGAACTGAGCTTTGAGGTACTCCGGTTGGACAAGTTGGGAGCAAGAAAGAGAATCGTTCACGCGGTAGCGAAAGCTACCATTCGACATTGTAGTCTCGTAAGAACATTTATTATGCCCCAAAAACGAAGCAGCAGGAGGAAATTTTGTAGAACAAGACATAGCGTCAGACTGTGTCGAAGGCTTTAGCTACATCGACAGACAACTCCAGTATTTGCTGTTGGGTAGGAAGTGACTAACCAGTCATGGTGGGAGCTTCCTGTCCCTCCGCAGGCCCGCGCGGGCCGGGCGAGCGCGTGTGGAACAGGTCTCTCACGCGCTGGTACAGAGCGGCTGGTGCGCCGGAGTTGCTGTTGTGGAGGAACCAGCCTCCCGAGTGGGCTGTGTCCACGTCTGAGGCTGAACATCCTGAGGAGACGAAATATATTTTGATTACTACGGAAATATATACTGATGAACGTACTAGTGGTTTCTTTTCACTTCTTCCACTAGTGGACAAAAAATAGAACATTAAAAAATTCTTATTTTATAATACACCATTTATAAATATAAGTGCTTATTATTATTGTTCATATATGTCACAGATCGAGTGCGTGTGGTGCACTATAGTTTGACCGAAACCGCTGTACCGCGCCTGAGGTATGTGAGCGGCAAGACGGGGGGAAATATTTACTACTCCGATCCATCAGTCTGCCGTCAACGCGTACTCTTGCTCTTTTTTCCTCGCCCCCCACCTCGCCGCACTTTCCTAAGGAGCGGTACAGCGGTTTCGGTCAAACTATAGCAAAACAACATCGGTATCGGTATTTGTATTTTTTGTTAAGTCGACAAGTGGAATAGAATATCAAGTATTTCGATTTTTTTTTGTGTGTCGAAATAAATGCTTTTCTATTCCACTTGTCGACTTAACAAAAAATACAAAAGTACCTATGTAGGTACATAAAAAAACAAACTACTCCAAACAAAGAACAGGGGGGTTTAAAAGCTAATTGACAAGTGTTGGGTATCATATCGAGTTTTGCCCCCAAGTGTAATTTGATTACCCACAACCACCCACAACACAGTGCATCAGCTCAAGACTGATTGTTTACCCACCGAAATGACGTCGAGGCTGATCTTTGCACCCTCACAAAGGGGAAGACGCTAAGAAAATTGCGTGATAAATCAGTACATTTAATGTGAAGTATAATTTTAAACGAGACGATGCTAATTTATTTTATTTATTAAAACAGGCACTTTCACTGAAACTAAAGTTTTGCGAGCGTGAAGCAGAAAAATTAATGATTTCGTTTGCACACGAAATCACCGAATTCCAGTCAACAAAATCCACACAGTAGTTACCTTCAGCAGCAAAATTCGTCACGTCTACCCACTCCCTACACAGAACACTATCCATTTTCAAAACATATTCAGCCCAGCACAAGACCAGCCGCGACCAGTTCAGGAAAGCAAATGCTCAGTGGGGTGCGACGTTACATTGCTTCCTGGTTTCCGTCCTAATGGAGCATTCGACGCGCCTTATGTGATTACTCACTCGACTATAGCGGTGGATAAGCTGGTATACTAGCTTAGCTAGGTTGTGTCTGCGACTTTGCATGCCGTTTTTTTCGATAAACTAATTAGCTGATTATGATTCGATTTTTTTGGTGTGAACGAAAAGCTTGCCACCCAAACTTTCACGAAATTCGAAATTCGCTAAGCTGGTAAGTACAATTTTCCAAAATTCATCAAAACTCATCATATTTTTGACCTATTCGACTCTGATACTTTTTCTTCTAAGGTATTTTTTTTTTGCTAATCCATTAAGCCCACTGCTTCGTGTTTATTTTTTTTTTTTTTTTTTTTTTTTTATTTAGCCTGTTTAACACGGAAACAGGCTAAATAAAAAAAAAACCATTAAGAGGGTTTAGTTAGCGGGTTTTGGCGATGGCTGTACGTATTACCACTACATAATTATCTCTACCAGAAAACACGTAATATAAATCCATAAATCTATTACGATATCTATAGCCGGGTTATCAGTCTTGTTACGATGAGTTGGTTTGTGTGAATGGGAAAGGATTATAGAGTTCTGAAAAACTCTGTTAGATTTCAATTTTAAATAGTGTTTACGTCAGGCTTTTAGCTCAGTTATTCAGAATGTATCTTCTAGTGACGAATTTGCGTTCCTTCTAAAAGACGTTTGTTCAAGATTTAGGGCTACAATATCTTGGGTTGTAATACCTGATCTGTCTTGCCCCAAAGAACTATGATGCTGTCAGAAACAACCTGCTGCATAGGGTTGACATACAAGCCATTGGCTGCATCCGTTCTATATGAGCTGATGGATATGTTGTTGAAATTGTAACACTAACAGTAGTTACAAAATTATCTTTATGTCCAACACATGAAGGTATACCTGAGCTGTCTTCCCCGGAGGAAGTATGATGAGTGACGCTGTTAGAAGCAACCCGCTGCATAGGGTTGACGTACAAGCCATCGGCTGGACCGGTTCTAGATGAGCTGATGGATCCATTGTTGGAAGGCAGCGATCCTCTTCTCTCTTGGGAGCGACGCTCTCGCTCTGGCGCGTGGAGGTAGAAAGGAGAACGGGTGTTGCTGACGTTGATGCAGTTTGGGAGGGCGCACTGGAAATTGAAATTGATTGTTTTATCTTCCAAAGCCAAAGAGAAAACTTCTTAGACTGATTATCTCAGGTCGGTTACAATCATAACAGACCGGAGACCAGCGATGTGACAAATTAACCAAATCGCAATATATTAAAATAGCGTCAAATCAGATATTCATATTCTGGATTTCTTTAACTCATTTTCTCTCCTCTAAGATTTGTCGGTAAATGGTCATGAATCAAATTCCAAAAACTTATTTGAAGACAATAATATACTCGTATAATATACCTCCAGTCAATGAGTGCTCACAAGAGGGGATATGTAGTATGATGGAACTGTAGGAAGCAGAATGTTTGACTCCAGCACTTTGTTTGGACTAGTTAGGGGACGAACATACTAAAAGTCACAAGCCCTGTGAGGTTAGCCCTAGGACGGAAGGGCATAAAGAAGGTCCCATTTTTAACCGACGAAATAAAAAACCAAACAAGAGGAGGTTCTAGATTCGGCTGCATGTATTTTTTTAGATGTTCTTCGATTTCTCAGTCAATCACAAAAGCGAAAGAATTTATCAAATCCGAGACAGATTTTTTTAATTCTTTCGCTTTTGTATGAAGAATGTCCCCGAGGTGTTCCCATACAAAATTTATTCCCGAAGGTTATTTTTTTTTTCCAAAAACTTAAAAAACAGTGTATAAGGAATTTGAAGTTTGTTTTTAGTTTTTTTATTACTTACTCTAGCATCCCCAGGCGTGCATGCGCAGGAGTGTACTGCCTTGTATGAAGACAGCTGTTTGCTGTCCGCACCCGCTGCGCCGGCGGCCACCAGGACGTTCAAGCACTGGAAATAAAAGGGAATGTTCGTTAGATAGCTTTGATTGATACTCGTAATTTATTTATTTGGCACACAAAACAGAATACAATAAAATATGATTTATTATACAAGTAAAACACGCAGTTATTAAAACTAGACTGAATCCCTAGATTGTGTAAACAACATGTTCAAAGCAGTTCTATGTGAAACAAATACTACGAAATGAATTTAAAAATAAATATAATGTTTTTGAAATTCGGTCAAAGCTCCTGATAACATAAATCTGCGTCAAAGCTAGCATTTAGCATAAATATAGCATAAATTTGGTCAGTCGAGAACTATATGGACGACCGATGTGGCGCGGTGGGCGAAGGTCCGCCTGCGACTCAGGAGGTTGCGGGTTCGATTCCCGCCTCGGAACAATTGTGTGTATGATATGCAGATATTTGTTCCGCGTTTCTGGTCGTTTTCTATGTATTATAAAAACATATCTATCTATGTAATATATTGTATTATGTATATCAGTTATCTAATACCCATAACACAAGCTCTGCTTATCATGGGGCTAGATAATGCTGTGTGAATTGTCCAGCATTATTTATTTATTATTTATTTATATATGCGTGGCTGATAACCAAAAGACCTATTAGTGGACGGCAGGATTCTTTAAGGTTTCCGGTTATTAAGTTTTTATAGTTCAAGGTTTCTTTTGGGTTCTCAATACTCAATAATATTCTATATCATATGTAGACTACCATGCATTAACTACAATATGTTAGCTTATCCACATATTTATGTTTCAGAGGTACGGATTCAGTATTCCTAATTCCTATTATGTATTTCATTGCATTTTCTACTATTAGGTATAGGAGTAGCACAGAGGATAACAAGCGCTATTGCAAGAAGCATGTTATGAAAGTGCCATGAGATGCAAGCTAGAAAAGCTTTTATCTCATGAAACTGCCAGCCGATAACAACCTAGTTTATTAAAATCTGAAAGTACTAGAGAGTTATTATTTAGTTTGTCATGGGCAGCCTAAACAATGAGAACATTGACCTTGACAATCCCATGAATAATTTGGTGTGTCGAATTTGATCAACGGCAGGATATGGCCTATTGTTTTTCATGCTCGGTCGGTAGAACAAAGTTCACTAAGGTCACAGATAAAAACCTAAAACTATACCTAAGGTCATGTCACTCTAGGTCAGAGTACAGAATAACTTCATATGTACATATATTATGTAAAGGGAAATTAAATTATTATGCTGGTAATGGTAAAGCCACACAACATTGGATTTATTCGTTTTGTTAAATTCTATGCTAGTGATTAATTAGGTTGACTACACTATTGCATTAGGTAATACCTGTAAAAATAGTTGTAATGCTTTAAATAAATAAATAAAAATAAAAACATGATCTAGCTTCAATATAAGCAGAGCTTGTGTTATTTATGTCTTAGATAACTGATATACATTACATATGTACGTACATACATAGATACAAATGATTTTTTTATTATAATATTATTAAGGTTTTCTTCGAAACACTAACGTCGTTTCAAATCTAGAAATGCAAATAAATAAGAAACAAAACGCAAAAAGCAAGACAAATGCAAATTTCCAAAGCAATAGGTGGTTGAACTCAGATCTGCAATTCGAGACTGAAATCTGCATAGAATCAATTAGCAGAACTCACCACACTTTCGTTTTTGAGCTATTCTAATGTTATTTTCCATAACGTAACAATTCAACTAAAATTCTTTAGAACGGTATTGTATCGGTTCGCCTGATCAATATAATGAAAAGACTTGAAGTGGCTCGATTGTGCTGTTGTACAAAATATTTTAGGTCTTCCTGTAATGGCCATACCATTACTGGAAGACCTATAATATTTTGCATCACAGGGGATCAGTCGAGTGTTAGAACGAGGAGTCCTACCATTAAAATACAGCTTTGCTTCTAACTATGATGGGATATCTAATGAATGCTACCATAGCGTCAATTCGGTAAAATAATTTTCCGACACAAAGACTTTAGGGCTAAATGATGATGAGTCAAATTTCTCAGATATTTAGAAGTCTGCTCGCGACTTCGAACATGAGTTACGCCTTTAAGTTAATTCTAGATTTACAACTACTCACATTCTTTAGAAAGGCAAAATTACACTTTGTTCGGTAGTTCTGGAATGTTCTTCAACCAAACATCTCACAGCATCTGCATCTTCATCATCATCAGCAACTGTTGCCTTAAAATTATTCGAGGCTTTAGTAACATGAGCTGTCTTATTTCCTTCGTAACTCCGTGTCATAATAGACCCACCTCCGGGCAAATAAACAATCTTAAAGGAAAGTGCAATAACTTTCACGCCTATTGCTTCCTGCGGATTTCCTTCAACATCGCTATATGTTTCACAATTTTTACCTACACGCAACAATAATTAATAAATAATGCAGAACAAAACACATTATCAAATTGAAGCCAGCGCGCTATGGTGCTCATTAGAGGAGGGATATGTGTAGCAGTAAACTTGTATGCGCTGATTATGATGACTGCGAAGAAACTTTTTGAATGATAAATTACTTTTTCAACATCCAAACATGAATTTTAATTGTTTCGCTTTTTGACAATCAAACCGCACATGCCTTAGAGACGTGATTTTTTTAGAACCTGTTCTTAAGAATTGGAGGATTCTTTGATGACCGGTGTGTACGGAGACCACGTTCCTTCGTTGTTAATAAGTTTTTCTTAAGCAAGAAATAAACAAATAACGCTGGACAATTCACACAGAAAGAAACGTCACTATAGATTTTTAAAGTGGCAGCAATGAAAATAACGACTGCAATCCACCGTGAGCCAATATACCGGTAACAAATCTGCCATTTATGGAGCGGGTTGAAATACCGTGAATTATAGTTTATCAGTTTTCTTGAAACTGCAGAGAGAACTTATACAATAAATGGTGTATGGGAAGCCTCACGACGGATACAATTGAAACGCTATTCCTTGTTGCATTGTATAATTATACACCTGCTGCAATTTCCACCGTCATAGGAGTGCAGATTAGATACAAAGTACTCCACATGTTATGTATCATACGACGACCTACGACGAGTTTTTAAATTATAAATAATATGTTATTTTAATTTTTTTAAATTATTGTTAATTAACTATAAATGTGACGTATAATTTGACAAATCATTATTATGAATAAAATGTTTGTCTGTTATATCCATTCTTGTGCGTTTATCTTCAGGTTGCAGTAGTCGAGGCAAAAGTTTGTCTAACCTGAATCAATTAGGTACAGCGTTAGGCATAACACAAGAACAATCCTCTACTCTCTAGCTAGAGTATTTTACAGTTTCATCTTCAAATCATCGACTACTACGCTTAATATTAAACCGACTAATGGACGAAGTAAGACAAGCCCAGCTTTTATATAGGCCGCCTAAATTCGTTATACACTTTTGCTATCGAGAAAGGTCCTAGGCCAAACGTGAATTTTCTTAGATACCGGAGTTTTATACAGTTTTTGAAAGAACTTTTTCTCCACGTGCGATTTTTTTTAAATGTAACCGCTACTCTGCCCATTGGAGCACTGAACATGCATCGAAATATGAACAGAGCAAGTGTGCGCACAGCCTGGTCACTTAATTACCCTCAGACAATGGAGCTAAGCTCACGATTTGAAAGTGGTATCAGTTTTCACCCGGCCACACTCTGGTAGCTCGCAACTTTGTAATTGCTGCTGATAGTTTATCGCTGTTCAAATCGGTCAGAGCGTGGCATGTGCGTTGATTGCGTAAGATATTCAAATTTGTACGCATTATGGTGAAAATGCGTTTTGTGTGACAAGTTTTATTTTCTGTAGGTATATGATGTTTTTGTGAACTGGGATTGGGAAGTAAGCCTCTTCAGGGATCCTTATGTCTGTTATTGAGGGATATCTCCGAAAGTTATTTATAATCAGTTCTAGACTTTATCTAAAGTTATAGGTAATGTTACTTTTACGGATATCTTCAACCCTGTTCATTACTAGCCGACCTATATTATTTTCAATAGTTGTTAATTTTTTGACTTATGTACCTTGTGGCTGACAATGTATACGAGAAAATGGTAAGTGATATACTCGGAAGCCAAGACTCATTAGGAGAGGCTTGTGTCCAGCATTGGACACAAGCCTAGAGCATAGACTGACGGTGACGATGATGAATGAACCGAGATACTAATACTAATTCTAATTTGTTTATATTTGTAATTTTCTATAGAAAAGTAAGTCCCTATTTGCTGAGGTGGCCGCGAAGTAGATGGGCGTAGCGCGATCGTCGTCGACGCGGCGACGAATAATAGGCCGCGTAGTGGATCTGAAAATGTCCACTACGCGGCCTATTTCTTTATAGCGACCCTTGACATACTTCCAAGTGATGGTTCTCAGCCGCGTCGTTGGGACTCTTCCCGTGCCGGTCGAGGTGCAATCTAGCGCCGTGTCTCAGCAGCCAGCGCACGGTGCTAAGGTGGCCGCGACGTGGAGGGGCGTAGCGCCGTCGCCGTCACGAGCGTTGAGGTCCAATACGCGGCCTATTTCTCTTTTAGCGACCCTTGACATACCTCCAAGTGATGGTTCTCAGCCGCGTCGTTGATGGGACTCTTCCCGTGCCGGTCGAGGTGCAGTCTGGCGCCGTGTCTCAGCAGCCAGCGCACAGTGCTGAGATGGCCGCGGGAGGCCGCGAAGTGGAGGGGCGTAGCGCCGTCGCCGTCGCGGGCGTTCGGGTCCACTCCGCGCTCTATAATCTAGAAAATAAATATATTTTTTAGTATATGTCGGTTTCATTATGAATAGACGTGATGATGTGACTAACGGTGGCTGGCCAACGTCTAGATATTAGCTTATCTTTCGTCGAAGACGCACGAGATAAAAAAAAAAATCAGAAGTAGACATTTCCGTTTTTTTTATGTAATAAAAGTACATGATCATAGGAAACTTAATTTACGTTTTTGAGTTTTATTTTATCAATGTAGTACAGAGAATATTTTTTTTTTACTAGGTAAAGAATCTCTAGTAAGTGTCTACTCTTGAAATAATATCTGTAGAGATAGGATTTCTGTGTTGATATAGGTAGCGTTATATTACGCGGGCTCCGTATTGGTGCCAATTTCAGAAACTCATAAAGTACCGATGTTAGTCATTGTAGCCACTTAATATTCCCTAATATTTTCAAAGGGTTTTTAAAATCGTTCACACAAACAGCGGGTCAAAACCATCAACCGTTTCATATTCATTCACCCACTTACCCCGACATTCAAATATCAAAGAATAATGCACTTTTCATCGTAACTAGCGTCATCAAGCAGCTTTTCCAAGTGACGTAGCGACCTGCTAGCTCGCGGCAGAGAAACAGCGATAAAGCGAGATTTCACCGCAATGCACCTGTTATGGCAACAATGAAACACGGTGTCTTGCTTTATGGAGTAGAGAGTGGCGCTAGGTAAGCTAGGTACCTTCCTATCTGCCTGCGATCTAGAGGCATATTAGAACTAATGACGACTGTGGCGCAGTGGGCGAAGGTCCGCTTGCCACATAGGTTGCGCTTTCGATTCCCGCCTCGAGATAAATATTTGTACGATCTGCAGATACATATTTGTTCCGGGTGCTCTGGTAATTTTTCTATGTATAATAAAAAATATCTATCTATTTAATGTATTGTATTATATATATAACATATAGTACTAGTACCCATAACACAAGCTCTGCTTTGCTTGGAGCTAAATAATGCTGAGTTATTTTATTTATCCAGCATTATTTATTTATTTACTAGGCCTCGGAACAGTTGTGTGTACGATCTGCAGATATTTGTTCCGTGTGTTCTGGTCGTTATCATATTCATATTTATTTATTTGCATCATTGTGTACATTTGTAGGTCTAAATATCTAGGTAATGTATACGAGACACAATGGTACCCAAGCAGGGTGTGGCAATAGGTACTGAGAGTGGAAGTAACCCAAGTATCTATGGTATACAATACACAGGTTATACACAAGTGCATTCTCTATTCCCTTGCCCATAACCCGATGAAATTACGATCTCACTATGTGAAAAGTCACCAATGGATGAAAATCTCCTCAGCATAATATTTAGAAACAGCTATTAGATATCTATCTCTATTCAATTTCCCATCAACATACATATGTAGATGCAACTGTCCATCCACTTAGAGAGCATTACGTTTTCCAACCGCAAATAAAAAGCGTACGGATACTGCCGCGTGTGATTTCCACGCCCGCGGTAAGAGGAGGTACCTGTCGTGATCTGATCGCGTTTGTTTTGATCGGTCGTTGATCTGGGTTTCTCTATTACGTGGATATTGATGTACAATATCGATTGATATTGATTGAACTAAAATTAAACTCTCATAAGATAACAATCACTTATCTACATAAATCTGGAAAATTACCATGATTTGAGTTGTTTTGGGTTTTCTGCCTTTACCTACCTGGGTCGATTGAGATGTACTTCGTATTGGAGTGGTTTTGGGTTGTCCAATATATGTATATTGACACTGCCTTTACCTACCAGCTGGTCGATTGAGATGTTCTTCATACCTTGATGATATCACTCATACAATTGTCGCCAATGAGCGGTGAAAATAGTATTTACCTGCTTACTGGATAAATACCTCAACCAAATTGATTTAAACAGTTTGATCGATTTGATTATCACGAGAGCGCAAGAAATGTATATCGAGCAGTGATTTATGAGTATAGTTATTGGTACCTGGGTTCGAATCTCAGTAAAATAAACGCTTCCAAAAAACGATTGTATCATCTAAGAATGACACATTTTGGCATTTTACCTTCGATGAAGAAAAACCACTAAAAGGTGTCAAGGTTAAAACAAATTTAACGAACACGAATAAGAAACCTTTTCCTTGTTAGATGGTCAGTTTTCGAGTTGGAGCAAAACTCGTGCCAACCCCGGATTATTTGAAATTTCTAACATGTCCAAGTGTACTGTTAGGTCTAAAGGAAATAAATCACTTTGAGTTTGAGTTTGTTCCCCTTGTTATAAATATTTTAGACACTTCTCTTTCGAACTCATGTTTCTGTCAATACATAAATAAACAAGTAAACGAGTCACATAACCGATTGGTTACGCATTCGAAGCTAGGCTCAATGGATTAGCAGCTTCGGTTTTCTCTCGACTCATTAGACATTACACAATAATGACTGGTGCATTGTCGTGCATGAGTAGAGGATGTGATCTATTGGAAAAAATGCGATTGCGCACGTTCTAGGAAAATTCGTGACAAATGAAGCGAGCTACTTGCGCCAATTTCCTAGATTGAGGAAATTACTGCTTGTATCGTTTCTTGCGTTATTGAGAGGAAATCGGAACAGTGGATTAGGTTTATGACGATTTGATATTAGAAAGCATCAACTTATAACTATACCTTTTATACGACTGTATACCGGTTTTACGATTGTCACAAATTTTCCAGCCAAATTTGATGTACAATGTTTGTAAACAAACCGCCCATACCTAACCTATATTTCATTACGTTGCCTTGCTGTGATATTTTATACGCAATTACTTGTCGATTTGAGATCCTTCCTTAAATAAATATTGCTTACTCTTCATCTGAAACTTAACACCAAGCAAGTGAGTCTTAGTTTTTTGTGTCATGTTTTCTTAACAAACATTTAACATCGAATTTGGCTAGTGAATAGGTTGACACCGAGAACCGAAAAAGTACTCTTTAATTCCTGTCATCCTGGTCTTAAGGGGGATTTTTAAAGAGGGAAACTGGAATAAGCCAGAATTTTGCTAGTTTCTACAATAATAAATAAATAAATAACGAGATATGACTCACCATCCATTTCACGCAGTCCAAACACCCCGTCTGAGCTGCTGCGTGGATCGGCAGCATGCCGTCCCGAGCTCTTGCGTCCAGCCTTCCACCAGCTTCTAGAACCAGGTATTTGAGCACTGCCAGGTGGCCTTCCTGAGCTGCGAGGTAGACCGGTGTGACGTCATTGTCCATAGCCGTGTTGGCACTGTGAAAGAAAATAAAACTGAGTTATTTATGGTAGGTACTATAGGTACATATACTCGTACTATGGTCATGGCTTATGAAAATCTAAATTTAGGAAACAGCTTATCTGAATTTTGGTTTTCGGGCTTTGAGTTTTGTTTGTGCTAAGTGCTTGATAATCAAAAATAAATATATAGTCATAGCAGAGGATCCGCTTATGAATAAGAAACGTCGGTTAGTTGGTGGATCAAAAAAATTAATATAATTAATTAAACATTACAATTATTATATTATAATAATGTATTATAGTCTAAAATTTTACTGGTCTAAGTGCTTTTTTTAAGCCTAAATAAATAATGTTAATGACAACTTACTTCTGACCTAACGCCGAAATAATAATGTACCTATTTACAGTAATAAATACAAATAAAATAATGCTGGACAATCCACGTAGCATCATCTAGCCACAAGCTAAGCTGGGCTTGTGTTGTGGGAACAAGAAGACTGATAATCATAACACATTATTTTTTGTTACATAGATACACTTTTATTAAATATAGAAAACACCCAGAACTCCCGGAACAAATATCAGCAGATCTTATAAATCTTTTTCTTCACGCGCTATGCCACAGAGGTCGTCTCATCATCATCATCATCAGCCTATAGCAGTCAACTGCTGAACATAGGCCTCCCCCAATGAGCGCCACAGCGCCCTGTCTTCAGCTTCAGCACAGGGTCGTCTAATTAATAGTAAAGCAGATCGCACGCAGCTGCACACTGAAACTAGTTCATTATTATGTATTTGAACATTACTCACTACGCTGACATTAAAAGCAAGAATAATGGCATTTGAACCATTTTATTGTTCGTGAATTGCAAAGATCGCAATCAGTTTTATAATCACAATAATAATGGATTGTTGCAGTAGTCATTCTTGCCATCTTATGTCATCCTGTACGTCGTTTTCAAAGGCCTACATAGTCATGCTTTGTAGTCCAGCTGGTTTGACCACGACAAATTACGTTTCCTCGTGGTCAAACTTCATAGATATTGCACCTAATCACCACGCTAAGAAAGACTTATGGGTTGATATTGCAAATTTGTACCAAATTTACCTACTCTGTATATGATATATGACTTGTCTAAGTGCATATTTTGTAAGCCTAAAGATATAAACTATTATTATTTATTATGTCTCTCATTTACCATGATCTCGGGCCATAAAGTGACCCGGTCTTTTGGAAGGCTTGCGTGGGGCCGAAGCCAACAGCACATAGGCCCTTTGAGAAGTTAATCTAAAGGCGATGGCTACACATAGCGGGTATAATTATCGGGTGCACAATATGATACACCCAAAGATGGTATCCGCCAGGTGTAGAGACTATTGCAAAGAATAATGAAAGAAATAAAACCTGGCTATTGTGATGGATGGATGGACTGGGTAATCGGGCTATAGGGGAGATTGCGGACGTCTGCCATAAACAAGTCAATCATAATGTTAAGAAGAGGGGCAGACGGTGGCTTGCCAAATGCTGGATGGGTTCCTTAAAAAGCCGGAGTAAATTACCGGAGAGGAACAACATCGGCGCAAACGACTGAGGGGTGTCGACAGGTGCGGCCCCGATTTCACCATCACGAAGACTGCTCGTGAGCGGGTTTCCTCGCTATTACGCCATTAGACACTTCCACCCCCGAATCTACATCCTAAGATGCATCTCTCGCGACTCTACTCAGACCGGCCAATGAAGGCAAGCACAGTTAAGTAAGTTAGTTAGTTAAGTTAAGTAAGTTCTCTTGGGATGCCACTCCGCAAGCGGAGACGAGAACCAGGAACTTCCCCGGGAGCACTCGGTACCCGTGGTGTCGCTACTCGGGCTTATTATTTATTATTATTATTAAATGCTTTGACTTTGACTTTGAACTGATTAAAAATAATAGTATGTATATGAAAAGTCTTTTGAATTTTCACGCATTTTCTCGGGATAATTATAATCTCACCTTTAATTATGTTATTCAGCCCGTATAAATTATATGTAGTATTAGTATATTGTAATGTGAACACCTTCTATCACATTACGAAAAAAACATAACCCTACTCCTTGCGCAGTTCAAAATACAAACCTAGCTATTTCCTTTCTAATATAAATCTAAACTAAACTTCCACATACAAATAAATTTCGCTGCATACGTTTAAAAATTATGTAAAATTACATAAAATCGCATCAGTTTGACTCTACATAAATTACAAGATAAAACTCGTTGAAAACACGATAGCAGGTTTCACTTTTATTTCCACTTTCGACTTATTACCAGCTAACGGGTGTCCTACAATACAGGTCAGCCAAGTTCAAGTTAAGTAATCGTGTTGAACTTGGTTACGTGAAGCTTAATCCTCCAAACTTGTTTTATGTAAATTAACCTACTCTATCCATAGATACAGATAAGTATTATAAATTATTTGCCCGCGCCTTTACTCGTTTTTTCGACGTAAAAATGAGCTACCTCTTATGTATGTTATTTTAGGTCTGGAGCTAAAAATTATAGAAGATTTTTTAAAATATTAAAACATAAATATTCAAAACACAAAATTATTTGAAACCCTAGATGTTATTCGCGTATATAAGAACCTGCTTAAAAAAGTATATACACGTATGTATAAGAATGCGCTAGTGAAAAAAATTAACTCGTACATCAACGAAATTGATGAGGACTTTATACATCTTAAGTTTCAAATCAGTTGCAAGAAATCTTCAATTAAAATCAATTAGCAATATAATGTGTCTTCTAACTGTGCATGTAACACGACATTGTTTCGATTAGGCATTGAATCCGATTATTAAAGGAGATTTGTTAAAAATAATGTTTATATTATGCGAATTCAGACGATGTTTTAGCATTGAGATCTTGGTTAGGCAATCATTATAATGACTAGACAAGACTTTGGATTTGGACTTTGGACGCGGACACTCACGATAGGGCTGGTGGACACTCATGATAGGGCTGGTCCACCAGTTCAAAGTCGCTCAGCGAGTTATAGAAAGAGCTATGCTCGGAGTTTCTCTGAAGGATAGGATTCGTAACGAATACATCCGACGGAGAACCAAAGTTATCGACATAGCTCTAAGAATTAGCAAGATGAAGTGGCAGTGGGCCGGCCATATCTCGCGAAGAACCGACGACCACTGGGGCAAACGTATTCATGAGTGGAGACCACGATACGGTAAACGTAGTGTAAGACGCCCTCCGACGAGGTGGGATGACGACCTGCGAAAGACTGCAGGTAGATGCTGGATGCGGCAAGCTGAAGACAGGGCGCTATGGCGCTCATTAGGAGAGGCCTATGTCCAGCAGTGGACTGCTATAGGCTGATGATGATGATGATGATGATGAAATACCTTACATTTACCTACATACATAACTGCCTACAAATCATAGTCTACCAACTTGTGATGGCTCACGGCTTTAAGCAGCTTTATAGCTGATTCAGGAGTAAGGAGCGCTGAAACGATTAGTAACTATAAAAAGGTAAACTCTGAAAATAAGTCTGTTTGTTTGTAACGGCAAAAACGTTTTCTTAACCTAGCTTTTGTCATCAGTAAATTATAGAACAATTGATGTATGCTAGGTGAGCGAGGTCGCGAGCAAAAACAAGTTCTGAAACGATGTTTATTTAAAGTATTTACGACTTACGTTTCTGCCTAAGCTCATTGAATTAATTTGTTTTAATAAAGCTTTTCTGAGAACTTCTACAAAATAAGGTTTCTTATCAATCAACCATCTGCCTATATAAGCAGGTAATTAAGTAGGTAAGTATCGAAATTAAACAACCATTAGATATTACCAATTAACAATTAAAATAGAAGCTTCATAAAAGCTCTGCAAAAGTAAGAGTGACTGACCGTTCCCTGCCTGCATAAGTCCCAGCCTTGGCTTTAGCTCGTTTCGTCTTCTTATTCTTCTTCCCGAAGAATTTGCTCGTCACCCGACTGTACGGCGGATGGGTATTGCTCAGCGTCATTTTTTTCAGCAAGAAAATATTGAGATTTCACGAAAATCAATACATTGCTTTACACAAACAAAAGTTGCAAAAAGTAAGACGATCGAAAGTTTAAATTGCATTCGAATTGAATCACCACACTGCACAATAAAAAAGAATGAACGAGCTTTTCAAATTCCGAAACGCGAAAAAGTTTGGTTGTCGAATTAAAAAGGTTTGCAGCCAGTTGACAGTGACAGCTGCAAAGAGGTTGCAACGGCAGTTTTAATATGAATGCATTTCGAAATGAAGTGGAAACGACTGCGCCTCACGCTCGCTCGGGTCTCACTGAGTCGATTTGAGACCTCCATGTGATTTCCACGTGAAAATGCCGAGCGAAAGTGAATTCAAAGTGAATTCAATAGTCGATAAACTTAATGTCTCATTTTATAATTTAAGTTATTGGTTTCTTGAAGAGGTTGTGCTTGAAGACAAACTGCACAATAAATATTATAGGTTTAAAAAATATTGATAAAGAATTTTGCTGTATTTGGTCATAGAATTGTTTATGCGCATATTTAGCCTAATCTCCATCGAAGGAAATATAAAACAGGTTTTTTCTACAAAATGTTCTTCGTTAACTAACCTACCTACGATCAGTTTATGAAAATATAGTACCTACCTATATGCAAAATGTTTTACCAGTTTTCGACTCCTTTTTATTTCTAACTAGTTTCTGCCCGCGGCATCGCACGCGTTATTTCTATAGAAACTTTTATAGATTATTTGTTTTCCATGGGAAAAGGGGATCAAACATAGGCTACTACTTTTTACTATGTTTAATCCAGACTTAGGACTACTTCTATGCAAAGTTTCAGGTCGATCCATTCAGTAGTTTTGGCGTGAAGTAGTCACAAACATCCATCCATTTAAACTTTTGCATTTATAACATTAGTGTGGCTTAAGTTGCAGTAGGTAGGTAGATAATTTTGCATCGATATAGTGGCTATCGACGACTTTAACGCCTTCCTCAGAGATTGGTGGGAGATCGCACGTGACCGCACTGAGTGGAAAGATTTGGGGGAGGCCTTTTCCCAGCAGTGGGACGAAACAGGCTAAATAAAAAAATAAAATAAAAAGTGGCTATCAACATATTTGTGAACAACGCACTTCACTACATAATATAAAACAAAGTCACTTCCCGCTGTCTATCCGTCCCTATGTTTGCTTAGATCTTTAAAACTACGCAATGAATTTTGATGCGGTTATTTTAAAGATAGAATGATTCAAGAGGAAGGTTTATAAACCATTACGCGGACGAAGCTGCGAGGCAGTTTCTAATAAGTAGGTTAAAATTCACCCAAAAACCTAAATGATGACATAATTTAGCTAGTATTACAGATAACCTATTAACATCATCATGAGAATCATCATCATGTGATTAGGTAACCAAATGTCATCATTGTCATCAGATGTAAAAACTGTAGCAGCTTTGTAAGGAGGTGTTATGTTACATCGAATAATTTTCGTCTGACAGTAGTTGCCATATCATAGTGTTACGCATGCGTTATGATTGGTCCAAATTATAAGTGAGAGAAGTGATTTAGATTTTTTATATTTTTTTCCTGGTATGGACCAGTTAACCTGCCTGTAGATTGATCCAAAGTCTGCAGTCAGTTCAATTATAAATTCTAGTTCGAATATGTTTCTTTTATTTTATTATAATTTTATTTGACAATATATTTTTTTTTTTTTAATGCTGGACAATTCACACAGCATTATCTAGCCCCATGGTAAGCAGAGCTTGTGTTATGGGTACTAGATAACTGATATACATAATACAATACATTACATAGATAGATATTTTTTATTATATATAGAAAACGACCAGAGCACCCGGAACAAATATCTGCAGATCATACACACAATTGTTCCGAGGCGGGAATCGAACCTGCAACCTGCTGCGTCGCAGGCGGACCTTCGCCCACCGCGCCACATCGGTCGTCAAAATTGACAGTAAATATTTTTATATATTTTTGTAATGATAGGTTGGTTCAGGAGTATTTTTAGAAGATTTATTATTATTCATATACTAAGTACTTTTACTTTATTAAATCTTCTTAAAAAAACTGCTTCTTGAAAAAACGCACTTCTAGAAACTTATGTTTAGACGTTCAAACAAAATCTCGAATATTTTAAAATTCGATTTTTTTTTATTTAACGATTTGTAGACGTTTTACAATTTTTCATACAAAAGAGTTCAACGCGCTTCTAAACACCAACAAATCACACCCATGCTTCTAGGTGTTTTTTTTGTTTTTAGTATCTGGGACGAAATGGATCTTAATATGAAGTTCATATTGACTGCGATCCCCAACTTGCATGCCCAGCGTGCGGATTATGGACGTGAGACAAAGCCAATGAGCCGCTTATTATAGGGGATTCCTGCGTCCAGCATTGAACCAATATATGTAGGCTGTGTCGATGACTTCACTACATAGTATAAAACAAAGTCGCTTCCCGCTGTCTGTCTGTCCCTATGTATGCTTAGATCTTTAAAACTACGCAACGGATTTTGATGCGATTTTTTAATAGAGAGTGATTCAAGAGGAAGGTTTTTAAACGATTTGAAACATAGATTTCCACGAGGTCGAAGCCGCGGGGCGCAGCTAATTTATAATAAAAGTTAGATAGGCACGTTTAATAGTAAAGCATCGACATTTCATTTAAAACTTGTACCACACTCGTTTCACCTTGCCTTGTGAGAACAGCGTACAGAACATGACATGGTAGTTTTGACCAAACACTTTCGCTTCACGAAGGCACAGTGGGCGTATCGCATGTGATTTTTGTTAAGTACCTTTACGTTTTCAAATAGAATTTAAAACCGTAGATGGTTATAACCAAGACCTATGTAATCTTGTGTTCAAATTAAGTACATATTCGTTTCTTTTTTTAAATAATCTTTTTTGTTTTTGTTGTATTTACTATCTAGGGTGATTAAGCGACATCTTTGTGTTTTCTATTTCACAAAACACTGCTGGATGCTCGGACTGTGTAGGATTTATATAACTCATTCACTGCCCAGCTGGTCAATTTAAATCTACATGTGAGTGTATCATTACATACATAGGTATGTTTTATTATCCATAGATAACGACCAGAACACCCAGAACAAATATCTGCAAATCATACACACAATTGTCCCGAGGCGGGAATCGAACCCGCAACCTCATGCGTCGCACGTTCGTCCATTACGCCACAGAAGTCGTCATCGTCCTCAGTATAAAAACAGTTAATCGTAAAATATTACAACATCGACTTTCTTAAAACTCCGCATAATCTTTTTCACTCGCTCCCATTTACACCAGCTTACAATGTTTACAAAGCCAAGGTCAGAAACATCGTCAACCCTTTTTGCGCGTCGGAGAAAATCGATTATAACATTGCTAGAGCTTTTTCCCCCATCTTCCCAACGTTTCTATCCGCGAGATGGCGCTGTAAGAACATTCTATTGTGCGCTTAATGGCGACAAAAAGCTGTAAACATTGTACATTTATTGAATTCAACACTCGAATTAATTAGCTGTATTAACAAGCTTCCGCTTCTGACTTTGCTCGCGTGGGATTTGAGTTTGGATTAAGTAATATTACTAAAATTGTAACAGAAAACTAACTAGCTTTAGTAAATGTCGCACGTCATTTGTCTCTTAAATATTTTTCCATACCGACAACGGTTAAGCATGTTGATTCATTCATTTGTAATTCATCGTAATCAATTCATCAAATGTATTTACTTGTTACCTTACATAACATATGTTTTGGCTAAACAAATCTTTATCATTAAAAGATTATGAACTCATGTTAGCTTGACAAACGCAATAAAGTGGTGATGCGAAGTGTATCATCAGCTATAGCAGTCCACTGCTGGACATAGGCCTCCCCCAATGACCGCCATAGCGCCCTGTCTTCAGCTTGCCGCATCCAGCGTCTTTCACAGGTCGTCATCCCACTTGGTCGGAGGGCGTCCTACACTACGTTCACGGTTTCCACTCAAGAACACGTTAGCGGCCGTCAGTTCTTCGCGAGATATGGCCGGCCCACTGCTACTTCAGCTTGCTAATTCTTTGAGCTATGTCGATAACTTTGGTTCTCTGTCGGATGTATCCTATCCTTCAGAGAAACTCCAAGCATATTTCTCTCCATAGCTCGCTGAGCGACTTTGAACTGGTGGACCAGCCCTATCGTGATTGTCCACGTTAAGAATGATACAATACAGACAAATGCTTATTTGCTCAAATGTTCGATATGACGAGAATTATATTTCATTTCATTTCATTTATTCAGTTCCACCGTAGGTACACATGTTACACTTGATGTCGGTCAGTTGTACATAAAAATAATTAACAATTTTATTATAAAACACACATTATTTGGAAACACCATAAGGGATTGTTTTAGAAAAAGCAGACAGACATATATAAGTAAAACCAGAAAATAAATTATTCACTTGGATTTTTGTTCACTTTAATCCTTGACCGCAACAATCTGCAGTAAGCCCAATTGTTTCAATTGTAAATACTAGTACTCATTTGTTTCTATCATTTGATTGTAACTTTCTTTGTAAATAAAGGCTTTTATTCAATTTTATTTTGTTGTAATTGTATTTTCCTTTTTGTAATTTTGTGTATGTGTTTTTTATGGACCTTTGTTTGTATTCATTAGTAGATATTACTTAACGTAGTGTAGGACGCCCTCCGACCAGGTGGGATGACGACCTGCGAAAGACTGCAGGTAGATGCTGGATGCGGAAACCTGAAGACAGGGCGCTATGGCGCTCATTGGGGGAGGCCTATGTCCAGCAGTGGACTAATATAGGCTGATGATGATGATGATGAGATATTACTTAATTACAAGTATCATCTTTTTTCCCTACGTCATCCCGTGACCACGATAGTGTGTAAACCTGTTGAAACGTCGGGAAAAATAAGTAAATAAACGCGATAAATACCCGTTAAAATAGTAGTAAAGGTTGCCTGGAAGAGATCGCTTCTAAGCGATAAGGCCGCCCATTGTACTCGTCGCAAATAATGTATTTTTGTTATGATTGATTTGATTATGGTGTACAATAAAGAATTTTTGTATTGCAGTTGTAATTACATATGTGTTTTGATCGCGTACATTTAAAAACATAGATATTACGGGTTAGTGGCGATTCGCCATCGTAATGATTCGTCTTAGGAAGGATGTATCCAGAAGCTCTGACTTTTAGAACCCAGAAGTGTAGAAATGTAAATACAATGTTCCAATGACTATGATTACACTAGTAGCAATCGGAAATCAGTTATTCCACACCATTTCCATTTACAATTTAGTAAAAACTTGTGATTTCCTCGTCATGATTCACTTTCGCTGAGAAAATTGCGAAAATTATCTCGCGCCTTTGTTTTTTGACAGAGATGGCGGTAAATTACGGTTGCATTTAGATTTAGATGATAACTTGGAAGACACACGGGTCACATACATAAAAATATAGTTATTTTTAGGGTTCCGTAAATAAAGGGTAAAACGGGACTCTATTACTAAAACTCCGCTGTCCGTCCGTCTGTCTATCTGTCACCAGGATGTATCTCATCACTCATGAACCGTTATAGTTAGACACTTGAAATTTTCACAGATGATGTATTTCTGTTGACGCTATAAAAACAAATACTTAAAAACAATAACATTTGTAATAAAAATTGGATAAGATAATATTAAAACTAACAGCAGATAAAAACAAGAAAAAAAAACTAGATAATTTTCTGCTTAACTGGATTTTTATGAATAAACAATATATTTATTTCTAACTTTGTCACCTCGTGTACCCTTTAGACACAAATTATGTAGATAAGACACACAGTTTACAAGATAAAGGATAAAAGTTTTCATAGTTTAGAAATAGATGGCGTTGCGAAAAATGTCCAGCAAAAAAATATTCTCAAAACCCGGAAACCGAGCACAAAACACTTGCCTTCGCAAACATGGAACAAAATCACGAACGCGTACCTTTCAGAACGGAACGCACCGCTATGCCGTGAAAAACTCGCATATTATTAATTATTAATAATGCCCAGTGGACTGTGGCAGTAATAGTGGATGTTACAATCTGAACTATATAGATAAGCTCCAGTTAATTATTATGTAGATAATATCAGGATTGGAAGACTGATGAAACTTATCATTGATCATCATAATTGAATTACTAAGATTGATCACGCAACAAAGTGCGAAAATCGCACAACTAATTTATCGCTTTACCTACACAAAATGTTTTGAAAATTATTTCTTATCGTTACTTGTTAGCTCATCATCATCAGCCTATGTTAGTTCACTACTGGACATAGGCCTCCCCCAATGAGTGCCACAGCGCCCTGTCTTCAGCTTGACGCATCCAGCATCTACGAGTACCTGCAGTCTTTCGCAGGTCGTCATCCCACCTGGTCGGAGGGCGTCCTACGCTACGTTTACCGAGTCGTGGTCACCACTCAAGAACACGTTTGCCCCAGAGCGACCTACTTGCCCGTCTTGTAAGCCCACTAAAAACAAACTATGTATAACCATAAGTATAGATAACAATGTTATTGTCTATTCTTATGGTATAAGTTCTTGGTATAATGAGGAATCTTTGAAAATAGCCAACTATAGCTACACCGGGGATGGGTGAAATTTATTTGTACAGTAACTTCTCATGAGCCACCGTCTGATCGCAGCAAGTAAATATTGTTTTAACAATAACGCATAGAACCGTTTATCGACAGGCGACTTCCCTAGCAGGTTTCATTACGTTTGTTTTGGTATTTATAACATTAATGGTGTTTTTTAAGTAATTAAGCACTTTCTGGGTAAACAAAAATCATGGAACTCGCGTCATCGTCAGCGAACGCTTTCCTTGCTGGGTAAGGGCTGGGGTTTTTTATATATCGATACCTGTAGGCTCATAGGGCGTACATAACGAAAGCGACTTTACAGGAAAAACAAATTTTTTTTTTTGTGCACCTACAAATCTTCATATAGGTTGCTGCTTGCTGCTATCTTTTTTACCAAAAGATATGGCATATTTTTGTATTAATAGAAATCGACTTTAAACTTAACAAGAGTTGCCCAACGATAATCATCACTGTACCTTCATTATGTATTTGCAATGCTACCACATCATTGTAAATGTAAGCGGGTTAACTAAGAAACATGTTTGTGTTGAAAGAACACCAACGTTTCATCCCTTGACAACTCTTCGGGACTTCTACGGGGTGAAGTCCGGTTCTAGACTACCGCGGGACCTGCCTGAAAACCAGTGTCTAGGGAAAATCCTTTAATACTGCAACGATGAACTAGCGCTCGTGTGCAAATTAAACATATAAACCAACCTCTTGAATCACTCTATCTCATAAAAAAGACCGCATCAAAATCCGTTGCATATGTTTTAAAGATCTAAAAAAGGGACTGATAGACAGCTATGTAAATGAATAACCACTTTAAGTTTTGTTTGGTAAATTAATTATCTTTCTCTTTCACTCTCTTTCTCTCTCTACTTACCTGATAGTGCTGGCAGGAACAGTCTTCGAGTATTTCAATCGAGTCGACGACGATCGGGCGGGACGTCTGGGGCACGTCGCCATTTTGTATCACTTCCAAATTCGATTTGAAAACACGATTTCTATTAATACACTCTTGTATTGTTCATAACAATTCACTTGTGATTGTCACTTTTATGCTAAAAGTTCTGAAGAATAAGGTTGAGTATTGGCTAGGAAAGCATAATAAACAATCTGTTATATACTCATACAATATAAAGCACTATTGTACATTTGTACATGTCACAGCGAATATACAAAGTAAGCATAGAAAATTGACGCGAAAACTGTGCAAAAGTTGTATTTTCAGTTCCTAAATCTAACTGCATAATTTCTCGATACAGGCTCAGCCTAGAGAGGAAACCGGAAATAATCGCCCGTACAATAAACAAAGGTATTTCCGCATATTGAATGGGGATTATAGCAAAACAAAACTTCTATTTATCTTACTAGTGACGTGATAACGTGAATTTTTAACGGAGAGGGGCTAGATTGTCAATGGGAATGTCGAGTTCAAATAAGCACGGTCTATGCCACTTTAATTTTAGCCCACGTAAAAAAGCGCCCTCTCTTTTTAGTTACATCAAACTATTTTTTATCATTAAGAAAACTGCCATTGGCGGTAAAGTCCAGGCGCTTGCGAATTATTAGCAAATCCGGTAAAAAATTCGTTGCACCATTTTACATTTTTAGCACAGCATCTCTAAATCAAGCTGTCAATTGCCAATTTTTTACAATTAACGAACGGACCACTTTATTTTCGAATAAGAATTCCTGTTGGGAACTGATGCGTCGCGAGTGATCACGCTCATTTCTATTTGGCACTGAAATATGAAGAACTGGACTTTTTTGTGTTTATGGGTGTTCATCAGTGCGAAAATAGGCTGAACGAAATAACGGGGCCGTCACTAACGGTTAGGATTATTCTCAATACTTCTTTTTCCGTTATTTTCGTCCTGTCGAATTATTTTTACTGAGATTTTTGTAACGTAGAAAGATTGGAACTGACTTTGCGTGTATATTTCGAAGGTAGCATTTCCTTTCGGACAAGCTGTATTAGGCAAATATTTTTTTAGATGTTTTAACAAAACCAGCGCAGGTGTTTTTACTAACACATGCATAAGCTGAGTCGGGACCATTTTGTAGTTAAAACTAAGATTAATAATACCATATTTTCGTTGTATGTCGTATTTTCTGTATGTAGTAACGGTTTTTTCTTACTGTACATTTATGTTGGATCGCGAGGAGTGGAAGGAGAAAAGGGAGGCCTTTGCCCAGCAGTGGGACAATAACGGCTTAAAAGAATAAATAAATAAATAAATTTGTATAACTAAAAATAAACGCTTTGACTTGATTTTTTTTTATAAATAGTTTTTTTTTATTAGAGACTAAACCACCCCATACACGAGGATAAGAAGACCGAGTTATAATAATGCGTGGTTTCGGCCCGAGTAAATCGTCTAATTTTCACGATTGCTAGGAAAAAAAACAATCAAAACTAACCTCCATATTATTGCATAATTTGTTCACTTCTTTTCTTTACGAATTTAACGTTAGTCTTTCAAGTTAGAATCAGATAGAGGTCAGAATTCTTATAAACATCTAAAAATCACGAAAAAGGCGCTTTTAGGCGAATTTTAAAAATAATTTTTCTTGTAAATGGAATACCAAAAGGTCGAGTTTTTATTTAAGAGAACATATGTCTTTTACTGAGTTATGATTTTAGACAACAATTTAAAAAATCACAAATGAATGACATAAAAGTCATTTAGAACGGGATATTTACCTTGATTAGATTTTTGAGTTTTCCAAGATTTCGGTTCAGTTTCATGCGCCATGATCCGAAATATTAAAAAACTCAAAAATCAAACGATGATGAATATCTTTATAAATTACTTTTAAGAAAAACTAATTTAAATCCCTATGGCGTATGCTCGCTAAACTACGATACAATAACCCACCGTCTATATTGTTCCTTCATGTCCTGTCCATCCTAAGGTTGCCTGGAGATCGCTCTCAGTGATAAGGTCGCCATTTATATTTCCTTTATTCTAAGCATTTATTTCTGTATTGTTTTCTTTTTCGTGTACTAAAATAAAATGTTTTTCTATTTATCTAATAACACACTTTTTGTTCAA
Source organism: Eupithecia dodoneata (assembly GCA_947044415.1). Classification (NCBI taxonomy): domain Eukaryota; kingdom Metazoa; phylum Arthropoda; class Insecta; order Lepidoptera; family Geometridae; genus Eupithecia; species Eupithecia dodoneata. The sequence continues at coordinate 10,328,543 of OX345672.1, read as the reverse complement.
GAGGAGTGTAGTTTTTTATCAGAAATATTAAGCGTCCAATTACGACCGTTCAGTTTCACTTTCAAAAACTCAAGAGCAAAGAGCGTGCAGATATGCAAATTCAAGATACGAATTATTTAATGCTGTTTAGCTAAGTTTCTCTTGCGAAATGCTATTATACGAAATTAAGACTTAATTTTTGGCTTTTTATGCCTAATAAAAACTTTTCTTACAAATTCTAAAAGTCTATGAATTTATATACGTCATACCTACATTATATATTTATATGTGTATTTTATATTTATATTATATATTTATGTTTGTATTTATACTTATAGCTATCAATAGGTATTTGTTAGTATGTCCCAATTAAATATTATTCTATATAACACGCCACCGTCTATACTTGTTCTAACACTTCATGTCCATCCAAAGGTTGCCTGGCAGAGATCGCTTTAAGCGATAAGGCCGCCCATTGTACAACAAATTCTTTATTTGTCTTTTTCCTGTCCAGTGTATCTGTTTTTATGATGTGCAATAAAGAATAATTGTATTGTATCTTCCATCATGGCCTGTTGCAGCGTTGGATCGCGAGGAGTGGAAGGAGAAAAGGGAGGCCTTTGCCCAGCAGTGGGATAATAATGGCTTAAAATAAAATAAATAATTGTATGAAAGACTTTTTAGAACTTTAGATTATCAAGCTAACAACCATCTTTATGCTGTGTATTTGTAACACATAACGCTTTGGTTTTGTCCTGTAGAAATAATATGTATGGTAACAGGTAAATATGTTATCTTAAAGGTATATAATTATCGTTTCAAATTAACTGGATCAAGAAATAAACCTCACATCATTATAAACCAAACAGTTAACACTTTGAGTGCTGAAATCACACGGTATGTGTTTTCTACAAGTGACTAATATGCGTAAATCCACACTAGCGCAGTGGCTGAGAAAATACAGATCTTTGTGACTCAGCACAGCCGTAATATTTTTCGAACGAAACGCATGTGCGGCGCAACACAACCGCTGTGTAGAGCGGCAGCACGAATTTTTTAGGTTAAAAAAAAGATCGCTGTCGTCGAAAAAAATCGCAGTCAAAGTGTTAAGACATCATAATGTATTTTGGTACCATTCGTCTAATTTGTTTCTTTGTACACTTCCTCTATCTGTTCTATCGCTTCTCCTTTAAACCTAAGGTTTGCTGTAAGAAAACTCTTTGTTAGGGTTAAGCTCGCCTATGTACATATCTTTTTTTAGTTAAGTTATTTTTAAGTTTTTTGTGTACAATAAAGAATTACAAGAATCATTGTTTGCATAAAGTTTAAAACAATAAACTCTAATATAATAAAATAAATAAATAATGCAGAACCGTTCACACAGCATCATCTAGCGCCAAGCTTAGCACCACAGGCCGATTTAAAATTAAATAGCTCTAAAAATGGACCTGGTACTGAAAAATAACCTAACTTCCTAGGTACCTGTTGATCAATAGAAAAAATACAATGACAATTTAATGCTAAAACTTCCTGCAGATGTTTATTAACAATGCTGACCCCAGTTGCCACTGTTTATTCATAACAAAAGCTAATGATATCAACAATACATAAATCATGTCATAAGTAGGTAGCTATGACATAATTTATCAAGCTCAAAAGTATTGAAATAATGAAGGTTGATTGGTAAGGTACCTAATGAGTATCTACCATGAAACTTTAAATAATTATATTTTTCGAAGTAACGGCCTGGATGGTGATACCTGACATGGACTAACTTACGAGTATCTCTACAATTTTTATTTTTATTCAAAGGTGTTTGAAGATTTTTGTATCTATTTTATTTTAAAATCGCAGCGTACAATGAAACTCTTTTATTTGGATAGAAGTACATTTGCTCTAATTATTTCTTATGTGAATATCTCGGAAACCGGATACGTTAGAGATAAAATTATATTATAGGAGTTTTCGAGTTATTTTACGGTTCAAACCTTCCCGTAGAGTGAGTGCTAGGTTATTTGTTTATGTTTCCTCGTCCGTTAAAAAGAATAGCTGCAGGTACCAGCTTTAATTAAAAGACTTTCAGAATCACCAAATAAAGGACAGGGTGCACCAATCAGACTGCATTTCACTGGTCTACTCTTAGTAGAATAAGTATAACGTAGATAAAAACAAAGCAAAACTCTACCATATTCAAATTATGTTCTTTTTTATGGCCGACTAGAAAGCACCCCAGTAACGAATCACTGTATATAAACTTTAAAGAGATTAGAATTTGAAAAACAAATGCAAAGCTAAGATAGGTACCAGAAGTCTTTGAAATACGAAATACGAAGTTTCGAGCCACGGGTCACTTTACTATCTTCGTAATTCGTTTTTAAGGTAGACCTCAAGATTCGAATTTAGAACTTTTTTACCGCCACAACAGGCTAAATATTTACAACACCGGGTCTAATCAGAGAGCACTGCACTGACCAATCACTGTGTATTGCAGTTCGCGCGTGTCGAGCGCACGCGGAGTACCATCGCGACCGACTGTGCATTACTGGCGGCCGGCAAATACTTCTACTTCTTGATTATTATGTGTGTTGTGATGTGAAACGCGAGACGCGCTAGCGATCTTTTCTATTTCAAGATTGTAAGAATACTTCGGCTTAGTGCAAGACGCCATTAACAGCATACACTAAAAGTTAGTAAAAAAATATATCTTTTAATCTTCCTATGTGCGTTACTCTTCAGTTGTTAAGGGTCCGGCGACCCTCGCTTGCAAAAATCGCTCCAAATATCGCTGTCCCTGTTTAACCCTTGCGCCGCGCCCCATGCGTGCGCGATAGCAATATAAGCCGTTCAAAATTTGGTTTGTTACGTAATACCAAAAATTATGACTGAAAACTTTTTGTACTCTTCACAAAGTATTGTTATTCTGCAACTAGACAATATAAGCTATGTTCCTTAATAAATAAAACGTAAGATATTAATGTTTTTAATACGAAACAAATAGCAAGAAAACTTGTCCATTTTCGCTTAAAAATGTGCAAAATGAGATTGGCTTTCATTTCATTTTAGGTAAGTATTTTGAAAAAAAAAACTATTTGGGAACCTAGATAAATACTATTTTAATACAAATAATGCAGTATTATAGTGGAAATATGCTTGAATTAGAAATAATTTTGGTATTACGTTTGCATGAAGAATTCGTCCCTTCGGAGGTCCCTTAAGTTGTAAGGAAAATAGAAAACACAAAGACACAGAAAACAATATAGAATGACAGTAATGCGGCGAATCGCGGAAGAACAAATGTGTGATATAACTACAATCGCGTTCTTCCAGGCAACCTTTTGAAACTAAATGTCAATAATGTTTATTTTATATAGGAATAAATATAACCCTTAAAAATAATCAATTTGTTTTTTTTTTTCTTATTTTTCCTCTATCCAAATAATCACTCTATGCTAATCGAGAGAATGGAAAAATCACTACTGGTTAAAAAATACGGGTTTTTTTTTGCCACTAAAGTAAAGTCTCCTTTCTTCTTCCGTCCATGAGGCTCAGCCGTGGGACGCCCTGTAGGTATATGACATATTCTCTTCCAAAACGCTTCATCCTGTGCGTCGATCTAACATTATCTTCTTCACTCATCACTATATCCACAGCCTTATGGATAACACTATGCAGTCGCAATTACCCACTTACATTAGCTTATATTACTTATATTAGCTTTCTTTGTCATTACAATAGTTGTTCTTATTGCGATTACACACGCTGTCTTGATGTTTATATGATTTATACTGATGTTTGTGGGCCAGGGCATCATAAATTGCTAATAAGTAGAAACGTAGAAGTGTTTGTAGTCCTCCATAGAAAGAAGGTAGTATTAAGTAGGAAGAACGCCTGATAGGTAAATAACCTATCAGGCGTTCTTTAGATATATGTTTCACCCGCGTGGTGATAGATATTTTGGATATTATACAAAATATCTTTATGAATTTTAGCCTATGTTTTATTCTGATATGTAGGCTATATTATTGTAAAGTTTCATCGAAATCCATTCAGTAGTTTTTGCGTGAAAGTGCAACAAACATACTTACATACGTCCTCACAAGCTTTCGCGTTTATAATATTATTAGGATGATTATATATATATATTTATTTGTATATTATTTACTTTTATTTATTTATTTATTTAAGAAGATAGGAGTTTACAGTATAAACCAAAGCACTCACTATCTTATGGGACTATAAAACATTGTTCAAACTTAAATATATTAACAGATTTTTTATAACAACATTGAGCTTGTCGTGAAATATGTCGACATGCTGGAACTCGTTTCACGTCGTAACAACCTACTTTTAAATGTTTAGTGACCATAGGTATGAAAACTATTTTTGCATGCTCTAGATTGAGGCAATACGGTCATGTACAGTACATATTTTATAACTAAGGCCCAAATACTCAAACGCATCTCAGATTTAAGCACGCCTCAAGCAGACATTTTTTGACAGTTTTCAATGAAAATCTGTCAGAAAATCGTCACTTGAGACGAAATCTGAGTTGCCTTTGAATATTCGGGGGTAAGACCTTTGTGACCCATGTGTATAATAAATTGTATAAAATAATTTTATTAAATTCAATTACTCGAAAAAATCTTGTCATATTTGACGACCCTTCAGCCAGGTGGGATGACGACCTGCGAAAGACTAACAGGCAGATGCTGGATACGTCAAGCTGAAGATAGGGTGCTATGGCGCTTATTAGGGGAGGCCTATGTCCAACAGTGGACTAAAATAGGCTGATGATGATGATGGTAATTTGACGTATGTTTGACGATGGCGAATCAGAACTCAAAGTATGGAACTAAAAAGTAGCAGAAAAAAGGGACCGATGGCGAATCGCCACTAACTCTCCAAAATAGCGATGTAGAAGGTTCAATTTCCGCCGCGAGATATAATTGTGTGATGTACAAATTGTTATTGGTCTTGATTATTTGTTATTTCTATGCAAAGGTAATACATTACAATACCAAATATGTATGAATAACTTACATATTACATATCTGTAATATTTGTTCTGAGTGTTCTCAGTATTTTCTATGTATAATAAAAAACTACATATATCAGTCATCTTGTACCCATAACACAGGCTCTGCTTAGCTTGGGTCTAGATGATTCTGTGTAAATTGTCCAGGTTTTTTTAAATTATTTTATATCGACGTGAGTAAACCTACGGGCAGAATCTAGTTCATTATCTATTAAATTATTTCTATATCCACGTGAGCAAATCCGCGGACAGAATCTAGTACTTTATCTATTCAATTATACAAACCAAATACAAAAGTAATTCTTGAAACTCAGTGTATAATCAACGAATTTCAACACCGCTTTAAAACAACAGGTTTTATTTCCGACCTTATTAAAACTAGTTTCATGAAACTAAATCAGAACGACCAATCGCTCTATATCCATAATCAATTTGAATCAATCTTCTCAAATAATTGGATAGGTATTTGTAATAAAAAATATCTATCTATGTAATGTATTGTATTATGTATATCAGTTATCTAGTACCCATAACACAAGCTCTGCTTACCATGGGGCTAGATAATGCTGTGTGAATTTTCCGGCATTTTATTATTATTATTATTTCGTAGAAGCATTGCAACCGATGCTGCCGCCAATAACTGACTTAGTTTATATTATGTTAAAACTAACGATCTGTTCACTAGTTTTATGTTTAAATTTTGTTAATAGTGGAAACTTCGCTGGTCTATGTAAATCCTTATTGTAACTCTTTATAATGTCTATGTACTGTCTGTCTTCCAAAGAAATAAAAATAAAGAAATAAACATTATGCACTGTTGCAGCGTTGGATCGCGAGGAGTGGAAAGAGAAAAGGGAGGCCTTTGCCCAGCAGTGGGACAATAATGGTTTAAAATAAAATAAATAATAAATAACTGGCTAAGTCGAGGTATTTCTGTTGCTCAAGACAAAGATGTTATAGTGTTATTATTATAATCATTGTCATTTAATTTCATAAAGAATTGTTGCGTTTACGCATTGCACATAAAATTGCCGAGATTGGATCTCGTCTGTAAGATTAATATCGGTGTAAATGGCTGGCCCCCTTCCAATGCTCTTCCTTTTCTACGACTACCACATTGACTGTTAGAAATCTTCAAAACTAGCCACAGGATTGCGGTGTATGGCCAGAACATTAGAAACCAAGCTCAAGACAGGGCTCTATAGCACGCATTAGGGGAGGCCTATGTCCAGCAGTAGACTATTATAGGTTGATGATGACGATGAATTCAAATTCAAAAGGTTTTATTTCTTTAGGCTTACAAAATAAGCACTTAGACAAGTAAAATGTTACAACCATACATTTTACAACCATAAAATATTATGAAATAAGATTATTTTAGTCTGGTAGAGATCGCTCTTGAGCGATAAGACCGCAAAATTGTCACATGTTATGTATTTTATTCTGTCTTGTTTGTTTTATTTTTAAGTGTGCAATAAAAGAATTTCCTATGTATCTATCTATTTAACTGTTCACTGGTTACTTAGAATTTGGTACCAACTAAGTAACCTATCGACCTTTACAGGTCCAAGTAGTAGGTACTACCTAGACAAAATATACCGTGCTATTCGCGACAGGATCCACCTCCGCAATCGGAGTGTGAAGATCACATCGTTGGGATCGGACAATTAATTCGGTAACGCTTTCTCTGCGCCAGCGCAGCGCTGCGCCATCTTTGCGCACGCTTCTGATTACATTGTTTTAGATAAGACGTTTCGAGGTGATCGTGTGAGTATGCACGTCATCGATAGCCGGTTTGATAAGCTTTAAGTTTATACATCCTTTTGTTGAGAAACCGTTCTTTATAAAACAATTTATTTACAACCAAAACCGAACAGGTATAATAAAGATCATCCACTTTAGGGGAAGTTTGTATTGATTTTTTCTTTAACTCATGCTGAATTTTCGCTTGCAAAATGTCTACTTAATCTCAAATCTAAGTGTATTAAGCAGAATCAATATCTTCGTACCAAATAATTACTTGCATGCGGGTACGCGTCGGCGGCATTGCTTGTTCTGTGGCGTAGCCCTCCGAACAAAGCATGGAAACAACGCACCAATGAGTTCGTGCACGAGTTCCAGCATGTCGACATATTTCACGACAAGCTCAATGTTATTATAAAAAATCTGTTAATATATTTAAGTTTGAACAATGTTTTATAGTCCCATAAGATAGTGAGTGCTTTGGTTTATACTGTAAACTCCTATCTTCTTAAATAAATAAATAAAAAATGAAATTTTGAGATTAAAGCTGCAAGAGCCTAACACACTGTCCTACAAATCATCTCAAGCTACCCTCAATACCGTTCCGTTAGGTCCATCTATCGTGACCAGACAGTTACCGTCGCAAAAACCGCGCGCTCAGGGTAACAGCGTGGTGGTAACCGCGCGGTTATCTGCTGAATGAGGAAGTCATGCGAGAATGTACAGTCAGCGACGAAAGTCAAAAGTACTGTGAGCTCCATCAGTTAACCTTCTTTATAAAACTTTTGAAACTATCATGGTTATTAGCACGAAAATCGTTGATAAAGAAGACCTCTGTGGGCGATGAGCGAAGGTCCTGAGACGTAGGAGGTTGCGTTGCTAAAAAATATCTATCAAGAATAGAATAGAAAAAACATTTATTTAGACACAGGTACAAAATACAGGCATATAATACACAAACAAAGAAGTTTAATCAATGTATTGTATGTATGTATTATGTATATCAGTTATCTCGTATTCATATCACAAGCTCAGTTTACCTTAGGGCTCGATAAAGCGATTTGAATTAGAGACACCATAACCCAGACAAAAATAAAACTGGAAAGTTTAAAAGTAAAAAAATCCTAAAATGCATAAATCGGTGATTAAATGTGATAATTACTTATAATTAAGGTTTCTAAATTCTACCACAAAGTTGTTTGTACTGTACGTTAATAAAATAGGCACGATTTCTGCATATTAATCTTTCTTGACTATAATAGGTATGAAATATCCCTTAGTGTAGAGCACCAATAGGGCTTCAGCAAAATAGTCTTGATAATTTTTAATTGGCCGTCCTTATTATTATTTTTACTTATTTTATATTTACTTATTTTTTCCTGTTTTGTTTATGTTTAGCCTTTAGTTTACCGAAAATAAATATTAAATAGACTTTCATAAGTTATGTTTATTGTACAGGATGGCACTAAATCTCTTATTTTCTCCGCATAATCAGTGAGACAAAAATTTTTGCGGATCTTGCGCTCTGATTTGTTTTATTTTTTGTATCACCTATATAATTTATTCGATTTTTTTCTAATTATTTTTGTTTGTTTGCCCTGTATCAGTATCAGTTTCTTTAAATCTCTACCGTTAAAGTTACCTATGTAAACAGGCTTCCCGCGACACAGGCTTGCCTCGTGCGGGGGCCGCCAGTAATGTGTACCTAAATAAATATGTGTATGTATAAGTGATATGGCAAATAAATAATTTTGTATTTGTATTTTAATACCTAATGCAATTGAAAATTGTTTTTGCAAAGTTTACTGTAACTACCAAAGCCCAAAAAGTGGTTACTGGTGTGTCTGCCGATATGATGAATAGAAACTGCATCCTCAACGAAAGAAAAGTACCAATATATGAAGATGAACTCACGAGACATCAGGCGTAGTATTAGCTAGTAGTCGCACGCAGTCTAGGCAGCCCCTCGCGGCCGCGTAGTGTAGCGCTAGGGCGCCGTTGTTGGCTCGCCCGCCGGCCGCCGGCATGGCTCGGCCGCACCACCAGCCCTCGACAGCTAAACGGCCGCTCCTGGAACAAAATGACGGTTAAATTAAGAATTAGCAAGGAGTACTGAGTTCTGCGCTCATATTCCTAAATTTTTTGGGCCCATATAATTATTTTCTAATGCATTTTTTTACCTAGGTATGTATATGTTTGACATAATATGTCGGCTGATATTATAACTGAACTCAACATCATCCTTCGCATATATTGGTGCCACTGCTGTACGCAAGCCTGTTAAGCGTAAAAGCATCCGAATATTAAAAAATCATAAATTGTTACATTATTTTATTACATACAAATTAAAATTCGTTAAAAAAAATATTACTAACTTGAATCAGTGGATTATAATCGTTTAACCGATACAAAAGACTTCAACGCGCTTCCAAATCGTGGTGGTTTAAATTAATGCCATCTAGCGACAGCTAGCGAAACCAACTACGCTTCTAGCTTTCTTTACAAACTGGTTCTCGGTGCTACCATCCATCGCTCGTCTAGCAGTTCGTCTACTCGACGCTAGATGGCACTAGCAGTAGCACAGGCGCTTTTAGGTGACTAGTTTTGCAATATGTTATGGATTACAGATGTAAATTATCATTAAAACCTGCTCTAAATTCAACAGAAATGCGTGACAAGGGTTTGATCTTGACATTTATAAACCAATTCATCTATTTTATTGATTTAGATCACGCTATTCAAATATTCTGAAACAGACTCAATTTTTGTACATGATTTTGCTCTAGAATAATACGAACATAACCTAACCTATATGCTTAATAAAATAATTTTCTTTTCGCAGTGTTCACTGTTCACACTGTTTATATTGTGGCACTAGTTCTATGGTAAGTACCACTGACACCTAACAATGATTATCCGCAGTAACATCTAAAGTACCTATGTCAGGTATAGTTAAGTATGTAAGAAATGAGTAGGTATAGTATTCTGTCATCAATTCGATCATCACCTCATAACCAATAACCGATTAACCCATTGAAACCGGACTGAATTACGGGACCTGCGCAGGAGCAAGACATATTACACGTTATTTCAATGTTAATAAAATGTAATTTTGCATGCAGGAGTTTTACGGTCATTTATTCATGGCAACAGTAATAAACCGCACACCAGAAAGTGATTGGCATCGCCTAAATAATGCCAGAACGTGATAACTACTGCCCGTGGTTTTACACGCGTCTTTCCGGGATAAAAAGTTACGTATGTCCGTCCCCGAGATATCGTTTTCCTACCTGCAGAGTTTCATTAAAGTTCGTTCAGTAGTTTAGGCATGAGATTACAGACAGACATAATTACTTTCGGTTTTATAATAATATATTCGATTACCTCCAGGACACAACGGAATACTTTACCACAAATACTGCATAGTAAGAAGCAATAACGATGCAGTGTGTTTGGGCTTCAATTTCCATGTGTTTTAGCTTTAATTTCCTACACACCTCATTCAGAGAAACCTATATTGGTCGCCCCTGCAATTGATATAATTATCTAGCCTCATCCCAAATCGATTGGTGTTTGAGAGACAGCCTTCTCTAGAGTCTGTAGAGGCTTCGGGTAGGAATGTAAACATCATCATCAGCCTATGTTAGTCCACTGCTGGACATAGGCCTTCCCTAATGATCGCCATAGCGCCCTGTCTTCAGCTTTAGGAATGTAATGGTAGGGCGGAATTCCGTTAACTAATCGCTTTACTATGACAGTGGTATAGTCGGATAATCATCCATAGATGAAAGAAAACTCTAGTAGATAGTGCGTGCAGCGCAATTCAATTTCAGTTTCAGATTATTTATTCAATTTAAATTGTGTATGAATTGATATTATAGCTACAAATAATCAAAAAACATTCTAAATAAAATAGAAATAAAGTGAATTAAAAGCATGCAATTTTAATGTATGCAGTACGTGTAAGATCTTTAAAACTTTTTTGATTTTGAAGTGGTTTTTTTTAATAAAAAGAGTGATTCAGGAGGAAGTTTTATAAGCCATTTGACACATAGATTTCCACGCGGGCGAAGCCGCGCGGCCCATCTAGTCTATACTGGATCGTTTATGAAACCTATTTCATAATAACTATGGAAATATCTTTCCTTAGAAAGTTAAGCAACAAGTTTTAGCATTTACTAAAATAAATACATAAATATTTATTAGTTTTGCACTCTGTTGACGCTATTTACATGAATAATACCAGCTCACTCACATTACACCTTTTACCAACAAACGAATATGAAATCAATAATATATCTATTATATATATTATTATTTTGTCTCTCATTTACCATGATCTCGGGCCATAAAGTGACCCGGTCCTTTGGAAGGCTTGCGTGGGGCTGAAGCCAACAGCACAGAAGCCCTTTGAGAATTATTATTTTTATTATTATATCTGGCATCCATTTTATTTTATTTTATTTTAGAGTGTGGTAATCATTTTTATTTTTCATCTGAACGGGAATCTATTGTTTTTCTAAATTAAATTTAGATAATTGTGTGGAAAAACACTACTTTTGTTTACTTATTTTTGGAGAATTATGAAATTGAAAGTTGTAGGTGAATAGACAAACAAACTTTTATTCAAGCTATTAGAATCTTCAACAAAGGGTACAATAAAAAAAAAGTAAACATTATAATTAAAAAAAACCTTATTTTGCTTAATTGAAATAGGGCCTCAGATATCGCCAAAACTAAAGTAATAAAGTCAGGATTTAAAGAGTTACTGTCCCTTTCGTATCGATAGATGGGGATGGCATTATTTATAGTCCTATTATATATATATATATATTTTTTAATATAATAATAATAATGGTGGACAATCCGCACAGTATCATCTAGCCCCAAACAAAGCAGAACTTGCGTTATGAGAACTGGATGACAGATATACTAATAGAATAGATTGCATAGATGGATATTTCTTATTTTAAATAGAAAATATCCAGAACACTTGAAACAAATATTTGCAGATCGTACAAACATTTTGGCGACTAAACTAATGTATGATCCTCAATAACAACCGTAAAGGTGAACAACATTGTAGAATCGTCGCTGACACGCACGACTGCCCGTCTGGAATCCATATTTCTATTTATTGTAACGCAAACAAATACTGTTATCAATAGAACTGAACTTAGTATAGACTTAGTTTAGTTTTATTGATAATACTAACACGCAAGGAATTATGAAACAAAGAGTTTCATAATTCCTTGCCCTACACAGGTTTTTCAAGGTACTATGCATTCCTCCATTTTGTTTTTTCATCATTGTTTTATCTCAAAAAGGGTTTAACTGAAAACTTCTTTTGGCGCGTTGAGCACTTTTTGATTAAACAAAAATCATGGAACTCGCGTCATCGTCACTGAACGCTTTCCTAACTGTATATACATACATATATGTGTACTTTATGAAAAATATTACGGCTGTGCTGAGTCACAAAGACTGTATTTTCTCAGCCGCTGCGCTAGTGTGGATTTACGCATATTAGTCACTTGTAGAAAACACATACCGTGTGATTTCAGCACTCAAAGTGTTAAAAGATACTATTTATATAAAAGTCCCACCTAAACCACAATTTATGCTAATACGTATGAAATGAACACTTGACTTCGCAAAATGACCAGTTGTAGTAGCGTCACACGTTTACCACGGAAGTTAGTGGTCACAACAAGTGGTCCATCTAAACCTTGACCCTTACTGCCGAAACAATGGCCGTCGGATAGACAGACATCGTCACCATGCGTGGTAGAGGACAATAGGTTTCATGGTAGACTACCCATCCGGTGTGGATGAGTGCCAATCAGTATACACTTTCCACGAATTGTGATGTGTGCGACATAGTAAAACAAGGGTTTGTGAAATGGTTAGTGAACTTTGAATTATTAGGTTGCAGTCGGTTGCTTTGTTTAACCTGTTTGTTTATTGAAATTTCTGACGCGTCCAAGAGTCCTGAGAGGTCCGAATGAAATAAAGTACTTTCTGCTTTAGTTTATGAACCTACATATTAGTATGTATTTTGCATGTCAAATACAGTCCTCTCTTTCTTCCAGTTACATCTGTTTTTACATGTTAATCATTTAGAAAGTCATCTAATTGGTCCCGACATCTCCGTCGTGGTGAAGCATTCCTGGTGAAGACTAAACATGGCGGGACCAGTTTTAATTAGGTCCCAAATGCTCGTTCAATCAGAATTCCACATCAATTTTATTTGTTCCGGGTGTTCTGGGTATTATCTATGCATACTAATAAAATCTACGGATGTACTGTATTGTATGTATTAAATATATCAGTAATCTAGTACCCATTAGCCCATAAGCTCTGCTTAGCTTGAGGAATAATAAAAAAAAACTATTATTTGATAAAACACCATAAACTAACCTTAGAAAACAAAAATTCAAGCAAAAAATCACTAAATAAATAAAAAACAATATAGAAATACTAGGCCTGCACAAGAGTATAGTTTCTAGTTACAAATCTAATTTATGCAAACACCCCAATAAAAATACAAATATTTGCATATAATTCAAAGCAACGGTACATTCCCATAGTAAATATTTACCTAAAATTACCGGCGCGTAACGCTATCTGTAGCGTGTCGAGGTCCTCTTCATAGTCGTGGCACAGCTCCATCGTTGTGTTCCTGGCTTCGTGCACGTCGAACAGTACCGTCCCATCCGCCAGCTTGTCTGTCATCACTGATCTATACGACCTGGTCCCGAAACTAGACGACACAGACGCTCCTCTGATGAACAGCCTTGGAGGAACGCTTATGCTCTGAAAAGCTTGCATCCTTGTCTTCCGCAATCGCCGTTTCATATACCTTCTCATCCGCAAAGACAACATCAATCTAATCTTTATGTGCCTCTTTATGTGTTTGTCGTAGCGAAGCTGTTCTCGCAGCTTTTTGCTTCGTCTCTTTCTGTCTTTTCGAGGGATTTCGTCTATGCGTTCTAACTGGTTGTAGCTTCGGTCCAATCTGTAGGTGCTTGCGGGAGATCTGTTGAAGAATTCGCTGTTGTTGACTCTCCAGGCTTTGCTAAGAGACCAGTTCTCTCCACTGTTTGAGTTTTTGGTACATCTGATAGGCTTCTCGTACAGATCTTCTTCTAGAGCAAACATTCTGCGCGAGAGTAAGAAATTATCGATGTTTCTTCTGATTGTGCTGTTTTGTGAGCTTATTGTTGTGTTTATCAGGTTTGAGGTAAGAGTGTCATGAGTTTTAATTTCATCGTGGATTAGTTTAGGCGGTTGTGGTACTTCTCTGTTCTTCTTCTTGGCTATAGCCATGATGCGGCGTCGAACAGCAGACATGTTGGTGAGTTCGCTTTTCAGGAAAGGCCCTTTGCGTTTGTCTGCTGTCATATCAGGAGACCAGGTTCCGTACTCGGAGCAGCTACAGAAGTCTTTGATCAGTCTTGCTAGTGCATTGCAGTTGTCATCTTTTGGCTCTCTTGGCATTATTCGTTATTTAACTGTCGCTTTGTTAAAACACAGAAAATGTTGCCTAAAAAGTCAAGGGTCAGAACGATTCGAGATGGTGTTGGTATTACGAGTTCTCATCTCATTGTTGCTGGTTGCGTAATGGATTTGGGTTGTCGGAAAGCGTCTAATTCAAAAGTACGTGTGTAACAAGTGAAGTGACCTGTAATTAATCTGAGGCTCTAATGGTGGAGTCTATCGTGCCGGTTAGTTCATAGTAATTTAAAACTTGTGAAGCTGAATTTAAAGTTAAATGTAATTTGAAAGTGAAAGGGTTTGTTTGAAACAAGATAGCTCTACAACATTAGGTATAGCTATATTCCAAGATGCGAATATTTAGTACCATAACGCTTTAAAGTTGACTTGCCTGACGGATGTGTGCCATCTATCAAGAAGCTCTTTTTAGTTTGACAAGGTACAAATGTTCTGCAGACTGTACATAAGTTATTCCATTGCCAAACATCTGTAATAACCTGATTTATTTGCATAGTTCTGCTGACAGGTACCAATAATAGAGGCATTTGCGATTAGGCATGCTCTAGATATTGTGATTGCTAACTGACACACAAGTGTCAATAGACTGGCTGGGTATTATTTATGTATAATACTTGTTTGTTTTACGTAGGTATTTATATGTTATAAAAGGTAACAAGGCATGGAAATGGATTGTTCTCAAAATACATAGAAAGAGAGCAGTAGCGAGGGCTGGAGCAGCCCGGCAATTAAGTCTGTGATGAGATGTGGCATGCCCAAGAAAGGGGAGAAAGAAATGTGCGTAGAACTTGTAGTCGTGACCCGAGTGGCTCATTGCCCACAGTTTTGGTCCGTTTAACCGCAAGGTTGGCAGGACCCAGGGAAGGTGGAGGGTTGGTTAAAAAAATACAGATATTTTTACTATCATTTTGTTTTTTGCGCCCAAATCAAGCGTACGAATATGTATCCACCATATTTTTTTAATTTTCTTATAACTAGTAACCAACCATCAGAAGTATGGATTTTTTTCATTTAAATAGCATCAGGACTAAAAGTTAGTTCTGACAGAACTAAGATAAATAGAAAATTCTTTATTGGACATTTAACAAAACAACAAACAGGATAAAAGTTATAAAATATGTGACAATTATGAACGATATAATGGATGCGAGGTTAACTTAAAGTAACGGTCCAAAAACACGACATGTTTAAAAAAACACTTCCTCGATGTTTACTGATAGATCGATATCAATAAAATTACAGTTCGATACTAATTGACACAGGAACTAATTATTACTCACGGAGGTGCTAGAGTAGGAAAAAGTCAGAGGAAACGATGTTGTTGAATTTCATGAATTATTTGAATTAATGAGACCAAGCCGATTTATTTACAGGTAAATAATTGTCAAATAATCTGTAGATAGTCTAGTATTTGGAGACAGTTAAATAATGAGTAGTAATAACTATTCATTGACAAAAAATACTCAGATAGAAAGATCATTTATAAATTACAAATAGATTACATAACTTAGCTTGTTTCTAACTTTATTTAAAATCGATTGATTGATTGATACTTACCAGAAAACTGAAACCACTATTGCTACTAAATATCCCTATAATAATGTGCATTTAGTTTTTATATCCAATCTATCATAATTCATAATTCA
Organism: Eupithecia dodoneata; assembly: GCA_947044415.1. Taxonomy (NCBI): domain Eukaryota; kingdom Metazoa; phylum Arthropoda; class Insecta; order Lepidoptera; family Geometridae; genus Eupithecia; species Eupithecia dodoneata. Next base: position 10,312,625 of record OX345672.1, on the reverse strand, counting down.
AAAATAATATTATTGTTTATAAAAAACAATATGCCCACTTGAGGGTCCTTACGTTTACACAGGTTTTTAAGTTCTTCTGGACAAATTCTTATCCTTGAATCAACTTTTCATGGGCACCTCAGAATATATGCATAAAATATTGAAAGAATTTTCAAAATCAGTCCATGATTGACGAGACATCGACGATCATACAAAAAACATAGGACCTTCTCTTTTGTTTTTCGTTAAGAGACGGTGAATAACATTTAAAAGCTATGGTCAGTTATTGTTTTTCATATACCTACTCATAAGTATAAAGTAGTTAAGTTAATTAAGAAACCAAATTATCAACTCAAATGCTAATATTAATGAGTTTTCAATAACTGCACAATCAATTAAAATTCCTAGAGCAATCCAATTTAATCCGATATGGATGTCAGAATCGAATGTCCCCGAATTTGATTTATTGCTAAATTAAACGGTTTTTTCGCATAATTCAACTTACATTTGCCTGTAGTTTACCAGGTTCTTACTTATGTTACTCAATTTAGGTAACAGAAGCTTGAGTATAGTTATTATTCCAGTTTACTTGAATTGTTACATTCACTTTTATAAAAGCTACCTCTGTTGTTAATTTTTTTAGTTTTATAAAGTTTGCTAACGTGTTCTCTACAAATACCAAAAGCGCATGCCCATTTATTATTACCCCATAAGAGCCAAAAAGGTCTTTATAGGCCTAAGTCCAGCAGTGGACTGCTGTAGGCTGGTGACGTTGTTTGTTGTTGCTCTAGAAAATCTATGCCTGTAATTGTGCACATCCTATGGATTTCTCCAGATTAAAATAAATAATTTAGCTTAGAACGTTTAAGGATGGGATGAAATATATGTATATGTTAAATATAATGCCTATTCGTATACGAAAGCTTTGTGTGTGAAAGCACTGATTTTAATGCTTCTCAACTCACACATACTAACTATACTTATATTTATTTATGTTTCAAAACAAAGAAAAAATATTGAATGACTCCCATTCCTCCGCTCTGTGAAAGCAGCTTGTTTTTCTTCTATAGTTTTAAGAAAAATTTACATGTTATTTATAAATGAATAGGTAATTAAAAGATTCCGTAACATATCTTATTAAAAACCCCTTCGTAAGTAGGCAGGTAGGTCATTTGTACACTATTCATCAAACAAGCGAGTATATCTCGACTATTCGAAGACACGCCTAAAGAATTCCGGATGAAAGTGTTACACTAGTTACTTAACCGTTGATGAGTTATGTAACTGAATTAATTTAACGTTATAATTGAGGTTTAGTTTAAACGTACGTTAATTGTAGGTTTCTATTTGATAATGGATTCGGTTTAAAGGATCATTCAATTATTGTTCAATACAATACCATTCGATAGTTTAAGACTTCCTGCTGGTCTACGTGCGTTAATGAGTGCATCACTCCTACTATTTTCACCGCCCATTGGTTCTATTTTTTTTTATTAAAGGTACTCTATCAATCAATACAAATTACTTCACTGAATGAATGAATGAATGAACACTTTATTTTAATAAAAATGTACTTAAATAAAAATCATATATCTAATTAAAAACTGAACATAGTACAACAGACGGCCTTATCGCTGAGAGCGATTTCTCCCAGGCACTATGAAATTGAAAATAATAGTTCCTACTACAAGTGAAATACGCACAAATATACATGAATAAATAGACCAACAGACTGATTTGGAAAAGTCCAAACTAATAATTGTTATCAGTAACTAAACAGCTCTTCTAAAATGTCACTTGATTTGTATTAACTCTAAATTTTGCCTACTCTGTCTGTGTGTGTCTGTCTCTCTATCTCTTTTTACTTATTCAAAAAGCATCCTTGTCCATTTGAAAATCTTTATTATTTTTTGTAACTAGCTTATAAGCTAGCTGTAACAAAGTAGAAAATAAATAAAACCCTATCATTAAAAACTCTCGAAGAGATGTGCACTGCATAGTAATGTGTAAACAGATGAGAGCTCTGTATCTAGTTAAAACGAGCATAGTCTTTAAGGCACTTCTAACCAAAATGTATTGTTGTGTTTTACCTGAGCAAAAACATTTGTGTCAAGTAGGTAACGATATTGAGAACATAAAGCTATCTACCGATAGCTCATAGGTTCTCAACTTTTTGCTACTATTTTCTAGGAAATCACCGTCTATTTTATATTTTCTCAACTATTGTAAGGTGGCAGATGAAAGTCCATTGAGAAGGTAGCTTATGAAGAAATTGTAAATAATTAACAAGTTCATCTTGTATTTTTTCTAAAAGAAATTAACGTTAGTCACGCTTAGACATTACCAACAGACACCCATAATCCATTACGCATTACGGCCTACTTTATCACAGAACCTCAAAAACTTAACACACTTTAATCCAAAAAAATCCATCAACATCTCCGAAGAATTTACGCAATCACGTTCACTCTCACTATAAACGTTAATTCACTTTCATGCACGAAACAGGTTTCGGCAAAAAGTTTGATAACGGCGCCATAAACTGACAGTTGTAAATTTTAAAGTTTTTTTTTTTTCGGGTAAACGCGTGACGTGCACAATTACGTGCAACAGTTGACCATGTCGAATTGCGCGTGTGGACTGACTGAAGCGCTAGCGGCACTCTTTCTCCCATTCCTAAATAATATGAAGCACAACGTTGGTAATTATGAACCGCACTGGTTGGTAATGACTTTTTGTTTGCAGCGTCATTGTTGTCGCAGCTGTTTATGACAGTTTCCTGTTTTATCGGAATATTTTACGATCGGTCAATGGACAGGTGAAAATAGCGATAGAAACTCGAGAAATGTTGCGTAATTATGCAAAATTATTTTAATTCTACGCTTGTATGGATAGGTTGTCGACTCGACATGTTACTGTCATAACGCGAATGTAATCGACTTATTGATAAAAGTTAGATCGATCGGTTGGGGAATACTTTATTAGGCATCAAACTTTTTTTAAATAAGAGAAAATTATGTATTTATGGAGCTACGCAAGGAATTTTACGTTAAACACCATAAAATTAGTTGAGAAATTTTACAGGTTAAAATATTATGAAATGCGTCATCTTCAGCTAAAATAATAAATAAATAAATAAAGCTGGACAATTCACACAGCATTATCTAGCCCCATGGTAAGCAGAGCTTGTGTTATGGGTACTTACTAGATAACTGATATACATAATACAATACAATACAGATAGATATTTTTTATTATACATAGAAAACGACCAGAACACCCGGAACAAATATCTGCAGAGCGTACACACAATTGTTCCGAGGCGGGAATCGAACCCGCAACCTCCTGCGTCGCAGGCGGACCTTCGCCCACCTCGCCACATCGGTCGTCAAAAAAGCTAAAGCGTCTTAAATAATCAATAATGAAAGACATCTTTCATTAGGTAGGTACTTACGATAATAATGGCCACGACTACAACCTATCATCATCATCAGCCTATCTTAGTCCACTGCTGGACATAGGCCTCCCCCAATGAGCGCCACAGCGCCCTACCTTCAGCTTACACAACAACAGCTTACAACCTGTACTACCTATAGATCCAAATTGAATGTGAAATGTTCGTAAACAACCCACAGGAGGAATAAGGAAACTAAGGTTTACATGTTGGGCGTTGGGCTTCAGACTAAATTGTTATTATTATTCATTGAAGTACAGATCTAAAATCGATAACGACACGTAGGTAAGTTACGAAAAATACAAGGCAAGTGACTTTGACTGCGATCTTTTTTTTAACCTAAAAAATTCGTGCTGCCGCTCTACACAGCGGTTGTGTTGCGCCGCACGTGCGTTTCGTTCGCAAAATATTACGGCTGTGCTGAGTCACAAAGATCTGTATTTTCTCAGCCGCTGCTCAGAAAATCGCAGTCAAAGTGTTAAAGACGTACCTAATCATTTCGCTGAATGGAATTTGGGCTAAGGTGTCGAAATATAGGTAGTTTTAGATTAAGGTAGCAATTTACTGATTTTTAAACTTAAAAGATTGCTCTATTACGGGCTTTGGACCGTGAATGAACGGCACTAGAGAATTATCGTGATTTGTAGTTTTCGTTTTTTAAAGCAATTACTTACTCAAAAGATACGTAGTTTTATCATACGTAGTGTGTGATGCTAAATATGTAATACCGATAAAGCAACCACTTCGACTGCGATCTTTTTTTTTTAACCTAAGCCATTCGTGCTGCCGCTCTACACAGTGGTTGTGTTGCGCCGCACATGCGTTTTGTTCGAAAAACATATTACGGCTGTGCTGAGTCACACATCTGTATGTTCTCAGCCGCTGCGCTAGTGTGCATTTACGCATATTAGTCACTTGTAGAAAACACATACGGTGCGATTTCAGCAATCGACGTGTTAAAAACCATTAGATATACCTACTATATGTTTAAACGTTTTAAAAATATGAAAATGTTGGTCAAAATTTTACTGTAACAAAAATAAACAAAAAGTCTCTGAATGTTGGTTAACATTCAGAGACTTTTTGTTTATTTTATAAACAAAAAGAAAAAAAATAAGAAAAAAAATTTTAAAAATGTACAACATCTGTCTTTTCTTGTAAAGTTAAAAAGGTGTCTCTGAAATGGCGTTTCAAAAATAGAATAACCAAATTAAAAAACATACCCAGCAAACTAATCCTACTAATATACCTAAAATTTTTATATATGTCTTTATGTAAGTTGTTTTCATTTATTCTGTTCTTCTTGGCCTCTATAATGGCACTTTTGGTGATGTCGTCCTTATTTGTCTTAATAATAATAATGTAAATCCGTTTATTGGCTATTAGTGATATTTATAAGATAAGTTAATTTATAATTAAGAGCTGTGGATTTTGTTCATAAATAAAATAAAAAATAAAAATAAAATAAAATAAATATTATAAACGCGAAAGTTTGTAAGTATGGATGGATGTTTGTTACTCTTTCACGCAAAAACTACTGAATGGATTTTGATGAAACTTCACAATAATATAGCTTACATATCAGAATAACACATAGGCTACAATTTATAAAGATATATTGTATATTATCCAAAATATCTATCACCACGCGGGTGAAACCGCGGGACGCAGCTAGTTAAAAATAAAACACCTTTAAAATTTCAAACAAATTCCGCCATAGTGTCGCAACAATATGGTATAACAGAACCAGAAGCGCAACTCCAACTATTACATAGAAAATGATGGTCCAGATCTCATCGGTTCCTAGCGATGGTCATCTAACCGTGGTTACTCGTTTCATTACAATAATTTCCGCACTCTTGCAAAATACGCCGTACTTTCAGACTTTATGAATCTACTTTCACTAAAAAAAAAATAACCGTTTCAACATGTGCCTTCATTCACGAAATAAAAATGAAATAAGTAGATTAATAGCCTCACGAAGTAAATAGAGTCGAAAATATGTTATTATTACATAGGGTTCAGGTCAATCTATACTAATATTATAAAAATAAAGGTTTGCTTGTTTGTTTGTAATGAATAGGCTCCGAAACTACCGGACCGATTTGAAAAATTCTTTCACCGTTGGGAAACTACACTATCCCCGGTGAACATAGGCTATTTTATATTTTCAAAAAAGTTATGGATCCGTACTAAAACCGTGCGAAGCTGAGAAGGTCCGCAGTGCAGCCGCCTCCCCCCCGCCGCCTGGGCCAGCCCGACTCCCCGGGAAGGGAGACCGGCATGGTGCGCCTCGGTGCGGCACCCGCCGCCCGCCCTCCACCGCAGGTGACCTTTGATGTTAAAGGTGCACCGCAACCGCACGGCCCGCCCACCAGCCGCCCACCCAGCCCTCGACCAATACCACAACTGGTAAACCCCGCCCGCCCGGACAGCCACCGCCCGGTTTGTATACCGGCAGCCCCCGCCGTCGAACACTCGGCCCCCGCCCAACCCACCTCGCACCAAGGCGAGGCAGACCCAAGGATGGAGGTGGACGCACCACTCGCCGCATCGCCTCCAGCCACCGGTGTGGCTCGCGAAGCGCAGGAGGGCCCGCCCGCCCCACGACCATCGCGAGCTTATCGTCCCATCGTGGTGGAGTGCCTGCCGAACTGGGTAGCGCACTTCGCCGCCCTAAGGGGTAAACTTGGCTTCGCCCCCAACGCGCGCCCCCTGGCTCAAGGGGTGCGATTTACCCCCCGCACTCCCGAAGAATACCGCACGGTGCAGCGCCATCTGGTGGAGGCAATGGCGGAAGATCCGGCGATCAGCTGGTATAGCTACACCGTGTCCGCCGAACTGCCCACCAAGGTGGCCATACGAGGTTTACCCGCCGACACACCCGTCGACGACATCGCTGCAGCACTTCACGAACTGGGTTTCCCTACCCGGTTTGTGAAGCAAATAAAAGGCGCACAGGGCCGCGCCGGCTGCCTGTTCCACGCCCAGCTGGACCGCCTGCCCGAGGAGGAGCTCGTGCGCCTGTATGGCATACAAGAACTGCTCTTCATGCCGGGCGTCTGCGTGGAGCATTGGCGCGGCGCAGCGAACCGCGTGGCCCAGTGCCACAGGTGCCAGGCGTTCGGCCACGCGTCGGCGCACTGCCACCGTCCGATGCGCTGCGTCCGCTGCGGCGCTCAGCACGCCGCCGCCGACTGCCCCCGCCCCCTCACCGAGAAGCCGACCTGCGCGAACTGCGGCCGCGATCACACGGCAAACAGCAGAAGTTGCCCTGCGCTCCGCCGCGAGGCACGCAAAAGGGGGATAACCTTCCCCCCACCTGCCCCCACTTACCCTACGACTGCCCAAGGGCGGGCAGTCTCGCCCGTCCCCCGCCCAGGAAGCCGATGGGCGGCACCACATCGCCCGCCACCAACACACAGGCCACTCCCCACAGTCACGCCGAACGCCCCCGAAGTAGTGGCCAACCCGGCCACGAACAGAGGTGAGCCAGCGCCCGCCCGCAGGAGGAGGCCACGAGGAGGTAAACGACGGAGGAAGCCAGTTGCCCCCTCCACCCCGCACCAACCTGAGGGTGATATCCCGGGCCCCCAGCCACCCCCTGCCTCCCGTAAGGAGGCCCCAAAACCCAGCACGCAGCGGCTGGCACCGGCCCCGGCATATGCCTTGCCGGGCCCCGCGGCATCGCGCCCACACCACCCACCGCCGTGCCCAACCCGGGCACCGGCGCAGCCCAGAATAGAACACCACCCCACAGGCGCACTCGTACCAGAGAGTGTGCCCCTGCCCCAGCGCGAGCGCAGGACCTCCCGAGGCCCCCATCGAAGCTGTCCCAGCAGGGACCAACACGCCCAGACCAGTGGGGAACCCAACAGAGCTTCTGTTGGGAGCCCTCACTGAGTTTCTGGTCGCCATCGCTGCAGGAGTGGACCTCCAGAGTGCTGCGGTGCGGGGACTAACCGTACTGGAAGGGATCCGGTATGGATAGGTCCTCCGCATTGCGCATTCTATACTGGAATCCCGGGGGGGTCCGCAAGCATCTTCAGCCCCTCCGCCTACTCGCTCAGTCGCAGGACGTACACATCGTCCTCCTGGGCGAAACGAAGCTCCAGCCCAACCACCAGTTGAGCGTGCCCAACTTCTTCACGTACCGCCGAGACGAGGTGTCGCCCACATCGGGGCAGGCCTACCGTGGTACGGCCGCCCTGGTCAGACGCGACCTCGTCCACGAGGAGTTGGCGCTCGCTCCGTTCAAGGAGCTGAGGTCCACCGGGGTGTTGGTGAGAGCGGCGGGCGAGGAACTTCGCATCTTCGCCGGCTACCGCCCGCCGACACCCCGCTACGCTGCCGCCGATACTGCAGCGATCTTCAACTCACACACCCCAACGCTACTCGCTGGCGACCTAAACGCCAAGCACCCAGCGTGGGGGTCACGAGTGATCAACCCTGCCGGTCGCAAGCTGCTGGACGACAGCGATGCGACCGGCTTCACCGTAGTGGGGCCTGACTCCCCCACACATATCCCCACCGCCACCACACACGCTGCCGACGTCCTGGACATAGTGCTCCATAAGTTCGTGCGCTGCCCCGTCCTGGTTGAGGTGCTGTATGACCTGGACACACAGCACCTCCCTCTCCTCATAACGCTCGACCTGGCCGCGGACTTTACAGCGCCGCGGCCCCTGGGCGTGAGGACTGACTGGGCGGCGTACGTCAAGGCATTAGAGTCCGTGGACGTCGGCCCCATCCTGACGCCGGCCGAAGTGGAGGCCGAGGCATCCGCTCTGATGACACGCATCCGGGAGGCTAAAGAAGCTGCCTCCTCGCCCATCATCAGGCGCCAAGGCCGCCGCCGCGACCTCCCACCTCACCTCAAAAGGGGCATCGCGGAGAAACGCGAGCTCCGGCGCGAGTGGGCGCGCTCCCGATGCCCTCGACTGAAAGCTCGCCTCAACCGGCTCACCGCCGAGCTCTCGACCGCCGTGCAGGCTTGGCGTGGGGAGACCTGGGATTGTGCAATCGACCGGGCCTCTGAGCACGACACCAACCTGCATGCGCTGAACCGGGCGCTCACGCGCCAGCCAGCGCCCACCTACCCGCTGCTGGACCGAGACGGGGTCCGGCGCTTCGCTCCTGCCGACCGCGCCGAGATACTGGCCGAGCATCTGGCGGAGCAGTTCACGCCACACCCTGTTCCAGCAGATGCCGCCTTCGAGATTCTCATCCATCACCACCAGATCGAGGAGGCGGTTGAGGACTTCCTGTCTGGCCCGACACCGCCCCTAGGCGGGGAGTACTTCTTCTCCCCTGCTGAGGTGCGGAAGGCCGTCCTCCGCCTACCCAGGCGGAAGGCGCCAGGCTATGACGGAGTCCCCAACATGGCACTCGCCCAGCTGCCCCGCCGTGGAGTCGCCGCACTCGCCCGGCTCCTCAACGGAATCCTCCGGACGTGCCACTTCCCGGACACATGGAAGACCGGGCGGGTCATCGCCCTGCCGAAGCCAGGTAAGGACCACCGCCATCCGGCCAGCTACCGCCCCATCACCCTGCTACCAACAGTGGCCAAACTCCTGGAGCGTCTGCTCTTGGGCCGCCTGGCCCCAACGATCGAGCCACGCCCAGAGCAATTTGGCTTCAGGTCCGGCCATTCCACCACGCTGCAGCTCACCAGGGTGATGCACCACCTCGCAGTCGAGCACAACGCCGGGCGATCCACCGTCGGGGTCTTTCTAGACGTGGAGAAGGCCTTTGACCGTGTATGACACCCCGGCCTCCTGTACAAGCTCCTGCAGACTCCTACACCACCAGCCCTCACCAGGCTCGTGGCATCCTTCCTCGCCAACCGGCGGTTCTTCGTCGCAGTCGAGGATGCCACCTCTTCCACCCGGACCATCTCAGCTGGTGTACCGCAGGGTAGTTGCCTGTCGCCCGCCCTATACGCGCTGTACACAGACGACATCCCTACACTGGAGGGCCACCTACGCCCCGGGGAGAGGGATGTATCGTTGGCGCTGTTCGCGGACGACAGCGCCTACTTCTCGTCATCCACCAGCCCGACCATCGCAGCCAGCAGGATGCAGCAGCTGCTAGACGTCCTGCCGCCATGGCTGGACAAATGGCGCATGGCCGTCAATGTGGGTAAGACGGCCGCGCTGTTTGTCTCCCGCCGCCGCCGCCACCCACCTCAACTCCAGCTTCGGGGCCAGGACGTGGCTTGGAGCTCGCACACGAGGTACCTCGGCATCGAGATTGACAGGTCGTTGAGGATGCAGCCGCAGGTTGACCGCGCGCTACAACAAGCGCGCGTCGCCCGAGCGCTCCTCCGACCTGTCCTGGGATCTCGGCTGCCGCTGAGGACTAAAGTGCGGGTCTACAAGTCCTACGTCCGGTCCCGACTAACCTATGCGGCGCCGAGCTGGTACGCTCTGGTCTCCCAGACCAACAAGGACCGGCTCCAGGCGCTGCAGAACGTGGCTCTCAGGATCTGCACGGGCGCGGGCCGCTACGTCAGGAACGACGTCATAGCCCGCGACCTGCAGATCCAATCCGTGGAGGAATTCGTCGTGCAGACGGCGCGTCGAATGTACGATCGCGCCGACAACGGGCACCACGAGCACCTCCACAACATCGCCCCGCCCCAGCCCCGGCCCCAGGAAGACGACCGCCCATGGCGACCCCTTCCGCGGGACCTGATCCCTGCGGAACCACCATAGAGTCCTTGGGTTTATTTAAAAAAAAAAGATTACAAACGGAATGATGCCAAAAAATACATTGAGAGTAAGGGAAAGAAAAGATTCCCACAAAACCCAAGGACCGAGGGGTCGTCACCCCTCGAGTTGACGCCGGGGTAATGAGGCGAAGCCTCGAGGCCCCTCTCTGCGCCCCCACCAGGGCCGGAAAGAAATCTATTGATTGAGAAGGTCCGCTAGTTTTTAATATTTTAGTTATTTACTAGGCACTGCACTATTAAACAGCTTTCTTGAAATTATTTTAAGATTAACATTTATACATTCTACATCGTGTAGTTAGAATAGACATTTGTATATATTTAACATAACTCTCGCCTCTCCTATATCCCTAAGGTTTGCTGGAAGTAATCTCTTTGTCAGGGTTAAGCTCGTTTATGTACATATCCTATTTAGTTCAGTTATTTTTATGTATTATTGTGTGTACAATAAATAATTTTTAAAATAACACTAACTATTCGAAAAATTCAAATTAAAATAAACTTTATATTATGTTTTACCAAAAGCATGAATCCACCAAAACATGGCGTCTAGAGTAAAATTGACAAAACTAGAAACTAAAATTACCGAATGTATAATATTGCTGAGTAATTAAACATAACTCTACTTATTTCAAAGATGCTTTGAAACATAGCGTCACGAGTGAAATTGTCGAAATATTGTTACAACGTGTAGTAACAAAAATAATACTATATTTCCTACATAATATCGCAGAGTAATTTTAGTTTTTAATTTTTTTTTTTTATTAGTTTTGCTGTCTAGTGGTTGTCTAGCTGACAACCACTAGACAGCAAAACTATACATGATAGAGCGGAAAAAAGATAAGCGTTTCTAAATTCTTTGAAACACTTCAAAACCGCGTACCATTCAGTATGCAAATATATCTCCACTCGCGCAGGAGACAGCTGTAAGACACGCTTCGAGAGAAACGCATACAAAATATACCCACGTACCCGATAAGCATCTAGAAAAATATATACTTAATTAATGTCAAGAAAAATATAGATTAAAAAATCAATAGCTAAACTTTTTAATTGCAAAAGATATATGAGATATATAGAATATACGAGACACTGTGTTTTATTTGCATCACACTTATAATCCAAACTTTTGGGTCTTTAGGTGGATACAACAACTAGTGCACGAATCGGGTTGAAATTTGGAATAGATGTAGCTTTAAGACTGGAATCAAATATAGAATAAAACGTTTCATTAGAAATAACGCGTACGAAGTCACCAAAGAAACTAGTTATTGATATAAAATAGTTCCAAGCCACTCGATAGATGGCCATATCGTCGTATTGCCAATGTCAAATCGAAGAAAACTCTAGTTTTTATTCAGGCTACAGTCATTTCATTTCACATTGATGATGTCCTGTTAGCCGAAATTCGGCCACGACCGACGACGGTCAGTCTTAACGGAAACTGTACCCTGCGCAGTTTCCTTTAACACACACATTGCGTTTACATTAGGTATTATTAGTACACAAGTGTGTCTTTAGTGTCTCTCTCTATTCTCTACTCCCATAAAGAGATGGGACGGCGTCTGCAGAACTATACGACCGGGGAGAGGTGAGGCAGAGGACCAACAACTTGCGTTCTTTCATTTCACACTAGCGCATCCTCAGATATCCAATCAATTGAACGCACGACAATTTAAATTGGCTCGCAGACGCAGCACAAAAACGGACCAATTAAATCGTATAGAAAGGGGACACGTAATCGCAAGTAAACTTTGCATTGGACCGTGTAATTTTTTTAGAAGTATCACTTAATAAGCGTTCGTTTCGCATTACGTCCGCGTAGAAATTCTACGACCTTATTATTAAACATACTTATGTAGGGAACGTTGGTTCCTGCTTAAGAAATTTACTTACATTTAGCAAGTTATTCATAAGTGGAAAAAGTTTAACATTGTCTGGAAGAGATTTCTGGTAGCGACAAGGCTACCTTCTGAACTTCTAACTTCCGACCCTAATGAATAAAAGCTTTACCGCTCCATGAAGAAAACCAAACGACCTTGCTTCGCTCTATAGTCTATGGCTGGTCGTTAGTGCTGCCATCTGCAATTAGCTTTGTGTGTTTCCCATTTATTTATGTAAAAAATATTGAAATTGTTAGGTACCTACTTACCTACTTGAAAAACAAACTCGCTTCCATCACGTTTTATGTATCATCGCAATTGTATAGTGTACAGCGTTTCCTTCAGCGCCATCTATCCTCTACGATCCGAGTTAATATCAATCGACGTTTCGCGTAATTTTCTAATTACTCGCATTGTTGGTGGTTGATGTAATCGAGCATCGGGATGTCTCGATTTTAGCCTAGATCTCACGATTTTACTAGCATTTCTAGAAAATCACCTTAATTATAACTCTAGATCATCATTTTTCCAGCATGTTCGATAAAAAATTAGGCTTTTTCATGCCTTTTCCGATTTTCTTTGCCCGAACATCATTTGCGACTCATGCAATGAATTAGGTAGGTACATGAAGAAGAGAAAGATAATTCTAAATTCAAATACTGATGCAATATCAGATTAAAATAACTTTTAAATGTAGAGTCAACCTTGCAACATAAAAAAACCACATAAATAATGATGCTAGTTTTTACGCATATCATAATAAAATATAACTAGTGTTTTCAAAGCGGATCTAGACGACCTTCAGCAATGGGAAGATGATTAAAATCTACATGAGAATGGCATTAATTGTTATTCTGCCATAACAAACGAAAATTTATAAAAAAAAATACTACCTAATTTATATTTATCCTGCTTGTTTGGTCGCAACTTTAAAAACGTTCCGCGGTTTCTATATTTTGACATAATGTGTTTAGTTGTTTGAAATTTGTTTGAAATTTTCTGATATCAATAACTTAGTTCTTTCTTAATGTTTACAAAACAGGCACTTAGACAAGTCAAATTTTATAATATAAGCTGTTATTTATTATGTTATTGTTTTTCACTTCACGAAATTGAAATTTCTTTCATGAAATTGTTTTCTGTATTGATGGTGCAATAAAGTAATATTATATTCTTGTCTAATTATTATGTATTAAGTCAATGAATTCGTATTATTAAAATATGGACAAAAGCTCCCTAGAGACATAAAACACCTAGTAAGGACTCTTAGGATTAAGCTATGCTCTCTGAAGCTTCCTTCTGAGTAATGTTACCTCTACTGCTATCCCCAACCGGAATACCCAACGTTGGGCTTTTGAATTACCTCTAATAATAAGAGCTTATGAGGCACTTATCAGAGGAGGCCTATATCCAGCATCGGACTAGTAAAGACGACGAAGTTTTGTGATTTATTCTCCCTCCAAGTTAGTATGCTAAGTATCCATTATTTTCTAATAATATAGGCGCATAATGCGTGGATAAGTCTATCGCAATACAAAAGAAAAACAATATAAATAATATACAAACAGTTCAACACAAGCATGCTTCGACGGCTGCTTTTTCCTCCAAATATTCTCCACCAACCACAACAAAACGAACGCAACCAAAATATACCACATCACAAAGTCACAGCAGTCACTAAACCATTTCACAATAAAAATAAACACATGAATTGGAGCAATCATAGACAATACGATGCGTGTGAAAGCAAGATGCACTTGTAATGTTGTCTTTGGTGTTCGATATTCGAATAATGAGCGCTAGTGTCGCGAGAAAATGAGGCGGTGTCTCAGGTAGCGATAGGCGATGCGATATAGCACCGCAATAATCATAATCACTACATACACGTAGTATAAAACTAAGTCGCTTCCCGTTGTCTATCTGTCCCTATGTATGCTTAGATCTTTAAAACTACGCTATAAATTTTGATGCGATTTTTTTTATAGTTAGAGTGATTCAAGAGTAAGGTTTATAAACCAAAACCAGCCTTGCGGTTTCGCCTTGTGGCGTAGCCGCAATATAAATCCTACTATAATAATATTATAAACGCAAAAGTTTGTAAGATGTGTATAGATGGACGGATGGATGGATGTTTGTTACTCTTTCACGTTAAAATGAATGGATTTTAATGAAACTTTGCAATAATATAGCTTATACATCAGAATAACACATAGGCATTTATAAAGATATATTGTATATTATCCAAAATATCTATCACCACGCGGGTGAAGCCGCGGGTAGTCCATAATATAAATGCTAAATTTATATTATGGACGACTGCGCCCCGCAGTTTTGATGTTTAGATGTAATCTCTCCACGCTTAAACTTCTACTTGGATCTGGCTGAAATTTGTAGTTTTAGACCTGAAATAATATAATTATAATCTACTTTTACTCCGTAAAAGTCGTGCGAAGCCACGGGCGAAAATAGTAAACTATATTTAACAATATTTAGCTTTTATATAAGATATTTCATTTTCCTTTTTGGTTAAGCTGAATCGCGTCAAAAACGCGATTTAATCGCATCGCATCGCAACCTCGTCGCTACGCTTCTTACGAAATAATTCTCAGATGACATATTATGTGTTATGGATACCAATAACCATTGTTATTGCTATTGTTATTCCATGGAACTATTTTATTTAAAGTATTTCGACTGACAATGAAATAGTTATGTCCTAACGCTCTACCAATTAAATTATTAAGCGGGACTCCAACATCTCGTCTCCCAAGTCAACCTAACCTGCACGTGGTACACCCTGCTAGATAACGAAATAGGCTTTGGTGAAAATATCGAACAATCTTCATTCCGACATTTAATAATGAAGACCTATAGAAAATCAGTCATTTCGGGAAAAGTTATTTTTGAAGTACGTACATTATGTAGATCAGTACATTTTGACATTCAGACCTAACCAGATAATTTACAATAATTTTTCATTACTACTGGCAGTTCGATTCCTGGCACGGGGTAAAAGTTAGTACGATATGCAATTTTTTGTTCTGGATATTCTGGGTACTCTATGTATGTATAAAAAAAATATCTATGTAGGTAATATATTGTATTTGATCAAGTACGTCAGTCTAACTAAATATATCTAAAACCCATTACACAAGCTCTGCTTAGCTTGGGGCTAGATGATGGATGGGAGCTGTGTGGATTGTCCAGAATTATTTATTTTATTCAATACTAGCTGCGCCCCGTGGCTTTACCCGCGTGGAAATCTATGTGTCAAATAATTTATAATGCTTCCTCTTGAATCACTTTATGTAGGTAGGTACTAATAAAAAACTGCATCAAAATCCATTGGGTAGTTAGACAGACAGCTGAAAGCGACTTTGTTTTATGCAATAATGTATATATACTTATTAACTATAACTATGGAAGTGTAAATTTGTAATATTTGTTTCATCATCAGCCTATAGCAGTCCACTGCTGGACATAGGCCTCCCCCAATGAGCGCCATAGCGCCCTGTCTTCAGCTTGGTCGGAGGGCGTCCTACACTACGTTTACCGAGTTACGTTACACTACGTTTACGTTTACCGTTTAATATTAATTTGTTTACCAATAATTATTCTGAAGTAGATACGTAAAATCACTAACAACAACCATTTCAACCTTTACCATAAACCTATGATATAACAGCCGTAACTTTGCATCTCCTTGCCATCAAATAATTATCATAACATTAGATAATACCAAAACCAGTTAGGCTAAGATATCGAAGAAGGTTCAATAGCATGACTTTCACGGACGACTTTTACTTTTTACCACAAAAACTAGTCAAGAGATGGCGTAACAATGCACTTTATGTTGTTTCAATGGATTTTCTATTGACTTGTAACGGAACGTTTTTGTGGCGAAGTTCAAGAGTTATATCACGCTAATATTATACACTAGCTGCGCCCCGCGGCTTCGCCCGAATAAATATATATTTCATATGATGGGTATAAAAGCAAAAGCGCCTCAGTCCATATGGACTCCATATGGACTGAGGCGCTTTTGCTTTTATACCCCACATATGTTTTATAAACCTTCCTCTTGAATAATTCTATCTATTTAAAAAAACGCATCAATACCCGTTGCGTAGTTTTAAAGATCTAAGCATACGTAGGAACAGATAGACAGCGGGAAGCGACTTTGTTTTATATTGTGTAGTGATGCAATAGTTTGGATGTTTCGATTGATGGATGTTTGTCACTTCTACACGCCAAAACTGCTGAACAGACCGCGCTGAAATGTTATATACAGGTAATTCTAGGCCTGAAATGAGGGGGGCTATTTTAGCTAGGGCTATTTTTTATCCTATAAATCCCATGGGAAATAAATAAACTTAAAACGTTTCCATAGAGCGTGCGAAGCCGAGGGCAGTAATTAGTAGGAGGTACCTACCTAAGCCTGGAATAAAACATAGACTTTTTTATCACATTAATCAGTTCCCATGGGATATAAATAACATGAAAACGTTTCCATAGAACAATGCGTGCGAAGACACGAAGGCAGAAATCATCATCAACCTATGTTAGTCCACTGCTGGACATAGGCCTCGCTCAATGAGCGCCATAGCGCCCTGTCTTCAGCTTGACGCATCCAGCATCTACCTGCAGTCTTTCGCAGGTCGTCATCCCACCGGGTCGGAGGGCGTCCTACACTACGTTTACCGAGTCGTGGTCTCCACTCAAGAACACGTTTGCCCCAGCGGACGAAGGCAGAAATATATCAATAATTTAGCTGCTTATTTAATGTCTAAATGTGAAAGTAAATTCCGCTTTGTCAACTATGTATTAAGAATGTTGGAATTACTAATTACGTAGTTAGGTGCGAATAGTGAAGTTCGTGCAAATGCCAATGTAATCCAGTCTCCTTTAGTTTGTTAGTTTTAATAAACACATTGACTTATCGTATTATTATTTTATTTTTTTCATCGATAATTAATTCCAACCATATCGCAGTGGGTACACGGGTAAACAGGAATTACCCCTACACCCACCGGTGGGTGAAGCCAGTGGGTGCACGGGTCGCGGGTCCAAAAAAGACCCGCGACCCGTGCACCCACTGGCAAAATATATAAATATATAAATGGGAAAGTTTGGATGTTTAGATGGTTGAATGTTTGGATAGGTTGATGTTGAAAGAATAATTTATCAGGTATACATTATATCGCATATTTTTTGTTTTATTTTGCCATATCTTAGAAAATGCGGTATCGTGCGCGATTTTCATACATTAGGTTCAAACTCGGGCCGTTGACCCATACAACTTACAACGAGTACCAACAACAACAAATAATTTTCAGCCTCTAGCTAAATAAATAATCTAGATCCCATTTTATTTTACAATTTTAGGAAAACTAACAGCTAGGTAACTATGACAAAATAAAACATGGCGTGTAACTGAAGGTTAATTATAAGTTTTCACAACATAAAAAAACTAAATTTAATCATTACTAACAATCGAAAAAGAAACAAAGATGACGCATTTTGTAAAAAATGAAAACTTATGTATATAAATACCTAAATCTAAGTAAAAACTACATAACAAGCGTTTAAGACGCATAGTTGGGGTATAAAATAAATCATGTAACAAGTGCCGCCACCTAGCGGTTACAGAATGAACTAACGTAATTGCTGAACAATGCACGCATGCGTTACAATTGGATCGTTAGATTCGTTACTATATTTACTATGAATTGTTGTTGAAATACGATAGATGGCTTTAGTTTGCTGTTTTAAAAAAATTAGCGCTTAGCTATGATATAGTCTCCATGTAATTTTAAATACATAGACAAAATACTTACTCAGTAGGTACCTACAGTGACTTTTTATAATCGAAAATATTATAATTTTGGCTCTACTTTTCAGTGGCTCTACGTATGTATGTACATTAAAGAAAGAACAGCTTTTTCTCAGAATAGTTCCGTAGAATCCTACTAATATTATAAACGCGAAAGTTTGTAAGTATGGATGGATGGATGTTTGTTACTCTTTCACGTAAAAACTACTGAATGTATTTTAATGAAACTTTACAATAATATATGTAGTTTATACATCAGAATAACACATAGGCTACAATTTATAAAGATATATTGTATATTATCCATAATACCTATCACCACGCGGGTGAAACCGCAGGGCGCAGCTAGTAAATTATATTTCCACGTAGGTTAGGCAGTGACAGCGATGACGACAATTCTGGAATATGCGAATTTTAATTTCTGATTTGAACCTTATTCCATGGGAATTATGTCGTCATCGTTGCCACTGCCCAACCCACCTACGGAGTCGCAGCTGACGGTCACGAGTATTCATAATATTAATCCCTAACCACATGAACGCCCACGGGTACTGCAGTTCCCAAAAAACTTTCGGAAACATACGCCCCGGGTACTATAGTACCCAGAGGGTCACCCTAGCGAAAAAATGATTTTAGTTGTTTTCTATGGCTCTTGTGGGCCTAATCTATGGTATAACCGAAGCAGAAATCATTCATCGAACGAACTGAACCACTTGTCAAATGAGATTCCTAGAAAAACTTTTGTCAGTCAACAAAATAAAACAGATGTGATTTGTGCTGTGAACCTGAAGTGTGCTTTGATCAATCATGTCGTCAGTACCTTTGTTGTATTGTATATTTCTAAGATTGTTGTATATGTATTTTTTCTAGATAAAACACTGGTTTTAATGGTATATGAACATCATACTTATTATTCCTCTAAAGTTTATAAATTTTTTAAAAACTATCGCCGAGTACATGGCCGGTATTTTATTTGTTTATGTAGTAATCAATATGGTTTCTTCAAAAATATTAGTATAGTAGCATAAAATAATCTATCTAGAATAATATAGTACATAGAATAAACTATCTACGCCCTTTTTTGATTTAGATTCAACGAAAATATCAAAGGTAATATGCACTCGCGCGAGTACAAGTGGGCCGAGAAGTCCTGTTTTTATAATTTTTTTTGATATACTTCTCATGAGTCTAGTATAAAGCCATTGGCGTCATTTTAAAGGAAATAAAACTTACTTTATTTAGAACATTTCATTACTGTTACAGATATCATAGGTTGATCATGAAAAAATAAAGTTGCAGAAAAACCGGTCGAAAATGTCTACTTTTATTTTTTAACATTATTTTTAACGATCAAGGTGTAGGTTTAATGATAAGATGATAATTCAAGTTTATTTTACAGATATTAACGCAAACAATGTAATTTCTCGTTTAGGAATAACTTTAATACTTTTGTTTTGGCAAACGTTTTTATCGGTGAAGTTGCGCGGCGTTTTGATAGCGTTGGTTGTCGGTTGCTCGCGGGCGTAAGTCCCCCTCCGCGGCTGCGAGCGCTGGGCGTTCAAGTGGCTAATGCATTTCACGAATTTTCGCTCGGGACGAAAAAATTCACCACTTGTACCTGGCTTCCGGACTGAAATGGTCCGGGAGCCAGGTACAAGTGGTGAATTTTAGTGAAACGCTAGAAAAAATTAAGGTAGTAGTCTGTTTTGAAATAAATTTATTAAAAAAGCTTTTATCTTCTTAACACGTGTTATGTTGCGAGAGGATACCAAAGCCACAGAAATGTCGCGCCTGTAATGCATCGCTAGCACTAAGACAATGCATTCATCACGTCACAGTCGGTACCTACTGTGGGATTTGTAGGTCAGTGAGATGGCGGTATGCGGCAATTAGAGCAATTTGCGCTTTCATGGCTTTTTCTAACATATATCACTGTGAATTTTATTAGCTATAACCTCATCATCATCCACTGCTGGACATAGGCCTCCCCTAATGAGCGCCATAGCGCCCTGTCTTCAGCTTGACGCATCCAGCATCTACCTGCAGTCTTTCGCATGTCGTCATCCCACCTGGTCGGAGGGCGTCCTACACTACGTTTACCGAGTCGTGGTCTCCACTCAAGATCACGTTACCCCAGCGGCCGTCGATTCTTCCCGAGATATAACCGGCCCACTGCCACTTCAACTTGTTAAAAAAAACAAAACAGCTCTGGGATAACCTGGGCTATATATGTATGTACATTGTCATGACAAAGTTTCATTAAAGAAAACACAGAGGCGCTCTTATCGACGAAACGTACCGTCGAGGTAGAGACCTGTCGAGGTAACCTAACGTTCCCCCGTAGACCCCGCTCCAATAGCTCTACTAACGCCCCTCCATCTGCTAGGAGAGTGTGGAACACTGATGCACAAACGCGGCATCCATCTGGGCAAGCATCTCCATAGCCCAGACGAGCTGAAAGACATCACCCCGAAGAAAATCCAACAATTCCTAGCAGCTGCAAGGGTTAGTGGCGAACTATGAACGCTACGGCTTCGGGGCTGAACATATAAGTGGCGATCACAATAGGCCTATCATGTCCGCTGTGATACCCAAGCCACGCAAAGATAATAAAACGGGCTCTAACGGAAGACCAGCGCTGGCTAACTCTCTTACGGAGCTTAGCCAGCATTATGCTGAGTTAGAGCCTTTTTGTAACAACTCTCTACATGCACCTATTTCTATAAGTGTGTCATTTGTTAATTTTAGTTGTTATGAAAAAAAGTCTTTCTATTCTATTCTTCTAAAAAAAAATAGCTCTACTGGTAAGATAAAAGCAAAGGACATTCAATATTCCGTAGTAGATAATCTATCAAGGTAGATAAGTAAGTAACTAATTGTTAGATATCTGTCTTTATCTGTAGTAAACGCGTAGGCACGGTTGCACCGCGCCTCGCGTCAAGCCAATAAACCAGTGTGCAGCCGTCTTTCCTTACGCATGTCCCGTAGTCCGCTCCCCGGTCGAATACAAAACACTAATGTAACTATCTCTAACACATCCGAAGTAGAATGAATTAGTATGTTTCGCAAATGTTCGCGGACGCAGATCGTTAACTTGCATCTCGCAATTACACCATTTTACAACGAATATGTACCCATTAGTTTCTATTAATAATTTATCGCGTTTATGTATATATCTAGCGAGGAACCGACGGCCGCTGGGAAAAAGTGTTCTTGAGTGGATACCACACTCCACTATTCAGTTCTGTTAATCATTATTCTTATATGGCCGAGGATACTAAACATAGATTACATTAGGGTAAATAATTACCAGTTTCGGTGAGGCGTGCTAAGTCACTACCAACCTTTAAAACTATGTTAAAGGAGCACTATTTGTCCTGCTGTCACTAATGCATAACTGAGTCCCTATGTATATAAGTATATATATTTTATGATATGTATGTAGTATATTTCCATGTAAGTATTATAAGTATTTTATTTTATTTTATAATATATGTATAACCTGCAAGCACACAGATCCCTGGTATCCCGGATCCCCTAGTACTGTCCACGATCCTATCCACCCATGGTTGTCTGGTAGAGATCGCTCTTGAGCGATAAGACCGCCAATTGTATCTAGTTTTTTTAAGTTTTTATTTTACATTGTCATTTTATACTTAGTGTGCAATAAAGAAATTATCTATCTATCTAATAATAATAACACCATGCTAATTTAAACTGTTTTTCATATTTTGTGCACTGCCAGTCTGAATGATTGCCCTTTCGGTCCAGAAATGAAACTGAACCAACATACCTAATCCCAATTAATAACCGGCTAAATATTTTTAATGGCCACTCGGTAAACGAAGTGTAGGACGCCCTCCGACCAGGTGGGATGACAACCTGCGAAAGAGTGCAGGTAGATGCTGGATGCGGCAAGCTGAAGACGGCACTCGTGAGGGAGGCCTATGTCCAGCAGTGGACTAATATAGGCTGATGATAATGATGATGACTACTTCAGGATTGTTATAACAACTCGGACACGGAAAATAGAATCGGTCCACCTGCTACTAAATAAATAAGTCAGCATTCGGTCCGCATGAGCAGGTAATCTGTCGATTACCGAGACCCGTTATGGTGAAATTGGCGCAATACACCCGACGACAGGCGATGTATCAGAAAGCTTGAGTTATCTGTAATGTTGTTAGCCTTTTTTGAAAGTTCTGGTCGTTTTCTATGTACATATTCTAAAAAATTCTATATCTGCAGATCGTACAAACAATTTTCTGGGTGCGGGAATCGAACCCACAACCTCCTGCGTCGCAGGCGGACCTACGCCCACCGCGCCACAGAGGTTGTCAAACGATATCAAACAATACGTGTAAGCCTAGGTATCTAAAAATCTTTGGTCTTCTTGCCGAGGATATAATCCCAAGCGATGCTTAATAGATATCCAAATGTTGCCTGGAAGAGATCGCTACTAAGCGTTAAGCATTGTACTTGTCGCCCACCGCGCCACAGAGGTTGTCTTCAAAGGTCGGCAATGGCTGCCTTGTAATCAAGTCAAAACTATAATCTGTCGCGATAAAACCAGTGAAAGTCATGGCTTTACGTCGGATCACGCAACACCATAATCAAGTTTTAAAAAAAAAACCAGTACCCGATTACTTAACTTACAAAAAGAATGGCTTCTCTTATCATAACACTACAAGGTGCTATTATTTAAAAGGCGAAAGTGTTTGTTTGTTACTTACGATGTTGAAATTTTTGGGACCATTTGGACTGAATGATTTTTGGACTTTTTAGTTCAGATTAAGAGCAAAAACACAGACTTTTTTCTCAATACATTTATTCAATAATAGCGGACCTTCCCGGCTTCGCATGGTTTTGGTACGGATCCCTAACTTTTTTGAAAATATAATATAGTCTATGTCCACCGGGGATAGTGTAGCTTCCCAACGGTTAAAGAATTTTTCAAATCGGTCCAGTAGTTTCGGAGCCTATTCATTACAAACAAAAAATCAAACCTTTCCTCTTTATAATATTAGTATAGACTAGTTTCTGCACGCGGTTTCGCACACTTGATTCATTGGCATCGTTTTAAGGTTATTTCTATCCCATAGAACTAAAATTACATATTTTTTTTTATATTTATGTATAAAAAGTTATATTTTGCCTATATTTTATTCCGGGCCTGGAACTACCTGCATGCAATATGTCATGCCGATCCGTTCAGTTGTTTTTTTTTGCGTAAAAACGGCTTGAAAGTTGTTCCCTTGGTGTCCAGAATGACCCCCTTGGAGGCTTAGTACCCATATGTTTCGTGGAACCCTGTATTTAATGTATTTAATGTAGATTGTGAAATGAATAGGACATCCGACCTCACTCGCACCATTATGTAAATAAATAGGACCGGACTGGACCGCCAGCGACATTGAAAGTTGCCTTGAGCTTCCCTTTCTAAAGTCAAATCCAGAATTGAACATCTTTTACGTTCTACCTACATAGTTCTCGAAACTATTTGACTTTCGAGAATAAGTATGTTTAATGTAAACAAAGTAGTAGCGGCAAACGTAGAATACCGCCCTGCGACCAGGGTGGGATGACGACCTGCGAAAGACTGCAGGGAGATGCTGGATGCGTCAAGCTGACGACCGGGCGCTGTGGCGCTCATTGGGGGAGGCGTATGTCCAGCAGTGGACTAACATAGGCTGATGATGAAACAAAGTAGTAATAAAACCAAAGAAATATTATTTTAAAATATGTTACCATAACTGTTATCATCGGAGAGCGAATTGCAGAATATATGCTGGACAATTCACACAGCATTATCTAGCCCCATGGTAAGCAGAGCTTGTGTTATGGGTACTAGATAACTGATATACATAATACAATATATTACAAAGATAGATATTTTTTATTATACATAGAAAACGACCAGAACACCCGGAACAAATATCTGCAGATCGTACACATAATTGTTCGGAGGCGGGAATCGAACCCGCAACCTCCGGCGTCGCAGGCGGACCTTCGCCCACCGCACCACATCGGTCGTCAGCAGAAGTTCGAACCCTTTTTGAAAGCTTTCATTCATCATGTTGTTGCTAAATATTTTATTAAATATATATAAATTATTCGTCTCTCTAATTATTTAAATATATAAATTGTTTTTTAAATTCAAATAATGTCTTCTTTCAGTAAAATGTTCCATCTACAATATTCAAGGTACTTTCCCTCCATGTGGCATATCCGTGGGACGCCCTGTATCATCGACTACCTGTATATATCTACATATAAGTACTTATAATAAGAAGTAAATTAGCGAGTGCGTACGAAGCAGAGCGTGAGTTGTTTTTAGCGAGTACCGTATAGTAATTGTGATGGAGCTAGTCTAACTGATGAGGAAGCTGCTAGCAGATGGGCCGCTGACTTCATAAGGGAGGTGTTAAATGTTCAGATCACTAAGAAAAACTAAGAGTTACTAAAGGATATGTAAAGATTTTAACTTAAACTTAAATCTGACTATCCCAACTCCGGGGAAGGTACTATGAGGGAGTGAATAGTTTCAGTTCAGTAGTAAATTTTACTTAACTAAAAAACAAAAATAAGATTAAAGACTTATATTATTATTATTTATTAGATTTATATTTATACCCTGTAAAACTAGAGCTACATGTTTTTAAATAAATAAATAAAAATTTTATATATTTTTTATCGACAATCGCTTTTTGGTTCGATACCAATGAGTCTGCAATTACTTGAGATACCTGTAGTAGATATTGGAATGTCAGTAAAAAAAATGTAACAAGTGTGACTCGAGAAAGTTTTTACGATACCCCACAAATCAAAATATATTCAGGGTTAAAAATGCCCCAAACTGCGATACCCAACCCGCATGCCCAGCGTGGGGATTATGGGCACTACCCCAATCCAATATACGTTGTTGAGGTTGGTACTAAGAACCCCTTCCGCGGGACCTGATCCCTGCGGAACCACCATAGAGTCCTTGGGATTATTAAAAAAAAAAGAAAAAAAATACATACCTACATAAAAACCAAACGCAGCCAAAAAAAAACATTGAGAAGGGGGAAAAAAGATATTCCCACAAAACCCAAGGACCGAGGGGTCGTCACCCCTCGAGTTGACGCCGGGGTAATGAGGCCAAGCCTCGAGGCCCCACTCTGTGCCCCCACCAGGGCCGGAAAGAAATTTATTGTTGTTGTCACTAAGAACTCGGTATCTGAATACATAACTTGGCTGTATATCTATCTACCAAGATGAATCAGTTTTTGAAATCATTGCCAGTAACCCAAAAATGCGCAATTTTCCACCGTCTGATTAACAAAGTAAGGCAGTGTTATAGATATGGTGGCTTAACAGAGGAATTTACATAAGTTGCTACAGCTAATCTGCCTTGCTTAATGACCGAAAAGTGAATGCTTAATAGGTAACGTTGCTGAAATCTGATAAAAATGTCATTATGCTTGTGATGCGTGATGATGGCCTTCAGCGTGTCCAAATGATTTAGGTGATTTCTTACCTTATTTACACATCCATAATTTTAATATGTGGGGTAAATGTGTTCTTTAGTAAAGACCACGACTCGGTAAACATAGTTCGGCTAGGTGGGATGACGAACCTGCGAAAGGCTGCAGGCAGATGCTGGAGGAAACAGGGCGCTATGCTGCTTTTTAGAGGAGGCCTATGTCCAGCTGTGGACTAACTTAGGCTTTGATGATGAATTTTAATATTCATACAACGTCACTCTTTGCTGATAATTTGATTATTTGAAAAAACTAAAAAGTCATATTCCTTAATATTTACTGATACTTACTTACTTACTTATACTTACTGATTTTTTAAGTATTGTGGGACATTTACTAATTATCCCTCGTGAATTATAAGGCCATTTTGAGATAATTCTAATAATCGTTTTATATAAAATCAATATAATATAATCGATGTATACAAATTCAGATCATTATAATCGACGCACAATTGACGATGAAATCGGCGAACATAATGTACGTAAAAAACATGCATAGCTAGAACATAGAATCTCCGCCTTTTTTTTAATTCGGTAAATAAACAATCAAAAGCCAGTTACGTCACTTTGCGAAAAAACCTAACACATTTCAAATCCTAGACTAATTCTTTGCTAATTTAGCCTAGGCATTATTATCAAGACGACCTCCGAAGGACTGCAGGCAGATGCTGGATGCGGCAAGCTGAAGACAGGGCGCTATGGCGCTCATTGGGGGAGGCCTAAGGACTGCTATAGATGATGATGATAATTTTCAAGGTTTAATAAAGAAATGGCAAGATAACAACATTTCCCCATTTCCTAAGCGTGCCAAAGAAACATTTATCACTTTCATAATTTTCCAATAACTCCCTTATTACGTGCAAATGGAGTGGAACCAATGGCACTGTGTGTTTACTGCATGCTCGTTATGCAATGCTGGTCGGATTAGAACCTTGTAATTGCACGTGGAACTAAACCAGCAAAGGTTAATTATCTGTGAAAGGGTCTTGCAAAATCCAGTTTAGAACTTACGTACAGTTTTTTATATTCAATACATACTTAAAACTCAAATATTTATTGCAAATATGTTGTGCAGGGGATCTTAAAGTAATATCTTAAAGTAATCTTTCAAACATGCACCCTGCTAGGGCATGCAATATTAAGCTAGGTGGCTACTAACTTACTTATTATTGCTGCAATATCCACGAAAATAATAAATTTGTATGGAAAAAAATTAAAACCGAATTCAGATTCCTTAGTATTTACCTAATTACACAGTTCTTTTAAGTTTTTCAGGACAAATACTTATCCATCGGGAATACATATTTTATAGAACCACCAAATCAAATCGGTTAATATTTGGTCTTTAAGTATTCATAAATGTTATGTTTATATTTATTTTAGCCTATTTTTGGTACACCCTCTGCCTTTCTTTAATTCACATAATTACCTACACAGTTACCTTTGACTGAAAATATATTAAAATTTCTGTTTAAAAGTCCAAGTATAATGTAAGTAATCTGATTAGTGTTCGAAGCACACTAATCGTATAATTACTAATTACTTAACAATAATTATTAATTATAATTGATTTATTTCGACACACTAAATGTACCTATATGTCGAAATCAATGCTATTTTAAGCTTTTTTAACACTAAAGAAAGTTAAGATATGTCCTAAGACGGAATACGCTTTCCCAATATAATAAGAGCGTAGGTATTTTTAAACAATTTTTGATTGTTTTAATCTTTTTTTTTTGGAATTTCCAGCTGATTTTTTGTAGGTAGATGATTAGTATTTGCTTCATAGACCTGTTAACTTATTAAAATTTAAGTAAATACAACAGTTTTCACGTAGATACCTCTACGTATGTGATATTGATAAAATGACTCCCCTTTTTGCGCAGTCGTTTAAGAAAATATACGCCTACATACCTTTCAGCACCGCAAAAATCCAAATACATCCAATTCACAACACAACACTGGCACAAAATAAAAAAAAACGTCCAATAAAATGTCAGATTCAAATTTCGAATCGCGTATGACCTAGTTGGTACACGCGCGCGGCGGTTGCTTCGTCCAACGAACGAATGCGAGATATTATCTACCTTACGTGCGGCATGGTATATTACGTATGTAAACAGTAAGTTTAGCTATAATCTAGCTAAACTTACTGTAAGTTACGGTAATATTTAAACTGTCTATACTAATGTGGTGACTGTGCTTAATTAAGTAGTAAATTATTCGAGTTTTGCATACTTAACATGTTACTGTACTTTTACTTACAAGTTTGTAATAGGTCTGAGAAATATACGAAACTTTTACGTAGGGTTCTTAGAAGCTATTGAAATAAAACTGTTGGCGAAATCAACCAAAAAAGACCTTCTGTTTGTTGAACCAACAACAAGGCTCGTAATATTGATAAGTAGTAAAAAGATAAATTCGGGTTACATTTTTTCCGAACATCTAAGTATTTAAAAAAAATGTTCAGGGCTTTCACACACTTTCATTGAGCATGATTCACCTCATCTTCAACTAGCTGCGGACCACTGTAGGTTGCACAACTAGGCTGGGCAATGAATGTATTCATTCTTGCCAGCCTCCTCTATCAATGATAGACTATCATGTGTCTTTCACAGCTTCGTGTACCCAGTGACTCGGCTGGGCAGTGAATGTATTAATTTTTGCCAGCCTCCTCTATTATACGTCTTTCGTAGCTTCGTGTACCCATTGACTTGGGTACTTAAAAATCTAATTGCATCAAGAAATCAATTGCAAAAATTCTAGAAAGGCTCGAATTCTCAATGTCGGCTAAAAGCCAGCTAAATCTCTCCCTATATTTAAACATATGGTCTACGAACATTTTCTTTCTTCAACTTCAAATAGTTAATATTTTATGTAAGTATATGTAATAGTGTCTGTAATCAGTATTTATTTCCATTAACGTATAAACAAGTATTTATGTATTTGTACATATTTTTTATATATATTTACTGTATATAATTTATAAACAACATTAGTCTATAATACGCCACCGTCATATCTGTAGCATACCAGTACCATAGCTACGTGTCCATCCAAAGGTTGCCTGGAAGAAATCGCTCTTAGCGATAAGGCCGCCCATTGTGCATCTGTATCTTTGTTCTTTACTGTTTTTGTTTTTCTGTGTTTGATGTGCAATAAAGCGTATTTGTATTGTATTGTATTGTCCGATTTTAAAGTTAACCAAGTAATACCCAGCGTGGGGATATGGACTGGACACGACATTACAGTAAGTCAATATTTTAAATTGACGACCGATGTGGCGCGGTGGGCGAAGGTCCACCTGCGACGCAGGGTTGCGGGTTCGATTCCCGCCTCGGAACAATTGTGTGTACGATCTGCAGATATTTGTTCCAGGTGTTCTGGTCGTTTTCTATTTATAATAAAAAATATCCATCTATGTAATGTTTTGTATTATGTTTATCAGTTATCTAGTACCCATAACACAAGCTCTGCTTACCATGGGGCTAGATAATGCTGTGTGAATAATCCAGCATTATCTATTTATTATTTATTTATAAATTTCACGCCATCGTAAGAAAGCGTTGTGCGTCGCTCTTGAAGCGCCTGCGTGCCAGCCCCAACACCATTCTAAGCACATTGGCGGACAGGTGGGACTCTCCTTTTACGGGGCACTGGATAAATTTACACGCAACCCTTTTTAAGGGCCGGTGCCCCGGTCACTGATGGTCTCTCGCGTCCGCATATTTTTATTTTATTTTATGTCATTGATTTGTGATTGAGTATGTAAATTTTAATGTTATCTTTTGTATGAGTCCTGTGCTCGAAATAAACAATTTTTATTTTATTTTATTTATAAATGTACGCAATCAGAACACATAATTACAAGTACTATTTCACCGGGTATTTATTGACAGTGTGTAAACCTGTTGAAACGTCGTCAAAAATAGGTAAATAAATGATATAAGTACCCGTTTAAATAGTAGTAAGTATTTCTCATGAAGATTTGCCACACTTACCTAAATTAAGAAGCATCATATCCAAATCTAAGAAGTGCAAAATAAACAAAACAACACAATAGCCATTGTAAGTCTTCAGTACAAGGAATGAACACGATACTCTTACAACACAATATATGAGACTGACCCTATTAAAGTCCCAATCAACATCGCCAACTTTGCCCACATAGGGCCCACGGTTGGGCAAAGATGGTAAGGTATAAAGAGGTGTAAATTTAAAATGGGACTCGACTTAACAATTTTGTATTATCATCATTATCATCAGCCTATGACAGTCCACTGCTGGACATAGGCCTCCCCCAATGAGCGCCATAACGCCCTGTCTTCAGTTTGACGCATCCATTATCTACCTGCAGTCATTTGTAGCTGTATACCTATAAATAATAAATAAATAATGCCGGATAATTGACACTGGGATATCTAACCCCAAGGTAAGCAAAGCTTTTGTTATGGGTAATGGATGCTGGATGCGGCAAGCTGAAGACAGGGCACCTATGTCCGCCAAGCCTATGTCCAGCAGTGGACTAACATAGGCTGATGATGTATACAGATATTAGATATCCTACATTTAATTCAATACAAGGACCAATTTCGTTTGTCTAGCAACACACAACTAGATAAATCGATAGGTATAATAATTAATCGAATAGAATCTCGATCGAAATATCTTAATGTCTGCAACGGTCACTTTATGATCAATTCAAATGAGTTTCTATATCCTTGAACGAAAGCTTCTTGCCAATATGTTTTCTAAATAATCATAAATATTCAGTGCCTCTACTGTCGTTTTATATTTTATGACATGGAGTTAGTATTGCTTAGTATTGCTAGTACACATAGCTTATTAGCGAATATAACATAATATTATAGAAATATGTAGATATACATTTTCATTTTTAACCGATTTCAATAAAAATTAGGTTCGGCTGTCTGAATGTCTTTTTTTTTAACTTTTTTATGTATCTTCATCGACTTGTTGGTCTCTAAAACCTTCACCTTCAGTTCAAAGATATTTATTTTTTCTCATTTACAACATACATGTTACTTAAATGAGAAACTTAAGCTAAGTATTAATATTATGTTATTTTTCCGTCTTTTTATGTTTAGTTTCAATGGCGGTTTAGTTATTAGAATCATCTGTTGGAAAAAGGAAAGGAGGTCTTTATCTTTAGTCATGTAAATACTATGGACCGGCCATATCTTGCAAAGAGCCGACGGCCGTTGGAGCAAACGTGTTACATATTGTATAATATCCAGAATATCTATCAGCACGCGGGTGAAACCGCCGGGGGCAGCTTGTAAAAAAATAAACATTTGAAACTATCATGGTTATTACCACTAAAGTCATTTAAAACGGGATATTTACCATGATTTGTTTTTTGAGTTATCCAATATTTCGGCACAGTTTCATGCGCCATGATCACGAAATGCACAACACACTAACACAATGAAAACACAGAATAAAAAAATTAATTCTACTGTTCTACATCCAAGACGCGGCTGAATTTTGTTTCCTTATTTTGTTTTTACATAATTCTTAATTACTTATGTCCTGTAAGCTGTTACTCTTTACAACGGAAACGGATATAGTTGCCCATTAATCGAACTGTTGACAAATCTTGCAAATTCGATACATTTATTCAAGCACGTTTTGCACTTTCGCTGGTAAGCGGATATGTCTAGTTATTAAGAGTTAATATGATATTTTATCGTAACTTCCAAAATCAAAATCAAAAAAAGTTCATTTCTTTTGGCTTACAAATAAGCACTTAGACAAGTCATATTTTATACTATTCATTCATTATTCATTATATCAAATAACAATATTTTAATCATCATCATTATCAGCCTATATTAGTCCAGTGCTGGACATAGGCCTCCCCCAATGAGCGCCATAGCGCCCTGTCTTCAGCTTGACGCATCCAGCATCTACCTGCAGTCTTTCGCAGGTCGTCATCCCACCTGGTCGGAGGGCGTCCTACACTACGTTTACCGAGTCGTGGTCTCCACTCAAGAACACGTTTGCCCCAGCGGCCGTCGGTTCTTCGCGAGATATGGCCGGCCCACTGCCACTTGAGCTATAATTATTCAATATTTATTCAATATAATATAATATTATTATTCAATATTTTAATGTTCACTTCAAATTTTTGTCCACCAGTGGAAGAAGTGAAAAAGAAACCACTAGTATGTTCATCTTATGTGTCTAATACATCTTTTGCATAAGTTAAGCTATAAAATAAAGTGACCAATTTGATCCTTTACCTTCTTGTAAGTGTCACTTAAACACAAATAACATTAAAAACTAAATACACAACTTCCAGTGTTTTTTTTTAATTTTTTATGTGTAAGATCTAGGATAATTAATATAGGTTAACTTGTATTGTTCTTAGATCGTTCGTTAACTACAGTACCTAGATTATCAATTTATTTTTAAATTAAGTGAGAACTATAGTGCTAAGACAAACCTAACATAAGGTTTAGTTACTAGGCTTTAAGGCAATACTAACTTAATGATGTAACCTATTTGTATGAATAAATAATCTATCTATCTATCTATTTGACTGGGTAAATAAAGGGTTAAAATTAAAAAGTTAATTTAACGGGTAGTTCCCAACGACTGCTTGTAGAATTTCAAATAGGTAGTTCTAAAAACTCGTTTGGTATTCGCGTTCCCAATTCCGCCCTTTTGTCAGCTGGCCGGTAGCTGACGAACTGCGAAAGACTGCAGGCAGATGCTGGATGCGTCAAACTGAATACAGGGTGCTATGGTATTTATTGATGTAATCAGAACTGCCCTAGGCCAATTATACTTATTATAGAAGGTTAATAAATATAAAATATAGTAAAATAGGTAAGGCAAGACTACAGGCAGATTCTAGATTAGGCAAGCTGATGACAGGGCGCTATGGCGCTGATTAGGATACTAATATGCCCAGCAGTGGACTATAGGCTGATGATGATAATAAGTGTAAATGACTCAAACCTTTTTTACATAATTCAGGAAAAGGTAGGTAAGTCTATCGTATAAACTTTAATCAAACACTTTCCAACCTTGTTGGGACAGTAAGTGAAGACCGGACGATGCACGTTCGATTCCGGCCCCAGGACAATATTACCAACATGTTATGAAAGCACCGGCCAGCCGGCAATATAACAACAATTTTCATACCAAGTAAAGAAAACTACTTTTCCCAATACCTACTTACTTTACCCCTGATT
Organism: Eupithecia dodoneata; assembly: GCA_947044415.1. NCBI lineage: Eukaryota > Metazoa > Arthropoda > Insecta > Lepidoptera > Geometridae > Eupithecia > Eupithecia dodoneata. The sequence continues at coordinate 10,279,998 of OX345672.1, read as the reverse complement.
AGAAACTGTGACACTTTCTTATCTGCAAAGCTGATAAACAACTTTGTAGAAATAAGTCTGGGCTATTTTAGACGCAGAAGGTGCAATTAGAAAAGCTAGAATTAAAGAAGTTTATAAACTCTACGATCTCGGAATCGAGAGTCGATATTGCGATGAGTACAGTCGGGGGAAAAGGTGTTAGACCCCGCGGCCAACAAAAGACTTTCCTTGACGAAAGTCTTGTGTCGGCCAAGATACACTTTTTTTTTATGAGGATGAGCCACAGTAGGTAAAGTTTTAGTACGCTGCATTGTCTGGATATGTAGGTGTGTGAGTGATAGGTATTGGCTGTGTTATGTACAAACAAGTTACTAAAAATATCGCTTAATTTATTACCGCAACAGAAAAAAAATGTTAAGAGATGATTAATAATATTTAACTTAATTTTTTAACTTTTGGTGACTTGTAATTGAAACGTTTATATATAAATTCCAGCATCTACCTGTAGTCTTTCGCAGGTCGTCATCCCACCTGGTCGGAGGGCGTCTTACACTACGTTTATCGAGTTGTGGTCTCCACTCGAGAACACGTTTGCACCAGCGACCGTCGATTCTTCGCGAGATATGGCCGGCCCACTGCCACTTCAGCTTGCTAATTCTCAGAGCTATGTCGATAACTTTGGTTCTCTGTCGGATGAATTCGTTTCGAATCCTATCCTTCGGAGAAACTCCGAGCATAGATCTTTCCATAGCTCGCCGCGCGTTTTAATGTAGGTATTTATAAAGTAAAATAAGTAAATTTATCGCAATAACTTTAATCTGTACTTAAAAACCATCTGTTCAACACACAATGCGATCTGTTCAACATACAATGTTCATCATAGAAACACAATAACATGTCGCATTACCATTGCAAATGTCAACAGAGTTTGACATAAGTGTCGCCCACGCGTGGGGCAGCTTTCGTATGATATAATATTATATAACATTGCGATTATCTGAATTTATAATGTATGGTAAGTTAACCGATCGCCCGAAATTACCGAAAGTGAAAACGTGCTGTAGTGGTCCAGTGGTTGGTTAAAGATAAATGTACCTGTTAAGTTATTGGTACAGTTAGGGGCAGAATTTCATTACACTATAATATATATATATATATAATATGAAATATGTGAATGTTTGAGTGTTTATTTGTTTCGGAGATTGCTATATCTTCATTCCAAAACTTTAGAAAAGTTCGGGCTGAAATTTTGCATAGATGTAGTTCTAGGCTTGTATTAACAGACAGGGTAATTTTTACGCCGGGAAAGCGCATGCGAAGCCATGTGCAGAAGATAGTCATTTATGATAAGATTTGTTTTTATGTGTAAGCTGTTGAATATCCAACGATAACTTAAAAATACAATGCAAACACAATTAAATGTTATCTTGTATTTATTAGTATAGGTACAGACCAAAACATTTTGCTATGTAAAAGTAGTTGATAATTGACCCATCAAATAATCCAAAGCTGACAAAACTTGGCATGTTTAATTCTCTTAAAAAAAATCTGAGGTTTTACAGATTCTTTTTGATAATTATCAGAAAGTAATTGCACAAACTATATGCACTTCTGACAACAAGAAAGTAAAAAGAGGCGCGTTTATGTCTTTACAAGGAAAATCACGATAACAAAAAATAAATTTTATCTAACTCAGTAAATTATGTATTATGGCCTGTGTTGGACCGTTTATTCCTAGGCTATTCCACTTTTTGTTTTTTGTACTACTTCATTTTCTTTTAGGCACATTCTTTTTATAATTTTAATTTTTAGTTTCACTTGTGTTAATGTTATATAACTAGTTCAGTTATACTTTCAACCTGCGAGTGGAAACTGTAGTTAGCTTTATTTATTCTTTGTTCTATTTACAATTAAATTTAAGCTTTTTGTTTCCCAAATAAAATAAAATAAAAGTACATATAAATGTTAATGTTTTCTATGAAGCGTGCAAGTTTTTTCCCTAACAGTACACAATTGTTTAGATAAGCTGCAAATATTCATGGTAAACTTGATTTATTTATTTACTTCCGTTTTATGGACCCCAGACCGCCTCTGGCTATGGGCCAGTTATGTAATAGGCGGAAATAGGCATTATTTGGCGATAATCTGTGTACCTACCTAACTGGTTTCTAATACTTCTTTCTTAGGTCGTAAAATTGTACCATTCGAGCCTCAGCACCAATATAATATATTATGATATGACTGATATATAACTGATATATTATATTTAACATAAGATAACGTACATAGATCCCCTTTTTCAATCCAGCGATCCTATCCATCCACGGTTGTCTGGTAGAGATAGCTCTTGAGCGATAAGACCGCCAAATTGTCACATATCTTGTATATTATTATTATTTTTTATCTTGTTTGTTTTATTTTTAAGTGTGCATTAACCTATCTAACATCGCTTGGGATTATATCCTCGGCAAGAAGACCAAAGATTTTTAGATACCTAGGCTTACGTATTGTTTGATACTGTTTGACAACCTCTGTGCCGCGGTGGGCGAAGGTCCGCCTGCGATATAGGAGGTTGCTGGTTCGATTCTCGCCTCGGGACATATGTTTTGTGAAAATATAAAACTGTGAGACACAGAGGAAATCACTACATACACAGTATAAAACAAAGTCGTATTCCGCTGTCGGTGTGTCCATAATATATGTTTATATCTTTAAAACTATGCAACGATGCGGTTTTTTTCAATAGATAGAGTGATTCAAATGGAAGTTTTATAAACCATTTGACACATAGATTTCTACGCGGGCGCAGCCACGGGGCGCAGCTAGTACAAAATAACACTTTCATTGCCCATGATGCAGATGTCCTCCTGCTCGTTATGCTGCAGCGCGACCGGTTATAGTTTGAGTAAAGGATTGGTTCAAGAATTATCTAACTAAAGACTAGCTGCGCCCCGCGGTTTCGCCCACGTGGTGATAGATATTTCGAATATTATACAATATATCTTTGTGAATTGTAGACTATGTGTTATTCTGATTATGTAAGCTATATTATTGTGAAGTTCCATCAAAATCCACTCAGTAAAGTTTTTGCGTGAAAGAGCAACAAATATACTGACATACATCCTCACAAACTTTCGCGTTTATAATATTAGTAGGATATGGGGGTTAATATAGAAATACAATTTATTGGTAAAATTAATTTAAATGTAATTTTTTCATAATAATAGTTAAAATTATAATACAAATTGTATTCTAACATCACAATTTAAAATTTAAACATAAATAAAAACAAAATAAATAAATTAAAAAATTAGTTATTAAGTTAACCACAGGTGGACAAAAAAATAAGTGAACTTTAAAATAATGTTAATTGATAATTATAATACATTTATTATAATCTAATTATTAGTTATTTGATTATTGTCTAATTATTTAATTAACTCTAATTTATAATTATTATGTGACTTGTAATATTCGTTTTTTACCAATAAATTGATTATTCTGATTATTCTAAAAAACGTTTCATTTTCATTTTCAGTCCTTTGACTCTCTATGATTGAAAGTCGAAGCATCTCTCACTAGGTCAACACTATGCGAGAAAAACCGCATGACCGCGTATATGCAAAATGATATTAAAATACATATCAAAGCGGCCTAGTTTCAGACCCGTTAACTAGCCGGTTACTGTTACGCGTGCTGGCCGCTCCAGAATCATAGATTTTCTGATATATTATTTTAATAACTAGTTTTGGTTTGGGAATTACAAAGTGTAACTGTACCTACTTGTCCATGCATTTTTTTTTTTGAGTGTATTAAAGCAAGCAATATTTCAAACTGGTACACTGTTTCTTATTAAAAATAGTGATTCTAATATAACATTACATAGAAGTGCATCGGCTATACTCGTCCACGCATTTAATTTCTTTGACTGGGGTTTGAGATATTTCATGGATTTCGCCAAATTCTAATCTAAACTTTAGAATAACCTTCAAGTCCATTGACTAAGTCTAGCTATTAGCACAACATAACTCAAACATTAGATCAAAATAGTTTTTTTTTTCGAAAACAAACAAACAAGCTCGTACCTCACAATCTGTCAAGCGCCATCTCACGTTAAGCGAAGTAACTAACATACGCGCTACCTAGCGTTGAGTAGCGGAACTATTAATAGTCATGCATGTCACACTCTATCTCGCTAAGCACTCAATAGATGGCGATGAACAAATCAAAAATGCAGAAAAATTTAGAAGTGGTAGATCATAACATAACGCTCTTTTTGTGGATGACTAGGGCAAACAGAAGTTAGTCACTAACTATGTTTAAAATCACTATAAAATCCCCTTGGGCTAACGCATTGTACCGAGGAACCCTAATATACCTAGGGCAGTGCGAAAGCTACTTTACCCAACCAGTGGACCATATCGCAATTTTCACTTGATTTTCAATTCGATGGCGGCCACTTAGAAAGCATTTGAGTCGGCAATTTATGTTTTGATTGGATCTCTGTTTGATTTTACAAGATCTCGTAATCGTAACAGCTGATTTATCGATTAGACTTTCGTAAACGATGTTTCGATGGGCAATCATCTACGAAGTACCTTACAGTCTACATTGTTCCTTCATGTCCAGTTCATCCTAAGGTTACCTGAAAGAAACCACTCTACGCGATAAGGCTGCCCTTTTTACTTCCTCTATTCTAAGTATTGGATTCTGTATTGTTTTTTGTTTAGTGTGGTATAATAAAGCGTTTTCTATCTGTCTATCTATATTTACATTAAATATGTAGTATGCATACCTAACTTATCTAAAGTTATAATATCCACATTCGACAGTGGTTAAACTGGAAATGCCCTACGTTTCCAGTTTAATCCTTTCACTGCCCAGCCTCCGCTTTGCATGCACCCACAGGTGCTATTCATCTAAGTGCATTATGTTAGTGTTATTTATTTAATTTTCGGGAAACTTACGGCTAAACATAATACAAGGAAGACTTAGTTTATATATAAGGACGGCCAATTACATGTTATAATGTTGTTTTGTATGTTGTTATAACTGTATGTACGTCTTTCTTTTCTATTCTACATAATGTATACCCTAACCTTAGTATAGATTGAATCAAACTGGAAAAGGAAGGCAACTCGGCCGTTTAATAAGTAAGTAAGAAACCATTTTATTCCCATTAGAAAGTTGAATAAGGTACTACTACCTTAGTACCTAATTGAGATAAACACAGTTCCAGCAGTAAATGGCTGTAAATACAAATTATTCAGAAAGCATACATCCGGAGATCGCGTGCTGCTTTGGATGTTGGTAATCTTTATTCGATTCTAAAAACCATGTTATTTTATGTAAACAAAGGGGTTATAAAACCGAATAATAAAATAAGTAAATCCTGTATTGTCCTTCTGTTGAGTGATTAAGTAAACAAGACAAAACAAGTTTTGACTTCCTTCAACATCATCATCATTTTGCGTCTCGTCCGTTCTCGAAATCAAACTAAACTTTTTTTCCTTTTGCGGCAAGATATTTATCTTGCAAAAGGAAAAATAAAAGGCTATAAACAAGTTGAAATTTTTGTAGTGTGTGTTTATACACTGTAAAAATTTCAACTATCTACCTCTTACGGTTCTTGAGATACAGACCGCTGACAGACGGACAGACAGCGGAGGCTAAGTGATAGGGTCCCGTTTTCACCCTTCGAGTACGGGACTAACTCTAATACCTACTTATAAAAAAATATATCGTACCATCTTTAGCATGCAGCTTCCTTTACATTTAACTAAATAAAATATTTTTTGCATACAAAAGACATCAACGCGCTCGCTACTGCTACAAAAATGTATATGAACCAGCTTTTGTTTCGTAATTTTTTTTTTAATTGAGAAAATGACACAATTTTACCAATCCATTTTGTTAATTGGACGTAATTCTGACCATTAGAAATTACCTTCCACCAGCCAGGTGGGATGACGACCTGCGAAAGACTGCAGAGAGATGATGGATGCGTTGCGTCGCAAGACGCTATGGCGGTCTTTACGGAAGGCCAACTAACATAGGTTGCTGTTGATGACGAAGAAATGATCTACGAGTGCCCTATACTATAGGCTATTAACCTTCTAATGCTCATGGAACTCACCGATGCGTAAACTTGCATGTCTATGATGTATAATGTATGGATTATCATACAATAACACTAGTTGCGGCCGTTTACATGAGCTACAACTTTTACGCACTCTGTTTACGCAAATATATCGTAAGAAAATGAATATTTTGCACATTCCTCGGTAGAAATGGTGATGTTAGGGATGCCATTTATTTTTACTGCGCGTTCCGTCAACTCATTATTACGTACCTTTAGGTACTAACTTGGTAAAGTACATTATATTACCTTCGTTATAAAAGTGGTGATTGGAAGACAGAGTCAAACGATTTCCTGAAACATTATTATATTCAAGATGTCAGGTAAGTTGTGCTGTTTGCGTCTTATATATTTCCTCAATTCTCAACAGTCTATATCGGTCCAATGCTACAGGCCTCCCCCGATAAGCTGCCTTATTTATTGACTTTTATCTTATGAGGGGGGAGAGCTATATATACATGCCAAGGCCTATGTCTTGGCATGTATATCTAGCGAGAAGAATAGGGTTTAGAATTAAAGTGGAGGTACTGTATTGCCGGTATTGTGTTCCCAAAAAAAATATGCGGACAGGGCGGTAAGTAAGTAGTTTTATAATTTATTAACGCTTTTTGTTCACCCAAACAGTACACATACGAGTATATACAATACACAGTTAGGAAAGCATTCGGTGACGACGACGTGTGTTCCATGATTTTTGTTCACCCAAAAAGTGTTCAACGTGCGCCTAAAGAAGTTTTCCCTTCAAAATTTTTACTATTCGTATACGAATCGAATCATGCGTGCACTTGCGTGTGTCAAAGCACCGAAGTCATATGATTGTCAGCCGCGTGTTTATCCGTACCAAGGTATGTAAATAAGTATTATTGTATTAAGTGTTAGTAAACAGAAAAACTAATAAAATCGGTAGAAATGAAATTAATTTTCGTAATACTTTGAGAAATTAAAACGGTGCAAACAGCTATTCATAACCAATTATTATTATTGTGTGCAATATTTCATTTAAATCGGGAATTTATTTTCCAAACATATCCGGAAATTACGTGTGTAAGAGTCCAAACCCTCCGTAAAGCTTAATACTGGACAATCCACACAGTATCATCTAGCCCCAAAGTAGACAAAAAACCAGCGTCGTTACTACGTCCTCGGGCGGTAGCGACATTAAACCGAGTCTGGACCTAGTTAGTCGCGCACTTAGAGAAAGGCTATTTTATAGCTGAGCGTTTTTCCTTTAGTTTTATTATGTAAGTTCAATGTGTTTTAATTTAGGTCTTTTTTTAAGTTGGACTTTCCTTTTTTTGTGTGTGCTAAATGAATTCTATTCCAAATTCTATTCTCAAGTAAGCAGAGCTTGTGTTATGGGTACAAGATGATGTATACTACGACTTACCTTTATAGAACGTCACTTCCCAAAAAAAGACAAGTGTGCAAGTTGTTGGTCCTTTTTTTGTGTGTGCTAAATAATTATATTCTATTCTAAAGTAAGCAGAGCTTGTGTCATTTATACTACTTACATAAATAGCACAACATCATTTCCCAACAAAAAGACTGATGTGTGCAAATTGTAATTTCCTTTTTTGTGTGTGTAATAAAAAATTATTCTATTCTAAAGTAAGCAGAGCTTGTGTCATGTGTACTAGATTATTTTTATGTATACTACAAGAACTTACCTTTATAGCACAATATCACTTCCCAACAAAAAGACAAATGTGCAAGTTGTAATTTCCTTTTTTATGTGTGTGCTAAATATATATAATATTCTATTCTAAAGTAAGCAGAGCTTGTGTAATGGGTACCTATAAGATGATTTACACTACTTAGATAAATAGCACAACATAACTTCCCAACAAAAAGAGTGCTGTGCCTCTGTTCCATAGTTTTTCCTATCGACGTAACTGTTCTGTTGCGGTCTGCAATTACCTTCTATTCATATTCACTTTGCGGTGTGTTGGTCTGTTTGTTTTGTATTTATGATGATCTAGTCATGTTGTCTTCATTCAACTTTATTGAAGTAACTTCTTTATCTTAGTATTTTCTTTATCTTGACGACCTCTGCGGCGCGGTTGGTGAACGTCAGCCTGCATCGCAGGTGGTTGCGAGTTCGATTCCCGCCTCGGGACAAATGTTTGTAAGTTCTGCAGATATTTGTTCCGGGTGAACTGCTCGTTTGTATTATAGAAAATATCTATGTATGTGATATATTGTATTAAGAACAATTGAACCAATTGAGCTAACTGCAGACAGTTCCGAACGATCTACAGGTAGCTCAACTGATCCATGTCAATACCAGTCGGAACCGTCCCCAAGACGATGGGTGTCTTATCTGGTTCTATCTTAAACATTACATTACCGTCGGAAGAAATCTTTTATCACCTAAGTAGTAGGTCACCTGATAATAATATAAACAAAGTGTATCCTACTAATATTATAAACGCGAAAGTTTGTAAGTATGGATGGATGGATGTTTGTTACTCTTTCACGTAAAAACTACTGAATAGATTTAAATGAAACTTTACAATAACATAGCTTATACATCAGAATAACACATAGGCTACAATTTATAAAGATATATTGTATAATATCCAGAATATCTATCACCACGCGGGTGAAACCGCAGGTCGCAGCTACCTACATACCTACCTTATATAAATAATTTTAAAAGGTAAAAGAAAATTAAAATGAAAAATAAAATGTCTAGCTGTCGTCTAGATAGCTACCTAGACATTTTCTTATTCATTTAATAATCATATTTTGTTATTGTATAATTGTAATATGAAAAGAAAGATAATAACTTCATTCAACCCAGGGGAGGATCTACTCTGAAAAGCAAAATCGAAGTTCCTGATTACTTTTCGTCGATCGTTGTTGAAAAATATCAATAAAAACAATTTCGGTCACCACAGAACGAGACCCAGTTTCTGCAAATTAACTAATTTTAATCTGAAATCTCAATTTCACGCTTCAAAATGATTTTGTCATCGAAAGCTGATCCAATACAGCTTCACGCTTGATTAAGTAGATTAGGTACTTATAAGATACTAGCGGACCTTCCCGGTTTCGCACGGTTTTAGTACGGATCCCTAACCTTTTGAAAATATTATATAGCCTATGTTCACCGGGGATAGTGTAGCTTCCCAACGCAACGTAGAAAGAATTTTTCAAATCGGTCCAGTAGTTTCGGAGCCTATTAATATATACAAACGAAATTAATATATACAAACAAACAAACAAATCAAACCTTTCCTCTTTATAATCTTAGTATAGACTGCTCACTGATCAATAGTCAACTTTAAACATTTTATTCTTATAACTTAGAGGTAGGTTATGCTTCTATGATTTGTAGGAGTGAGGAAAGGCTTGATCATAAATACAGGTTATTAAAAGTAAACCTTTCATGTACTTAACATAGTACTCTAGCAGTAGTCTCTCATGTGTAAACAATTGACAATTAACATGTCCTGAGGCGGATATTTACCATGATTTGATTTTTGAGTTTTGAAAACTCTAAAATAGTCTAAAATCAAATCATGGTAAATATCCCGTTTCAAATTACTTAAGTCAAACTCTTACCCAAAATTCCCAGGATAGCAGACAGGGTACCGCTGCTGGCAAGCATGACCCGGTCTCTTCCCACTGAAGTGCTGACCGCCGTTGAAGATCACCTCCGAGCAGCAAGGCGACGAGCACCGCCCACTGTCAGAGCAATCCGAAATACAGCAGCTCCTAGCAATCTGATCCCCGAACCAGTAGTGTTCATCACACGACAGTTTATACTCCCACTCAGGCGTCCCGATCCTGTATCTATGCTCCCAGGGAATAGGGCTTAAATCCGGGCACCGTTCAACATAAGCCCCTGCCAGTTGTTCCATATACTGCTTGTAAAGACGCTTCTGCCGCTGATTCTGGCTGACATGAAGACGAAGCACGTTAAGGAAACACATCTTGATCCCTCGCAGGATCCTAGTTAACGCGCCCGTGGACTCCCAGCCTGGCACCAGTCGATACGTCGGCATCGACCTGACTAGTCGAGTAAAGAATCTTAGAGAAAACGAAGACGACTTGCCGCATTGCGATCGGCAGTATTCCGTGATTACTGTCCCATTAAAGTGAAATATTTGAGTGATCCACTTCGGTGTTCATCTTACGACTTTCACTGGAAAAGTCGGTAATGAACTGATTGCGTTCATTTTAAAAATCGCGGGAGATTTATTTGTTGTGCGCGCGCGCCTCACGAGTCCGTTGGCTCACTGCGCGGCGACCGACGACCATTTTTAACCGCCTCGTCTTGCTTGCTTGGCGTTGAAATTACTCGCATTTCCCCGAGCGGTGAAAAAACGGAAACGCTTAGCGGAGAAAATACGCGCGACTGAAAATAATTGGCAGTGGACGTTGTTTTTTTTGGTCGAAAGAGGTTCTGCAATTATTTATGTTACGAATTCGACAATGGAACCTATGCCAGCCAAACTCGATGTTAAATGTTTGTAAATAAACCTCGACACAAAAAAACAAAAGCCCTTGCTTGGAGTCGAATTTCTGTTCTAATTGTAAGGATTTTTACTGAAGGAAAGATCTTGAATCGACAAGTAAATTATTATTGAGTTAATAGTGGTTGTTCACAAACATCAAGTTTGGCTGGTATAGGCCTAATCAGTCAGAATTTGGCTGGATTTATAGGTACTTTGTTTTAAATTGAAATCTTTTTCTTGGTACCTAACTACTATGGTTATGGTCTGTGTATTGTGTACTCTTGTGTCCGCACTTGGACTCGGATTGGTCCATTGTGCGTTTTCTAGGTACCTACTCTCACAAAGCAGTTTAAATTTGAATTAAAATAGTAGGTACCTACTACATATTAATTATAGTCATAGGCCATGTCATAGGTAGATAATTCCATTTCTCGCTGTCGATTTTTGAAAGGTTACTTACTGGATCCTACTGATTTTCTTGTTACTAAATTACAAATCGAAGTAAGAGCCAACTGTTGTTCTTTAGTTGCAGGTTAACTTTATGTTATTTCTGCAAAAGATTAGTTTTAGTTTTCATTTGTAAAATATAATTTAAATGTACCATTTAGGCGATGTGATCGTTCAGCGACGAAGCTATTTGTTATGTGCAAAGTGTAAAATTATAAAAAAATGTTGTATGAAGGTAGGTAAAAATAACGGGTTCTATTTCGAACATTTTATAACTGACAGTAGATAATTGTGTTATTGAGGGTAGTTTAGCTTGTAAGCTGAGAAGTCATAACGTTATAGAAGAACATTGAGTGCTCACAAAACTGTGTTAAATTGTTCTGTGCTCACGTTGACTCTAAGAACCCTAATATATATAGGATAAAGTTTTCGGTACTGATGAGTCGCAATTATTTTATTTATACGTTGAAAAATGGTTAAAGTTTAGTATTTTTTATATTTTGAAAGTTTGCCCGTAAACGTACAAGCTTGGTAAAATAATCAGCATGTCTCCATCGGTAAGTTATTTTTCTGCAACCTACTTACTTACTACAAAATTTCTTTATATTTATACGAAACTATATATTTATCTTATCAACACAATTATCTTTGTTGTATAATTATCTTTATTCTATTTATTTCTGTATTGTTTTCTGTTTTGTGTGGTTATAAATGTTATAATTAATAAAGTGTTTTCTATCTCTCTTTATATAAACAACGAAACGACTTTTAGTTTCATCCATTTGCTAAACCATATTCTCAAAAAATAATCAAGACATCACATAAAGTTTCATAAATCATAAATTAATGAATTTTATATTTTGTATTAGTTGTGGCATTGGGATATTAAAAGCTTACCTGCCTATTCATTTCAGGAAGCCTACACAGATGTGGTGGAGCTATGCGCCCTGCTGCAATGCCTGGGCTTCAGCGTGAAATCGCTGGACTCCAGCGATGCCAACGCCAGCCAGGCGGAGGCTGGCACAAGGACGGTTGTCATCAACTGTCAGGTATGTATCCAGGAAGACTACACAGACGTGTTGGAGCTATGCGCCCTGCTGCAATGCCTGGGCTTCAGCGTGAAGTCGTTGGACTCCAGCGATGCCAACGCCAGCCAGGCGGAGGCTGGCACCAGGACGGTTGTCATCAACTGTGAGGTATGACTTTGCACAGCCTACGTGTAAACGGGACTCCAACATCTCGTCTCCCAAGCCAACCTAACCTACAAGTGGTAGGTACACCCTGCTAGATAAGGAACTAGGCTCTGGTGAAAATATCAAGCCATCTTCATCAATTTGATAACTCACTAATTCTACATTTTTTATTACTTGATTGTACTGGCAGAGAAGTCTACAACCAAACACAGTTGCCATAAACAAAGAATCATCATGATCATGAGCATTAATAAGGAGGCCTATTTTTTTGTTTTTGTATTTCTACGAATATCTATATTTGCCCCTATCAGTGCAAAGGCCACCCAATTTTCTTAAATTTTAATTACTTAATTGAAGAAAATTGGGTGGCCTTTGCCACAGAATAATATTTCAATTACTTAATATTATTTTTAATTTGAATTATGTGTTGAATTTAACCCAAGCATTGCAATGTTTCAGACGTCCGGCCTCCACGTGGTCTTGGAGACTCCAAGCGCCAACTGTTCTTGCCCGAGTACCAACGAGCACCAGAACAGCGGCTTGTGGCAAGTCTCGGGAAACATTGGCGGGAAACAACTTGATAAGGTTGATATTTGTATACTTACACGATCTGAAGCTTTGTTCGTTAAGTCAGATTCTAGTTACAACAGATTCTAAATACATAATTATAAGTACTATTTAACGGGTAGGTATTTATCGCGTTTAGTATATTTTTTTTCCATTTCAACAGGTTTACACACTGTCGTGGTCACGGGATGGCCATGGGATAAATAAATAATGCTGGACTGTCCACACAGCATCATCTAGCCCCAAACTTAGCACAGATTGTGTTATGGGTACCTACTCGATTACTGATATACTTAATACAATACATTACATTGAAAGATATTTTTTATACATAGATAACGACCAGAACACCCGGAACAAATACAATAAGTACAATACTTACGAAACGTAGAAGAACTCTGATATAAAGTTAAATAAAATAAAAAAATAAAAAGAGCTTTATTCCATATCACAAGGTACAATTTTGAAACAATAATAATGCAATTAATTTAATAATCATGAAGCACATTATGATTTTAGGATTAAAATAGAAAATATGTTAGGTGTCTTGTGTCATCCCTGAGATAGGTAAGTAGGTACGTTACTTCTGGATATGAACGCCTTTAGCGGTGTCTCCCTCCTCCAAGGATTTCCAGTAGTTTCTTTAGGTCGTCATAGAAAGTTTTAATAAGTTACCACTTCTTATTTCAGGAGTTTGGATGCACCCTCCTCGGCTCTCTTCCGAAGCTCCACCGCGAACGCCTCACTCAACAGCTCCACGATATCATCCGCTGCATCAGACAGTACAACGAGGTCGAACCTGGGAGGGTGAAGGAAGACAAGTCTGCTAGCATGACGGACCTTAAGACCCCGGAAAAACAGTTTGTTGCACCTTATCCATCATCAGCTTTCTTTTTACAATTCATACAGCATCATCTAGTCCCAAGTTCAGCAGAACTTGTGTTATGGGTACTAGATAACAACGAGCTCGAACCTGGGGGTCACTTTTTATTCATACATAGATTACGACTAGAACACCCGGAAAAAATATCTGTAGATTGTACACACATTGTCCCTAGGCGGGATTTGAACCCGCAACCACCTGCGTCGCAGGCAGACCTTCGCCCATCGCGCCACAGGAAGTCAAGATAAAGAAGATAAAAAAATTAGTAAATAATGCTGGACAATTCACACAGCATTAGATTAATAAAATTCATAGTTCACAGAGATCATTAGGTATGCTAGCCATTAGGTGTTATTTATTTATCCTCAGACTGTTCGACTTGAAGGCCGAGACGCCAGGCCACTACCGCTCGCTGGACACGCTGACGGCAGCTAAAGATGCTGAACAGCAGCTGCCAGCACTACGGCCACTGCAGCGCGCCCATCTAGTCTCCGAGTCATCAGGGGAAGAAAAGATTGCACCGCCTATCTTTGCTGAAGAGAAAAAGGTGAGATTCATAGCACATTGACCATGAGTAAAAATTTAATAATTTGGCGTGTTTTCACAATCGGTTCACCCAGTCGGAAGTTCTGAGGTAAAAACATAAAAAAATACAGTCGAATTGTGACCTCCTCCTTTTTTACTTTGTGCTAATGAGAAGGGATTAGTACATATACCTACCTACTACTATACACTAGCCAAACTCGATGCAGAATGTTCGTAATGTAAATTTCGTATAAAAGACGCGACAACAGAGTGAATTTTAGGTCAAGTATGGGCGCTTTGTTAACAAACTTTCTACATCGATAGTGTATAGGTTATTATGAATATTTAATTATTATGCTTACATATAATATTTCCTCTTCACAGAAAATCAAATGCGAAAGGCAAAGCACGTTCACCCTGCCTTCACCACCGCCGTCGCAGACAGGCAGCATCCGACGCAGAAACAAAACCTCCAGGTCCTACAAAAACTAACACTATGCAATTAAGATTCCTTGAATTTCATTCAAACTCAACAAATTCCCATAGTTTCAGAAGTTCGAGAATTTTTGTACAGCATATTTCGTATTTACATTTCAGGGGTGGCGAAATAAGGAAGAGGCCTATACTCAGCAGTGGGTGTTACCGGATGTTTAGATAGATATTTATAGATTAGATTTATAGATATTTCGTATCAGTGTTTTACATATGCCGCGACTAAAGCTTAGATATACCTACAGCTTAAATATACAGTCGTATATCTAAGGTTTAGGTAGTAACAAGTAAAAACTAATTGAGGACAAGTTTATAGAAGCATTACATATCGCTGTCTATAATATAATATTCGTTAATAACAGTGGTATAAAACTACCTCATGGCGAAATTTCATTACGTTCCGTTCAGCAGTCAAGGCGTGAAAGGATAACAAACCGGCAGAGATGTACACTCGAGAGCATTGAAATCGCACACAACCTACATTTTCATTTCGACCCTATTTTTCTTTTTTTAATCAAAGTTTAATTTTAAATATAACGTAAATTAAAGTACACACTGTTAGCTTCCTAAAAATCCATAATGTCTAGCCTTGACCTTTGAAACATTTACAGGGGGTGTGCGTTTTCTATGCTCTCGAGTGTATTATTATACCTATTAGCTGTTTCCCGCGGTTTGAACCGCGTTAAATTCGAATTTCACATTTCTAAAATATAATATAGCCTATGTCACCCGGGGATAGCGTTGATTTTCCGATTGCTTGTTTCAGTCCCATCCACGGACCTCCAAACAACATGTTAGAGAGCTTAGTAGCTGCGAAGAAAAGGGCCGACGATCTTTGTGATGAGCTGAGCGACATCATCAACGACTATGTGGATCAGTGCAAAAACAACGATTCTTCTTTGACGTCTCTAGCGCTAGACGTTTCTAAGATTTCTGTTTTAAAGGTAAGCTGGTGTTCATTGGGAAAAAGAGTTTCAATATCATCCCCTTTAGTGACGCTGGGGTAGGTATGTGTTGGTATCAGACATCGGCCACAATTCAACCTCTACTCAAACTCCAACGTTTCGGTATGTTTCATCGTACTCGAACTAAACTTCAAAAATTTTCTCATACAAGTGAAGAAATTAGCTGTCATCTCAAGGTACCTAGCGACCCACCTTAAATGCACCTAGATTTTGGAGACTATCTCAATGCAATTTATAACGATGAAGCCTACTAAGCATACCCAACTCAAAACATACTCATGTTTTGAAGATTAAGTTCAAGAATTATCTAAAGTTAAGGGTGTAAGTCTGATGTCATTTACAATATTTGACATGATTTGAATTCTAAATTATTCCCCACGTATGGGCGTTCCCGTTGTAATTGACTTTAGTGTTAACCATGACAGATTTAGACGTAATATAGGCTAAATGTGACGCCCATATTAGTATTGGTACCGACGTTTACGATGCTAAATAATACCCGAGGTCACTCCGCGAAGCCTGTGAAGATCCCAGGAGTATTCTCCGCTTCTGGACGGAGTTAGGCTGGTTAAACTAGCAAACACTACACTACGAACAAAGGACCAATCGGAGTCTAAGTGCGGAAATAGGAGTACACTTACCATACCATGCTAAATAATGTGATCCGACTTCGAATCCTTTAGTTTTCACATTACATTTTATGTTTTGCGGGATAAATAAGAATCCCTCAGGAATAAAAAAAAATGAGACCACCTCGGGATGATCTATACAATTGCCTAAGAATAATCTAAATCGATCCATAAATGACGGAGAAATTGACAAACATACAATACAAAAAAAAAGCTTTGACACCAGGACCTGTCTGAAAATCAGCGCCGCTACTAACTTAGGCTTGTAGCGGCATAATGCTGAGACAGGGACCTTCTAGGCCCCATAAGTAACTCGCATTTGTCCTTATCTGTATGTCTTATCTATTTCCTTGTAATTTTTTCTTGTTTTTTATATTTTTTACTATGTAATGTGTCGTGTTATGAAATGAAATGAAATGAATTTATTTGTTAAAAGACTACACAGAACATAATAAACTTTAAGGTAAACTAAACGTGTGGGTAATAATGTAAGTCCAGTAACAAAATGGCTTTGCCTCAGCATGAGTTGGATGACTAGCATGCTAGCAACCAACGCTGGTCTTCCGGCAAAGCAACTTGTTGGCGTTACGGACTGACTACTCACTACCGCTATACAAACAAACAAAAACGCACTATGTGTTATGTATGGTGCCTTCTTTCTTTCTTTACAAAAACATACGTAGGTACTAGGTACACCCAACATACATATAATTAAAAGCTCCTTTTTTTCGAAGTAGATTAATGACTTGTCATTTCCAGGTTGCAGAATCCAAGCCCCAATTTGCGTCGAGCCCAAACCTCTCCGAGATTATACGAACCGATAGCTTCACAAAAAGCCGTTTAAAACGTTTTGAAAGCGCGTCCACTTTAAACCTGACTAAAGAGGGAAAGTTTTCAAAACTCCGCCTATTATCCCCGAACATTTTCAAGCGTAATGATACTAAAGACAGTCCTACGGTGAAAATTGATAAGACACCGATGAGCCAGGATAGCAAAAGCAAGTTCAATCGTAAGTATACCTATATAACATATTTATAAAATATTTGTTGGCCAAAGTGCCGTCCTTAAACGGTGATGTATATTCTCATCATCATCAGCCTGTTAGTCCACAGCTGGACATAGGCCTCCCTCAATGAGCGCCACAGCAACCTGTCTTGAGCTTGACGCATCCAGCATCTACCTGCAGTCTTTCGCAGGTCGTCATCCCACCTAGTCGGAGGGCGTCGTACACTACGTTTACCGAGTAGTGGTTTCCACTCAAGAACACGTTTACCCCAGCGGTTGTCAGTTCTTCGCGAGATATGGCCGGCCCATTGCAACTTCAGCTTGCTAATTCCTAGAGCTACGTCGATAACTTTGGTTCTCTTTTTTTCCAGATCTTATAAAACCAAGGATTATCACGCCTGTAAGGAACAAGCTTGCGCCGACGCCTGAACCCAGCCCGAACCTCAGCTCTGCATCCAAGAAGAAATTCAGTCACATTAAGTCCACAATTCCTAGACTCGCGAAATAAGATTGGCGATGAAAGTCATTGATATTTAAAAGGAAAATAGACTAGGTACCTATTAAAAAGTTTTTAGATTTATAATGGCTGTGCCGGCGAAATAAAACATATTATACTAAGCTGTAATGGCTCCTTTACTTAAAACTTCCCCTATCAGCTCTCAGAGTCAGAATGTGGGCAGACTGCCAGTAACTCTTCCACTTTCTTTTCCAAGTTACTGGTTTTCTTTTCAGGGACTTTCTTCTTTATTTTATGTTTGGAGGAACTTTGCTGTCTAACAGGTTTCGCGTTTGATGAACCAGTTTCATGGCTGTGACGATGTGCTGTCATTGTACTTCGAATGTTTTGGGCACGTCTATCTTTGACGCTATGGTTCCAATCCCCTTGATTATGATCTTGTACTGATTTAGTTTTATGCTTCTTTTTTATGACAATGAAGTCTTGCGAACTATTGTCGCCACTTTGCACGGATTCTTTATCGGATGCGTCGCCCAGTTTTGCTTTTTCAACTTCTTTCTCTTGGGTTTTAGAAACGATGTCTCTCAATGTATATTTGTCATTCTTTAAAACTTTCTTTTTAACTTTCTTAGCAAGCTTTAGACAAATTGTGGCTTTTGGATATCCTGTGAATTGTTGATAGCAACCGGCTTTGTCAAGTGACATGAATGAGTTGAAAAATCTTCTTGGTTGGATATCTTCTGCAGTTTCATTCACCAAAGAGTAAGTTTTTTTTAGGAATGTTTTTTTGTCAATCGGATTTTGCATGTGAAAGAAGTTTTCAATCTCTTCAAGGGTTTTTAATCTTTTTATGGCATTGCGCTGAACAATGTTGTACGAAACTACAGCCATGAGGATGAAAGCTGGTTCATTGCTGAGTATGTGGTCCCAGAGGATCAGCCATTCAGAGCAGGTCAAGACTTCACTGAAAGCAGTTTCTAAGATCTTCAACGCGTAGATCTGACTGGTGACTCCAATGTCACAGTAATGATGGAGAAGCTGCTGGTCATGCTCAGACAGGATGTTCTCCACCATCGCCAGGACACTGATTGGGGGAAAGGGTGCATATTCAAACCACAACTGGCAAATGTTTATCAGAACAGTAGCCACAGCTTCAAAGAGGAGTAAAGGATCTTTTTGCAGAACTTTCACAAATGGAAATACAAATCCTGGAAGGAACTTCATGACTCCGAATAGTGGGCACCAGTGTGCAAGACAGGACAGCAACCGTTTCAAGTTTTTAAGAGTAATGGAGCTGTGGATGGAGAACTGCTTTTCTATGTCCTTGTAAGCTGGATGGATTCCTTTGTCAATAAGGGATGCATAGGCTACTTTGTTTCTGGGTGTGTCGAGAAGTGACCTCCATATTATAGACCTGAACTTGTCAGGGTATTCACCATACTGCATCAGAATCCTTCTCAGTCTGGCACTGTCCATACATATCCTCATCTTCTGTTCTACTTCTACTTTGGCAGGATTGTCTTTTAGAGCTTGGTCTTGCGAAATGTTTTTATGTGTCGAGCTACTTGGGAGCTCTCTTTGAACGTGGATACTCTCCACATTAGCCTGAGCTAAGTCCATAACGAAAGAAGAATTGTAAATATTTACCTCCCCCTGTTGTAGCACACAAATAAAGTATTTTCCAGTTGGGCTAACTGCAAACCTGCGGATACCTGATGTCTCTGGCATAATCATGTAAATAATTTTGAGAGCTTCTACATCAAACATGTACAGTGCACTGTCACTGCCTAAAATAGCAAGAATCTTGTTGGCACCACCATCAAACTGTTGTGGGATGAATGCTATTTGTTGTACCCCAGAAAAATTGTACTTAGAAAGGTCAATGGACTTCAAAGCTTTCCAGGTATCCATACTGAACAGGATCAAAGTGGAAGTCAGGCCCGCTATGGCCATTGCTCGACCATTCATTGTAAAAGCAACGCTTTTCAAATGCTTCATTTCGCTGGGAATGATTTGCTTGACTGACTTCATACTCTCATGTTTCCATATCTGAATAGTGTCGTTTTGAAAGCATGCAACCAGATATTCCCCAGCCGGAGTGAACATGATTTGTTGGATTTGAGCCCCCATATATGTGTTTAATGTAAAGTACTTTGTGAAATTTACCAATTCCCATAGTATCGCCTCCACGGCGCTCGATGTAAGGAGGTTGTTGGTCTTGTTATTAGAATATGAGATATGCTTTACTGTAGCCGTGTGGCCCTTCAATGTGAGAGTACTTTTTCCGGACTCGATGTCGAGGAAGGAGATTTCGTTGCTAGTGGTGATAGCCACGGCGAGGGTGTCCACTTTGTTTGGTACGAAGTAGAGAGCGCTGCAAGAGCCAATGCCGGCGAGTTTCCAGAATTTGAGTTCGGAGAAGTCCAAGATGAAAATGTTACCTGCATTGTCGGCGCAGGCCAGCTTCTCCTGGCTGTCGTCGAAGGTACCCACCGAGAAGCGGATCCTGCGCTTCTCGCCGTTCGACCCCTTGATTGTGTGGTGCAGCTGCAGAATAATACCATCCTTCGGCCGTGTTTTAAACTTTATATCGAACTTATTGTCGGCACCGTCTTTTATACTTTTCTTGCCAACTTCCATGTAGTTCAATGTTATCGATTTTTTCAATTCTTTTCAAACATAATACTTTAGCAAAATGCAATTTTAAATTTGGCGGACGCGGATTGTCATACCAAAAAAAAACGTAAACAACGACGAAAAACAAACAAAAATGTGTGACGTTTCAATGACACTTACGACGCACACTGACGCTTTGGACGCTTTACTGTGCTCTATATTTGTGGCATGGTAATGGCTATTTCGTTCGTCCAATGTTTCAGAAGTTTTTGAAATTCATCAAAGAAAGAAGTTCTAGGAACTAAAGACTTTATCTAGCGTTGGATCCTTCTTCCTTGCCTTCACACAATTCTAGCATGTACAATAAGGGAAAGACTATCGTGTTAAATATAGAGGACATCCATGTGTGTGCGGAGCATTGAAAAGTTAAGCACTTGCAGTGCCCATACAGCGGTTACGGTTACCTTGTGGCGCGGCGGCGCGGCGGCGGGCTGTTACTTTTTTAAACCAATAAATGCGTGCGAAGCTGCGGAAAGAAGCTAGTCTATAAAAATATTTCAGAGTAATCATAATCACTGATTCATGCTCGTTTGTTTTGTCAACAGAATCGTTTAGGGCCCCCATTCACATGCACAAATGACTCTGGTCAAAACGCCCAACTATTATTACAAGGCAGGTCCAATTTTTTCTCAGTAACATATTATCTATTCCATGATAATAGCAAATAAAATAAAACACGATTTTATAATAAATTTTTAATATTTTATTTAAGAAAATCTATTTCCAATACATAAATATAATCTATTAGTTGTAAGTCATGTAGCGCGGCGTAGCTGAGAACTTGGCGTATGACTTGATGACCTTATTAACAGCTTCCAAGAAGTCCTTTTCTGTGGCTACCTTGCGGCGGGCGCGGATTGCAAACATGCCTGCTTCGGTGCATACAGATCTGAAATGGACCAGAATTTAAGATATGCATATAAGAAAATACATATTTATAATAAAAATTTCATATGATGACCGATGTGGCGCGGTGGGCGAAGGTCCGCCTGCGACGCAGGAGGTTGCGGGTTCGATTCCCGCCTCGGAACAATTGTGTGTACGATCTACAGATATTTGTTCCGGGTGTTCTGGTCATTTATATCATTTATCTAGGACTCATAATACAAGCTCTTCTTAGTTTGGAGCAGCAATGATGTATGAATTGTCTAGCATTATTTATCTATTTATTTTATATTACTTATGCCATGGCATAAGTATTGAGCATAGATAAGAAACTGAAGTCACAAACTCACCTGATCTCAGCCCCAGTAGAGTTAGGGCACAGTCTAGCCAACAGATCGAATCTAATGTCCCTCTCCACAGACATCGACCGAGCGTGGATCCGGAATATGTGCGCGCGGCCTTCCAGGTCTGGCAGACCGAACTCCACCTTACGGTCCAGACGACCGGGACGCATGAGCGCCGGGTCTAGTGTGTCCGGTCTGTTGGTTGCCATCAGGACCTGGGGAAATAGTGCATTTTATTACTTCAGTTCAAAGATATTTATTTTCTCATTTACAACATACATGAGAAACTTAAGCTAAGTATTAATATTATGTTATTTTTCCGTCTTTTTTATGTTTAGTCCAGTAGTGTTACATCCTCAAGTATATATCTATGCACTTTGGTTCTAAACACGCCAGACGTTCCAGCACCTTTAACGTCTTCAGGTAGCCTGTTATAGAACTGGGCCCCTTCGAAAGTAATCGTCTTTACTACTAAGAGTCAACCACTGACCTATATTATACAATACGCGCTGGAGGGAATATACTAGATGATTTTCTTTATATTAGTGTTTTTTGTTAGTTTGTATAGCGGTAGTGAGTATTCAGTTCTTAACGCCAACAAGTTGCTTTGCCGGAAGACCAGCGTTGGTTGCTAGCATGCTAGTCATCCAAATCATGCTGAGGCAAAGCTATTTTGTTACTGGACTTGCACACTTACCTACACGTTTCCTCTTAGTTTATGTTTATTATGTTCTGTGTAAGTCTTATAATAAATAAATAAATTCATTCTATTCGCATGATAAGTGTTAATTATGTCGACTCAAAGCAACGCCTCCGACCGTCTCTAGTATAAAAATGGACATTTATTGAGGATAGACAAACGATTTGGCGTTTATAGGAGCGAGACAGAGAATACGTTTTTAAAACGACATAAGCGCAAAAATCAAGGTTTTGCTTATTAACAAGAAAGCTACAAACAAACCTGTTAGGTTTGCCCCTTAACACTTTCGAGTGCTGAAATCACACGGTATGTGTTTTCTACAAGTGACTTATATGCGTAAATCCACACTAGCGCAGCGGCTGAGAAAATACAGATCTTGACTCAGCACAGCCGTAATATTTTTCGAACGAAACGCATGTGCGGCGCAACACAACCGCTGTGTAGAGCGGCAGCACGAATTTTTTAGGTTAAAAAAAAGATCGCAGTCGTCGAAACAAAATCGCAGTCAAAGTGTTAAAAGAGGATTCTTTTAGCGTTTAAAGTCCAGCAGCTAGACAAAAAGCCCAATTCTTATTGAAGTTATCGCGGCTAGCTCTTTCCGGGATGCTGATGTAATAATGGTCGAGTATAGGAACAATAGCTATATTGTATAAAACGACGACTAATATGATGTTAATGAGTACGGTTTCAATGGCTGCTGGTGATGCACTGACCTCTGTAGACGCCCGGTCCGCGCTCGCGGCACGGGTAGCCTACTAGGGCCAAACTGCTGATGCTGCTAAGATACCTCCGTGGTCGATGTGTCGACCACTTAATGAAACTGTATCTTACCTTAATGTTACCGCGAGGGTCGAACCCGTCGAGCTGGTTGATCAGCTCCAGCATAGTTCTCTGAACCTCGTTGTCGCCGCCGGCGCCGTCATCGAACCTGCACATCAAGGTATTTAAATAAATATTAAATGCGAAGAATTTTAAGGCGATTCTGCAAATATTTGTTCTGGAGTTCTGGGTATGTACATATATTCTATGCATAATAAAAATTATCTATGTATTAAGTATATCAGTCATCTAGTATCTTACTACCATCTACAAATTCATTTTATACTAGTTTCAACTCGCAGCTTGGCACGCGTTCTGTCTATGGAACTGTTTAAAGATTATTTCCATCATGGGAACTGGTATATGGGACAAAAATACAATTTCAGCCTAATCCATTGAGTAGTTTTGACGTGAAGAGGTAACAATCAACTTTCGCATTTACAATATTAGTACGATAGAAACCTTACCTAGCGCCACCTATAGCATCGATCTCGTCAAAGAAGATGAGACAGGCCTTCTTGCTCCGCGCCATTTCGAACAGCTCGCGGACCATGCGAGCGCCTTCTCCGACGTATTTCTGCACCAGCTCGGAACCTGAGCAATACAAGATTCAAAATTAAAAATAATATATACATATAAAAATTACAAAAATAAAATGTAAGACATTAAATTAGAATTAATTAGACAATACATTAGATAGAATTACACAATATTATTATTTGGAGCAGTCATTCAACAGAATCCCAACCCATAGAGTCTAAAGAAGACACTGTTAAAATACTGCATGATGGGCGAGGCAAACTTGCTGCCAACAACCTGCAGGATGGTGTTGGTACTGTTCCATATCCTGCGCAGCAGCAAGGCGGTTTTCTTGCGGATGATGGCGTCAAAACCATCAACCTGAGCTTCAACATATATAGTTGGTTAGGGCAGATACGTTTTTAAGGATCCTTCGCTACTGGAAACAATCGTTTACTGGATCTGGAATACTGTAGGGTGTGAGAACTTGCTCCTACAACCACATACGCCGTCACGGGAAAACAAACTAACCCTTTAAAACGGATGCTGTGTGAATGCGCTCTTACTTGAGCTTGTGGTGCAGCGCAATAGGTAGCGCGTTCCCCTACTGAGTAAAAAGGGTTCAATATCCCGTCGAGTTTGTGAATTTTTAAGATATTATACATATATATACATATTTTAGTAACCTTACCAATAACTCTGATAAAGCAGGCGTCAGTCCTGTTAGCGACTGCTCTCGCACACAACGTCTTGCCGGTTCCAGGCGGGCCGAAGAGGAGCACGCCTTTGGGTGGTTCGATACCCAGCTTCACGAACTTTTCCGGCTGTAACACAAAATGGTATAACACTGGAGTTTATGGGAATTGCGGTCAAAAGAAGGTAAAAAAAACTAGTATATTCTACATGTAGCTGTAACATACTAGGGATAGCAATAATAGCGAAATCGGAACCTTCATTGACGAATACAAGATGCGCGTTTCGGAGGTACCTAGTAAGTACCAATTATTTGGTTCCTTGAATCAGTTTCTTCATAAGTTGTGTGGTTTTCTTGTAAGCAAAAACTAATTTTTGCGCTAATACCGTTCCGAAAACGTATGCTCTGCCCCACTCCTATGAAAGCCAATTTTCTATGCCTATCCTTTTTACAAAATGGCTTAATGTTAATTATTATTAATGTCTTGCAACACTTAAGTTTAGCCAAAAAACTTCAATTGACCAAATTCTCTATTGCAGTGTTACTTTTGGGGAGTTGTATCAGAGCACTGCCAAAGCTTCTGGATAGCGCTCTTTCTTTACTCCCCGTGAATCAATAATTTCTTAAAACACTAGAAAATATTGATATCTAACTAAACGTGACAGAGCGAGTTAGCTGTAAGTCAGCGCGGCGCCAAAACCCAAGGAGTACAAGTATTTCATTACGGATGTGGAAGATTCGATAAGGCGCCAGGCGCGTCTACCAAGCATTCATCATCATCAGCCCGTATACGTCCACGGCTGCACATAGGCGTCCCCCAAATGAGACGAATAGCGGTCCTGAGCCGCCTCCATCCATCGACTCCCTGCGACCGCTACAATGTCGTCGGTCCATCGAGTGGGAGGTCTTCCCACACTCAATCAAGCATTGTAATTATGAAACTAAAAAATTTTTTGTTAACTTCGACTAAAAATATATATCTATTTAATGTATTGTATTATGTATATCAGTCATCTAATACCCACCCATAACACAAGCTTTGGCTTAGCTTGGGGCTAGATGATGCTGTGTGTATTGTCCAGCATTATTTATTAAGCTTAAATTAATTAAATTCTTTATTCATTTGTCTGTCAATATGTCTAGGTTACTTACATGTAACAGCGGCGTCTCCACAACTTCCCTTAGCTTCTCAATCTGCTCCTTGCAGCCTCCAACATCGCTGTAGGTCACGTCTGGCTTCTCTTCTACCTGCATCATGGTCACCGTTGGATCTATCTTCGGCGGCAGAGGGATGTGTATCTGGTATTTGTTTCTGTCGACTCTGAGGGATTACGGTAATGTTTATGAGTATAGTAACGTTTTTTTAATTAAATTTTATTCTCATCTCTTTCATTTTTAAGTTTCTATCAAAAAATTATATATATTATATCGAAAAATGGGTGAACCGACCACCCAAATATTTGACATGACCAGAAAGGTTGGGGCTTTTTAAAATAGGCCTGTAAACCTAGGTTGTTAGAGGACTTTTGAATAAAATTATCAGACTGTATTGATTAAATATTGGACCCGCTGGATGTATTAACTGATGTCCAGCAGTACATCAAAGGTGAAATGACGCACATTTCGGGAGAAAGGCCATCACTTCTCCTGAAATGTGGGTCATTTCATCCTCAGCTGGTAGCATCCAACTTCTGCAGGTTAAGCATCACCACCAAGTGGAATGTTTTTTAGCTAATGTTGTGTCAGAACATTATATAGCTGGCTACAAAGCCAGAACTTTAGTTTGTTAACCCTACTGGTTGCACCCAAAAGATTACTAGTTTTTATTTTATTTTTTATTTATTTCCACCGTAGGTACACAATGTTACACTTGATGTCGTTAAATACTATTTTAAAAGACAAATTACATTTTTATTATAACACTCACTAACTTTTGACAAAGGAAACACCATAGGAAATTGTGCAAAAAAAAAAAAATCCTTGTAATAATTACTTAATATCTTACCCAACCCTCATGCCTTCTTCAATGTCAGTGGGTGCCACAGAGTCAGCCAGGTCCACCACGAACTTGGCAAACTGCTTCACATTGATTATGTATTTGGGATCATTGGAGTCTGCGTTGATGATTTTTGTGCATCTTGCCACCTTGAAACAAAACAATGTACATTTTAAATTGTTTGTAGTAAAGTGATGGCTCAATGACCCAAAGTGGGTAGGTAGCCTGCAACTAATGGAGATGTAAGAATTTACTGGTAGGTACAAATAGACATAAGTTTTTTTTTTAACTTTTAAGTTATTATAGACTACTAGGCTAATATAAATAATAAAATATACTCAAGCTAGCATGACCATCTCTCCTATACTAAGACATGGTTAGGCATTAATCTAAAAATATTCCAAGAGGTTTTATAATGAAGTTACCTTTTGGTCTAATAATTTGCTATGAACAAATCATTAGATGCACTCTAGGATGCACCATTCATTCAAGAATAAAATGTATGATATAACTAAAGTATCGAACCATATTTATAATATATTTATTTATTTTAATAAGTAAAGGTAATGTCCAGCAATGTGTAGCTTTATCAATAGCCTTGAACTGACAAAGTTGTTCATTGCTGTTTTTATATCGGGAAGTTGTATCAGAATGCTGTTCAAGCTTACAATCAGCATTCTTTCTTTACCTCCCATAGAATGGTATCAATGATATTTTAATATGTATATCAAAGTTTTGTACTTGCCAAGCAAGATAATAAAATCAAGCAGGGCCAAAAGTGGTATGGTAGGATACAAACCTTTTCTTCCCAGTTTACTTTCAGTGTGCCTTGATCAAAGCATAATGAAAGCGAACAGAAGGAAATTACTGAAGATTTGGATGACCCATATCACCACAATGTAAGGTACATGTAAGGATATCTATTAAGTTGTATCATACATTTTATTGTTATGATAACTAAGTAGAAAAAACGAAGGCTCTCCGCCCACACATCTTCTTCAAATAGGAGATATCTGACCTGTAAAGGCTGTTCATTTTGTAGTGTTTGTTTATCCGCAGCCAAATCCCAAAGTGCTGGGGGTGCCAGGCCAGTGTCCGATTCCTTTATCCCTGTAAGTTCATTAACCCTCTTCATAACAGTCTGGATGCCATCTTCAACTTCTTTGATGATCTTTGTGTACTGTCCTTGGCCCTAGAACAAGTAAAATCGGTGAGAAACAATCGAAAAGTGCCAGTCATTTAAAACTAACCAAACAAGAATACAAACTTACATAGGACTTCAGTAGAGCGATGTCTCCTTCATCGAGCGCTGTAATATGAAAATACCACGTAAGATTGGACTTCAACTAAGGGAGTTAAATGAATTTATGATGAATTAAGTTATGTGTACTTACATTTGATTTCCTTTTCTGGCTCCTCCTTATTAGCATCTTTAACTTTTCGCATATCATCTCCAAGATGGTCTGGCATTTTGGATCTAACAAATTAATTCTAAACTCCCAAATACAAGCAACAAATTTTACAAAATCTAAAAATTACAACAATCGTCTCGTCAGTCAGTCAATCAAAACGCTAAATCAGATGCGTTTCCTTTTACGCAATTTTTACGTTATCGGGGGCTCGGGGCGCGGCGCGCTGCTGTACAGACAGCGCCAATAACATCGAAAAGCCTACGTCGAATGAAACGTTTTATTTGTGTACGTTCCGGAAGTCCACAAAGAGACCACAAAAAATATACAAAGCAATGCTTGCATGCTTTTGTTTGTACTGCAAGAATCATCATTATTTTTGTTAAAAGTATTTTAATAGGATATTAATGTGACGATTTCCGTGTTCTTTGGTTCATAATAAAGAACAGGGAGATATCATGCATTTATTTTCTTTAGAATAAAAGGGAAAAATAAACGTTCTGTTAGAAATGGAACGTGTACATGACGGGCAATTTTATACGTGCGTTCACATTTTATCAACATACATTTATTTTTGTCGATTCCGCAAATTCCATAAATGGGCGCAATTTTTTTATAAATAATAAAACGAAATACTGCGTTTAGTTTGTTGGAATGTCTAACTTTTTGTTTCCTGCTGCTAACTCTCACTCATCAGCATCACAATGCATGTAAAAGTTAGAAGCACTATTTTGTGAACGCAGTCGTAGTTGACATTTACATAGCATTGCATTGTATGTAAGGCAGCGCCATCTGACCAAAAAATTAGTACTAAAATTTTGTATTTGTAGTGTTGAGTGAAAAACACATTTTATTGTGTTTTTGATGAAAAAATCCTGATAAAACACCGAATATCACATTTTAGGTAAGCTTTACTCCAGATTACTTACAAACCTGGCATAAATATTACCAAAATAATCAAACGTAAGTCGCTTCATTTATGTGTCCCTCCGGTAATGACCCAGTAACTAATGTCAAAGCCCGGTTTCACTAAATATTTTCTCCTTTTAATTGCCGCTCACTTAGAAATAATGAAGAAAAAACAAATTGTGCACGTACAGACGAAAGCGCAAAACTACTGCCGTAACATCTATTTGTAAGTACCTGTACAAAAATGAAATCTAAAATTAATTATTATTGTATTCCTTCCCGACCTCTGCTACCGTGCCGCGTATCATTTCTTAAAATAATAAAACTTATGATTTATCTCACTGTTATCTTTGTTATCATTAGATCAGCCACATCTTTTAGCCAAAGAATGTCTACACTATCCCACTGTCATGTTTTGCTTTCCCAGAAAGGTATGTCTTTGTGTGTAACCATGAAATCCATTTCATATAAAATCATTGCATGATACATTTCCTACAAACTGAGTATGAGATAATCTTGAGAGTTATTTGTCATTGCATCATTGATGTGCCTATGTGGTCAATTTTCTTATCATATTGATAACCCTATGATATAACCTCACATTTGAAGTAATTCCTGATCTTAAGTGTATTTGTTAATATCAGTGTTGAAGGTAAGTTGTGTTACACATTGTCACTTGTCTTAAGCTGCTCTTAACCTCAAATTTCACTTAAAAATCCAATAGGCTAAGTCTTATTGGATAATGTCTTAAATCTCATTTATTTTTTCTTCAAAAATCCTTGTAATATCTCATCTTCACACAATTTTTTTTATAGACACAAAGTACCTATGTATCTAAAAAGCG
The DNA here is from genome assembly GCA_947044415.1 of Eupithecia dodoneata. Classification (NCBI taxonomy): domain Eukaryota; kingdom Metazoa; phylum Arthropoda; class Insecta; order Lepidoptera; family Geometridae; genus Eupithecia; species Eupithecia dodoneata. The sequence goes on along the minus strand of OX345672.1, from coordinate 10,250,459 downwards.
ACGTAAGAACTACACTGGTACGAACAATTACACTTCAAGAATAAAATTTACTTCAAGTCCCTTGTAGCATTAGATATCAGAGGGTACAATTGAAGAAAAAATTTAGTTGAAATTCTACAAGCATAAACAATGCAAACCAATCCCAAATCCAAACAACAAACATGTACAGTGTTATTGAAGCCTGTACAAACAAACAACACGAGTATTTTGTGTGCATAAACTTGTGTGGGATGTTCTATAAATACTTTGTTCTGACACCTTGCATCGTCTCCAACAAGACAACACATTGCATTGCAATTTCTTTATCTAGACCTGAAATCATGATAAACTATCAAGTGAAAAATATATTCTGATCTAAAAAGTGGTAAAAATGGGAATGAAAAGTGGAAATTTGATTATTTGGTGTTGTTTGTGATGTTCGATCTGAAAAAAATATTTTTCAAGGTAGGTAGGTATGTATTTGTATTGTTTCTTTCTTCGTAAACAATGAAACATATTTTTAGCATCAAAGTTGTTAAGATTAGTCATGATTTTTCACTTCTTCCGGTACTAAACAAAAATGTGAGGGAATTAATCTTACTATTTGTTTTATTGAAAATATATGTGCATTTTGGAAGCTTAAAGATATTTGCATTGTTATCCATGTAGTTAGAAAAGTTTCCTTGAATAATTAATCATAGAATATTTATGTGGCTTCTACAATATGTACCTACAACAAACTATTAGACTTTCTGTATTGAGTCTTATTTCACATAAATTTCATAACTATGCATGATAAGGTTTTCTAAGCAAATTATGTTCATGATAAACCTAAAGATTGACCTTCTGATAACTTCGCTTATCAAATGCTAAAACTTAATTGGCAACTTACTAATGCTTATTACTGTAAGTAATATAACTTTAAAGTCAAGAAATGAAATGCTTATTTAATTCAATTGAAAATCAAAAGTCTTAACATTACTTATTTACTTTTTTTATTATGACAAGCAGTGGCCCTTCGCCTCCAATTCCGAAACTAGAAACGGTCAGTCTCCAAGTTTTGTCTTCATAAGTAAATCAATGGTCTACATCAATGCTGGCTTAGTCTCAGCCTACTTACTCTTATCTGGTTAAGTCCAGTACAAGCATTGACTTTAATAAATAATGCTACACAATCCACACAACATCATCTAGCCTCAAGCTAAGCAGAGCTTGTGTTATGTATGGGTACTAGATAACTGTTACACTTAACACAATGCATTACATACATAGATATTTTTGCTTATACAGAGAAGCCACCAAGAACACTTGGAACAAATATTAGCAGAAAAAAATCGTTAGTGGATTCCCATCCACTAACGATTTTTATTTGGGGAACCGTTAACCATAATATCAATGTGTACAATATAAACGAAAAAGCTGTTATTCTCACAATATCAGAAAAACGCTTTAATTATATTATATTACTAAGATAGATAATTTATTTTTATTCTACATAAAAAACAGAACATTCTGTACAATAATTTGCCGATCGTACAAATATTTGTCGTAGGGCGGGAATCGAACCCGACACAGGAGGTTGCTCCCGCGTCAAAAATTACCGCCCGCCGCCGCGACACAGAAGCCTTCAATATAATACACTAGCTGCGCCCCGCCGTTTCACCCGCGTGGTGATAGATATTTTGGATAATATACATACAATATAGCAAATATATCTTTATGAATTGTAGCCTATGTGTTATTCTGATATAATAAGCTATATTGTTGTGAAGTGAAACATACATACATCCTCACAAACTATCGCGTTTATAATATTAGTAGTATTTTGAAGTGTATGTTTGTCACTGCAGTGCTGCTGGCGAGTCAGCGAGATGCACACCACCACCCCAGAAGGCCAGTACCGGGGCACCAACGGCTCCACCCATGGACGTGACAAGGTGGCCATCTTGGATGCTGGCTCCCAGTATGGAAAGGTAACTGCACTTTCAGTTAAACCTTAAATTATATTCTACTAGCTGCACCCCTCAGCGCTGCTTCGCCCGCGTGAAAATCTATATATCTATTAAAAACACGCATCAAAATCCGTAGCGTAGTTTTAAAGATCTAAGCATACATAGAGACAGACTGACAGCGGGAAGCGACTGTTTTATACTATGTAGTGATAGTGGGGGGTCTCCAAAACAACTTAATTTTTAACACAAGAAAATAAAGCTGTAGAAATTCAGTAAATCTTTTCGGTTATCAATGCAGTTGATTTGTAATCAGGCAAAGCATAACTTAATGCTCATAGAGTTCCAGATTAATAAACATCTTATCTTAATCAATTTGCTGGGCAAAGACCTCCCTGCCCTCCGTCCATTCTGATTAATATAAACCTGTCATGTTCTTTCCAACATCTAAATACTCCAGCCATATTTATACTAATATGTAATCAGACCGCCCATACTTCACCTTAAATTACATACTAACTTTGTTGCTGTCTATTTTCATACGCAATTTAAATATTGCTAACAAAACATCTAAGTAAAGAAGAAAGAATCTTCTATCACTGTCTCTGTATAAAGAATTCATGTACCTCTCTATCTGAACCAGGTAGATTTTAGTTGTTTGTTTCACACTCAATCGATGATGCGTTAGTGCGTCGAGCGAGCGTACAGCCTCTGTTACGTTTCCGTCAACACATAGTCGGTCGACGTAACGTAACGCGCGTATCATCGGCGGAGATCGTTTGGGTACAGGCCGTTCGAACTGATTAGACGCGTAGTGTGAAAGGTCTGAATTGACCGAATAGACGCGACCGATGATACGCTCAACGCATCATCCGTCAGATGTGGATCGACCCTTAAGCCAATGTGATGATAACAATAAATATACTGAGTATTATTCCATCATTTCCAGGTGATAGACCGTCGCGTCCGAGAACTATGCGTAGAATCAGAGATACTACCGCTGGACACTCCTGCTTACAACCTCAAGGAGACTGGCTATAGAGCCGTTATCATATCAGGCGGACCTAACTCTGTGTATGCGGAGGATGCCCCGAGATACGACCCTGATATATTCAAGATTGGCTTGCCGGTGCTAGGTAAGAAGGAACAGCTACAATTAGGTATAATTTAAAATCTCAAGGAAGCTGGCTACAGAACCATCCAGGGTATACAACTCTGTATACTCTTGACGATTCTGCGACATTACCATTGGCATCGTAAAGCAATTGGTTAACAAAATGCGGCACCTAAATGATTGTATGTATTTTGCTGAGGAAAAGCAAGTTAGTATGTATAGCATTTCCTTCCCTTCCATTTCGAAGGTATGTTGAACACCTACAGCTGGGGACAGGCTTCCTCTTTATTTCGCCATTCTGATCTGTTGGTGACCTTACTAGATATTATATGACCTTACTTGATATGTGACCTTACTTAATATGTGACCTTACCTAATATATTTATTGTACAGGTATATGCTATGGCATGCAAATGCTGAACAAGGAGTTTGGCGGCTCCGTGCTTCGCAAGGAGGCGAGGGAAGATGGTCAGTACGAGGTCGAGGTTGAAACCACTTGCCCGCTCTTCAAGTAAGTTTTAACAAACTTGTGTAAGTTTTTTAACAAACTTGTGTAAGTTTTTTAACAAACTCCCCAGGCGGGAATCGAAGCCGCAACCAAATATGATGATCAATCAGATCTTATTGACTAGGTGAGTTACCCATTTAAAGTGTTGCAAATGTGCCAAATAGTCGGTGCTCCTTGCCGGAGATAGTAACCGAATACGAAAGTGGCCGGATATCCGACTAACGGAACATCACTACTAATTATGCTATACTTGACCATTAAACTTAGCCACTACACTGATTAAATCCTAATTACCTTATCAAATCAACCAGCTGAACCATACTAATGAGTAGAGTAGCTGGTCTGAATAACCAAAAGGAATCATTTTAGATTTAACACAATATTATCTTTAACAGCCGCCTGGAGAAACTCCAGCCAGTTCTTCTAACCCACGGCGACAGCGTCCAGAAAGTGGGCGAGAGGTTCCGCATCGGCGCCCAGTCGTCCAACCATCTCATAGCAGCTATCTACAACGAACAGATGCGTCTCTACGGAGTTCAGTTCCATCCTGAGGTGAATATGCGTTTAATTCAAATAATGGGGGCTATAAGTGTGACAGAAAGTGGGCGAGAGGTTCCGCATCGGCGCCCAGTCGTCCAACCATCTCATAGCATCTATCTACAACGAACAGATGCGTCTATACGGAGTTCAGTTCCATCCTGAGGAGAATATTCGTTTAATTCAAATAATGGCGCTATAAGAATGTTAGTAAGATTAGCTTGCTGGAATAAGCTTGCATAAATAATTGCCTAAAAATGTAGGTTGCGATGCGAAAATAGAGTTTGGTGGCCACCAGGGGCAATTTCATATCTATGCCTAAACTATCACTATTCATCATAGTATAAAACAAAGTCGCTTCCCGCTGTCCCTATGTATGCTTAGATCTTTAAAACTACGCAACAGATTTTGATGCTTTTTTTTTATAGATAGAGTGCGAAGCCGCGGGGCGCAGCTAGTACAAAATAAAAGTATTACAGAGACAATAAAAAAAACCTAGATTGCCCAATTAAATTTTTGTTAATTCCTTTGTACAACGTGATAATAAATAGGTGGCGGCGCTAGTGTGCCTCGGGGTACAGCCTTAAATTAATTTGTGATTATAAAAACTCGTAAAGAATCATACTGCCTTATTACCTTCTAATATTTTGACTGTATGTCCAGGTGGATCTAACACCAAAAGGCAAACAGATGCTCTCAAACTTCCTGTTCGACATCGCGGGTCTCACACGCTCGTTCACGCTGCGCTCGCGGCGCGAGGCCTGTATACAGTACATCAAGGACACTGTGGGAGATCAGAAAGTACTGGTAAGGAAAGTCACACTATTCTACTATTATAATAAACGCGAAAGAAGTTCTATTTGTATGTCTGTTACCTCTTCATGCCAAAACTACTGAACGGATCGGGCTGAAATTGCATATTCTTGGCCTAAAATAAAACAAAGACTATAAAATCAATTCTCATGGGTTATAAATCTCAAAAAAAGTGAACATAGACTACAGCCAATAATTATAAGGTTCTAAATAAATGAATAACCCTAAAAAATGCATGTTGTGTCCCATTTTGATTTCATAAAGAAGATAGGTCTTATTACCTGTATTGCCAAGATATCTGGCACCTGGTATAATCTCTCGCCGAAATAAAGCTTAAGTGAATATATTCTTTTTATATCAAAAACGTATGAATGCTTAAATTTGAACTTGTCTACAGGTTTTAGTAAGCGGCGGCGTTGATTCAACAGTGTGCGCTGCTCTGCTAAGTAAGGCACTCCGCGAGGACCAAGTCATCGCTCTACATATTGATAACGGTTAGTACATCATTATAGAACTCGACGACCTCTGTGACATGGTAAGCAAAGGTCCACCTGCGACGCAGGAGGTTGCGGATTCGATGCCCAACGATCTGCTGATATTTTTTCAATTGCTGCTTAGCTCAAAAATCTTTTATAACGGGATATTTACGTTTTGAGTTTTCCAATATGCCAAAATATTGGAAAACTCAAATCATTTTAGAATGGTTATGAAGGTGGAAGAAAACCGCTTAGTGCGAGTGGACGGTATATTCACCAAGTAGTGGTGGTTATTGGTTGTTCTGTGTTAGTGTTACCCTTGAGATGACTGATACCCTACCATACTGTTCTGAGCCTAAGTATATTGTTGTTACAGGTTTTATGCGTAAGAACGAGAGCGCGAAGGTTGAAAGGTGTCTGCGGGATCTAGGCGTTCGTTTACACGTCATCAATGCCACGCATCAGGTTAGTAACGTCCAAACATCGTGAACTACTAATGCTAATATTATGCATAAAATTTTATTTTAATTTGATTATTTTTTATTAAGTATTAAACTGGAAAGATTTGGGGGAGGCCTTTGCCCAGAATCATAAAAAACGAAACATCGTCCCACTTCTGGGCAAAGGCAAAAAAAAAAAGTATTAAACTTTTGTTTATTTTGTATAAAATATTTTTCTCTTTTCACCGAATTGACGTCCGTAACTTCTATTATTATTTACGGTCTTTAGCTGAAAAACAGCGCTAAATATAAAATGTTCAGCACACGATGAGCCAACCCCTATTTCGGCACAGGGTCATGTAGGTAGTCTTATTTCTTTTAATATCACCCGATTGTCTCGCAGCTTAAAGCAGTCATGTCCTGACTGGTTCAAGCTCCCTGTATATCTAGGACCTAACTTCACATCAATAAATAAATGTCTTAATAAGTTTTTCCTTCTGCTTAGCCTGTAGAAAATATCAACAACATCAACTAAAAGGGTAATAACTTATTTGTTTGTCTTTCCCACAGTTCAGACAAGGCAGTACAGTGGTCCGCGAGCAAGGCGGCCGCACCCGACAGACGCCGCTGCTCTGTCACGCGATCGCGCCAGAGGACAAACGCAAGATCATCGGCGACGTGTTCATACGCATCGCGGAACAAGCCGTGCAAGAGTTAAACTTACAGTATGTATACTAGCTATCAAGATATATCATCAAGTTAATGACAACATAACGTGCATTGACTTCTTTGATTTGGCAATATATTTTTCTGCCGTCCTTAACTAAATTTGCCCTTTCGTGGTGTCCACACTGTCCACTCAAGTAATTGTACATTTTATCAGCGTCATCTAGTTGTGCTCTCAGCCTTAGAAATTATCGCATGAATTTAATGAAATATGCTGGTCAATTAAACTAAAATAATACTAGGAAAATGCTTCCTGAAATGATGAAGACCTTTTTAATATCAGTTTTTTTGTGTTTCAGGGAAGACCAAGTCCTCCTAGGCCAGGGCACACTCCGGCCCGACCTGATAGAGTCAGCCTCGTCCCTCTGCTCCAACAACGCGGCCACCATCAAGACGCACCACAACGACACCGAGCTGGTGCGAGTGCTGCGCGAGAGGGGCCGCGTGGTCGAGCCGCTCAAGGACTTTCACAAGGACGAGGTAAATACGATCTTCCATTGGTGACATTATAGGCATTAAGGCTAAATTACACCGGGGCAACACTGTGCGGTATTGCGGTATATGCTACAAAATAAACAATGACGCACATTCTGCCAAGCACGTGCGGCTTGGCAACACCTTGCGTCATGTGGCAGACTGACAGCTTGTATCCGGGCACAATGGATTCCATGCGACATTATTCGTGCGTCAAAACCGTTTCTAGGTTATGTTAGTTGTTTCTAGTATATGTTTAAAGTACTCAGTTGACATTCTGGTAAAGTTTTTAAATAAGGCACCATCGTCTGCTTTCATTGTTGCTAGTAAACTAGTCCTTGGGCCATTCTGAAGTAATCTTCTTTTCCACCAATGTGTTTCTTCCGTTGTCTAGCTGCATGGCTACTAACTAAATAAGCTACTGCTTAACTTACTTGATCAGTTATATTCTATGGTGTATCATGCACATACTCAATACGTTTGTTTGTTTGTAGGTCCGTGTGCTGGGGGCAGAACTAGGGCTCGCGCCGGCGCTGGTGGACCGGCACCCGTTCCCGGGGCCCGGGCTCGCCGTGCGAGTGCTCTGTCAGGACGAGGCTTACCTCGAGCGGGACTTCGCAGAGACACAGGTATCTACTCATCGTCATCACAGAGTCTATAACTATTTTCTTTCACAAGAATAATTTGGTATGTAATTATAATTATGTATATTAAAAGGTATGTATGTATTGTCCAGCAATATTTATTTATTTATATAGTACTGTGTGAGTGTAATATAAGTAGCTTAGTATATATTTTATTATGTTTATAAGTCAAACTAAGTTCTGTAAACTAGCCCTACCTACTAAATTGTTGTCAACACTACCCAAAGGTTAGCAGGTAGATAATGCTATGTAGCATTATGCTCGCAACTGCAATAAAGTACCTATATTTTATCTATCATCATCAGCCTATAGTAGTCCACTGCTGGACATAGGCCTCCCCTAATGAGCGCCGTAGCGCCCTGTTTTCAGCTTGACAGTGTTATAACTAGTTCAACAGAGTGTGCTACGCTAGGTCAAGCGGGCATAAAGCTAACCTAAGCACGCACGCTACTGGACTTTCCTGGCACTGAGCTAGGTCTGGAAGGCCAGACCATACCTATGTTGTTGTACGATACATTATTTTTAACCCACTTCAAAAAAGGAGGAGGTCTCAATTCAACTGTATTTTTTTGTATGTTTGTTACCTCAGAAGTTTCGACTGGGTTAGGTTCACCCATTTTAATGATTATTTTTTTATTTGAAAGCTGGTGATTCCCGTGTGGTCCCATTTCTTCCAATTTGGTCCAGTTTTGACAATTGTATCCATGAGAAAACCTCAGTGTTAAATTTGCTTTAGGCATGTGCGCGGACAAATGGACGAATAACTCGATATCACGCCAACAGATTTCAATAATTCTTTTTTAAAACTAAGTTTTAAACCCATTTTCATTATGATTTAGAATTTTATATTTTTTTAAAAAACGCCAAATTATGTTAATCTTTTTGTTCTCAGGTTATAGTGAAGATAATGGTTGAGTACGCGTCAATGTGCGTGAAATCTCACGCGCTACTGGGCCGCGTGGGCAACGCCACTACGCCGACGGAGCAAGCTGAGCTGAAGCGTATCTCCAGCAAGTCGCCCGTCGCCGCTACGCTGCTGCCGCTGCGCACAGTTGGCGTACAAGGTACTCTATAATAACATCCATTTGTGAGGACGCGAAAAAAAACGTCCGACTTATTAGTAAACTAGCTGCGCCCCGCAGGTTCGTCCGCGTGGAAATCTATGTGTCAATTGGTTTATAAACCTACATCTTGAATCATCTATTTAAAAAATGCATGTATATATTATATACATATAAATCTTCCTCTTAAAACTACGCAACGGATTTTGATGCGGTTTTAAATAGATAGTGATTCCTATATTTTTAAAACCGCATCAAAATCCGTTGCGTAGTTTTAAAGATTTAAGCATACATAGGGACAGACAGATAGACAGGAAGCGACTTTGTTATATACTAAATCGTGAAGTGCCCAAAATAGTAGCCAACCAGCAGCTAGTAAGATGATAAGATTGATATTTAGTATGGAAGTAATGGAAATGAAAAACACAATAATAATAATAAAAAAACAAAATCTGCAGATGTTACAAACATTTGTCCCGCGAGGCGGGAATCGAACCCGCAACCTCCTACGTTGCAAGCGGACCTTAACCCACCTCGCCACAGAAGTCGTGTATAGTACACGACTTCTGTGGCCGTACTTTTTGTAGCAGTCCAATAGTCTTAAATTATAATGGTACTTTGACTCTCAGTACCTATTGCCACACCCTGCTTGGATACCATTGTGTCTCGTATACATTACCTAGATATTAAGACCTACAAATGTACACAATGATGCAATAAAGAAATATGAATATGACTGGGGAAGTCAAGTAAGCACGCAAATAAGCTCCATCTTATTTCAGGTGACGGCAGAACGTACAGTTACGCGGTGGCGCTATCCACAGAGGAGTACCCGCCGGATTGGAAGGACATGCACTATCTCGCCAAGATCATCCCGAGGGTCTGTCATAATGTTAACAGGTTCGTCTAAAATATGTAAAAAAAAAACAAAATATGCTAACTTTGGACTCAGAATTCGGCCGAGAAAGAAGAGGTACGCTTCTTGACGACCGATGTGGCGCGGTGGGCGAAGGTCCGCCTGCGACGCAGGAGGTTGCGGGTTCGATTCTCGCCTCGGAACAATTGTGTGTACGATCTGCAGATATTTGTACCGGGTGTTCTGGTTGTTTTCTATGTATAATAAAAAATATCTATCTATGCAATGTATTGTATTATGTATATCAGTTATCTAGTACCCATAACAAAAGCTCTGCTTACCATGGGGCTAGATAATGCTGTGTGGATTGTCCAGCATTATTTATTTTATTTATTTTCTTTCTCTATTCTATCTGTATATAAATATTAACAACTTAGAGCTTACTGAAAACCAAATGCTATACATCACGTCAAACAGGATCCATTTAAGTGTAACTGTAAGGTATGATTATAATGCTTGAAAACGAAAGTTTTCAACCAGTGCGTCCTACCCGTTATGATAGGGCTAGTCCACCAGTTCAAAGTCGCTCAGCGAGCTATGGAAAGAGCTATGCTCGGAGTTTCTCTCAAGGATAGGATTCGTAACGAATACATCCGACAGAGAACCAAAGTTATCGACATAGCTCTGAGAATTAGCAAGGTAAAGTGGCGGCCATATCTCGCGAAGAACCGACGGCCGCTGGGGCAAACGTGTTCTTGAGTGGAGACCACGACTCGGTAAACGTAGTGTAGGACGCCCTCCGACCAGGTGGGATGACGACCTGCGAAAGACTGCAGGTAGATGCTAGTGGACTAATATAGACTGATGATGTAAGTTATCCCTAAGAGAGAAAAATAATATAATCTCAACTTATACATTCAGCTCAATGCCAAGTACATAATGAACGCATTCATTCTATTTCTGCCCACGCATTGCTAATTTGTATTTTATTATCATTTCCTACAGACTTCTAATTTATATCCATCTAATTTTGTTTCTAGGGTTTGCTACGCTTTCGGAGGCCTAATAAAGGAGCAAGTAGTAGACATCACGCCCACCTTCCTAACACAACAAGTCGTCTCAACTCTACGCCAGGCAGATGATATCGCGACACAGGTAAATTGCTTTTAGCTTTTTGTTGGCGGCAAATTTAGCCTTTGATCATTTTTAACATTATGGTAGAAAAACTTCCAATATTAGTTGCAATTCTAATGGGCCGGACACGTCTGCCGTAAGTCCAGCGATTTGTTGGCAAAAATAAAATAAAAAGAGGCAAAGAGAGCAAAGATGAAATAAAATAAAAAAATTATTACCACAATGTGGAGCACGCACACCCAACCCTTAGTGGCGACGTGGAAGGCCCAGGATGAGATGGCGCGACGAGCTCGAGGCACATCTTCGTCATGTTTCATCACAGTTCATCATCTCGAGGAGTGATGGAGAAAAGGGAGGCTCTTGCCCAGCACTAGAACATGAATGGCTAAAAATAAATAAATAAAATAAATTTAAATAAATTAGTTGCAATTCTAGCTTAGCTATGCTTACCAATATTGTTTGGTTTGCAATCCTATTGGCGTCTAATAGAAGACGTCTTAACCATCAGTGGCAATAAACGAGTTGAATCAAAGCCTTTGCTTTGATTACTAGCTAGGATGTTGCATTTTCTCTTTGCGTAGGCCTATGCACTGTCTGTGTGGTTGTGGCCAACTAATCCAGTCTTTCGCAGAGTAAATTAAAATGACCCATCTATCTCCCCAGATCCTGACAGCCCACGGCTGCGCCAGCAAGATAGCGCAGATGCCAGTAGTGATGATCCCCATCCACTTCGACCGCGACGCCGGCGTGCGCGCAGCCTCCTGCCAGCGCTCGCTCGTGCTGCGTCCCTTCATCACCTCCGACTTTATGACGGGCGAGGCCGCTATACCCAACACGGAGGCTATGCCCCAGGAGGTAACAATTAGTTAGCCTAGCTTCATAGTTGGTACCAGCAGTTGTAGTTTTGTAGCTGAGGTGGCACCTCAAGATTTTTACTGCTGTATGTAGGCCTCCCCCCAATGTAAATTTTTAGGGAGGTTGTCATAATCTTTGTTTGTTTATTTTTATTTCCACATGTTACATTTGATTTTTTTGACCGCGATGTTACGAGCCTGCAGAACCTATCTAGACAGAGCCGTCCAGCCTCCACTAGACGTGGGCCGTACAGAACCAGTTTCTTTGTGAAGCATACATATATCCAGCAGTGGAAGTCTGATGATGATGTATTTCTCTTGCCTCTCTGATTATACACGTTTCGTACATTTCACTACCTGCTTCAAGACTAGACTTACCATAACATTCTATCTTTTCTGTCACAGATTGTGGACAAAATGCGCAACGAAATGATGAACGTACCGGGCATATCTCGCATCCTCTACGACCTTACGCCGAAACCGCCTGCCACCACGGAATGGGAATGAGCACCTCACCACACTCTGAACGAAACACAGTGGGCAGTGGTCTTAGGCTAGGCTGGAATCTAAATTATACTGAAAAACTCTTTCGTGAACTTCCGACCTCTGCTAGCTGTGTAGACAGGTTGAGCGATGCGAGCGAGCGAGCTTCCGTTGCGAGACACGTCTATTTGTCTTTTAACTTTGTACAGTTTTTTGCTTGGTTTTCCAAGCACAACTTTTGAAGCTCTTATTTACATCAAATGTCACGATACAACGCATGGCACGGTTTTGACGCGTGTTTATTCACCTCTAAATACGCCCTTTGCTAGTTAACCACACTGTTAGATATCTAAAATGTATTGATAGGTATTTAAATTGTCGTTAAACTGTCTCAATTTGTTAGTGTTACTACAAAAGCAATAAACATTGCATTTCAAGGTGTGCTTGTTGTATTTTATTATGTATGTTAATTAGGTCTCAGATGTCAGTTGTTCATAGATTTCAGCCTACTAGCCTGTTGTAAAAATAAGCCCAGTGATTGCTATCTATGCATACCACTGTTATCAATGAATTGTTATATTATTTTTGTAATATTTTCTGGATTACAAGTGCCTGTGTAAATGGATCTGTCCAGTGTACAATAACAATTTATATTTTATTTGTCCAGTGTACTTAGAAGAATTTTTAATTGGTTGAATATATTTGTTTTGTATTGTTAATCTAGTTGATATAATGTATGTACTATGAAAATCTGACTGTGACCACTGCCCTGTTAATGAAGTTTTTGTAAATACATTGGTATACCTTACACAAGATACTATTGTCACGTTATTGTTAGCTCCACTGATCAGTTTTGTAACATGTAGTAATTTATTGTAAAAGGCTGTGTAAAAAAGATTAAATAGCCCATAATGTTATGGCCAAACTGGCGGCACGAAAAAGACGACATGGCAAGTTTTCGTTATCTGTCGAGCTTTCTCATAATCAGTTGCGTCGTCAATAACAACTTTTGGTGCAGCATTCACACACGCAACTTGTGCCCTAATATCTCCCCACATTTATCGATGCGAAGCGAACCGTTTTGGAAAAGGTCTTCAGTATATAGGCGTAAATCGAATCTTTAGGGCGACATTGCCATTCACCCTCATGTCATAGACATATTACCTTTTCTGGGCGGCTTACGTTGATTGTCTCCAAATGTGGGGAGGACCTAACGCAATATGCAGGACAAAAACATGGTCATCTTTCTGTGTCAACTTGTAAGTTATACATTTGTGTATTCATCTGAACACTATTCTTACTTGCATTCTTTTTGTGTGTCAGTTTGGGCGTACTACCGTGCGACGAGGTTGTTATAAATGGATCTTGTCTGGAAATCTAAGACACTGTGTTATGGAATGGTTCAGTGTTATTGACTGGAAGTTTCGTAATAAAATTATATTATGCTTTATTTTTATGATGAATTTTATTTTCTTTTATACTCTAGACAAAATTATCAATAAATAACATGCATATAAAATCAGTCATAGAATATTTTAAAATTGGATTAGTTCTCTAGATAGTTAATTTTCAGGCACTAATAAGTTGATGTTTTTGCCAGCTGCAATATTCCCACCAACAAATGTCTCTTCTTCCCCTCTGATGGATAATCCCTCGGATAGAGAAGTGACTTTCTTCTCTCTTAGCATAGGAGCTTTAGCCCAACGAGAGCTACTGCAGTTACCACAGGAGTGCAATGGGATCAACTCTAGAGACACAGTTCTGTTGTTGCAATCCAGACATTTGAAGAACCTTTTGACTGTATCTAAAACCTTCAAGGGATGCCTCTCATCCTTGCATATCTGAGCTGCTGAAAAAGCTGTGTATTTACATTTAGCGCATCTTACAGCTTTACAAGGCAATTTGAAAGTATTCAACATTTTCTCCTCCATAGCTTCCTTTTTCTCCAGCTTGTTGAAGTATTTTCCCATTTCATCATCATCATGTTGTTCTATTAGGTTTTGGTGAGCTGATGTTGCTTCTAGAATTTTCTTGATCCTCTCAGTCATGATCCCTTTGGGTTTTGACTCCTCATCATTTGGTTTTGGCTTCTTGCTGTCACTTTCTTCAGTGCTTTTGTTCAACTTTTCTAATGCCCTTTTCTTACCTGCTTCAGTACCTTTTATGTTGTTTGGGTCTTGCTTTTGTATGCCAATTCCACTTCGTTGTATGAGTCGGATGGCATTTTCTTTTGTTCTCTCAGCTGCTTTCTGGCCATAAGATATGTTCAGGTCTATCGTGCCGCTTTTCTTCAAGCCAAACCCCTTTCCTAGTTTTGGTGAACTAGCAACTCTGTCGGCTAAGCTTTGTGAACTTTGGGGACTTGAGCCTGTAAGCTTACTTAACCTATCTGAGTCTGTTTTCCTTTGAGCAGTAGGACTATGCAGTAATGTTGAGTTATTTTTCAGAGAGCCAGACCCGTGAGGGGCTTTGTTCATCATAAACTTGTCACCCTCTGTTTTGTAGTAGTCGCTCAAAGACATGAGCCTGTTTGAATCCTGTTCTTTTACTTTCTTGCTGTTTCCACTAGGTAATGCTGAATAGGCTTTTCCTCCATAGATCACAGTATTTTTTCCTAGAACTTTATTCTGAAGATTGACCAGTCCTTTCCCCATGGTTGATGATTGTAGCTCCTGTCTTCGTGAAAATTTCTGGTATTCTTGTTTAACATGGTAAATGCAGTGTTCACATTGGCTCAGGTTGATAAAAGCTGTGCAAGGTTCCCCATTCTTTTTGTTGCTTTTACAAGTGCCAAAGTCTTTTGAATGGCCTAAGATCATAACTCGATCAGTAATGTCAACACTGAGTGAGGCCTGATCAGCACTATTCTGGGACCTGTCCAGGACATTAGGGTTAAGGACAGCTACAACTGTCCCAGTGGGGGTCTTCCACAGGTCATTATAAGCTTTACGAAATAAGAACATGGAAACAGTTTTCAAATCATCTTTCAAGTCACTGAGGGTCCAAATAAGAAAGTTACTCCCCTTTTGAGACTTTCTAGAATCACTCTTTCTAACTATAACACCAGCTGTTACCCAGTCTTTAGATAGATCTTCATTTTCAACATGCCGTTTTATTCTGAGCATATTTATAGCTTCTCGGCCTTGCATGCGGTCGAGCAGAGCTGAGCTCGAAATTAGGGGCTTCACTATTCTGATTCCAAACACAGGGTCGGTGTACACATCAGCAGACACTTTACTTTTAGGTTCTGGTGCACACAATAGCTTTTTATTATTTACCTCGTTCGTAGCTTCAGACTTTTTAGCAAAAGATGATTTCCGTTGCTCCACTTTTATATCGATATTCGTCTGGCGAAGTCTAGTTTCGAAATCAAGCCGCTTATCTTTCTGTTCGTGCTCTTTGTTGTCTAGCAACTTTTTAACTTCCGCGCCATAGTCATTGTACTTTCTTTCCGTGTAATTTCTTTTCTCTTCGTCGTCCGATGAATCAGTATCTCCTTCGTGAATTGCAGAAGTAGGTGGGAGCTTTTTATCTGCAAGCAAATCTTTTCTCTCATCATTTTCAGAATTTGATTCGGACAAAAATATGTTCACTTCAGCAACGCAAGTATCCTTTTTCTTTTCCTCAATAACGTCCAGATCAGCGCAAAGCAACTCCTCTAGCTGTGCCAATTCATCAACCTCGTCCATAATTTTCAACAATGCAAGAATTTCTACGAATTCAAAAGTATATAAAAGCAATATATTATATTATAATCTCCAAATCCAAAAGTATAGGAGAAGTGAAAGAAAATAAATACCGCGAAAATGATTTTATTTTCAACTTCTTATTTCATGGCCCGCTGTATATGTATGTGTTATACTCTGCGAGTGTCAATGTCAAAAGAGTCATGAACTTCAGTAGAGGCAAAATAGAGAATGACATTTTTAATGACAAATTATAAAAAATAAGAAAATATACAGCATACATTTTCTATGGGAAAGGAAAACAACCTTTTACTAACATTTTCATAGAAACAACGCGTGCTATGCCGCGGACTATCCATTCAAACGTCCCAGCAACATTTCTTGCGAGAAAAATTTTCCGGTTGAACGTCCCAGCAACGTTTTGTTGCAAATTTCACCGGCCGCCGCCGCCCGCCGCCGCCGCCCGCCGCCGCGCCGCCGCACATAGGGGTATTTTGCTGATCTAGCCGGTCAAAATTATTTTTTTCTCACTCTCTCTCTTTACAACTCTCTGGTTAATTTTAAGCTATTTTTAGTCATTATTTAATAAATTAGTTTTTTTTGCATCTTGTACTATTTTGTACGCTTTTTTTAACTTTGTAGCTCTCGTTGGGGAACTCAGAATGTGCTTAAGTATAATTGAAGCATCTTTTTTTCCAGATGTTTGTAAGTTTGTTTGTGCAGCATGTATCAGTACATCCTTATCCGCCGTATTATGTAAGGTTTCAGTTTTCCTTCTCTTACCTCTTTCGCTCAGCTCAGTAAACGGTTTTGATGGTCGACCTGAACTTTTCGGGTGCGCTCTCGGCCCCTAGCAAAAAATAGGACGGGTATGGGTGACTGATTATACCATAATTATGTGGTGTAAACCATAGCCTGTCATTACCAATAAATATAATAACCGGGAAGGACCCGGAAATACAACAAAAACCTTGTCAAACTTAAAATTGGGTACGAAATTCCAAGAATTTTGAACTATTTTTTCTAACGTCATAAAACAATATTCTATCGATAAAGAAAACAGCATCATGTTTTAAAAATATGTATTTTTACCTCCTTGATCCATATCCATAACAATATTTTGAATGAAGTCCTGGTCACCAAAATGTGTAATTTTTAGTCAGGTACACTTAGGAAACGCGTACGATAAGTGCAGCTAAAGCGACGATAAAGTTCCGATTATAACAAGCGCATGGGTGTAGGCAATAAAAGACCGGGACAAATTACCTTTTGTTCTCTAGTCATTTGACAACAATAAGAACCCGTTTTTGTTTAACTGTGAGAATTTCTAAGAAATTGATTTTTGACCGGCTAGCTAGATCGACAAAATAACCCCTATGTGAGCCGCCGGAGCAAAACTCGTTTTGTGGCTAACTTCCATGGCCTTGTGGTCATGAATTGTCACTCTAATACCTGCTCCGTCCGTTGGTAGAATGACAAAAAAGCAGGGTGCCAATACAAAAGTTTCCGAAGACGAATTTAATAAAAATAAAATTCAACACTGTGTACGGTTTTTATTACGAGCAGTTTGTTTATCCGTGGATATCTTTTGGAAAATGTCAGTATTTTAGTGTTTTATTATTATTACAGTCAAAGTCAATTTTATTGGCAAGTCAATGTCAGTCAGATCTCAAACAAGAATTTTCAGGAATTTTTCATGGGACTGAATTTAATTTATTTGGTTTGACCGACCGACGCCGATTTTCAATATTTATTGTAATTTAAAAATATCTTTTACAAAAGAAAACCGTACAATACAATAGCATTGCTGTTTTCTATTTGTAGAAACCACCACAATGGCCGGTAAGTTCGACGGTATTTTTCACAGGGTACATTAATTTAATGCAAGTCCAGATAAATAATGGGTTTCTTCTTCCTTTAGACAAAAAAGACGCACCGATGGGTCATAAAGAAGCCAAGGGAATGTCTAAAAAACTTCCCGGTGATGCTAGTCCGAACAAACGTCCTGAAACATCTTCTCCCAGCAAAAATCCTACGGAGGCTCCTAACAAACACCCAGAAGAGGCAGGACCAACCAAAAGTCCAGAGGAGGCAGGAGCAAAGCTTCCTGTAACTACAGGTGAAAACAAACCTGAGGAAGCTGCTTCAATAAAACATGAAGAAGTTGCTACAACCATACCTCTTGTAGAGGATGATTCAAAGGCTCTCCCTGTGGAACCAGTTCTCAACAAAGGAGAAAATGGTCCAAAGAGAGCAGAAGTCCGTGAACCAAGTCCTAACCCACCTGCTACTCCTCCAACTGAGGAAGTAGATTCACAGGAGCTCATTGCAGTCAATGAGCATACGGAAGAACTAGACTTGAACCATGGCCGGATTGGGAAAATTGAAAATTTGGAGAATTTGAAGAACTTACAAAGGTATGAAATGAATTACCATTTCAAATTAGTTGTCTCTGGTTGGACACTTTTCTGCCAGTGTGAAGTAATTGAAAATAATTGTATAATCAATGAGTTATCAAATTATGATGATGGTTTGATATTTCCACCAGAGCCTAGTTCGTTATCTAGCAGGGTGTACCACGTGCAGGTTAGATTAGCTTAGGAGATGAGATGTTGAAGTCCCCCTTACACCACATTTTGGATTTTAATCTGAGATTAAAGTCTGACCATTAACACATCTTCACTGAAAAAATCAATGGGCCAAGTTTACAAGAATATCAAATAATGTCTTTCAACCATTTTGCATGAGACTTCAAAACTTCAATTGGCAATAATGACCCAATTGAGACAAAGGCCTTCTGTATTATGCAGCAAACCTATTTAGATATTATTAATCCGATCCTGATCTCAATTGATTACATCATGTTGTGTGTGTGCTCTTTGAGTTATTGTCTATCTACAACATTTAGTGTCTACAAGTCTTTTTTGGTACTGTCATTGATTTTTTTAGAGGTTGTTGTAGTTGTGTCTATTTGAGATGAAATATCAAACAGGTAGTTTCTTTTGTTAGTATATAACTATAATACATCATTGGGTACCTGGCTTATAAAAACTGCTTTAGTTGAAAATTATCCATTCTCTTACAAGCAGAGCTTGTATTATGGATGGATCTGATGACTAACACGGTCAATATTATTGATTTATCTTGTTAAACAAATTTAATTCAATTACTTAAACCTGTTAACATTTTTCAATTTGAGTTTACTATTATTTATTATTACGACCAAAGTGGCGCGGCAGGCGAAGGTTCGCTTGCGACGCATGAGGTTGTGGGTTCTATTCTCGCCTAGGGACAAATGTTAGAGTGATAAACAAATATTTGTTCGGGTGTTCTGAGTATTTTCGATTTCTGACTAGATTCGAAGTTTCTGTCTACCCATAACACAAACTCTGCTTAGCTTGGGGCTAGATAATGCTCTGTGGATTTTCCAGCATTATTTATTTTACAACTCTGCTCTTCATCATCATCAGCCTATCATAGTCCACTGCTGGACATAGGCCTTCCCTAATGCTCTTCATATCTTCTGTATATCATTTCAGATTGTACCTGCGATGGAATCTCATAAAGAAGATAGAAGGTTTGGACACACTGACCACACTTGTAGAGCTGGAGCTTTATGACAACCAGATCACACTCATTGAGAACTTGGATAATCTTGTCAATCTGGAGTAAGTATGACTGAGGCACACTGATTGATCTGTGGTCCCTATTCTGCTTTAATGCATCCAAAGGTTGGCTGGCAGAGATCGCTCATAGCGATAAGGCCGCCCATTGTACAACATTATTATGTATTTGTTTTTTCTTTTCCTGTCTGTGTATCTGTTATTTATTTGGTGTGCAATAAAGAGTAATTGTATTGTATTGCAATATGTAATGGTTTTGCTATGACTATGGTATTGTCACAGTGACATATTCTGGTATTCAATGGTTAATTATTGGTAAAATATGGCATTACATTACACGTCAAATAGTAGTAGACACACAATAGTAGTTCGTAACGAATACATCCGACAGAGAACCAAGGTAATCGACATAGCTCAAAGAATTAGCAAGCTGAAGTGGCAGTAGGCCGGCCATATCTCGCGAAGAACCGACGGCCGCTGAGGGAAACGTGTTCTTGAGTGGAGACCACGACTCGGTAAACATAGTGTAAGACGCCCTCCGACCAGGTGGGATGACGACCTGCGAAAGACTGCAGGTAGATGCTGGATGCGGCAAGCTGAAGACAGGGCGCTATGGCGCTCATTGGGGGAGGCCTATATCCAGCAGTGGACTGCTATAGGCTGATGATGATGACGTCAAATAGCACATAGTAAACCTTACATTATACTTAGCTAGTATCATTCAATTAAAATGATAAATTAATAATTATGTCACTGGAATAATAATAAATATAAAATAACAATATCAGGTGTCCTACTCACAAATTCGTCAATCCTACAGAAGGAATGTTCGATCAGCCAGTTCTTTAACTTGTGTTTAAAGAATTGCGTTGAGCTCGCGCTAGTTATACTGATTGGGAGACGATTGTAGATCGTCGCCGGCGCTAAAACATTAATAATTTTTATTCTCATCATCAGCCTATGCCATGAATTAGTTTTATACTAACTAAGCTTTATTCTTAGCCTTATTTTCTGATTAGTTGGTGCAGCAGTGCGATGCGACATATGACATCATATGCCTTATCCCAAGCTCATTTTATCTATTTATTTTCCAGAATTCTGGACCTATCATTCAACAGATTAAAGGAGATACGAGGGTTAGAAAAGCTGTTGAACTTGAAGCGGTTGTTCTTAAGCTCGAATAAGATAACTGAGATTAAGAATGTGAATCATCTGCCTAATTTGGAGCTGTTGGAATTAGGAGACAATAGAATAAGGGTAAGAAATAGGAATCTGAATCATACTTTTGAAACTATCTTGGTTATTAAAACTAAAGTAATTTAAAACGGGATACTTATCATGATTTGATTTTTGAGTTTTCCAATATTTCGGCACAGTTTCATGCGCCATGATCACGGAATAACTGAAGGCGGTGGTAGTGGTAACGTTCGTAGCGAAAGACAGAAAATGAGGGTAGATCGGTATGAATCATAATGTTTATTTTTACAAGCTTTTAAAAGAACATGTAAATTTTAAAACTAAATAGGAATTAAAATGCCATTTAGAAAGTAATGGTGTCAATTCAGATGACACAAAAACTATACTAAACTAATTTGGCAGCAAACAAAACTAAAGTCCCGACGCACGCGACAATACGCGACTTGCCGCGCTTACGGGTTTTGGCTAATAGCGTGTCTCTATCTTTCCAGGAAATAAAAAACCTACACGGCATGAAGCAGCTAAAGCAACTGTACCTCGGCAAGAACAAAATCTCCAAAATCCAGAACCTAGACGACCTAACGGATCTCGAATGTCTAGTTCTCCAGAGCAATAGAATCACCGAGATCGAAAACCTAGACGCCCTGACGAATCTAGACCAGTTGTACATATCGGAGAATGGTATCAGTGTTATTGATAATCTGGACAGTTTGGTTAAGCTGCAGACTTTAGATCTGGCTATGAATAGGATAACGATTATTGCAAATGTCAGCCATTTGGTTGAGCTGGAGGAGTTTTGGGTGAGTTATTAATCTGTTTTATCTGCACTTTACTGTTCTTCTATTTTGTAAATTTACTGTACTGAGATTAACCTCACGCATTGAACCTATGCTGAAATGATGAATAAATATTCCCTAGTTCGCACATTCACTCACAACATGGTACATAAACCTTAAAGTAAATAATGAGACACGCATGTATTATATATAACAAACAAACAAGTAATTACGCACAGATAGATCGAGCGCGTTTCTGCTTCCCGCGGATCTAAAATGTAAAAACCCGAGTATACACACAAATTTCCATGAGCGAAGCCGCGGGACCAGCTATTTTGATATATCTCTCTATTGGCGGTCTAATCGCTCTTGAGCGATAAGACCGCCAATTTTAACTGAGTTTTTAAGATGTTATTGTACATAGTTTCTTATAAGTTTGCAATAAAAGTTTTTTATAATATAATATTTCATAAAACGGGTTTACCAAATCCTTGTTCAAGGGCCGGTTTACATACAGAAGTAAACCGGCCCTTGAACAAGGATTTGGTAAACCATTTTGTCATATGTTAATTGTATTAATAATTGTACATTACATCAACATCAGCCAATGTTAGTCCAATAGACTAGGCCTCCCCTAATGACCGCCATAGCGCCCTGTCTTCAGCTACGTTAATTAAGTATATATCCTTTCACAGCTAAACGACAACCAGATCAGCGACTGGCGGTCGATAGAGCACCTGAAGAACAACACGAAGCTAGCCACGATATACCTGGAGCGGAACCCCTTGGCTGAAGACGCAGCTTACAGACGGAAACTGAAGCTAGCTCTCCCCTCGCTTCAGCAGATCGACGCCACTTTGTGTAGATAAGACACTTTATTTATTATTTTGTTTGTATGTAGATGTAGTGTAATATGGTCTTTATTATCAGTATTTTAAGTAGATGTAACCACCATTAATGACAGTGGCGTAACTATACCGTTTAGCTTGCGATGCTATCAGGAGATGGACACTGGCAGAATTGCGTCAATCCAGACGCAGAGCCGTCTAGGAAGAAGTTGAAGTTGAGGCACGTGGCAAATTTTACACATATAGTAAAAAATAATATCTACCTTCAATTAAAATTTTACTTTTTTTTACTACTAAACTATAATAATAAATGTTGCGAGATGAGATTCTCCTCTGACTGGGGACCCGTGGCATTTTGCCGACTTGCCACCCTGTAGTTACGCCACTGATTAACTATAGTATATACATACATTAAAGGTTAAAGTAACTTGCTGTTAGTGAAGTTTGGCGATAATTACACGAGTCACAAGATTTTTTAATTGAATATTGGTTGAACGCTCTTTAATGTTCTCTTGTACACACAAGAAACCCCGACTAATTCACATTTCAAACAAAAAACAGCATAATCGGTTCATCCGTTCGGGAGCTACGAACCCACAGACACGTCTAACTTCTTATTATCACCATAATACCCCGTCGTTTTTGCGTCGGGGGCTAAAAATAATAAAAACTACACAATTTCATTTTTTTTTAAGATGGTAAAATTATTCAAACTCTAGGCATAACGATTTGGAGATATCTTTGAAATTGAAAATTGTTTTTTTGTATAAAAGTGTCTTTACATGCTAGACAGTTGTTAGGACATCCTTTTAAGTATGTAAGTATTCTTGTGCCAGGATGTCCTGCTCTTCCTTACAAATACATGGATTTAACAAATAAACTAAATTAAATATAATATACATATATAATCTTTAGTGTTATGGTATAGTGTTAATAATTAATTTGAATTTGAATTTACCAATATTCAATGAGAAAAACTCGAGGACGTATTCTAATCTTTTTTATAAGTACTGAACGTCAATTTGTCTTCAAATTGCTTAAAGGAATTATAAAATCCTCGCTATTGATCAATCGCCTAAGCAAAATAGGTTCAATACCTCTATATACAATGGTGAACATTTGTGTACATTTGTCATCTATTGAAGGTGCACAGTATAGAATCGCTTAAGTTTACGAAAAAAACCTAAACCCTAAAACTTCACAAACTTTACCTCTTTATAATATTACTATAGAATTTAGGCTAACTGATGGGCAGTTAGCCTGATGGGCAGTTAGCCTGATGGGCAGTTAGCCTGATGGGCAGTTAGCCTAAATTCTATAGTAATATTATAAAGAGGTAAAGTTTGTGAAGTTTTAAGGTTTAATCTCTGGATCTACTGGTCCGATTTTGAAAATTCTTTTACCAATAGAGAGCCACGTTATTTGTGAGTGTCATAGGCTATAAATTAACCCGAAAAATTAATTTTTTTCGTACATAAAGATACTTTACGTTCATCGCAAACTGTTTATGAAACAGATATCCACCCGGGCGAAGCCGGGACGTGCCGTTAGATGAGTGTAGGATAACGGAGTTATCTTATACTATACTACTACCGTCCCGTCGTATGTATAATAAAGCTATCTGATTGGTAAAGTTCAAAGGGTAAGACTGGATGTCACAGCAAAGCTGTGACGATGATGGTTTTATCAAAATTCCACGAAAACCGTGCCTCTTAGATATAAGTTTAAATCGCCAAAATCAAGCATTTTGATCTAGAAATTGTAACTAAACATTGCAACTTTCTTTAGTAAAACATTTTTTATCCAATAATAAAAACAAATTAGAACTAGAATTAATATTTGAAGCAATTGAGCTAACTGCAGACCAACACCTAATACTGATAAAAAAAACCAACAAAAAATCTATTGGTAACTCAAATGATCCAATACCAGTCGGCGCGCGTCCCCGCGACGCTGGCTACATTGCCCCGCTGTATGGTAATGCTGATGCGTTGCGCCGGATACTCACCAGTTCTCGGGTCACGCATCGCATAGACAGAACGCTCATTTTTTTAAAACCATTTTCATATCAAATATCAATTTAAATAGTAATTGTGTAGAAAATTATTAGTTTTCACGGAAAATAATGGATTTGATATTAAGCAGATGTAGTGTACATAATGTATTTAGTGTATGGAATATAAGGTGCATTTATGTGTGGTATTTATGTCGATATTAATAAAGTATTTATCTATGTATTTTGGGCAGTATTTATTTTGTCATATTTGTAGTATTAGTATGTTGAAATCGGTCCTTTGCCTGACAACCTGTCGACGTCTGGTATTGGAAGCTATCCTATCTACGGTGAATTTTTGACATTGTTCAAAGGATTATCCAATATTTCGGCTCAGATTCATGCGCCATGATCACGGAATAACTGAAGGCACTGCGAGTAAGTTTTTATGGGCAGATATACCGATCTACCCTCATTTTTTGTCTTTTGCTACAAGTGGCAACGTTCGTAGTAAAAGACAAAAAATGAGGGTAGATCGGTATGTCTGCCCATAAAAACTTAACTCGCATTCAGTTATTCCGTGATCATGGCACTTGTTCAAAGGATTTTTGCAAACTTCTTCGTAACAAGCAAAAGATCCATAATTCGTCAAAAATCTACCTACATTTCCACTGAAAATGCGCGTAAAAAGCGATATGTAGTTCTTAATATTATGGGTTCTAAGGAGTAGCAGAAACCATAGTATTAAGAATACTCACTTAACTTCCTCATCTTGTAGCCTAATTAACGCCCAATTCAGGAGTTCTCATCGCTTTCCAACGCCATCCTGTGATTTATCAATCAGTGTTTATTAAGATAACCAAGGGATTAACACACAAGCTCTGCTTAACGTAGGGCTAGCTGATGCTGTGTGGATTGTTCAGCATTATTTATTTATGCTACTTGGGCCTTGTTGATGCTGTGTGGATGGTCCAGCATTATTTATTTATGTTACTTGGGCCTAGTTCATGCTGGGTGGATTGTCCAGCATCATTTATTAATGTTAAGTTTTAAAGATCAAAGATTACTGCAGTACTGGTATTCACAGGCAGTCGGGGACCAGTCTACATCGGTTCGCAGCAGAGTGCGCAAGGTAATGCGCCCCGCGCCAGTCAGAGTTGACTTCAAGTGGAAACCAGACATGGAATAGATTTATGAACATTTCCTGTCTCTTTCTAAAGATGTTAAACCTGCGTACCTATAAGAGACATCTAAGAATGGGATTGAGATGTCATCTGTCATGCTGTCCCGCTTAATCTTTGGTCTCTTGATCGGGACGCAATACGCTGAGTACCACCTAGCGTCATGACCGGACTGATCAGTTTGAATTCTAGTTAAAGCCTTGCTGTCTTGAACACTACGCAGTACCTACGCGTATGCGGTGCGGGACGCATAATCGTATGAAAAACCTCTAAAGTGGTATTTTTTTCGAAGGAACAAAAGACGTTCTAGACGTTTCAATTCAACACTGTCAAACGTAGACGTACGCCTAGACGTAGTCTAGTCTGCGTTAGCGGTGAGGGGCAAGCGCGCTGAAGTGCAGAGTGGGTACTATGCACAGTACCCACTATACAAATACCTACATAGTACGAGTCGACGGGTCGTCGTCGACTCGTTATCATTATCACGCTGCGGTGTGAAAATCTAATGGCCTGCGCTCCGCAGAAAGTCGACATTGCGCCGTGACCACAGATGCTACGTGTTACGTAGCGTAATGCGTTACGATCAAGAGACCAAAGCTTAAACGGGAAAGCATGACAGATGACGTCATCACAATCCCGTTCTCTACGTACGCAGGTTATAGTTATTTTCATAGGTGTTCCTCTAAATATGCTTGTAACGTAGATAAGGGCAGTGCAAATGAAGCCTGCCTAAATCAATAGGAACCATACATGTGATCCTATTGGAATGGTTTGATTGTGACGTACATGCTGTAGGTCCTTAAAGTTAGATTTTTTAATTAAATAAATGTAAATACTTTATGAATCTAGTTTCTTTATATTGCAAAAAATATATGATAAAATTACGAAAAAGATCCGTTCCTGTAAAACGGATGCTTTGTGAATGTGCCTTAGTCATACACATACACTTAGGGCGCATTCACACAGCAACCGTTTTACAGGGACCGTTTTTGCCGTGATGGTATAGATAGATAGAAAACACTTTATTATACCACACAAAACAGAAATAAATTCTTATGTGTATGTAGTTGTAGGAGCGAGTTCACACCCCCGGCCCCGACAGTATTCCGGATCCAGAAAGCGATTATTTCCAGCAGCGAAGGATCTGCTAAAAACGATCCTATGTAATGGATCCGCTATGTGAACGTGCCCTTATTTAATTTACAATTATAATATGTCCACCAGTTTATAGTATACCAGCTTCTGGCCGCGGCTTTGCATGCTCTTTACTGGGATATAAAGTAAACTCCTATATCCTTTTCGAGATAATATCTATCTCATCGCTAAACTTCGTTGAAATCTGGCCCCGTACTCGTAATAACGAAATCGAAGTTTCTGATTCGTTTACACGTAAACGCTAATCTTATGCAAGCGACATAGGTAAGAGTTGGTTTTGCACGAAAACGAATCAGAAACATTGATTTTTATTTTTCCGTGTAGGCCGTTTGTTTACCCGTTTCATAGTGAAAATAGACCTAATAAATAGAGAGCTAGGTTTTTTTTCCGAGGTATAAATGATCTAGCGCCAATGTATTGGCCTATAGGTAGGTACTACACCAATACTCAACTGTCACCCGCACAACACGTTGTGACGTAAGGTCACACAGTCGATGGGTCACACATATTAACCAACGTGTAGAGGAGACATTAAAATTTATCTTTTGATATTTCTTGACGTGAACAAAATAGGAACCTCGATGTATTTTGTGAACTTGACCTTACAATGCCCCGCCCACAAGTGGAAACCGGCCGGCTAACTTCATTTGCATAACATGGATTCACTTTTCATCAACAAAATAGGGGCTCGATTACATCTATTAATGGAAAGGTAGCATTTTATGTCTGTATATTAATTTTGGCCATTTCTAGTGGAAGAAGTGAAAAATAAACCAGTGTCAGGTACATAGTGGTTATGTGTCTAGTATATTGTGGTTTTGCTTGTCTTAATCTAAATATAATGTGACAAGATCATATCGCATTTGAAAAAAGTGCTGGAATAGGTTCACAAGCTAAGCTGATAAGTTTGTTACTTACGTCTCTACAAGTAATTCAAATCTCCAACAAGAGAATACGCATAACGTTTACCTACTACTGGTAAACAAACAAAACAAGTCTAACCACACCGCTAGCTAGATACCTAGCACAGATACCAAAAACAACATAATTAAAACTTGCTAAATGTACGTACGTATAGCATAGAAATAATCAGCAGACCGAACCCGGCTTTGGACCAAAGAGCACGCGTGTTGAAACCGTACAAAATGAAATCTTTCGTGGAATATTCCCCCGATACAGACTTTCCTATAGAAAACCTGCCCTATGGAGTGTTCACTTCGCCTAATAATGTGAGTAATTTTATTGTTTTTGATATTAAACTCTGCTACGTTGAGTTTAGGTTTAGTTTTCAGCGTGATGTTTATCTGTTTTACTTTCTTTGACATTGCACTCGGTCGTTGAGCCGGTAGGCGGTGTAGCGGAGTGGTTTTGATACTTAAACTATGTCTCCTGAAGTCTAAATTACTTATTACATTGATAAATCTGTTAAGAAAAACTTTAACGAAGGATTTAGTTGTAATTAATGTAGAGAATAACGTATCAATTTTAAGATTGTTTGTTGCAATTGAATTCAATACTTTAGCTGCTATAATACCTACTTTAGAAGCTTTAATACTGAATATCTCTAATATTACAGAGCAATAAGAGATAAAAATGTAATGTTTCTATTATTGTAGGTGTATTTACCTGCAATCAACAGTTGAGCTTACTGTAGACTGCTGCAAACAATCTAGATATAGCATGTAGGTATTATACTGAATTGGTAAATTTATTTTAATAAAAACTGTCTTCAATCTTTATAACGTACGCAGTAAAGAATAATTATTTGTTCATTATATAGAATAATAATCACCTTTAATCAATTATATTACTTTAATTGTTTTTTCAGGCACAAAAGCACATTGGCGTAGCTATAGGAAATGTGATATTGGATTTGAATGTGGTCTCACATTTGTTTGAAGGACCACTGCTAAAGAACAAACAGAATGTTTTCAAGGTATGTAATATTTTCTAACATGACGTGGCGTGACCTACCCCACCCGACGACGTCACGTCAGACACCCCTTTAAAAGGGGTAAAAAGGGAATTTGGGGGTAGCAACTTATACGGATTGGGACACCCTGTATTAATGTATATCAGTTTCCTTAGATAAAATTAAATGAGTCCAATGTTAACTTTAGGTATACCTACATGTCTATGTCTAATACTTCTAGTACCATGGTGGATAGTTTAGGTTAGCGAAATAAACGTTAGCAATAAAAATCGGAAATATGACTTTCCCTTTGTCTTTCACTGGAAATATTGTTGAGAGAAAATAGAGAATACCTGGCCCTCTTATGAAGTGGGTCAGGCATTCTCTAATAAGCCAAAGGAATTAAATAAATGTCCTGTCGAAACAGATTTTTTTTTGGAACAATATTGAATTCCTTAATGATAACCCGGAGTGCGAGGTTTTAAGCACTATAATAACAAAAAACTTCAGACATTTCAGCTCGTATTTTGGCTAACTTGAAACCGTCCAGCTATGGCATTTTATTATGGGTGGCCAGACTAGTAGATACAGAGATGTTATGTTAATTAGTTGTTTACCAGCATTTCTTGTCCAGCTTGAGGCAGGTTATGGAAATTATCTCAGGCTTTATTGCACAACATTATATGAATACCTTTTTAACACAAAGTTGTGTACTATATGTATTAGTGATGTGAAAAATATTTTTATAACGACAGATTAATTAAATTATGCTTTCTAAACCAAAAATTGTTTCGAGCTTCTGTGCTTTGCTTCGATGATACCAATGTCGTTAAATATTTTCCACCAATATACCTTTTGTAACCCCTTGGTATACAAAAAATATCCAGGTTTTTGAATCGGAGTACTTGTAGATAGGTAGGTACTACGAGTATAAGATTTCAGAGCAGGTAGGTATATCTATATATCTATCTTTGATTGATTAGGTTTCGTACACAACGCTCTAGATATATGTTTATTAGTCGGCCGATTTAAATCCTGAACATAGCACGTCCACTTATAAGCGGGTATAACAAAAAAATTGTAGCCCTCGTCCCCAAATTTTCATTTTTTTCTAAATGATGATTCTTCAGAACAAATCTCAAATGTTATCTGTTAAACAGATAACATTTGAGATTTGTTCTTAAACACCCAATTTCACATTTCAGGCAGAAACACTTAACTCTTTTATGGGTCTAACGAAGCCACACTGGATCGAAGCTCGAGCGACTATTCAGAATATCTTAGACGTCGGCAACCCAACACTTCAGAATGACAGCAGTCTCAGACAAAAGTGAGTGTGAAAACAAAATATATTGTACTAGATGCGCCCTACGGCTTCGCCCGCGTGGAAATCGATGTCAAATGGTTTATAAACCTTCCTCTTGAATTACTCTATTAAATCAAAAGCCATAATAATCCGTTGCGTTGTTTTAAAGATCTAAGCATACATAGGGACAGACAGACAGTGGGAAGCGACTTTGATTAGGTACTACTTTCTTTATACTATGTAGTGAAGAGTTTTAAGTTTTGGCAGGCAACCATTCCATCCCGAAAACCTCAGTGGCGCAGCGGATGAAGGTCCATCTGCCAGGGGGTTGCAAGTTCAATTCCCGCCTCGGGACAAATGTTAGTACGATCTGTAGATAACACATTGCCTTTACTCCATTTCAGAGCGTTCGTGAAACAGAGCGAGGCTGAGCTGCACCTCCCAGCTACAATCGGGGACTACACAGACTTCTACTCGTCCATTCACCATGCCACAAACGTCGGTATCATGTTCAGGGGGAAGGAGAATGCGCTGCTTGAGAACTGGTAAGGTTTTAACCCTTAAACCTTTTGAAACTATCATGGGTAATAACACCAAAGTTATTATTAATTTAACCCTTGTTGATGGAAACTTGTTGACGGAGCTGAGACGTGGACACTGACGGGTTGGTACATGCACCAGTTCAAGGTCGCTCAGCGAGCTATGCTCGGGGTTTCGATAGGATAGGATTCGTAACGAAATCATCCGAGAGAGAAAGTTACCGACCTCAAAGAATTAGTAAGCTGAAGTGGCAGTGGGCCGGTCATATATCGCGAAGAACTGACAACCAGTGCTGGGGTAAACATGTTCTTGAGTGGCGACCGCGACTCGGTAAACTTAGTGTAGGACGCCCTCCTACCAGGTGGGATGACGACCTGCTAAAGACTGCAGGTAGATGCTGGATGCGTCAAACTGAAGACAGGGCGCAATGGCGCTCATTGGGGAGGCCTATGTCCACCAGTAATATAGGCTGATGATGATGTTCTTAGCTTTGTTTGATAAAAATCGGTCCAAGATGGCTGCCGCCACAAAATGGCGCGTCGGGGTTTTTTAAATTTGTTATTTAATTTTAATGTTATTTCAGGAAGTACATCCCCGTTGGTTACCACGGAAGATCAAGTTCTATAGTCGTATCTGGTACACCCATCACCAGGCCGCTTGGACAGACACTGCCAGTTGAAGGTAACCTTCATTAGATTCTGAATAACCATAGCCAGAAAAAACACTTTTGCAAGTCTGTACCATATAAAATAACTAAATAATGCTGGATAATTCATTACCGCATTGAATAGTTTACAATACTTTATCTTTATGTGTTTTCGTCTTTGATCTGTAATATAACTGCATGGTGAATGACGCTTAACTAATCAAGGGGCCTACTCGGAAAACGAAAATTGAAGTTCTTTTATTAGTTATCGCGCAAAACCGGGGCGAGATAATAATCAGATAGCGTTTGCACGAAAACTAATCAAAACCTTTTATTTTCGCCTATTACGAGTATGAGTCCTCATCATCAGTTTTAGTTAGGCTACATGAGTATTTTTCTCGTCGCCATTTAAATAATTGTCCATCACTACATCGGTAGTATAAAACAAAGTCGCTTCCCGCTGTCTGTCTGTCCCTATGTATACTTAGATCTTTAATACTAGGCAACGGATTTTGATGCGGTTTTTTAATAGATAGAGTGATTCAAAAGGAAGGTTTATATGTATATAATACATGCATTTGCACCCGTGCGAAGCCGGGGCGGGACGCTAGTTACCTATACAGTTGATTTTGGTTGTAGGTGCTGCCCCCTTCTTCGGTCCCTGTCGCCTAATGGACTTCGAGTTAGAAATGGGTGCGTTCGTCGGCGGGCCGCCTACCAAGCTCGGCGAACGAGTCATTGCTAAGGACGCTGAGGACAGGATCTTTGGGTTCGTGCTGATGAACGATTGGAGCGGTGAGTTGGCAACATTAGTGAGTGAAGTCTCTAGAGTCTAGACTGATGGACTTCCAGTTAGATTGGGTGCGTTCGTCGGCAGGCCGCTAACCAAGCTCGGCGAACGAGTCATTGCTAAGAACGCTGAGGACAGTATCTTTGGGTTCGTGTCGTGCTGATGAACGATTGGAGCGGTGAGTTGGCAACATTAGTGAGTGAAGTCTCTAGATTGATGGACTTCTCCTCTCAGTGGTCGGGCGACCACGATCAAAAATAGCCGTTGAGTGCCAAGCAGCCACCACGGGGACGATTTATCGGTCGGTAGACATTGAAATGCCAACGTCAATGCATTTTACCTGAAATTAATTCCATAGAGTAAGGAAGCTCTTGTTGTAATATAAACAAGAAGTGCTAGAGATGCGTTACTTGCAACCTTATCTAAGTTTGACATGATTTGCAATTATTTGCGCCTACGTTCGGATAAACTAAGTCAGCGTTCGGATAATTGAGGGTTCAGATAATCGAGGTCCTATTGTACAATAGTATTATTCGTATTTTATTTATAAATATATAACCTAGAAGTACACAGTTCCCTTAGTACTGTCCACTATCCTATCCATCCAAGGTTGTCTTATAGAGATCGCTCTGAAGCGATGAGACCGCCAATTGTATCTTGTTTTTAAGTTTTTACTTTAAATTTTTTTGGTTCTTATAAACTAAGTGTGCAATAAAGTATTATCTATATATCTATCTATAAACCGACGTTTTATCTTCCAGCCCGTGACATCCAGAAATGGGAGTACATTCCGCTCGGCCCGTTCACAGCGAAAAACCTCGGCACCTCCATCTCTCCCTGGGTCGTGACGGTCGAAGCCCTCCGTCCGTACATCACTGACAACTACCCGCAAGATCCGCCGCCATTCCCCTATCTACAACATGATGATAATTTCAACTTTGATATTAAACTGGAGGTGGACTTGAAAAGTAAGTAAGGTTTAACTAATTTGACTTGCACTAAATATCTTCGTTCGTTCGATAATGAGTTAAGAGAAAGGGACAGTTACATTTTGTTATGGCATGCATTCAATTCAACATTTTTATTTTTATTATTCTTTGATGTCAGTCCAGTGCCATTTTAAATACAAAATGGCGCTTGTGGGGCGCCATATTGAAAGCAAATGGTGCTTGATGAAATAGGGATGTTCCGAAATACGCTAGGTACAGCGCTGTTATCGATGACAAAATATACATGCGTTCCGAATTACAATGAGCGCAACAACGGTGAAATGTTATCTACGTTATATGAGTATATTTTATATTATTGTACAATGCTATATGTATTTATTTCTTTCAGCTGAGAAATCCCAAGTGGCATCAACGATCAGCCGTTCAAATTACAAGTTTATGTACTGGA
Source organism: Eupithecia dodoneata (assembly GCA_947044415.1). Classification (NCBI taxonomy): domain Eukaryota; kingdom Metazoa; phylum Arthropoda; class Insecta; order Lepidoptera; family Geometridae; genus Eupithecia; species Eupithecia dodoneata. The sequence goes on along the minus strand of OX345672.1, from coordinate 10,217,360 downwards.
CCGTAAAGCAGCAACTCGCGCAGCAGACCGTCACCGGCTGTAACGTCAACCCTGGCGATCTGCTCGGCTCAGGAACTATCAGTGGGGAAGTGAGTTATTAGTAGATAAAATAAAACCTAGTCACGGCGTAAGAATCGACCCTTACAAGCCAGTGGATGTTGTAAGAGCCTTCTATAGATCAAGCTCCTTTATTTCTTATAACACAAAATTCAAATTTCATATAACTAGGAAATATAGTATGCGGGGTGTCCCGAAAATCAATGTCAAGACGACAATGCAAAATTTACCCCAATCCGTAGTTAGGAGGTTATAAACATTCAAACTTCAAACGTAGGGAAATAAAAGCTAGGGAACGTGGATCTTAAATATATTCGAACTTTCTCATTTAGATGTGATGATGATGTCTTGTGATGTTAAATTTTTTTTTCTATCTCCAGTTGCCAGATTCCTACGGAAGCATGCTCGAGCTATCCTGGAAAGGCACGAAACCACTCCGCCTGATATCCGGCGAAGAGCGCAAGTTCCTGCAAGATGGCGACACCGTCGTGTTACGTGGATACTGCACCAATGAGCAAGGAGTTCGGATCGGGTTCGGAAAATGCGAGGGAAAGTTGTTGCCAGCTGTACCTTTATAATAAATTATTAAATAATTCTTTATAAACTGTATTCATTCTGTTGCCATCTGTATCTTTATAATAAATAAAATAAAATAATTGTTCGTAAACTTTATTTATTATATTGCCAGCTATACCTATAAAATAAACTAAATAATTGTTTATGAACTTTATTAATTGCAGGGTACCATTATGGTTTATTTCGTCATTATTATATATGTATATTATTTTGTGACGTCACCTGTACAGGTTCTAAGGTTCTAATGGAAGTCCAGCGTGATAAGTCTCTTACGGAGCCTAGCCAGCATTATGCTGAGTTAGAGCCTTTTTATAACAACTCTATACATAAAACTATTCTTTAAGTTTGTCTTTTGTTAATTTATGTATGTTGTTATAAATAAATTTCTTTCTATTCTATTTTGTTAGGTTTTTGTGCTTATCAGCACCATTCAGGTAGGTACCTATTAACTGCATTTCCAATCTCAAACACAACACAGTTCAAAGATCGAAAACAAAAAATAAGATTAGGTAATACAGAGCTAAACTCTCAGGTAAATAAATGACATAAATAAAAAATCTGTAGGTACCTACCTAATTATTATCTACCAAACTGCCATTCAGTTTTTTAGTTCATTCGTATTTTTTGTCCTATAAATCTAACCAAAAGTACCAACGCCGTAGGTAGGTGGTGTAGGTACGCCATATGTGCCTAATGTGAGCACACAAACCTATTATGGTTTATTGGTGCAAAATTGATAAACATTCGTATAACCTGGTGCGAAACGGTCTAAATTCGGTGAAATATCTCATTCGTTATCTCTTTGACATTGACAATTCACTTAATGCTTGTTTGTCGGTGAAATAGTATCACCCAGTCAAACTTGAAAAAACAATTTAGAAGAACACAAGTTTGCTCAAAAGGATCTGCAGAACGTAATTCTAAATAATAAATAATCGTGCCTCAAATGCGGTGTCCATAATTACAAACATACTTTAAACTAAAACTGAGTCTTTACAACTCTCTCCGTCAACGTGCTAGCAGTTAGCAATTAGCGAAAATTGAGTTCAATAGTATCACACCACTCGCGCGTGGTCGCGATCACAATGGCCAACCAAGACACCAATAACAAAAACGTGTCGTTGAGCTTGATAGCGGAATATGGTGCCTCAGACAGCGAATCCGACGCCGATGTGTCGAACAACGCTGATTCTGACGGGCAAGAACATAGTGATATGGTAGAAAAGAATAACATAATCAATGCCTGTGCCCATGGTCCTCTGGTGCACGCGGATGATGATGATGACGATGAAGAGAACAGTGTGCGACATATGATCATTGACCCGCAGAGTGAGAATGGTTACGAGGAGGCAGTATACAGGGAGGATGTCAGTGAATCTGAAGAATCCGCCTCCTCCAGTGACACGGATAGTGATGTGGACTCTGTGAAGGATGTAGAAGAAGTGCATTCCAGTGGGTGAGTAATCTTAACAAATGTACAGTCTTCAAATGCACTGTCGGCTATTACCAACATTTAACATTCTGATGCAATTTAGACAGTAATTAGCTTGTTATTAAAAATAAGTTTCACTGTAATGTTGATAAGTTATAATGCTTAGCTACTATATCTAATACCTAATTGTAATTCAATGCTGTTTCTTTACATTTTCATGCTTCATTCAGTATACCAGTAGAAATAAGGTAATTTAGGAATAAATTTTACTGTGTTAATTTTTTTAGTATTATAGTATGATAAGTCGAGTTATAAAGCTGTTTATGAAACAATAAAAAAAAAATATATATATATAATATATGATAAAGCCTGTTGTTTCATAGTCACTATACTACTAAAGCTTTTATGTAATTATATACATTTTTATCTTTGAAGCTAATCAACAAAATGTTATATTCTATCATTTTCATGCTTAACTTAGGCCTCAAAAGGATAAAGAAAGGTAAAATATTTATTTATTATGTTACCTAAGTTGTATTCTGAATTCTATAATCTTTTCATTCATGTTAACTACACTTTAGTTTCATATTATTGTTGGAGCATATCTTGTGAGTATATTTATATTTATTTATTGATAATAGACGAGCAGCTTCTAGCTAATGTGTCTATATCACACAGTTATAGAAGCTTATCATCAAAATATTCTATCATTTTCATGCGTAACATAGGCGTCCAGTGGTTAAAAAAAGGTAAAATATTTGACTTCTCAGGTAGCATCTATATTAAAGTTTATCTAGCTTGCTCGGAAAGGACTGATAACTACATGCACCATTAATATGTTAAAAGTATTGAAATTATAAAACTATCAAAACAATGTAATGGCAATTGTAGATAAGTTTTGTTTTCTAAATAGATAGTAGTATAGAGAATTTACCATAGTATTATTTATACTCGTAAATTAGAGAATTTACCATAGTATTATTTATACTCGTAAATTAGAGAATTTACCATCGTATTATTTATACTCGTAAATTAGAGAATTTACCATAGTATTATTTATACTCGTAAATTAAAGAATTTACCATAGTATTATTTATACTCGTAAATTAGAGAATTTACCATAGTATTATTTATACTCGTAAATTAGAGAATTTACCATAGTATTATTTATACTTGTAAATTCTAATTCCTTGCCTTGGGATATGTGAAAGATTTGATGTTAAAATCTCTGACCTAAGAAAAACTTTTCATGAATGGAAATAGGTAAGAATTTAAAAAAAAAAATTAAATTTGTTGGTGTTATTGGCAAGTTATTCTATGATCATGGTGCGTGAAACAGTGCCAAAATATAGGAAATAAGGAAAACTCAAATTATGATAATTATCATGTTATATGTATATTCCCAATAATCAAAGGAAATTTGAGGGACAAAACCGCAAGAACTTATGCATTAGAAACACATCTAATTAAACTATTGAAGTAATGCTTGCTTCTGTACAAAAACGCCTATCCACAAAAAGAAATCAAATAAAAAAGCCATTTATTCCATAACCTTAATAATAGTGCATAGCTAGGTAAACTATCTAGCTTTCAAATGAGACTACTTTGAATAAAATAAACCGTTACTCAAAAAGAAACGAAGAAAAAACCAGATGAAGTAGTTTTCATTAAAAAAATTATATAAATCGGCTTTATTTTTGAGATAGGTAACATATAATTTTTTATTTTTTTATTTTTATCGATAAATATATGTCGTGTATCCGCAAATCTCGTTTGATCAAGGTTCGACAATACACATTGTATATGTAACATTCCTAATATATGTCAAATTAAGTAAATAGGTAAAATAATTGATATATAACATTAAAAATACAATTATAGTTCAAAATTATTAATTCATTTAGAAATAAAATTGCATGCATCTAATGTTGATTTTGTATACGTATACATAGATAAATTTCCATTACACAAAGAGAAATATCTGTATAAATAAAAACTGTAATCTATATAAAAATGAACCCCTATTTCTCCTGGTGACGCTATAACTTAAAACGGCTTTACCGATTTAATTCATCTTTTTTAAATGTTTTCTAATACTTCGTAGAAGACTGAAATTTTCACCCGGGCGAAATCGCGGGGCGCAGCGTATAATATAATAATAATAAGATATTGAAATCATTCATGCAATATTAATTTAACTAATAACTTTCAGAGATGAAGGCACAGAAAACAAACCTGCGAAGCCAGAAGCGCCTAAAGTCAACGGAGAGATAGGTCTTGAAGACCTGCCCCCGATTGAAGACCTTGCCATCAGTATGCCAGCTCAAGAGACTGAGAAGATTGGAGTGGTTTCCAGCATTGTGGAACAATTAGGTGAGGATGAAGTTCTAAATAGACTGTTTTAATTTTATTATCTATAGCGATCCGCACCCGGCTTCGCACGATTTTCGTTATCTATAGTTCAATACATATAATATTCGCTTTATTCTAGCTATATTAAATTTTATCGTGTATATATGTGACATTTTAAGATTATTATGTGGAATTATGTATGTTATGGACGTATGGATTACCAATCTTGGTAATCAATAATATAATTCCATAGTGATAGAAAAGTAGTCTCGACTGTCCCTTGTCACAAACCATTTTATTTCATGTTAAAAACAGCATAAATATAAATTTCAAAATGTACAAAAAAGTTACGAAATAAATCATAGCACTATTATGGCTGCGATTTTGCATACATTTTTTACCCCAATAAAAATGTTTTAAACCTAATATTATAATAATATAAAAAGTTATGTTACACTTAGTAAATTTCCATCTGAGTAAAATGCGGACGAAGCTGGGGAAAGCTAAGGCTCGGCTAATAGCACATACAACTCGGTCACAATATCTGTGCACCTTGAGCCATACAAAATGTTTGGCTCAAGGTGCACAGATATTGTGACCGAGTTGTACTTACAAGTGTAAGTACGTATTTTATATGTTGTAAGTACGTATTTTATAAGTAGGTACTAAGTAGAAACATTGTAAATACTTCTCATTAAGTGAACGTTATATACTATGTTCTTTGAGAAAAATAAAGATTCTTTAAACCGAACTACAAAGAACTCCATTTATGTAGCGCCATTGTATATTTGACGTATTACTAAGGGGAACGAGAAATAATATGCACACAGATAACCCTTCACCTGCAGTTCCAAAAACTTATAATAACAATATCATTAAACATTAAACGGAATTTCGTCATCATATTATAATATCTCATGTTCTTGCTATTTGATATTCGTTAATATGACCTTGGCCTTGATCCAAAATGCATTAATTTTTGATGTTTTTAAATTAAATTACTGGGTGGCATGGTATGTTAAGGATAGGAAAAATTAGGATATAAAAATACTGTTATAAAAAATAAACACATAAAACATACAAATAATTTGGAAGGTCTTAGAACTTAGTAGCAATGTCTTCTATGAATCTTTTATTGGTTGAATCATTGACTTATGTATCATATTTTTTTTTGTTTTGATACAGACCACAAAATTGTATTTGTGGAAAACTAACAATTTGGCACACAAAGTTCGAAATCGAAGTATGAAACTTGCGACCTTCTAATCGATGTTTGCAGTACGCCCACTAAACATAACATCACTTTAAAATTTATATTAAAAATGCGATAGTTTGGAGGTACATACGAGTACATATGTTTATTACTTTTTCACGCCAAAACTACTGATCGGATCGGGCTGAAATTGTGCATAGAAATACCTAAATCTAAAACCATAGACACACAACACATAGTCTACTTCTTACCCCATAAAAACAAGTTCGAAGCCGCAGGCAGACACTAGTCTATCATATCGCGTTAGTAAACCAGGCCCATTGAAAACAATACGCCTATCGATTTTCCAGTCAAGTGGTTTTATGGAAAAAAGAGGTATTTGCATTCACATGCCCTTGGGACGTCTCGTCTGTCTGACCTTCGTTGCGAATCAATATAACCTTCTGTCGTGCAAAATAAGTCTCTTTATTGTCTTAGTAGCCTTATACCTAAAGCGTGTTGCGCCGTTTCTCTGAAGGATAGGATTCGTGACGAATACATCCGACAGAGAACCAAAATAATCGACATAGCTCTAAGAATTAGCAAGCTGAAATGGCAGTAGGCTGGCCATATCTCGCGAAGAACCGACAAACGCTGGGGCAAACGTGTTCTTGAGTGGAGACCACAACTCTGTAAACTTGGTGTAGGACGCCCGGTGGGATGACGACCTGCGAAAGGCTGCAGGTAGATGCTGGATGCGTCAAATAAAGACAGGGCGCTGTGGCGCTCATTGGGGGAGGGCTATGTTATGTTATGAGGCGAATTACAATAAAAATATGTAAACAAATTAGACTAGTAGGTATTTGCAATTAAAACAAGTGACGTAGGTAAATGCAGACTATTGCAAACAATTTACAGGTAGCTTAAATATCAATCAATACCAATCGGATGTGTTAATTGATTTGCTCTTGAATTTATTTGAAAAGTGGAGGACCAATTATTAAAAAATAAAATTACATTGCATCTTAAATATGGTCCCATAGCATTCACAAGCGCTAAATTGTACAAAACCGAGCAGAGGACTTGATTTATAGATCTTTTAAAGAAATGTAATCATTTGATTGTACATATTGAAAATACCATAAATATGAGTTATTAACTTATTATATAGCCAAAAGCCCTTGACACTAAGCCATTCTCATAACCTTCGCCTGTAGACAATCAATACGACCTTTCTTCGCGACATCGGATCCACTTCGATGTTTCCTTCTTATTATTCTATCGCATGTCATTTTTATGCGAACTTACATATTTCTTCTGTAATTTATGTTTGAGTATTCGTCTCTCCAACATAATTTTATGAATCTTCTTCTCTTATCTTATATATAAAAATCAATTGCTGTTCGTTAGTCTCGCTAAAACTTGAGAACGGCTAGGCCGATTTAGCTGATTTTGGTTTTGAAATGTTTGTCGTAGTTCAGGGAAGGTTTAAACGGTGAGAAAACATGGTAAAATTGCGCAGAAATTTCCACGCGGGTGAAGCCGCGGGGCGCAGCTAGTCTCAAATAATAATTAATAATGTTGATTAATAAGTATTGATACAATACAACGGGTATTTATCGAGTTTATATTTACCTATTATATTTTTCGACGTTTCAACAACGTTTCAACGTCGTCGTCGGGAAAAAACAGCAAATAAACGCGATAAATACCCGTTGTATCAATACTTATAATTATGTGTACAGATCGCGTAAGTTTAACACTTTGACTGCTATTTTTTTTCGACGACTGCGATCTTATTTTTAACCTAAAAAATTCGTGCTGCCGCTCTACACAGCGGTTGTGTTGCGCCGCACATGCGTTTCGTTCGAAAAATATTACGGCTGTGCTGAGTCACAAAGATCTGTATTTTCTCAGCCACTGCTCTAGTGTGGATTTACGCATATTAGTCACTTGAAGAAAACACATACCGTGTGATTTCAGCACTCAAAGTGTTAAAAATAAATAATGTTGATGGTGGGATGAGATCGACCTATTTAGTAAAATAAAAAATAATATTGGACAATGCACACAGCAATATATTTCACTGCAACAAATATACTTATCGTTAACTAATTGTATATGAGACCAATTCTAACTCTACGATGTGACCTTACAAAATAGCATTGAAAGTCTTATGAACTCAGTTTGAGGGCACCGACTTTAAAAATTTTAAAATGGGAAAATTGCGTTGCCATTGTAAAAATCTAGAATCAAAAGTACTTATTACTCTTTTATTGCAAACTCTTACCTTTACTCCAGTCTTGGCTTAGAAACATTAATTCTACACTAATTCTATTTTACGAAATACTCAATTTACGACCTTTCTCGATATCTAAAGGTTTGCTGTATGAAAATTCTAAGAGTGTTATTATTTATGCTAATTTACCTTCACTTCCTATGTTTGATGTACGCACAGAGAAGAATTTGAGAAATAACTTAATTTTTATCAGTCATTCTCCATTTATATCAGAGTAAGCTAATTTGTTATTTCTGTATTACAGTAATAGTGAAGTCAAACCCAGGAGTCGCAGCGCTGGACATGGATAGCGTCCTCTTTCTGGACAACGGCGCTAGAACTCTGGGCAAGGTCTACGAAGTTTTTGGACCTGTGAGTTTCTTTCTTTATTAATTCGTGCTTATGCTCTACCTCTGTCCCACAGTTTTTAAGTATTTTTTGTTATAGCGGCAACAGAAATACATCATCCGTGTAAATTTCAACTGTCTTACTATCACGGTTCATGAGATAAAGCCTGGTGACAGACGGACGGACGGACAGCGGAGTCTTAGTATGGTCCCGTTTTACCCTTTGGGTACGGACCCCTAAAAACAAGTGACTCGATATTAGAAACTTGCAAACAATATAAATGTTATCAAAATTTTGAACCGGTTGAAAAACATGTCTCGGATAATGACTAGTTTATCAAACTTGGCATTTAGATCAGTGAGGCGCGATGAGTAATTTTTATACAGCTTTGATGGGTCATCAATCAGAAAATAATACAGGCAGCCTTATCACACTCTCTGTGTGTATTTGCCGGCGATTTCAAAGCGATGCGAGGACGCAGCGAGTTCTAGGTCCGGTGGATGACCACTTGCGAAAGAGTACTCCACGTAGATGCTGGATGCGGCAAGCTGAAGACAGGGCGCTATGGCGCTCATTGGGGGAGGACTGTAGTATTCCCTGTCCAGCAGTGGTAAAATATAATAGCCTTTTAAATCGGACACTATTACATATCCTATGATATGGGTTTTTAACTATGTACTTTACTGTGTTGCCAGATGATGATTATTTATCTAAAAACGTATTATTTTTTAAGTTTATCTAGTTGAATAGACTAGATAAACTAAAAGTCAGCTGTATTCGCTTATCTTTTAAACAAGATATACACGTCCAACATAACTTTAAATCTAACCTTTATTAAACAAAGAAAGTTACAATAAAGTAATATAAACAAATAGAACTACTACGCGTCGCTTCGACGAGACGCTCAGATAGATTTATTTAAATTGAAAAGCCTTAAGCTATACTACGACAATAAAGAAATTGCACTAGGTCGTGCCATTGGGACAGAAGCCAAATAAACTTAGCCAAAACGAAATAATAATAATAATAATGCTGGACAATTCACACAGCATTATCTAGCCCCATGGTAAGCAGAGCTTGTGTTATGGGTACTAGATAACTGATATACATAATACAATACATTACATAGATAGATATTTTTTTATTATACATAGAAAACGACCAGAACACCCGGAACAAATATCTGCAGATCGTACACACAATTGTTCCGAGGCAGGAATCGAACCCGCAACCTTCTGCGTCGCAGGCGAACCTTCGCCCGCCGCGCCACATCGGTCGTCAAAAACTATCTAAGTAGCCTCAACATGGAAAATATTATTTCGCTGTATGATTCTTTATAGAAAGAGGTAATCGTCAACATTTAATTCTCGGGTATATATATAAAATATTATTTATCGCGTAAAACATAAATAAATAAATAGATAATTCTCTTTAAACAAATAAACGCTTCTTGATTGAATTTTTTCTTTTGGCAAGAAGGAAGATTAAGTAACTTAGGATCTTAGGCCACTTTTAATACTAGAAAAACGCGCACAAAGCCTGTGGCAGATGGTATTATTACAATCTGCACGAATATTATTGGTTTTAAATATTATTTGGCATATAGATAAATTGCGTTCAATTTTGGTAATGTTCACAAAAATTATATTTGGCTGGAGTATAGATTTAAATTCTAGACTAGATACGAGTAACATACGTGTTCGCATATCGTGCGTTTGTAAGCCAATTAAAGTATAGTGTTCTTTCGCCCTTGAGTTTATTGAATGTAACGGTTCTATTAAGAGATCACTCGATTTCTTATTGATTTGTAGATAATTCGATGTCGTTGATTGAAATGCGTTTTAGTACGAGTACTTTAGTCTTTGTTTTGCCTATGTCGGGTTAAAGTAATCTTAAGTTGAACGAATTAATTACTAACGCTGGTTGATCATGTCTAGCACCAAACAAAGTACTGAAATAAATAAATAATGTTGGAATTGTTGGACAATTTATGTACACAGTGTCATCTAGCCCGAATATTGGTAGTGATCTAGTATTTTATCACATGGCATTAAGTAAATGAAATAAGCCTTTATTGCTGAACTTTACATACAAATACCAATGTATTTATTCATAAAGATAGTTAGAAAACACACCCTTACCTCAGTTACCTAGCAACTATTGTTGTGTGGTCCAAGTTAAAACTCAAAGCGTTCAATGAAAAAAATATTTTAAATAGTTTAATTTATATATATAATTAATGAATCATCAGTTGTATTTGAACCTAAACCTTGTTCTTAATGCAGGTGATAGAGCCCCACTACGCCATCCGGTTCAACAGCCACCAGCACGTGCTGGACCGCGGCGTGGCCGTCGGCGCGGAGGTGTACGTCGCGCCCAAGAGATACTCCAACTATGTCTTCCTACCGGATCTTATGAAGTAAGTCATCGTATCAGTCTAGCGACGACGTCCTCTGCTGGACAAAGGCCTCCCCTTATCAGTTAGATCGCCATATTGACAGATTGCTACCCACTCTCCGCCTTCCGGTACGTGGTCATCACTCAAGTGGGTCCAACCATATCATAGTCAAAACATACAATAACAAATAGTTCGTTTTCATGGCATTATAATGGTCCCCATTTTTTTGTATGTTTTCGTTTTGAAAAACAAACCTCCAATTGAATCACCCACTACCTTATAATCGTCCCAATAATCATTAATGGGACCAACGGGATATCACAGCTATCATCAGGCCGGTATCGGCGGCGGACATCAAATAAAACTAGTGATAATTGCTGTTCCAGACACAAAGGTTCAGATGCGTCATGGAAGAACGACATTGAGCCCCCCGCCAGCCAAGTGGAATTCTCCGACGACGAAGAGGAGCGTCGGTCAAAACGCGAGGCCAAGAACAAACACAACGAACAGACAGACGACGGCGAAACCTCCAAGAACCCGCGGAAAATCCAACAAAGGAATCAAAATCAAAGACCCTTCGAATCCAGCAGTCGCTTCGGGTCCGGCCCCAGTCGTGGAAGGAACCCCTTCACCGCTGGCTCTCTCAGAAAGAACCCCAACCCGTCTCAAAGATACTCTAGACCCTGGAACGTTAACTCCGATGTCAGAACTCCTCCACATCACCCCAACGATATGTCCTACCATCCAAACTTTCCTTACATGTATGGGCTGTTTAACCAGAACTCCCCCGCGCCGCCTCCTTCGTTTATGTACCCTAACTTTGCGAGGATGAGCGCCCCTATGCCCCATAGGGGTCTTATGAGAGCTAACGCGCCGTTATTCGGTTCTAACTTCTGCAGTATGCCGGGGTCACAGCCGCAGTGGGTCAGCTCGGACCCCCCTCCCCCGCCGGGAACGTAAACGCACAAATATTGTTGTAATGTTAATATAAGGCTTGTAATGTAATTCTCCTTAGTAATAGATGGCGGTTGAAGTAACTGAAGTGTGGTTATCCAAATATCTACATATTTATGTAATAAATAATTTTTGATTCGTAGTTTTACTTTTATTTTTTACCTCATCATCATCAACCTATAGTAGTCCACTGCTGGACATGGACCTAATAAGCGCCCTGTCTAGCTTGCCGCATCCAGCATCTCTTTGCAGGTCGTCATCCCACCGGGCCGTAGGGTGTCCAACACTACGTTTGCCGAGTCGCGGTCTCCACTCAAGAACACATTTACCCAGCGGTTGTCGGTATCAAACTCAATATCATTTATTTCTTTAGGCTTACAAAATAAGCACTTAGACAAGTCAAATTTTATTTTATTATCAAATAACATTTTCATTTTAATGTTCACTTCAATTTTTTGTCCACTAGTGGAAGAAGTGAAAAAGAAACCACTTATATAACTTGTGTGTCTAATACATTTTATTTGCTTATCTAAATATAGTGCGATTTTAGATACATATCAATATTTATTTAAAGCTCAGCATAACATTGAATTTCTTACATTCTATTGTCGGTGCGGAACTGAGCGGCATCTGGCCAAGCATTAACATCATTGATGTAATCATCTATGGAGTAGAAAGCCTTCTTCATAAGATTTTGTTTCATGTAATGTTTAAATTTACGAATAGGGAGCTCAGTTGCTTCAGATGGAAGCTTATTATAGAAGCGCACGCTATTGCCCATAAATGATTTCCCTACCTTGTGTATATATGATGGGATGTCTTAACTTGTTATTGTTTCTAATAGTTCTATTGTGTATACATTAAGTTTTCATAGATGTATTTCAATATTACAGTCAGAATATTAATGTCTTTAAATAATTCCCTACTTATGATAATAGATTAGGTTGGGGAGTCTTACTGACCTTGCACCTTCAGATTTCCACCTGTTTCGGTCTCTTCAGAATTCTTTAGGCAGTGTCAGGTTAACATCACGAGAGGACTGCCAAAACCACTTGTCAGAAGCCCCAAAATTTCTATAGCAATGGGATCATGTCCCTATCTACAAGATGGCAGAAAGCTATCGAACAAAATGGTACCTACATACTTTAGTTAAATGTAAATAAACTATATGGAACAATGTTTTGAATTTTCTTAAAAAATGCGAAGAAACTTTTTCCCCAACCTATTATTAAGCTATGGGGGAACTACTAAGCTACTAAATCAAACTCGATTTTTTGTGATTTCTTTATTAAATATTTAATTTCACTGTTAGAAATAAACTAACGATCGAATTTAATAGATGTTAAAATAAAAAAGTTACAATAAAGATTATAATCTAAAAAATACTGCTCTTGGACACGGCAGAACTTAACTCGTATAATCTGCTGCCCTTTTGACGAATCGCCAAAACTGGATATAAAATAAAATTTTGCACTCACTTGATCACAACGTAAAATGTTATCCATTTCACTATAAAGGAATTCAACTTTCTATTATATAGGTACCTAAAAGTTTATCAAATTATAATGCTTTAGACAACTATCCGGCCGCACTAATTCATAAAATACACAATGTAACTTAAAACATACAAGAAACAATAAAATAGTGGGCCCATAATCTCTTGTTAGATACAGGTTAAGTCAACCAGTAAACTTATAACTACTAATAACATGCAAATTAACAGAAAATACGTCGAAAAACATTTAAAGTTGCAACATATAGGCAGGCGTACACTGGCATTGGTGCCTATTTAAGAATTTTCATAATGGAAAAAAACTTAAAACCCACGCTTATATTAACACAAGTCATTTTGGAAAGTTCTCAACTCAATACATAGGTAAACATTCCGTAAAAAATGAATTAAGTTTTATTTAGTGTGGATTTCCATACAAAGTATAATTTCTAACTTTGAATATAAATGCAAACAAACATAGATCAATCAAAAACTTGTTCACGCAACAGTTATTGGCAAAATAACCAAAAGTGTAATAGAGGAATCAACTGTGCCTTTCTGCCATTGTTTTTTGTAATTAATGATCCTTACATTAAACTTAACGACAATAGTAAAACAAAAAAACCTTAACAGTTGCAAAAAGAAAAGGTATACGTATATAAAACAGTCAATTGATTTATCTTTATATGAAGTATTTATGTGGGATACGTCGAGAGGTAAACTTAAAAAATACATTTCTCTGGAACTCAAAGGGCTTGATTACCGAATGAGCCTAAAACCTGCCTCTGCTGGGCTCAATTCAAACTAAATAGAACTATTCCGCGCAGTCTTCTACATAAAACTTAATTATAAACGATTCGACAATGATTCAAAAAGCAAATAATAATTTGATCGCGTTATTAATTCTAAAGGAATTACGTCTTCTAATCTACGAGAGGATTACATTATCGATTATACGTTAGGAAATATTCTACTGTACAGATTAAAAATCGATTTTATTTTTAATACTTTCAATAGTAACCGACCTATATGAGTCGTGTAGATAAAACGAAACGTATTTGATCAGGATACACGCCAATCGGCTGTCTTACAGCCTATAATAATATGAAATAAGCTTAAAAAATAGCTGTCATACCAATGAGGTTATTGCATAAATACTACGATACGTTAAACATTGCTTATACTGGCAATAGATAAAGAAATATATTGTTATTTATTATAATGTCGTATCACTCTCATGTGTGGTGTTGCCGAGTTGCATAATATTTAGAATATTAAGTTTTATCTAAGACACTACCATCTACACTAGTATTCACATAAATCGATAAAGTTACAGAGTACGGAAAAGGCGATTACAAACGTGCTTATCCTACGCGACGATTATAATATTTCACTTAATTCTAACTTAATATTAGAAGAGTAAACGACAGCCGATCGTTATTACTAAAGGTGCGTTTTGTTTCATGATTACTAGTTAATTTCATTTGGTAAATAAGGCAGCGATGTAAAGGCGCGCGAACTATTAAATTCAGTTTTCTAACGCATACAATAGTATGAATTTGTTAGCAAAAGCGTTTCTATTTCATTACTTTGTGTGAAATTGAGTATGTGTTTGCAAAAATGAAACAAAGCGCACGCACCACTCAAAAATACTTAAAACATACAGTCTCCCGTGCTTAAGACATATCAGATCGATTTCGAGAGATTACATCAAAGTTTTAACATACTTTTGAGTGCCCAATCCATACCGTAGACATCGAAGGCGATATAGTGCACTACTTCACACTGCGTATCTAATTACCATAACACTAAATCGAGTAAATAATGGCGCCTCTATGTAGATATTCGCAAAATATTACAAGTCCTATGTTTAAACCAATGTTCTACATGAAAATATATATATTTTCTATACTAAAATATATATTATTGATAATCATAAGTTTATTAATCACTGATTACGCTTGCTTATTACTTCTATGTTATATTGTGTTGTGATGCTTATAAATATTGGAAAAATATCATCTTGGTTATGGATTTTCATGTAAAACATTGCCAACGATAACCATTGTGTTAAGGTATTGTGTTGTGACATTGTTTTGTTCTGATATTTTTATAAAGTATTCTATTTCTATCACGAGTATAATATTGTAAAGCTATCGTAATGTTAGTTTTCACTTGCGGATACATATTACATTACAGGAATTACTACAGGATTACATGTTATCTATAGTGTATATGTTTTAGATTTTCGCAAGTGAAAACGTAGACTTAAGTAATATAAGTTGACCGATAAATAAATTAGTTTCTTCGCCGCCAATTAAATGCATTTGACAGTCATTTGAAATGAAATAAAAATGTCTCCATTGTAGTACATAGTACTAAGTTTTAGGAAGACATAGTATAAATTATTTTATATGCTATCATTTAATTAAGCTGTGTTTATTTCATTTCTCTGTAAATATAAACCGTACTAATCAAGTAAAGTTTATAAATTATAGTGAACGCTGCTACAATGATATAAAGGTCCACCCACAGAATTATATTTTTCATATCCATATATCTTTACCACCCTGAACATAGCCAAGTTCAGAAATGTCGCCAAAACTCAATTAGACGGCACTTAAATATTTCCGTCCCTTTCACAACGACCAAAATACAAAGGATGGCATCTATTAGCTGTCAAATAATTTTAGTTTTGGCGATCAGATCATCAGAGTCGACAACAAAATGTGGCCGAATTCATCAAAATACAAACACCTTGAACTATATTGAAGTTGAGTGACGCAAACATCGGCACGCTTAACATCGGGTTCAGACTTGATTAATAAACTAACAGCTAAGAAGCACATAGTAAGGCTTTAGAACTACCAACGTCTTGGTTATATTTTAGTAAGAAATACAGTATTAATATACGGCATTTTCTTATTTACATACACAAACATAATTTAAGTCTTACTTTGGCTGGTCTCGATTTTGTTGGTATAAGTCGTATAGACAAAATATTTTACTTTGAAGCTATCGCACGATGTGTCTAGTCTAGCATCTCTGACGAGGCTATATGCTCTGGCTTGACAGGAGTCCTTGATCGTCAACAGTGTTGGACAAAATTTTTCATTTGCTTTTGCCAGTTATTGAATAGTGGTATCATCATCTCACACGCGCAATTGCTCAACTATGATCTTATAAGGCGTTAAGTAACAATTTTTATTTCCTTTGAAAGACCACGGCATCCTAATGGTTCAATTAAAAACTAAACAATACGTAAAAGATAGCTGTCCTTTTTATTTCGATCGTTAATAAATCGCCATAATTCTAAGTGATGTCAAATGAGCCAACAGAACCTTCAGTTAACTTAGCAAATCTATGATACATTAGTTTTAAGGCTACAAAACCATATTGTAGACTCAAATTATGCCTGCAACGTTGGTTTAGTTCTGAGGAAAGCTGCTTTGAAGTGTATATTGATCGCAAAAACAGAGTAACAGAGTCAAAAGTTTGATACCTCACTCAATAAAAGATAGGATACTTAGAAAAGTAAACATATAAAAAATCTCTAGAAGTTATTTACAATATTTGCGAAATAATTAAATGGAGTATAGATCTACAAATAATGTAGTAAGAGCTCTCTTAGATGCCAGATTGGTACCTAGATAGTTTTACAGACTTGAACTTTTGCTTGTTTTTTTTTGTTACTATATACCAAATAAATAATAATGTTTTCTCGATTGATCACCGAGAACCAATCCTATACTCGAAAGGCAAATCAGATTTGAGCAGGTCTCAAGTGACGATGCTTTCATATCTGGCAAAAATAGCAACTTGAGATTTTCTGAAATCTGATTGTGTTTTCGGTATTATGGACTTAACCATACAAATTGTATTGTGTATGGTTTGTTATACTGTATGGATGTAGAGGCTGCCGCTTTCGGATAGCTATCACGTCAAACCACCCATCCTATATTGACAAATGAAAGCCCTTTGAATTGCCTTCGTAATATGCAATTATATGGCGGCCATTAAAAGGGCTTTCAAGGCCATTGAAATGGCTTTCAAATAAAACTTTTTACAAATTGTCGACGCAAAAATTTGCTTTTTGATCGATCGAAATTTTGGTCGCTTGACCAAACATATTTTTGACAGTCCAAATTTAGTCACTTGCCCTTGGAGATGATAATAGGATGGGTGATTTAAGCCTAATTGCACAATAGGTCTTTACAGCCTTACAAGAATTGATGCCACCTACATCATCACTCGTAGAAGTATACAGGCCAATGTTGCTGTGTTCGCTGTTCGATACTAAATTTAATCGCCGACTAATCGATAAACCCGCCACAAAATTCTTCCGCAAATACCTTACAGTTTTAGGCCCCTTTCCTCACCGAGTCAGTTTTCTTTTCTCTACACTAAATCTTTAGACTTTCTTGCACTAAATCAGTACAGACTTTTTACCATTCACATATAATTAAATGAGAACTTTCACATACAGAGTTTACGCGCGTCTCTGAATAGAGTACAGAGGGGTCGGCCTTCTGGGCTCGCCGCGCCAACACCGCTGCCGCACAACAGCAGTACATTATGAACGATACCGTACTGAAACTTACCGAGCAAGTCAGCAAAGCTACCACGCTATCTAACAAATAGCGTAACGCACGTTATCAGTGTTATTACGCTCATATTAGCGCGAATAAAGTAAAGACGCATTTTAGCGTGAAAAACGCCTTTTTAAACGTTATTCGCGCTAAACTTAGCGCGACTAGCTCGGTAAGTTTCAGTACGGTATCGTTCATAATGTACTGTTGTAAGTGAGCGGCTATGTTGACTATGTGTTAAATAGCGTGATTGCAGAAAATGTTTTTCGGCAGAAAATCTGTACAAATTCGGTGCAGAGGCGGTAAGAAAAACGCACCGACTTAGTAAGAGGACCGTAAGTCAAAACCAAGGTAAAACCACGCAAGTATCAGTGTCCACTTCCTAAGCCATGCCACAATCCGACTTAGTAAGAGGCCCGTAAGTCAAAAACAGGGTAAAACCACGCAAGTATCAGTGTCTACTTCTTTAGCCATGCCACGATCATATTGTTCTGTATGATGGGGTAGAGTACCGCGTGCTAGGCGTTCTCCACCGGCCGTATTGTGCAGTCGCCCACGGTTGTTATGGGGGTGATGGTGACTGCGCTGTTGGTTGACGATGTTACGGTGTTTACCTGGAAAGGAAAGGGGTTTGATTATGATCCACAAATGTAATGTAGTTTTAGATATGAAAATAAATAAATAAGATAAAATTATTTTGTGTAGTTTCAAATAACACAGTTAGTGTTCAAATAACACAATCATCCTAAGCTCTTTAGTTTGGACAGCGAATTGGTTACAGCGCGTTGATTGTTAAACTTCAGCGATGCAACTTGGAGAGCGCTTTGCAGTGGACGTGTATGGGCTGATATGATAAGCTCTGCGCACGTTAGTCCAATACCGCTACCACCCAGCACAACAATATACGTTTAGTTAATTGTATACATACATATATAACAATTTCACGTTATGTTATCTTCCCAGTAGTTTCAGACCAGTGGTCCACGAGCTGTCTTTCATCTGATGGCGTCAATATAAAATACATCTAAATTTTAAGAGTTGAAGCCCATATTTGTGCTTTCCAAACTTTCGTGCATATGTGCTACAAACATTAGACTCAACGACTCAAAGCGTATGAGACGCATTGCTTCTCAAATCTATGTTTTAAATAATTTATAAACCTTCCTCCTGAATCACTTTATTTAATAAAAAAACCACGTCAAAATCCGTTGAGTAGTTTTAAAGATCTAAGCATACATAGACAGACAGACAGGAAGCGACTTTGCTTTATACTATGTAGTGATTAACTAATATGTAGGTCGTTACCTCAGGCGACTGGTCCGGCTTATCGGTCTCGTCGGGCGCGTTGTTGGGCAGCTTCACGATCTGGCAGTCCCCGACGGTCATGACCTGCATCTCCATGGCGACGGGCGGGACGCTCTCCGGCGAGACGCACGACTCATCCTCTTCGCGACTTTGCTTTATACTATGTATTGATTAACTAATATGTAGGTCGTTACCTCAGGCGACTGGTCCGGCTTATCGGTCTCGTCGGGCGCGTTGTTGGGCAGCTTCACGATCTGGCAGTCCCCGACGGTCATGACCTGCGTCTCCATGGCGACGGGCGGGACGCTCTCCGGCGAGACGCGCGACTCATCCTCGTCTGACGATGAGTCGGACACGTCGATGGTTCGCTCGTGGGAGCTCTCGGTGTGGGATTGGTCTTCGGATGTGCGGTCTGGGTCAGCCTGGAGCAGATTGGTTAAGGTTATTCATTGATATAAATATACGATTAAATTAGCACAAGTTGTATGGAAAATTCATTCATATTAGGTCCGCCTGCGACACAGGAGGTTTTTGGCAACCTGCAACCTCTGTTTTATTCAATAACTAGCGGCCCGTCCCGGCTTCGCCCGGATGGTCATCTGTTTCAGGCATTTTTTCTCTCTATAAGAACCATCCTCATAATTCAAGGAATATTCTAAAAAAGCTGCTCTCGAGATTTGAGCTTAGCAACATATTCAGCGATTCATTTTTATATTATATTTTTACAATTTTTTTTATTTAATATAGCGTATTTGTGTTGTAATTACCTGGACATTATAGTTGAACGCCATAGGGTTGTAGATAACATCGGTCAGGTAGGAGAAATCGCCGAACGGTAAGTTAGAAGCATTGTAGTTCTCATTGGGTCGTCCATCTGAAACACAGGTATGTACTGCTTAGCTTGCGGCTGATGCTGATGATGCTGTGTCAACAGTCCAGAATTATTTATTTATTTATATGTTACTTGGTTTTAGATAGATAGATAAAGCATTTATTCGACACTGCAGCACATGATGTA
This sequence comes from Eupithecia dodoneata, assembly GCA_947044415.1. Taxonomy (NCBI): domain Eukaryota; kingdom Metazoa; phylum Arthropoda; class Insecta; order Lepidoptera; family Geometridae; genus Eupithecia; species Eupithecia dodoneata. The sequence continues at coordinate 10,197,369 of OX345672.1, read as the reverse complement.
GGGTAACAATAGTAAAAGTAATAGTAAACAATAAGTAATAGTATAAAACAATTAAAAGTGGAGATTTAAAAAATTGTGTGCGTGCTGCAGCCTGTCAAAAAGGTAATAGCTCAGCGAAAAGCTTTGCTCTAAGAGCAAAACACTGATTTTCAGTATTACCCTTTGAGGCGACCAGAAGAACGAAACACTGACATGATAATGATGTGTGATTGCATAATGTTTTGCATACAATCGAATGAATGACTGTGCAGTGTAATGAGAATCAACTATAGGTATATAAAAAGACATGTATTTGTTAATTATGTGTTTTTGTCTCTGTAACTAAAAAGTTTCTGTGTAATTATAAAATAAATATAGACACGCATGGGTCGGTGTTTTGTGGCGGTATAATTGCTTCGGAGGTATTTGGGCCTTGGGTTGGCTGGACTAGGGAACCATTTAGGAAGAAGTAGCAGTCTCGGTGTTTTTTATCTCTGGTAAACGAAGCGTTTTGGAATACCCTCTTTTTGGTTTTGTAACAGTAAACGTTTGAAATGTAATTTGAAAGTGAATTTAGTGCTAAGATTACGTAAGGGTGGAGGTATATTGTTCCAACACTTCGTTGCCAGATATCGAAAACTACCTTTGAACGCTGCTGTTTTATGGTTATGATACAGCAGTGCAGATCTGATTGACCGCATGCCACGAGTCGTATTTGAAAATTTTAACTTTGAGTGCAGGTATTCGGGTTTATTGAATTTCATAACATCAAAAATCAACCCCCCTAGGTGCAACTCTCTACGCGATTCCATATTGAGCAAGGACATTTTGTTCAAGAAAGGAGTAATGTGACAGCGGGGCGGGATGGTGAAACAAAATCGGCAACATGCGTTCTGCACACGCTGTACCACTTGCTGGGTCCGAGCCAGTAATCGAGGACCATAAACTATGTCACCATAATGCAACCTAGAAAGAATCAGTGCTTCGCAGAGAGTTATGCGAGAAGCCTCTGAGAGCTGATTCCGGATGTTATAAAGTACCTTAAGTCGATAGAAACAGTTTTTCACTAAACTAAGTACGTGATTCTCAAACCTTAGCTGGCTATCGAAGATAATACCCAAGTTTCGCGCCTCATCCACTCGATCTACCGAGACTCCTTTGATCTTTACATCAGGGTTACAGCGTATTTTGTCTATTTGATTTTTTGTGCCCAAGACCATATACTTTGACTTGATGGGGTTTAGTACGAGAGCGTTACGCATGGACCAGTCCGCAATTGCATTCAAGTCTTCATTTAATAGAGAAACCGCTAGTGGAAGCTGTTCTGGTAAATCAGACACATAAACCTGGACATCATCCGCGTAACAATGGAACATACAGTTTTTAATGACTTTAGGAAGATCCGCACTATAGATAATAAAGAGCAGGGGACCCAGAATTGAGCCCTGCGGGACGCCCCGATCGACAAGCGTTGGACGTGAGAACAAAACAGAACCGTCATCTTTGACCAATTTCACAGACTGTGTACGACCACCCAGGTAACTTTCGAACCATCTGACTGACCTCTTACTTAGACCATAGTAAGACAACTTTGCAAGAAGAAGAGAGATGTTAAGACAGTCGAAGGCACGTGAATAGTCTAACAAAGTCAGGACTGTGCTATGACCTCTATCCTGCTCCGCCAACACATTGTCAACAACGTCCAGGAGCGCTGTCGCCGTACCACGACCTTTTCGAAATCCTGATTGGAAAGAAGGCAATAAATTATGAGTCTCTACAAATTTTGTAAGCTGGCTACAGACTGCTTTTTCAAGAAGCTTCGAGAGAAACGGTAATATGCTTATTGGTCGAAGATCTTTAAATTCAGTAGGGCTATTGATTTTAGGTATGGGTGTGACGAGAGCTTTTTTCCATTGGCTGGGCACCACACCTGTTAAAATTGATTTATTAATAATTTCTGTAATAACGTCTAGAGTGCAAGGAAGGGAAAATAATATCATGTCTCTATCTATTTTAGTCAATTTTCAGCCGACAGATAAGCAGTTAATGTAACATACACCTTGTTAACATGCATTTAGGGTTCATTCTCACAGCAGATCCGTTTTTAACCTTCGCTATTGATAACAATGGTTTACTGAATCCGGAATACTGTCGGTGGTGTGAACTCGCTCCTACAACTACATACGATATCACAAATAAAATAGGACCCTGTTAAACGGATGCTATGTGAATGAGCCCTTAGATGTTAAACAACCCACACCTTACAGCAATATTGTTAAAGTTCACCATGATTTGATTTTTGAGTTATCCAATATTTCGGCTTACATGCGCCATGATCACGGAATAACTGAAGGCACTGAGAGTTAGTTGTTATTAGCAGACATATATACCGATCTACCCTCATTTTTTGTCTTTTACTACGAAAGTCACCGCTACCACATGTCTGAAAACTCGAAAATCAAATCATGGTAAATATCCCCTTATGAATAACTTTTGTGTTAAAGTTTTATTGTTAAAGTTGTTAGTAAAGTGCTGATATTAAATTTATTTTCCACACAAAATAATACATGGGTATGGATATTGTGCTTGTTTGTGCCACCATTGCTTGTTTACATAATATAATGGCAATGCATCAGTTCAAATTCAAATAACTTGAATTGATGAATTCTCAAATGCAATTTCACATTTTTTTATTTGCAAAATTTAGACCCAAATTTAGAATGAGTGAGTTTTTAGTAGTTCATGCCAATTGGTGAATGGTATACTAACAAAATTTGCTTAGTTCTGCGAGGTTGTATTCCATTGGTATTGGTAAATCCATATCCATACCTGAACAAAACAATAGGTTATAGGCTTGTTTGCAAATGTCCAGTGTCTTTAATAAATTACGCTTTAACTTTAACCGTTTAATAGCCAAGTTTCAATACAGGATGAGTAAGAGATTTTCCTAATTTATCTCAAGACTTAAGTAAAGGACACTTACAAACAAGCCCAATAAAGCTAAATGAGGTGAAAACAAAAGAAAAATCATAAGAAGCTTCAAAACTTCCACAGCACAAACACTCGCAAATAAAAAAACACTTTAAAATTAATGTAGGGTTCAGCAAGGCTACGACGCTGTTGAACACATATCGTAACGCGCGTTACAAGCGTTTTTTACGCTAATTTTAGCGCGTACAGCGCGTGTTAAGACGCATTTTAGCTCAAAAAACGTCCAACGTCCCGTTTTACTCGTTATTCTCGCTGATGACGTGCGTTATGTTTTAAATAGTGTGGTATCCTTGCAGAGTTTAATGTATTGTTACTATTCGGCTTAAAACTCGTGAACTATGCTGAAATTACAAGGACGTATCGTGTGTCCACAGTATTGACCACAGTATTGCTACAAAACATCATCATCCCGCACGCAATTATCGACACATAAACATCACTGAGATAGGAAACAGTGAAAATCTTGTATAAAGCCCAGTACAAAGAGAATAAAATAACTATGTAGGACCCAGGAGGAACCCTTGTAGGACCCCGTTTTTATACTAGCAGGTATCAGACATCAAATAATAATAATAATAAATATTTTATTTTCAGACCATAGAAAACGAATAGATCTTATTTAACTTATTCTATTGTCCATAGTAATATACATACATATACCTTACATATTTATGTTTAATACAAATAAACGCATTTGATTTGATGACGATGAATGATGATCAAAGACTCGGGTACCCTAAAAATAATTATATATAAAGATTTTTTTAATTCAGATTTTACAACCTTTAAACAATGTTTATGTCGGTTGCCTTAGTAACAGTGAACAAACGTAAAAGCTAATAATAATGATATAGATATATTTGACTCTATTAGTTATCTTTATCAATACATAAATTAACTAAACTGAACTCTAACCTCTATAAATTTCGCAAATTTATTTCGACTATACTGAGCAATTATATTTAATATATAACGATATAAATGTATTTTCTATGATATATACTTAAATAATACACATGAACATTTAATTATATGTAAATTGTTTTGGCTATGTTTGCAATAATTTTCTAAACTTGTTATGTTTACATCTAGGTCTACAATCTGGTTCACTACTGTAACTCTACTATACATACATATAAGGCATAAATTTGATTTGTAAACTTAATACAATAAATGAATAAATAGATTACCAGGTCGTGTGGGCATGAAGTAGTTCTTAGGCGGGCGGCCTCGCTTCCTCTTGAGCAGTAGCTGCTGTCCTGCCGGAGACAGGCTCGACACGGCTTGCGGACTGCCGCCCAGCACGGAGCCTGCTGTCAGCACGCAGCCTTCCATATCTGGGGGTACATAGGAGATAACTTAATATAGTTATCATTACACTTTTATTTGTTTTATCTGTATCTTGAATACATTAAGTTTATTAAGACAAGATAGGTACCTACCTTAATCGTACGGATCCGTAGAGCGAAGCGCTGTTGACCTGTAATACAGGCTTTACCTAACCTACATCAGGCACCAGTCTTCACAATACAGGTTCGATCTAGTATATAAACTAAACGGCCTTATTTTGTTTCTATTTTAAGAGAACCTTTGTGAAGAAAGTAAAATTATTATAACTTATGCGAAGTTAAAAGGACGTTGCAAAAATTTACAGCAAACACTTGAAATAGATCATCGTTATTTTCAAGTGTTTCTAGACGACGTTATCATTACCGGCAGAGGAAAATGAGCAGAACTTCTCATTCACTCACGACCCTGGCGCATCAATCCTGAAGCCGATGGATAAAGATTGCTCAGCAGTTCATTGATTAAAAAAAAACAATCAAGAATCGCTCAAGAAACATATCGATCAAGAAACAATAATGTTTCTTGAGCGGAAGTATATTGACCTCACGATCTACGCACCCTCACGTGGCGAGCGAAGGGTGTCGCGCTGTTTTACGATATGCTTACTCAGACCGGCGGCGAAGCGAGCCCCAATCTATCACAAAGCGTGGCGAGCGAAGCGATCCCCACAGCCTAACTATAAGTGGCAAGTGAATCTATGTAATCTATTGTATTATGTAAATCAGTCATCTAGTATCAATAACACAAGCTCTGCTTAGCATGGGACTAGATGATGCTGTGTGGATTATCCAGAATTATTAATTATTATTATTATTAATCCACTGCAGCTGCGTCTCTTACCCTACATTTTTTTATTGCTTTTTGAATTGATAACCATGTCATCAATATAACTTACCTAGAGAAGTCTTGGGCGGTCGTCCGCGTCGTTTCTTGATCTTGGGTATCATGGGGAGCGGCGTCTTGCGGGGCCGGCCGCGGCCGCGGCGGGGCGGGTCCAGCATGTTGTCTACGTTGAGCTCGCTGACCGGGCGGACCGGGTCGAGGTGCGCGTTCAGGACGAGGGGGTTGGACGCGGAGCGGGGGGGAAGCATCACGTCACCTGGAAGGCAAGTAATGAACAAAAATGAATAATTAATAAATCGGCAAACGTAGTGTAGGACGCCCTCCGGCCAGGTGGGATGACCTGCGAACGACTGCAGGCAGAAACTGGATGCGGCCGGCTGAAGACAGAGCGCTATGGCGCTCATTAGGGGAGGCCTATTTATGTACATAGTATAAAACAAAGTCGCTTCCCGCTGTCTCTCTGTCCCTATGTATGCTTAGATCTATAAACCTACCCAACGCATTTTGATGCGATTTTTTATAATAGATACGAATGATTCAAGTGACACATAGAAAACGGTCTGAATTATACCTATACAGCTTATAAAATTGTATTTCTTACCACTGGGAGTAAACACAAGATGTCCGGACTCGCGATGCGTGGTGCGTACCATTCCGGACATCACCTCGGCGTTGCTGGCGTTCTCGCGTTTGAATGAAGTTTCGTTTGCCATGTCTACTGTTGGGTCCTCCTGCAGACAAAGTATGGTAGAGTTAGTTGATGTAGCATAGGCGAGAAGCTAGTCGGTTTCGATAGAATTGTGGTAATAGATAACGCCAAAAGAAATAGAACTTGAGATATATACGGTGACAAGATGAGAGGTATCGCTCATGTGCGTTAGACGGACGCTACTGTTATAAAGTTACTTGGACCACTACTACCAAGTAACTTTATAAGGGAGTAGCGCTAGACGAAATAAATAAATAAATAAACATGAGGTATGCAGGAACCTTCTCGGAGCGGCCACAGCCGCCGCAAGAGTATGGACCGCCATCGCCCGTATGCGTCAGACGCTGGCGGTCCAAGTAACTCTATAGGGGAGTAGCGCAAGGCTCAACACTGGGACTATTACTATTCCTAGTGTATAAATTTAATATGATGCTGTAAGTAGTACCTTCTTCCTTCCTTCTCACAGATCTTGGTGTGCACGCGCAGTTTGTCAAAGCGGGCAAAGGAGTGGCCACAGCCGCCGCAAGTGTACGGACGCTCGCCCGTGTGAGTTAGACGGTGGTGGGGTTCAAGTAACTTTATAGGGGAGTAGCGCAAGGCTCAACACTAGGACTATTACTATTCCTAGTGTATAAAGTGAATATGAGGCTGTATGTAGTACCTTCTCACAGATCTTGGTGTGCACGCGCAGTTTGTCGGAGCGCGCGAAGGAGCGGCCACAGCCGCCGCACGTGTACGGACGCTCGCCCGTGTGCGTTAGACGATGGCGATTCAAGTGGGAGGAACGTTGGAATCTGTGAAAAAGGTATATTCAACATTGTAAATACATATTACAATATCGGATATGACTGCTAACGTCAAAAATACACTATTTGATTTTTAAACTTAAACTTTACTTTAAGTTAATTAAACTATTTTTTTATTACAATAAGGATAGGCGGGCTACTTTGTCAGATCAAGACACAAATAACTCTAAGAGATAATAATCAAGCTAGAATAAGATACCAGCCTAACCTTAATTATTTATAAGTATTTTAAGCTATTATATTATTTTATATGATACCAAGTTTGTAAGGCGCAAAATTTATAAGTAGTTTTGAAAAGTTACCTGAGATCACAAACTTCGCAAACGTGTGGTCGTGCTTCTTGCGGGTCGTTAGTAGCGGAGTCAGAGAGAGAGCCGCTTGAGTCCGTCTCTTCGTCTTCATCCATCACCAGTTTCTTTTCTGTAATCATATTCACTTTTGTAAGTATTTATATATTAAAGGTACACCAACAGTATACATATTGTGCTTATGTACAACGTTACATTAACAAGAGACAAGTTCTAATACATATACTAAGTGAGATTATTGTTAAATTTTTGTTCGTTGCTTCGAAATTGATACATAAATTCTGATATCGTTTTAATCTACAAGTTAGTTCTAGCTAGTTATATTTCATAGTATTAGTTCAGGTACACAAATTTTATGCTGGTATTAATCTCTGTAAGTTTCAAAGCAAAACCTTTAAAGTTTTTTTTTAATATACTTGTTAATAATAATTAAAACTTCCGCATCTATTCGACGGCAGATCTGTGGAAAGCATTTCTTAGCTTTCATGTTACTAAACTAACTTTCATGTAACCTAAAGAAAGTAATTACTATAAAATGCCAATAACATTTTATACGACTTGACTTCTTTATTGATGGCAATACGGATTCTTCTCTCTATCATGATGTGGCTCGCTAGACCGAACTTGGTCTTGAATACCCCACATAAGGCAGTAGAGTTGGCCTGATGAGTTATATGTGTACATGTAGGAGGGCTTAGGTCTCTCTTGTCTAGGGTCGCCGTCATCGAAATCTATGAGGAGGCCTAATAATATTTTGGCAATATGTGTCTGGTGATTTAGATTATTAGTATTAGTTGAGCTACCTGATCGCCTCATTGACCTTTGAGAAAAATTGATGATTGGTTCAGTTTTTATTAACATTCCATTAGAAATAATACAACTAAATGGAAATACCTCTATGTTCAAAACTAGATTAAGGAACTGGCTCGTTAGTAGTCCGCGCGCAATATAACTAAAAGGAGTTTTTTGATACTAGTTAGTAATAAATATAGACCTAACCCGACTAGGGTTAAAGTTAAGAGGTATTCACTAATGTAGCCTACCTGTACAAACTAGTTATAAAATTGACAAAATATTATACGTCCTAAATGGAAATACCAAATATTGATTTTAAGCCTTCCTATGGATGTTTTTTTACAATTTTACAATAAATATATAATTTTTTTAGGTTAGGAAATATGAAGATGTTTTGCAACGCTGCAGAGACATTCTCACCATCGGAATCATCATTGTCGTGGTTGGGTTTCTGAAGCACTGCCAGTTGCACCACCTTGATGCCGCTGTGCTGGCTCTCGCCTTTGTCGTTGTTGGTTGGTGATGGTCCTGCAAGAGAAAGAAAGAAAACCATGTATGTATTGGTCAACAAAGAAAAACTGAACGAAATTCGTTCACTAGTTTTGGCGTGAAGTAACAAACATTCATTTCACGACGTCTATGGCGCGGTGGGCGAAGGTCCGCCTGCAACGCAGGAAGTTGCGGGTTCGATTGTCGCCTTGGAACAATTGTGTGTACGATCTGCAGATATTTATTCCGGGTGTTCTCGTGTTCTCGGTTCTCGTGAGTTTTTTCTTATTTTAATCGAGAAACGAAATACAATAAAAAAATTATAGTATAACGCTTGTTTCGTCAAAAAGGTTTATATTACATACTATGTTTGTACATCCGTATAGTAAGCGCATATTTTTATGAATTCTCGGGAGTAGTAGAACTAATGTCAAACGAGACAACGAATGTCAAAATTGACAGCTAATTAAATTCTTAAAATTAATTAGCCATACTGAATATGTCAAGGGACGAAACGTTGTCGTTCTTCAAACACAAATAAGGTTCGTAGTTGACCCGCTTACATCGGCAAGATTTCAAAGGTTTGTTTACAACATAGATTTTGATACAAACTCGTTTGTTATTCATAGGCAACACAATAAAGTTTTCAAAGGGACTATTATACCAGCTGTGAGTGGCAGAATGACACAGCGTAGGCTTTAATAATAGGGCTCCGCTCACCCTTCTGGTCCGGGAGCCAGTGACAGATTTTCATGACCAAGTAAGTCTCTCTCAAGCAAAACTTCGCAATATGCATTACGGATTAATATTATGAATACTCGTACCGTCAGCTGCGATTCCGTGGAGAGTTGGGCAGTGGCAGCGATGGCGACGTTATTCCCATGGAATAAGGTTCAAATCAGAAATTAAATTTAGCATATTCCATAATTCTGATTTGAACCTTATTTCATAGAACTGACGGTCACGAGTAGATATTCATATTATGAATCCCTTATGCATTTTACTAATTTCGCTCGAATGGAAATAATTGACCAAATTTGTACCTGGCTCCCGGACCAGTCCGTTTGTAGCTACGGAACAACAGTTCTGACTAGTATTGATTATCTGGAACTCAGGTAAACATATCGATATAGAACGGTATTCAGAGACATTGTCAAGGACTTTCTAATGGGGTCTATCTTATAAATACTCGTAAATAAAGACGAACAATTCACACATTATCTAGCCCCATGGTAAGCAGAGCTTGTGTTATGGGTACTAAAAACTGATATACATAAAATGTATGATGACACATGATATACATTACATAGATAATTTTTTATAAGGTTATTTTATTATTAGACGACCTCTGTGGCGCGGTGGGCAAAGGTTCAGCGAGCAGGAAGTTGCAGGTTTGATTTCCGCCTCGGGCCAATGTTTTTACGTTCTGCAGATATTTGTTCAGAGTTGTGGTCGTTTTCTATGTATAATAAATATATATATATACATATATCTATGTAAATTATTGTATTAAGGACATATATCAGTTATCTAGTACCCATAACACAAGCTCTGCTGAGCTTGGGGCTAGATAATGCTGTGTGAATTGTCCAGCATTATTTATTCATTCACATTTATTTATCGAAATAGGTAGGTAAAACCTAATAGTAATAACTCAAGCAATACTAAATAATAAGTCTACGTATAAACCAGCACCCCATTTTCCATTCCAAAGTTAATCAATATAATAAATAACTCGTTAAAAATTTCCTCGCAGCGAAAAGGCCTATTGTTCTCGCATTCGCACGCCTCGGTTCGCTTGATGTTATGTAAATACCCGCAGCTAGAATAAATATACATTAGAGAACATTGTTTTATGTAACTGTTCGCGCTACGCGTCAAGTTCGTGTTAAATTGTCTTGAATTGGATCTATTATTACGACAGAATAGGGTAATGGAATTTTCTCAGCCTTATAGTTTTTATTTAAATGTCTCTATGCCCGCTGACGATTGTAAACCACGATTCGAACTTTAGGTAATTGTACGCTATTCCACTGCTAGCTAATCTTACTACATAATATTATTAACGCGAACGTTTGTGAGGATGTATGTATGTTTGTTGCTCTTTCACGCAAAAACTACTGAATGGATTTTGATGAAACTTCTCAATAGTACCTTAGTAGCTTATATTATCAGAATAACACATAGGCTACAATTTATAAAGATTATATTGTATATTATCCAAAATATCTATAACCACGCGAGTGAAACCGCGAGGCGCAGCTCATAATATATTAAAATTACGGAAGTAATTCGGTCGTTCTGTCTGTGTGATTCAACTGAAGAACGAAACGGAAGATTGAGATACTTTTTATGTAGGAAAACCACGAGAAGAAGTCATTATGATATCGTAGTTTTAAGTGGTTTTTTTTTGTCGAACCTTTGGATCATACATGTTGGTGACGATGAAGCCTGGTGGATGTATCACGAAGGTTTAGCAGACACCTACATACATATATTCACTGTTGTCTATTTAAGGACACGAAAAAAACAAAAGAGAAGGTTCTCATTATTTTTGTATGTTATGCTTTGTTTGGTTTGTATGTATTTTTTTTTTGTATGTTCGTCGACCGATTTGTTTTTTTTTAGCTATTTAATGGAGAAAAATCCACTGGTGGTCCCATAAAAAAATATTCATGAGGGATAAGTATTTGTTCCGAAACACTAAAATAATGGTATAAATATGTACTAAGGATATTGAAGTAGGTTTTTAGTTTTTTTTTTTCAAGACAATCAAAATTTATTATTATATTATAACTCTAACATGCACTCCTCGGAATTTATACATGTTTCTACAATTATCAATTATATTTTGCCAAGTAAACCTTAGCCTTTTCATTGAAACTTCGCGATATTTCCTGTTTATGACACGAGCATCCATAAAATGTATTGAATTTTTGAGTAAATAAATTTAAAAATAAATTGTAAGAGGTTCATATCACTAAGATCATGTTTTGGACAAACGTGCACGAGTTTCTTAACCTAGGGTCAATGAACGTCTGGAAGCATGCGACATACCTATCTTAACAAATAAAGCAATTAATTTAAAAAAGCCTACAGTACGTGGTAGGTATTCGTGTTTATTATGGACACAATTTATTGCGTATTTGCGATTTTCTCTAAAATACGTAAGTAGGTACTTACACAAAAAATTGTTTCAAGCATTGTTCTATGATCGAAATTATTATTTCACGAAGGGGCAACGAACGCGATGACGTCATCAGTCATATTGAGTTTTTATTAAATTTCATCATTTCAAATGTACAAAACAAGTTACCTCGTAACTACTTAAGTATGTTTCACGCGACTGTACTGTATCACGGAATTCGAAGCCGTTCCTTTGAAATACCGAGTATTGCCGAGCATGATATAGTGGGTTAGGTACAGAGGTGCACATAAATGTGGCTGCAGAATAGACGAAGGTATGTTCGGGAAACTTCGGGCGATCGATAAAAGCCCATTCTATCTCACTAACTAGTCGATCTCTGCAAGAAAGCTGGAAAGTGGAACGAGGGCGTTGCAATTTCAATTATGACTGGCATTTTATGGAGGAAAACATCGTAAATGAAAAAATATTAAAATGTGGTTTTAACCAGTTTTTGTGTAATTAATTTGGTTATAGAGTAAGGAAAATAAATTATTATATTATAAAACCAAGCAATCTATAAAATTATTTAAATGATAAGGAAATTATCTACCCGTATAATGTAGTTTTACCATTTATAGAAGGGTTATTCTTTATTTTTACTGCATTTAACGTTATTACTGCCTATATATTCGAGCATGGAATACAAAATATAAAAACGAAAATAATAAAAACAGAAAATAATTCCACGAAAAGTGTTTTAAATTCCTGGTCGTTAAATATTTATGAGGATAAGCGAGCGGCGGCCATATTTTGAGTAATTTTTTTTATTGTTTTTTGAAGCGGTTTCGATAAAAAGTTAATTGTAGAGCAGCTTTGTTTATGAATCACGGTTTCCGGGCACAGCACGCGGTACACGACACCCGCTTGTATTATAAACTGAGATATTATGTTACAAATACATGTTTAATTATTACGTTAACATACATTCTATGTTTAGAAAGTATTACGTGCATAAGTATTCGCCCTAACACTTAAATAAAAAATATCTACTATCTACTGATGTTATGTATTGTACCTATTATGCATAACAGTTATCTAGTAACACAAGCTCTGTTTAGCTTGGTGCTATTATGCTATATGAATTGTCTGGCATTATTTATTTAGTAAATTGCCCCAACCATGCCGTAAATTTCTGTCTGCAGCACCACGTGGCGTGGCAGTGAATGCGTTAAAAGACAATATACTAGTTTCTGCTTCTACTTAATACTGGTCGATTTTTAATTAATTTATAATTATAAGTACTTAACTCTGTAATTATGAAAGTGTGCTTATGAATTTTAAATCATTTTCAGATGTTTAAAGTATTCAACCGAGACGAGAGCAAAAAGTTTTAGTACTTTTATAATATTTTTAAATAGCTTCTCAGCGTATATTTTAAGTGAAGGGAATACTATATCAACATTTTTTATTGCTCGTCGCGAACGAAGCGGGGGCATTCTTGACATTTAACTTTTAAGCGCAAAAAAACTCATTAAAACACGAACACGTCATTAGCAAACTAATTTAAAAATGGTTTCGCAAAAAAATGCACGAAAATTTAAATTATAAGCTAAAATACATTAGCAAAAAAAGTAAGCGAGCTTGGTTTAATAAACATAATATGAACTGAATTTTTATTGGGTGTTGTATTTTTAAAGATAGGTATAATGGACTGGTAATCTCGTCCTATAATAAATAAGACGTCATTAAAATCAACCAAGAAAACTGACCAAGGGAAAGGGCAGGTGCATAAAAAACTATAATTTCACGACGAACACAAAACAACTCAAGTTAAGGGGTGAATGGGGTGATCGATCTAACCTCTACTTTTAGAGACGGCCAAGCCAATAATGCCCAATCCATACTTGACGACGTCCGTGGCGCGGTGGGGGATCTCCTTTCACATCTTCTTGAAAGCGAACAGTCATGCCGTTCTTCTTAACCCTAAGCTTAGTAACCTTACCTGGCGAAGTAAGCTTGCTCCATTCATCTCTCCTTACGTCCCATTGAAAGCGAACAGTCATGGCTTTATTCTCAAACCTCAGTTTAATAACATTACCTGGCGATGTAACCTTGCTCCGTTCATCTCCCTTCTCGTCTTCTTGAAAGCGAAAAGTCATGTAACATAGTTATGACGTTAGCTTTCAAGAACTTCTTGACGCTTAGTTAAGTCATCTTACCTGGCGAAGTAAGCATGCTCCGCTCATCTCCCTTCACGTCCTCTTGAAAGCGAACAGTCATGGCTTTATTCTCAACCCTCAGTTTAATAACATTACCTGGCGATGTAACCTTGCTCCGTTCATCTTCCTTCTCGTCTTCTTGAAAGCGAAAAGTCATGTAACATAGTTATGATATGACGTTAGCTTTCAAGAACTTCTTGACGCTTAGTTAAGTAATCTTACCTGGCGAAGTAAGCTTGCTCCGCTCATCTCCCTTCACGTCCTCTTGAAAGCGAACAGTCATGGGTTTCTTCTTGACCCTCAGTTTCTCGTCTTCCGGAGACAGGATGGAGACGCGTTTCTTGGGACGCTCCTCCTCTTCCCGCTTCATGCTTGGGTCGATGGTTGTGGATGACGCTGGGTGGGATACTGTGGAATGTGTGGTTGGGTAATTGAACTTCGCCATGAATAGTGGTCTCTGTTTAAAGAATTTTATTTCTCAAAAGGACAAAGTTAGATGAGAGTGTATACTTAAGCTTACTATCTTAACTAGTTAATATTATTAATAGTAAAGTCATTTAAAACTGGATATTTACCATGATTTGATTTTTGAGTTATCCAATATTTTGGCACAGTTTCATGCGCCATGATCACGGAATAACTGAAGGCCTTCAGTTATTCCGTTATTTAAATGACTTTAGTGTTAATAACCATGATAGTTTCAAAATTATAATATTATGAATTCTAGTATTGTAGTTATCGAGTAGTTTAAGTTATTTTATAGTGATGTTGTAAATAAATAAATAAATCTGCGCACATGATGATACATGATGTTTCGCTTTCCATAGTTGGTCCGTAGATTCCTTAGTTTTAACTTATTTTTACTTCTTAAATTGTAGGTGTAGGTTTTCATTGTTAGTGTGATTTATGTATGTATTTTATTAGTTATTTCCCCGAATACTCAAACGCAACGGATTTTTAAGCACGTCTCGAGTCGCGGTATTGTGTTAGTGAATGCTTCAAGTCCTATCTTACCTTGGTCTTGCTCGGTTTGTATGCTGACGGCTCGCTCCGCCCTGGCCGCATGCCGCGCCTCCTCCATTTCCCGGGCGGCAGCAGCGAGGATGTTATTGACGGCAGTGTGGGTGTTAGGAGCGTCCTCGCGACGCCTCCGTCGGAGCTCTTCGGCACGCATCATAGATTGTTGGTACATGTGGATCTGGTAGGAAATTTAAGTGTTTTATTTCAGGACCTGTTAATTTATCAAACATATCCTTTGTAAAAAGGCTTATTACAAAATATCAGGTTAATGTTAATGTGCTGGCGAAACAATTTGACAGTCAAATAGTCATGTTAATTAGATTTTTTATGACAATCGATTTTATTGTTGTTCCTCAACATTTTGTATTTTTACAGTTTTACTCAGGCTCCATACGACATTATTTTTGGAATCGGAATAACCACATAGTATAAAACAAAGTCGCTTCCCGCTGTCTGTCCGAAGAAATCGACGAACATACACAAAAATCATATATACGGCCGAACACAGAACCTCCTCCTTTTTTCGAAGTCGGTTGAAAAGCACTAAGTGCTTAGATAAGTCTTATATATAATGGAATGATATCATCAGCACAATTAGATGATGAGCAAGATTCCCCCAAATAAAATGGGTTTGCTTTGATTCAAAAGTACATAATTATACCTAAAGTAACTAGAGTACAGTTTTTAGATTTATTTGTTTTTACATATCATAATATTCATCATTCATTGATGTCCTATTTTAGTAGATGATAGTAGGTATACATAAATTGTTCAGCGTTATGAATACGATCAAATTAAACTGCCCGAGATCATACATTTTATAATACGATTTCATCTCATAACTCTTAGATTAATGTTTGTAATGTAGGTATTTAGTGTATTTGTTAACAATTATTTATTAAAGTGCCACCGTCTATACTGTTCGTTCATGTCCAGTCCATCCCAAGGTTTCCTGGAAGAGATCGCTCTCAGCGATAAGGCCGCCCTTTATACCTTTATTCTTAGTTTTTATCTCTGTATTATTTTGTTTTTGTGTGGTGTAATAAAGTGTTATCTATCTCTTAGATTAATAATATTTGTAATTTATCTAAAATACCAAATTTTGAATAATTTCAATAAAATATCTCTAAACTCGTTTCTATATGAGTTTATATTAATATAAATAAGTAGAAACTACAGGATAAATTTGTTATAATCAAATATTGAGCAATATTTGATATTTCGGCATAATGTTTGCGGTAAAAGTGATAAGAAATGAATTATAAATTCCATTGTACATTTAAATAATAATGTTATCATTGTGATTATTGTATTTATTATTTTTACAGTCCAACTTATCTCGAAAGATTATTTATCTAGCATTTATATTATTGAGTATATATTATATTGTTTAATAAATTAGCTGTGATAAAAAAAAATTGCGATTGTGACTGCTAGGGTAAACGTGTTCATGATTGAAAACCGCGATTTGACAAACGTAGTGTATAACGCCCTCTGGCTAGGTGTGATGCCGATCTGCGAAAGACTGCACGCAGATGCTGGATGGGGCAAGACAGGACGCTATGGCCTTCTATATGGGAGGCCTATGTTTTAAATGTAAGATCTAGGATAATTAATATAGGTTAACTTGTATTGTTCTTAGATCGTTCGTTAACTACTGTACCTAGATTATCAATTTATTTTTAAATTAAGTGAGAACTATAGTGCTAAGACAAACCTAACATAGGCTTTATGGCACTATTAACGACGACCGATGTGGCGCGGTGGGCGAAGGTCCGCCTGCGACGCAGGAGGTTGCGGGTTCGATTCCCGCCTCGGAACAATTGTGTGTACGATCTGCAGATATTTGTTTCGGGTGTTCTGGTTGTTTTCTATGTACTTATAATAAAAAATATCTATCTATGTAATGTATTGTATTATGTATATCAGTTATCTAGTACCCATAACACAAGCTCTGCTTACCATGGGGCTAGATAATGCTGTGTGAATTGTCCAGCATTATTTATTTATTAACTTAATGATGTAACCTATTTGTATGAATAAATAATCTATCTATCTATGTCCAGCCGTGGACTAATATAGGCTGATTATGATGATAACAAAGAATTGTGATAAATAAATTGGTTTATTGAGCATGTTAGTCGCGCTAGTCAGGGTTCCTTTAGTCATTCATGTGTACTTACAATAAAACTACGTACACAACAAGGCACTCCCCGTCATGTGATTATGTCGAATTAGTTTTCGCCCGCGGCTTCGCACGCGTTGTTTACGTGTAAAAGAAGCATGTAGGAAGGAGCGTTCCATTTCAACCAACGAATTATTGTGTTATGGAAACGTTTTTAGGTTATTTATATACATATGGGAACTGATTTAAATGTTATTCGAGGCCTAGACGCAGAATTTTAGCCATTGATTGTGTAGAGAAATGACTGTCCTTCGTAAAGCCAATAAAATGCAGATAAGCCTGTTAGCCGTCTTATAACTATACATTCTGTATATACATAGATAGTTATAATAATACACTTGTAGTTGAAATTTGTAAGGGAGATGAGAGGGGCTCGAACTTGCATGGTCGGATGTTTGTTTAGTCGAGGGTCAGGTAGAAACTATGGATGAAGGGTTGCCTGAGACGTTTATTTAAAGCGTATACTAAAACTTTAGATGTAGAAGGCAAAACATAAGACTTTCAAATCATCATCATCATCATCAGCCTATAGCAGTCCACTGCTGGACATAGGCCTCCCCCAATGAGCACCATTTTTTTCTTTTTTTTAAGCGCCTTTTTTCTTCTTTTTGTGGTTTCTTTCGACTTTCAAATAGTCATGTCGATTTGATTGTTTAAATGTATGCTATGTACTGTATTTAAAGCGAATAATAAAACTTTAGATGTAGAAGGTTTGTACAAAGCTATGGTTAGTTCCATTTTTGGTAGTTCGACTGATATTCCTAGTCGATTCGATATTTTATGTTATTTATGACAATCGATTTTATTATTGTTGCTCAACATTTTTTATTTTTACAGATTTTATCCAGGCTCTATACGACAATATTTTTGGAATCAGAATATTTAATGTTCTAAATAGTATTATTTTAGTTTTTTTTTTAAGTTTGAAAACGAGTAATTTACTAGACTTTTTTACTTTGTTCTCAGCAGGTTCACTCTCGATTCTCTGAACTCAATTAGGCAGTGACTAGGTATTCTAGTGAAACCTTTAAATTAGCTTCGAAATGATGAAAACCTTTTCGTCTCTAGCGCGTGCTATGTTCTTCCAAGAACTTTAAATAATCATAAATCATATTTTCCTTGTTTCGCATGAACAACGGCGAAAAATACAGGAAAAATCCAGTGTTACTCATTAATGTTATACATTCATTAATGTAAGCAACGTGTTTAATTTAACTCAATTGAAATAAATGTGGGCGTGCACTAAGCGTTTAAGAATGCTAATTGAATGAACGTATTAAAGTTGATAAAATAATGTGACTAACAGCTCGCGTTGCGTTATTTAAGAAGGTAGAGATTATCGAGCGATAAGCCTTGATGTGCCAAGTTAAGAAGTACTAAGACGAAATTCCGCGTATTTTGAGCTATTCTACTAGTCTAGGATCTTTCCTGTCGTTGGTGGATGTTTGGTTAAATTTTGATAAACGCATGGTGGTTTCTAATTATTAGCGCATGGCAAAACAATAATCATCATCATCATCAGCCTATAGCAGAGCGCCATAGCGCCCTGTCTTCAGCTTGCCGCATCCAGCATCTACCTGCAGTCTTTCGCAGGTCGTCATCCCACCTGGTCGGAGGGCGTCCTACACTATGTTTACCGAGCAAAATAATACCCACATTTTTTGCAGATGTGAAAATGTGAGTTAATTTCGACTTTAATAATGGACCTCGATCAAATAGATACTTTGCAAAAAACAACAAAAAAAACATAATTTTGGCGTTGATATCACTAGGATTAGGGTCTTGTGATTTTAAAGCCGAAAATTCTTAATATCAATAGATACTGTGATTCGTAAGTAATATTTCTACGTAACTGTGCTCAATGACACTTTTACTTAAAGGTACCTATTGAAAAGGTTCCTCCTTTTTGACGCGCAGGTTTGACTGAAGTTACTCTTACCTACCTAAGCAGAAAGAGAAGTAAATCTAAATCTAATTGTCTGAGATAGGGAGCGAGCAGCCTTGTGCAACAAAACTTTCTAATAGGTACCCAACTGTTTTGATAACAATACCACATCAGAGATCACGTGGTTGTGTTGGAATTAGAGTTAAATTAAATTATTTATTTTATCCTCATATTTCAAACAATTTGTGTAATATAGTAGGGGGAGCACAGCTGCCTATATTACAGACTTTTCAGTCTAGTTTAGGCAACTGAGGCTAAGTAATAGTTTGGACTAGAATCTCAATATACGGACTTGTTTCTAATGTAAACTACAAATGAATTATATTATGTGTTTGTAATAATTCTTTTTTTAGTACAAAATAATGAAGACGTAAGATTAAGTGTCTTCTTGTAAGTCGTTCTTATAAGGAATGGCAAGGCCAAATAGCCACCAATATCAACCTCAATTTCTGAAAAACGATCGATTCTAAGAATAGTGACGAGCGAGTGTATGCTTAGTGACGTGGTTTTACCTGGCCTGGTTTTCGCAGGTAACTGTCCAGTTCAGGACAGTTATTGGGTCCTTGAAAACAAATAATTTTTTGATTCCACTGACATTTCCCCACTCTCCCGCAAGGACAGCTAGTGGGCTCTCAATCGCTCCATAGAAACGCGACAGTGGCGGCCAGTCATTACCGAAGGACAGTGGATGCCTGGGAATTGTTAATACTAAAAATCTATTTCAGTTTTCAGACTTGTTCTTTCTCTAGCTAGGGCGTTAAAATGGCCGTGGCAGGGCGTTGGAACGAAAAAACATCAAGTGATAAGCAGATAATAACAGATATGTAATAATAAATAATAAGCATAATTGGTCCTTTAGCAGTACACTGCTACTGTGTAGACAGCAACTGTCTCCTATGCGGACAGCAGCTGAGCTGCCTCGGCGAGAACACGTCGCACAGCAGATGGACAGTTGCTGTCTACTAGATGGTCAGTTACTTTACTGGGCCTGTGAAAACCAGCCTTAACATATAATCATAAATAAAATAATATTTAAAACTTTTGAAACTTTCATAGTTATAAAACGAATTTATTTTTATAACGGGATATTTACCATGATTTTTTGAGTTTTCCAATAAATTTTTTTTGGATAACTAAAAATAAAAAACCAATGATATATTTAAATACCAATCCATTGCAGAGTTGTAAAAATAATTTCCCTCACACTCAACAATAGCTGAATTTCCACATTACGGAAAAACCACAATGAGATAATTTCCCGAGATAATACGTGAGATTTAACAGTCTAATTTAATAGGTACCTACCTGTCTCGCTCTTCAAGATTATAATAACACAAATCATGTACCAACATCTAGGAAACATTACGTAAACTAACATTACAAGCTTTTATAATCACACTTGTTTCTGTCTGCGGCTTCGTACGCGTTGATTCTTTGGAAACGTTTAAAGGTTATTTCTATCCTATGGGAACTGATTTATAGGATAGAAAGTGGCCAATGTTTTATTCCAGAAAATAAACCCGTATGAAAAGTTTTCGACCGATGGTCAAGGTCAGTATTTTTTGTTTTATTGTCGATAGACCTTTTGACCACAATCTCACTGAAGGAACGTTGCGATGATGTGGTCTACGGTGGTGTATCACGAAGGAAGGCACCTATTCGGTCGTTATTCGGTTTTATTAAGTTGTTTGTCCTTCAAAAGCTTCTAAATCTTAACAGTAAACAAACATCCAAACTTTTGCCCTTATACAATTAAGCACACAATTTTTTTTACATATAAATTTAATTTAAATCGTTACCCAAGGGACCTTTAAAGCAAAAATTTGTTCCGGATGTTCTGCGTATTTTCTATGTATAATCAAAATATCTATATGTAATGTATTGTATTATGTATATCAGTCATCTACCCATAACACAAGCTCAGCTTCGCTTGGGGTTAGATAATGTTGTGTGGATTGTCAAACATTATTTACAACATATCGCTTCTACGTAATATACATAATTTGGTCGATGTAGGTAGCTAGGTACCTAGGTACTTATATTTTTCTTGTCATTGTTAAGAATACTTATCTATGTACATATAATAAATTACGTATTTTTTTATATAAGTAGGTATGACCCCTATGACGCAAATCGTTCGAAATCATGGTCATTATATTTTTAGTTATATGAGTTACTCATAAATAATTATT
Source organism: Eupithecia dodoneata (assembly GCA_947044415.1). Taxonomy (NCBI): domain Eukaryota; kingdom Metazoa; phylum Arthropoda; class Insecta; order Lepidoptera; family Geometridae; genus Eupithecia; species Eupithecia dodoneata. The sequence continues at coordinate 10,176,414 of OX345672.1, read as the reverse complement.
GTGATTTCCCAATGCTTCTGTCCGGGTTTAGTCTATACTAATATTATAAAGAGGAAAGGTTTGATTTTTGTTTGTAATGAATAGACTCCGGCTACTGGACCGATTTGAAAAATTCTTTCGCCGTTGGAAAGCTACACTATCCCCGGTGAACATTGGCTATAGGTATTATATTTTCAAAAAAGTTAGGGATCCGTAATAAAACCGTGCGAAGCCGGGAAGGTCCGCTAGTTAGATATAAAAAGATGTAATAACTTTATGTGCGCGTTATTATTTCTAAAACGAAATTGGTTTTAATCCTGGGCCTGAAAACAGCAAAAAAATCTTAGTTTTTCATTTCTACCACTGGTTTACATTTTCATATTTAAGAAAGAAGTTATTTACTTCAACATTTGAAACAATATGTATGCACTCGCAAAATCAAAAGTCGAAGATTTTGGGATGCAAACGCTATACGCTAAATGGTGTTACCAGTCCAAAACACACAATTATTAAGTTTCAAGTTCAAAAATTCCACCCTGTATGTATAGATACATTTTTAAAAACTGTCCCGATCCCATTTTGTTTTTCGTATACTGGACTGGAGGCCTGGATTTGTGACGTCAGGTTAAAATTGTATGAAAAACAAAAAATATTTATGATCCATAGATGTAGGGGAATTACATGAACATTATGAACTGCTAAAATGTTAAGAGTTAGACCTTGTGAAATTGTGAGACATTGTGAAATAAATTTAGTGTGCCGTGTAGTGCATAGAAATCTATGATGTAATTAATGCACTTTACGGCAGGCAGATTGCTTAATTATCACGTAATTATTTTAATTATTGATAATAATCAGCCTGTTAACAAGCCAGAACATGATGACCACGACTGATGTAAAAAGAGCGACGAATAAATCAATAAATAATGCTGGACTATCCACATCATCTAGCCACACTTTGACTGCGATTTTTTTTTCGACAACTGCAATCTTTTTTTTACCTAAAAAATTCGTGCTGCTAATATACATACATAGTACTCAGAACACCCGGGACAAATATACATAATGCAGATCGTACCTTTTCGTGCACCGGGCGAAGCCGGGACGGACCGCGTTGTCTAGTTTTTTTTATCATATGCAACTGCAATTGACACATCGTCAGCAAAAGAACACATTGTTTTTTGTAATATTTGGTTGATATAAATCTTAGATGAAGTAAACAGTAAGCCAGCGCTAACTCGACAAATGACCTGTGTTGTGTTACAACCAAACGCAAAGACACGCTATTCTTGTATATCTATATATACATATACTATCTATATATTATATCTTATAAACTACTAGCCCCGGCTTCGCACAGGTGCAATGTAAATATTATTATGGGGCAATGTGGAGTGTATAATAAATCATATAAACCTTCCTCTTGAACGACTCTATCTATTGCTGTAAACTGCATTAAAATCCGTTGAGTAGTTTAAAAGATCTAAGCGAACAGAGAGCGGAAGCGACTTAATTTTATACTAAACTAGCTACCCGCGACTTTGCCCGCGTGGAAATCTGTGTCAAATAGTTAATAAACTCTTGAATCAATCCATTTAAAAAAAACGTATCAAAATCTGTTGCGTTTTAAAGATTACTAGCATTCTTAAGGACAGAGAGACAGGCGGGAAGATAAACAGAGACTTTGTTTTATAATATGTAGTGAAGATACGTGGACAAAACCGCGGATAGAAGCTAGTGGTTAATAATGCAAGAGGCTGGGCAAGAGTGGATCCTTTATTGAATAAATAAATAAGATACGAACGGCGGCGTTCAACCACAGGAGGCAGAGGTACTACGTTCTACTTCAAAATTAACGTAGGGGAAAACCTGAGCGAAATGTAGGTACCTAACCTACCTAATAGGTATTCTGTTTACTGGAAATCACTTCATAAGAGTTTGTTTTGTAGTGATTCCCAGTTTATTTCCGCGCCGCGTCTGACTCGCCGTCTTTGTCTGATCATCACCGACAGACAAATCGTATTATTTCGTTCGTTTGTCTGTCTGTAATCGAACGACAGACCCTCTAATGACCCGATAATTATAATCTCACCCGGTATATTATAATCTCATTACGTATTGTATAATTTAGTCTAATTTGTTTCTTTGTACACTTCCTCTATCTGTTCCATCGCCTCTCCTGTAAACCTAAGGTTTGCTGGAAGAAAACTCTTACTCATGGTTAAGCTCGCCTATGTAATGTACATATCTTTTTTAATTAAGTTATTTTAAAGTTTTGTGTATACAATAAATAATTATAGATAAACTCAAACACTACCGACCGGATTTTTATACAATTTTTACCAAAAGATGGAGTTATTCATCATAATCAGCCTATGTTAGTCCACAGTTGGAGATAGGCCTCCCCCAATGAGCGTCACAGCGCCCTGTCTTCAGCTTGAGGCATCCAGCATCTACTTGCAGTCTTTCGTAGGTCGTCATCCCACCTGGTCGCAGGGCGGCTATACTATGTTTGCCAAGTCGTGGTCTCCACCCAAGAACACGTTTACCCCAGCGGTAGTCGGTTCTTCGCGAGATAATTATGGCCGGCCCACTGACACTTCCGCTTATAGCATTGAGTTATTCATGAGCCGGATATTAGCGTAGATTTTGGTAGGATACGTATCATAATGCCTATAGCAGTCCACTGCTGGACAAAGGCCTCCCCCAATGAGCGCCCCGAGAGATACGTATAAATTGTCTGAAATATTACGGTGATTTTTGAAGTAGTCGGAAAAATCAATATGTGTTCCGCTACCCTTGCGCAGCCGGGCAGCTAGCTAGTTGTTATTAAGGTATAGGTACGTATAAGAAATTAAAACGTCATTGAATACAAGGTAAAGCAGTTTTTGAAAGTGCGTACAGAATTTAGGAATTAAGAAAATTTGGTAAACAAGCCAGTCAAAAATGTGTATGGTGTTTAACAGTTTTCTTTAAAATAACTCTTTTACCTCCAGGGATTTGATTAATTAGCTTTAGTCATAAATAATGTGTATGAGCTCCGTAGCCAACAAGGAACCTATGTTTTTGATGTTTCGCCATGTTCATTTGTTTGTTATAGTCAATAAACCTTCGTTTGATCAAAATTTCACCTGATGGAAAGTGAAGATTTGGCCGAGAATGTATTACGAAAGTCTAGCTAGAAGATACTTTATTCACTCTTGTCTTGAAGAGGCCCAGTCTGTTCGTCCGTCAGTCTGTCCACGACTTAGCTCAAAGACTTACCCCCGTATCTTTAGTACCTCAACCACGATGCAACCTCTACTCAAACTCCATATGCTAGATCGTTAAAAATCCCTTCACTCGAACTAAACTTTGAAAATTTTCTCATTCAAGTTAAGTTTTCTTGAAGAAATGAACTGTCATCTCAAGGTACTTATAGCGACCTACCTTGAATACTCCTCAAAAGAGCTTGTTGTTATTTATAATGGATTTGGAGACTATCTCAATGACATTTATGACGATAAAGCCTACTAACGACTAAGCATACCGAACTCGAGTTTTGAAGGAAGGCTCGAGGCGAGTCAAGACGACTTTGAGTGAAGGATTAGTTCAAGAATTATCTAAAGATGAGGATGAGTACTAGAACGCTTTAATTTAGCATTATACATATTTTAATATCGCCGACAAAGAAGGAGATATGATGTAATAATCTTCGACACGCACTTGGCCGGTTATATATATTCTCTACTTTTTCTGATTTATAAATCTAAACTCCTTGTTCGATAATTAGTTTATCCAAAATGTAACAATAAATATAGATTTTAGAACGAATTCTCGTGACTCATTCCTCAACAAAATGTCAGACCAAGGTTATAAATGTTATAATGCAAAGGAAATAAACTATTAAAATACTGATGTTCTTTGTGTCAAAGATTAAGAGATGAAAAGATAACAATGAGAAATGTGCCTTAAACACAGCCTCAATTTAAATTAACATAATGCAAATTAGAATAGTAACATCAATTATTATAATGTGTACATTTTTTCGCGTGTTAAGATTTTGTTGATATCATTTTTATTTCACATAAGAGTAGTGTTTAAATGAGTTTGATCACTGCAGTAAAAATGGAGATATATAAATACATATAATATAGGACGCAATATAAAGTAGATAAGTATCTACAAAATTCCATACAAGAAACTCTCTTTAAGCTAAGCGGGGTTTCCTCTGAATTCAATCACGGTTTTATAGATTCGCATTTTAAACCAATACATTTAATACACCTAGATGCGCGCGCAACACGTGCTCTTCACGCCGAAATTGCAAAATCGTCATATACCAATAATTATTTGGTCTAGAAAAAAATATTCCTAAGGCAGGTTCCCCCTCTGGTTAATACAAAACACAATTCACCCTATTGTGTAGTAAAAATACGTTCAAAGAGCAGGTTATGTCAGGTGGGTCCAAAAAAAGTGCATCAATAGCATAAAATGATTTCATGGTCAGATCCCAAATTCTAAGAGAACTTGGTCATAACCGCCTAAATATTGTCAGTAAAAAATGAAGCAAAAACAAATGAAGACAACCCGTAATGTTTTGGCTTCTTGAAATATATTCTTTTAATACCTGTGATTAAACAAAAGAGAATCTAGGATAAATAAGAATAAGATTACTAAGATTTAGATAATGTGAAACTATAATGTTGCACAAAATGTTTGTACGATCTGATTATTTATTTATTTAAATAACTAAGTTTAAGTAACTAATAAATATATATGTATATTATAATTTTTTACATTATTACAATATTATAGAAAAATATAATAAAATATAATAAAAAACTACCAGAAGAACAGCAAATTCCTCTAGCTAGTGTATTTTTACACCTTCGAACAACAATTCACCTGATAACCATGGTACTTATGGCCCCAGGAGACTAGCCATAGACCAACCATATTTTACAATCATTCAATCACAATCTACCACTATAAGAGACAAACTAGTGTAGTGAAAAACAAAAGCACTGAGATATAGACATATCAGCTCTCAGCTGCTTGTCTATAACTAAATAATAATAATATGGCCAGATCCCAAAGGCGGCTCTTGGACTCTTGGACTCGGCACATAACATCAGGACGTTCCTTTTTCTGCAGCCCTAGTCACCGGCTGCTTGAGCCTAGCTTCGTGGTCTTTGATCTACCATTTTACTGTAGAATAGTTTTATAATATTTTATTGTATATATTTTCTATAGTAAAAAATGTATTTTTAAGAGAATTTTAAATAAATGAGTGTATAATAATAATATTACAGTAGGAGGTACCGAAACTGCAAACAAAAATCACATCTACTCTAAGCCCTACTGCTAAGACAGCAGTACCACACTAGAATGATTTAACAAATTGGTTACCATACTTTCACTTTTTAATATTAACATGATATGTTATCATTTATCTGAAGGTACATGTTAATGTAATGTTAATTCTGCAAAACACTTGTTAAAGTTAGGGGTCTGCAGTTTAAATACTAATTTACATTAACTATAAATAATTATTTACAATACACAGGCAGCTAAGCAGTAAGCTACAAATTTACCTGATGCCAGAATAACTTACTCTATGTCAGTTATATTCATAGAGTATTTTTAATAGGAGTTTAATAAATGTCTATGAATTCATTTTAGAAATCTATAGATTTTATTGATTTATTCTGAATACTTTTTTGAGAATGCCTTGTTTAATTTTCAGAGTAAATCTTAGTTTTCTAATCTAAAAATAAACAGGTAGAATTTGTACTTTAAAAATAAACAACTCCTTACCTGTTTGAGCCTCTCAACATCGGTGCGGGCCTGAGGAAAGGGCTGCTGTTGGGGCACTGCCGTTGATGTCTGAGGGTATGTTGGGTACTCCAAGTTGACATTGAGTAGCTGCGCTGCATTGTCCCGGGCTTCGTATGCTAGTCCTCGGATCTCCAGCTCAGAGGCAGTATGCATCAGAGACTGAAGATCCAACTCTTGGACGTCAACAGAACCCTTGTACATGAATTCCACCAGCAGGTTGATCTCCGAGAATGGAATGCCTTTCAGTATCACGATGGGGTGCTGACAAGGATTTTCCCTAAAGAAACAATAATATATTCCTCTAGGTGGTTCAATAAAATACACAGAAAACAAACTGGCTCAGATTACTATTTACAATTTTGGAGATAAAATTATGATGATGCTAAACTGTGTGAAAAATACCAGCTGGCTGTTTACTTTACTGTACATGATATAAATAACTTCACTAGAAAAATAATGATGTCATTATGACTAAATGGAATATTTCGATGTACTAAAATGTACAAAGTGATTATTGAATTGGTTGTGTAAATTCAAATTTGGAACACCTGTGGTATTGACCATGTAAAAACTCACTTGAATATCTGCTCGAAGTAGGGACTGCATGCTGAGAGCACGAGTTTATGCGCCTTGAGGGTTCCATCGCGGCAGGAGAGAGTTACGTCCGCGAGCGACGACGAAGAGTAGATGGTCGTGAACAGCTGGCTGAGGTTTTGCAGGTGGTTGTTCCACTTCAAGTGGAACGTCTTGTCGCTCGCCAGCCCCTGCATCTAAACCACCACATTCACTCATAAAAACACAAATCACACCACTTCACGTCCGATGGATAATCCACAGAAAACAGACTGCTGCGACCGCTACATAAAATTATAATTATTACAATTTATTTTTAGAACGAATGCCCGTAAAAAACACTATACGTACGCGGTATGACAGTGTAATATACCGTAGGTACGCGCCGCCGACGGAATTTACACAATGAATTTATAAAAAAGTATTAGGTACGCGTACGGTACGACACGAATTTTCAGGCTGATTGCACCGGTAGGATTTTCTTACCTTCTATTCGCGATTCCACTTCCCTATTTTTCACAAATAGCACCGAAACATTTCACAAAAATACAATAATTATGTTACACAGAAAGCCGTGTCGTAAAAAACAGAGTGGGGCACGCCGAAGCCCCCTCCTACCCCGGCCCCCTCGCACACAATCAATATACGGAATATGAGAGCGCGGCGCGCCCCCTCTTCCCCCGCATGCTTTAATAACCACCGTAATTTTATGTACAACTTTATAAATTCGTATACGGGCTGGAGAATGTGTGTACAATCATTAAGATTGGTTTAATTTAAAATTTTAAGTCAATACCTATTATATTAGGTAAATTTTCGCATAGAAGAAATACGTCAAATTACATAACGTTCTGCACGCACACCTCATGATATTTTGAAGATTCGCTGTAGGTAGGTACTTATAGCCTGAGTTAATTATTGGTACGGGGCATAAGGGTAAATTGAAAAACCATTATCGCAGTAGGTAAGATGTTTTAGTCCATTCCGACCGATTATATTTTTTAAAGTCCCGTCCCATCCCTAGTGGGCCCCTTTTTTAATGCAAAAAAAATATTAGACAGACCACACACAGCTATGTGTGCGTTCTATGACTCAGTGTGGGTGAGCCATAAAAAAAAAAGTACATACTACAGTGTCTGTGCTGTACTACCTACTACTACATAGCAACTTCCATCATTTTCTTTCATTGTATTGCACACACACACACCAATGCAAGGGAGACTGGGGCCGACGGACTCTAGTTTTGTTTTTATTATGCAGCCACCACCACAGCTAGCTACCACTAAGACATTGTACATTGTATTGTAGGAGGCCCAGCCTTTATAATATTTTGTGATTTATAATATACTTATCTGTTTGATGGTAGGGATTTAAACCAAATTTAATTTAATACTTTTACTCGTCCCTGGAGCCAATAGTCATTTTGGATGTACCTATTCATGTTCTTATCTACCTCTATAGAAAATTAGAAAAAAATTAGAGACTATGTATAAAAATATGTTTTCTTGTGCACTTAAAGTCATTAGGTAGGTCACAGGTTCTACGTTATTTTGCCTTAATATGCTAAATAATTTTGAATAAAAATGTTTACCAAAAATATTTTAGTAGGTACAATGATAGATGACGCCCTAATGAAAAAATGGAACGCCTAGCTAGACAATTAGAAAATCAAGACCTGCGAAATTTCCTTCGATCAGGGAATAGAGTGGGTGATATTGTTCGTCCAACTAAATTTCTGACGTAACGAACAACCGAAAGGATTTTCTCGGTAGGTACCTAATGAACGCAATGTGACGGGAAGAAAGAAACCGAAGGAAACATGCGTTTTCTATTCATTTTGAGTGATACCTGCAGAACAATTAAATAAAAAAAATTTCATTGTGCGACTGTGCGACCTTAAAAAAAATGTTAAAAGCATATCCTGTGCATATCCTAAGCATTTTTTACGTTCATGATCCTAAGCATATCCATCACCTCTGTGCACCAGAATGGGAACCGTAAGTAGGTCTATTTATATTTTAATGTTTACTTTAATTTATTTATAAATAACCTATGTGTTTTTTTATGACCTGAAATAAATGTATATTATTTAATATTTTAATACCTACTAACATTAAATATATAAGGTTTTTTTTTACATATTTCTTATATACCTACTCGTCAGAGCTTTCGTCAGAGTGATATATACCTACGTTATTTTCATAAAAAGAAGTGTGCAACTTGTCTTATAGCCCGGCCACGCTCCGCTCCGTATTGCTTGGGCAGTTCAGAATGTGCAATTATGACTGTGCGTGCATAATAAAATTACTGAACACGACACAGAGTGGCCCCACGTTCAAGTAATCTCTAAATGTGCAAACTGGACTACGCAAGAACTAAACAGTCAGTACAGAGAGGTCAAAATTATTTTATTTCTCGATTTTCTGTGTTACGATGTCCCTAATAGAAGATAATGTTTTATTAGGAGAATTATTTTATTGTTTGCTGATAAAAAACTATATATTCAGAAAAAAGATTTCACCAGTTGAAGCGCGGCTTGAATGACTGGCCACACGCTCATATAAATACGTAAAAACTAAAGCGCAATCTTATCTTCAGTAAAAAATTAAACGAGCCGCGCTTTCGGGCTTGCGCGAGTACCATCCCGCCGTCGTCGCAAGACCTTCGCCGTCAACACCCTCCATCTTACCTGCGCAAATTGATTTATGCAGGCATGCTTGCAAGTAAGACGGAGCGTGTGGCCTGGCTTTTACTGCCTGTCTATATTATTAGGGTAAGATTCTTCATAGTATTAGGTTATAAGGAACACAGGCTACTAGGATCTTTGGGTTATAAATTTATAGTGTAAAAAGATCAAGATTATTGAATTAGTACTATGGTATCATGGAATTATTAATTAGTCTATGAGTATCACAATATGTTGCGTACTGTGTCGTCCGTCGTGATGGACGAACGAAATTGAACGGAACAATCTGTTCAATTTTGATGATGTCAAATCAATGTCAACGTCAATCCAGACTGTCAAATTCTCATTTGACAGACAAATTTATTATAATTGCGTGCGACGACGACGGCAACATTTCTTCGATTTGTCTGATTGGTGATTTGCTCATTGGATAGGAAAACTCAGTTTTTCCTCAAAGTAGACCTTTTACGGACGTGTTTGTGTATCATACCACAATAAATTCTTTCAGCGACTGCTTTAACATAAACTTGCCCCACAGCTCACTCGCTTTTGGTGATCGCTGTCGACTACATCTCCAATAGTAGCTATGGAAAAACCAGCGAACTTGGTCGTTTCGAGCCCTAACTTGAAATACACCGATGATTATATTTATTCTGACTATTCCTACGAAGATACGTTGGTGACAAAAAGCGGTTCAAGCTTGCTGGTGAGTTTTGGGCCGTTGCTCATATTGTTGTTATCATCTACTCTGATTCTAAAAGTCCACGCCGCGCCGGGGCAAAGCCCGGCATCCCTATTATTGATTTACTCTTACAGATAGTACATGAGTTGCCGTCATCACCTAAGATCTATCTGCCGTTTACATATTCCTATATAATAAGTTTATTATATTTACTCAGGGATTCCATAGATGAGGATTTTTACATGGAAGATTCACAGTTTGGTTGTACTTTTTAGGTTACCCTCAAAAAGTCTAACAATCCATTCCCTGTGTGTTTCCTTATCAATTTTAATGCTATTACCATTTATGATTTTCCATACCATAAAAGTAAACAATAAAATTCTAGTCATAAAATCGAAACTTTTTATTTATTATCATCATCATCATTATCAGTCCACTGCTGGACATAGGCCTCCCCTAATGAGCGCCATAGCTCCCTGTCTTCAGCTTGACATATCCAGCACCTCCCTGCCCTGGCACTCTTTCGCAGGTTGTCGTCCTACCTGGCCAGAGGGCGTCCTACTATATTTATTTAATATATAATTCCAAATGTTAACTACAACTCACCTCAAGTCACTTTTTAGGCAAAACCGTTCCGCAAACAGCTATGTATCCGCACAGAACGTCACGTGGGCAAGCTCGGAGTTATGCTGGTGGGTTGGGGAGGGAACAATGGATCCACATTCACAGCTGCTGTGCTGGCCAACAAACACCAACTGACATGGAACACTAAGAACGGTCAAATGGATTCCAATTGGTATGAAATTTAAAGTTTGTGTTTAATATGCTTAGATTTATTACTCATTTTTTATATGAAATAATAGTATTGAAGCAGGTTTATGTTCTAGGAAATTAGAGATTAATTAAACAATGATAAGTTTTCTTTTAAAACAAATTGCATAAATTTAACATACATTAATTTTAACCCTTTTTCCTTGGCACATGTATTTGGTCCTTCAAGTTCAAAACCTAATTTGTAACACTAGAATTATTTTTTGAAGTTAAACAATCTACCAAATACTTATATATTTAAGAAAATTACAATAATTGAATAAAATAATGACAACTACTATTTATGTTTACATCTACAAAGCCTAAAAAAAAATACATTGTATTATCTTTTTTTGTAATGATCTCCGTCTTGTGTGCAATTTTGTACTGTATTGTATTTATTAATTTTCTTATCAATAATATGATATAATAAATACTATATTTTGTCCTTACTCTGTTAGACCTTTTGACCTAGAGAGTTCTATTTTAATTGACAATTTATTTGCGTTTATTTTATTTAATTGCTGACATTTAATTTTATTTTATTGATTTTATATTCACGTGCCTGTATTCGGGCGAGATATGCAGCTCTACTGTGTTATTCCACCAATGTATTATGTACCATGTCTTATGTGAATAAATATTACTGATTTACTGATTTAGGTTTGGCTCCATCACGCAAGCATCAGTGGTCAGACTGGGCATTGATGAAAAGGGCAATGATGTCCATGTGCCTCTGTGTAACCTCCTACCCATGGTTCATCCTGACGATTTGGGTAAGGCAACTATTTTAAGTATATCTGTCATCTAGTACCTATAACACAAGCTCTGCTTAGCTTGGGGCTAGATGATGGGTGGTTTGTCCAGGATGGAATGTTGACAATTTATATATATCTGCTGTAAATTTTAAGAATATTATTTATTGTTTATGCTTAAACAAAAGACAAAATAAACAAATAGTATAGATGGAAGTCTTGAATTCTGTTGAAGTCACAATTATGTTAAAATAAATAAATTAATAGATAATGCTAGACTATTCACACAGCATTATCTAGCCCCATGGTAAGCAGAGCTTGTGTTATGGGTACTAGATAACTGATATACATAATACAATATATTATATAGATAGATATTTAAAAAAAATCGTATTTAATGGTAATTTCCTTATAACTTGGTTAAGACACATTCATTACAGTTTAAATAGAAATAGCAGAATTTGCAGGTTAATGACCTCTTGAGATGTCAAGAATGTGCAGGTCACGTATTTTTATCTAACAGTATATTTAGACGAGGTCTATAACCCCTCTGGGTAGCGAATATCGCATTAGTAGATTCGGATTTCTGTATTATCAATTCATAAATAAAACATATAAAATTGTTAAATATTAAGGTACCTTAATTATACTGAGGCTACAACAAAACACAAAAAATACAATTTATGTATAGTCTGAACACTTGAACAGGCCTTAAGTCCAAGATACCTTACGCGGTTGGCGGAACGCGTTCAGCCGTTCGGTTGGCAGCAATCAATAATATTTACGAGATAATATGATTGTTTTGAAAAAACGGAAAACTAACTTCAAATCCCTTAGGTTTTAAACTGAGCTAAATATTTATTTTGTTTGTACTAATAACCGCTTCATTTACAAAAAAAACCTTGGATTCTAGAACCAATTATCGGTACATTATTTATCAAAATACTCAACCACACATTGCCTGAGCGTTTTGACCCGGATAAGTTATTGTCATCCCCAAGGACAATAACTTATCCTAACGTCATTCCACAGTACTAGACGGCTGGGACATCAGCCCCCTCAACTTAGCGGAGTCCATGGTGCGAGCGAAAGTAATCGACCACGATCTCCAACAGAAGCTACGCAAGGAAATGTCGGCTATGAAGCCGCGGCCGGCGATATACGATCCAGATTTCATTGCCGCTAATCAGGTGAGCTTAAGTGTAGACGTAGGCCTTTTTTTAAGTGCGAGATATCGCCCTGTCTTAAGCTTGCCGTATCCAGCATATTAAGATGTAGTTACACGTAGGCCTTCCTTTAAGAACGACATAGCGCCCTGTCATCAGCTTGCCGCATCCAGCATATTAAAATGTAGTTAGACGTAGGCCATTCTTAGTATACGATACTCGTACTAGCTTTATTCTAGGCAAATTGGATGTACAATGTTTGTAAACAAGCCGCCCATACGGTACATCACTCAGTACATTATCTTACGGGAAATGCGTCGCGTAATTATCGGTCGCGTTACGCCAGAACAGGCAAATAAATAATAAAAAATTCAACCTTTTACACTCAATCGAATGATGCGTTAGTGCGTCGAGCGTACAGCGTCTGTTCTGTTTTCGTCAACGCATAGTCGGTCGACGTAGCGTATCGCGCCATGTGTATTTTGATTAATGCATTCAGATTAGGCGTATCATCGGCGGATATCGTTTGTGTACAGGCCGTTCGAACTGATTAAACGCGTATTGTGACAGATCTTATTTGACCGAATAGACGCGACCGATGATACGCTCGACGCATCATCCGTCAGATGTGGATCGACCCTTAACCTAAAATTAATTCACTCTTTTGCCGAATTTTCGTATGCAACTTTTTTTGAGATCTCGGGTTCTCGAGGCGTTCGGGTTCTTGATCTAGCATATCTCCCGTCTCGACTAAAGACAAATTTTCTCGAGAATTCTCGAGCAGAAAACCCTGAACCATGCCCGACATTATACAACATCCATGTGAGTGAAGAACACGGGCAAAAGCTAGTGAATATTCGATTCCATACATTAAGCCAAACTAGTTTAGATAGGTTTGTTTCACGAGAAGATAAACAAGTACCTATACATTCTAAAATCGTGAATAATATATAAAATTTTACAAGTTTTTTACTCGCTCTGAAAGTGGCTGGTTTTTTCCACTGGAGCAATAAAACTCGCTGTGGTGTGCGTGATTTGTATGACATTTTTCCATTAAATAATATTACTCGAATCGTAAAATATTCGATTAGTGGTAGTGTAGTGTAAAGGATCCCCGTAAATTAGGTATTTAGATAAAGATTGTACCAAATGGATGAATTACTTAGACGACAGTTACAGAAAAGTCGTGAAAAGAGTTATTCCGTCGATTAATATGAAAACTTTAACTGCATATATATATTTTTTATCTTTTACTTTTGACAGAAATCACCTGAATGATTATTACCATAAATGTTCCTTTAAAAAAAATAACTGAGAAAATATCATACACTTCGTTTAAGATACTTAGATTCTACAAATTCTATACTTACATTCCAATTTTCTCAAAGATGTTCTAACCACGAGAAAACTGTTTAAAACATACTAAAGCACGTACTCTCCACTCCTTAATTGACATGAAATTGCGTTTTGACCTTGCGTTTATCGATTATTCCGTGTTCCGGTCGTGGGCGGGGGTGTCTCGTAGACTGTTCCTAGTTGCATCATTCTAACATAGGTACGTGGGCGTTCAGCGTTACCTGACCCTTCTGGAAGGTTCTGCGCCTCGTAATGAATTGATATGAAAGGTTCTTAGCCTCCAAGTAATTAATTGAAATGAAAATATTTATTGATAATGAAATTTATACTTAAAAAAAATGAACCCCTATTTCTCCTGGTCACGCTATAATTTGAGAACGTATTTATCGATTTAATTCAATGTTTTTTAATATTTTCAAATACTTCGTAGAAAGTTCTAACATTAAAGAAATAATTATATGCTATTATTTTCTGAAAATAGCTTCTTATATACATATATATAGCTATTTTCATATTTTGAACGCAATACTTTTCATTCATGTCAGATATTTTGAATTTCGTATTTTGTTCAATTTTTTCACATGCAGATTGAGCTATAGTCTAAGAATTTTGAAAATAGACACACAATTAAAGATAACATCATTTAAAAAAAGTCTATTCTTTTTTCACTAGTTTCTAGGTTTGCTGAACGATTATGAATATATGATTCCGAAACAAGTTATTATTTCAGTCTGTCTTATTTTAATTGCTTATCTAATTAACCGCGGGTTGCCTCGTCCGTGTTCTAATTTTATCCTTTTTCCCGTCTCAGTATAATCTTGCGTACCTACCTACATATACCTCTCGCTCTCACACTTGCGTTTTGTATTGAATCTTAGCCAAACAACTTACAATACATAAATGTATTAGTTTCTGGTCGCAGCTTCGGAAGCGTTGTTTATATGGAAACATTTAAAGGTTATTTCTATTCCATGGGAACTGATTTGTGGTATAAAAAGCTAGCCTATGTTTTATTTTGATCCTGGAACTCCGTGTATGCAATTCTATCTAATTATATTTCAGCCCGATCCGTTCAGTAGTTTTTGCGTGAAAGTGTAACAAACATCCATATATACAAACTTTTGCGTTTACAATATGAGTAGGATATTTTTCAAATGAATTTGATTGAAGCTTCAACTATTCTAGCAATTGTAAAAGAAATAAATAATATATAATTTGTATGTAGGTATGTAAAATCGTGACATAGAAAGACACGTGTCTATTAAATAATTTCATAAATACTGCAAAATTATTATTGTAGCTGATAGAGAAATCACGAAAATGCTATTTCATAATTCTATTTTATAGCTAGTTATGTATTAAAATAAAATGATGTATACTATTCTTTATTAACAAGAAAGTTACAAACAAATAATATAAATAAATAAGAACTTCAAAAGTCATTTAAAACGGTGTATTTACAATAAGTATCATGATTAGATTTTTTGAGTTTTCCAATGAGTTTTAAATGTTTTAAATGACTTTTGCAGCTATGGAAAGAGCTATGCTCGGAGTTTCTCTGAAGGATAGGATTCGTAACGAATACATCCGACAGAGAACCAAGGTTATCGACATAGCTCAAAGAATTAGCAAGCTGAAGTGGCAGTGGGCCGGCCATATCTCGCGAAGAACCGACGGCCGATGGGGCAAACGTGTTCTTGAGTGGAGACCACGACTCGGCAAACGTAGTGTAGGACGCCCTCCGACCAGGTGGGATGACGACCTGCGAAAGACTGCAGGTAGATGCTGGATGCGGCAAGCTGAAGACAGGGCGCTATGGCGCTCATTGGGGGAGGCCTATGTCCAGCAGTGGACTGCTATAGGCTGATGATGATGATGAAATGACTTTTGTGTTAATAACCATGATAAGAAGAAAGGAAGAAAGAAAATACATTTATTTGACACCATACATAACACAATAACACGACACATTACATAATAAGAAAGAATACATACAAGAAAAAAAAAATAGATGAAAAAAATAGATAAAAACATACAGATAGGTGATAAAAAAAAATAAAAAATATTTATAATTGAAATAATTGTTATTATATGTGAGAAATAAAATTCCAGAGTTTTCCGTCCCTCATTTTAATGCGCCTGCAATGAACGTATTTTATGTTCGGAAATGTATACCCTATGTTTGGAAAAGGACACGCAACTTTCTGAGTAGGTGTTGTAATAGTCTTTCTTGATATACGATTTCAATAAACTATTGAAACAGCTCATAATAATACGGAAATTCATAAATAATCATGTTAATTTAGTCTATTACCGTTGTTGCGAATTCTTCAAAGACAACTTGTCTTTGAACAATAATACTTAGAGACTGTGATGAACTCATCACAGTCTCTAAGTATTATTGTTTAAAGATATGGATAAGAAATTTAATAATACCCAATGATATTACGATTTGTAGAGAATTAACTTCTATAATAACAAATCTTTAGATATGTATTGTCATAATAGGTAATGGAAAACTATACAATAGAATCTGAAGCTCAATCAACATGTGTCTCGTTTCCGCTGCCTTTGTCCGGGTTCTTTTTTCAAAAACATTGTGTTTTACAATCAGCCAGTGTGGCCAGTGTTTACAAAACTTTGTCTATGAACCTCTTTACCGGAGGCTTTTGGAATGGAGGTTCTTTCCATTGCCAGGTATTTATAAAACAAAAGCTGGCATCGTATTACCTCTGCCATATTTTTTATAGTTTTAATACTGGTTGATAATAATACTCTTGTTATGCTAGACTGTGTTGCATTACAAGAGTTATATTGGTTACGTAATGCCAGGAAGAGTAATTAATTCAATTTAAGTTGATACGTATGTACGTTTAGCTGCCAATAAATGTAAACTACAAGGTGTACCAAAATAGGTTTTTCTGACCAATTATATTTATTTATTTATGATACAAAATCCACAGCCCTTAATTAATAGGAACATGTTAATTATCAAAACTCATATTAATAAGCTCAGTTTAGCTTAAGGCAAGATGATGCTGTGTGGGTAGTTCAGCATTATTTACGCTTATGACGAAGCTTGGGTCCATCAGCTTCAGGACTGTCAACCTAAGATTTTATTTTATATGTTCCTTTATATACGATATACTTACTCAGAAACATTCAAATATATCTAACTTTAATAATTAACTTCTTCTCTTTTTCTGTATAATCCGTCGTCCCAACCCAACCTTCTTTATTAGTTGTAAGTATAACATCCGACAGAGAACTAAAGTTACCCACATACCTCAAATAAACTTTTGAAACTATCATGGTTATTAACACTAAATCCATTTAAAACGGGATATTTACCAGTTATTCCGTGATCATGGCGCATGAAACTGCCGAAATATTGATAACTCAAAAAACAAATCATGGTTTATATCTCGTTTTAAATGACTTATCAAAGAATTAGCAAGTGGCAGGCCAAGGCCATATATAACGAAGAACCGACAACCGCTGGGGTAAACGTGTTCTTGAGTGGAGACCGCAACTCTGCAAAATGCAGGTAGTGTAGAACGCCGTTCGGCCAGGTGGGATTACGACTTGCGAAAGACTGCAGCAGACAGATGCTGGATGCGGCAAGCTGAAGACAGGGCGCTATGGCGCTCATTAGGGAAGGCGGCTATGTCCAGCAGTGGACTATTATACATAGGTTGATGATGAAGTATGTGTTTTGCCTTGTCAAATCAATCTATTCTGTATGAATAAATTGATTTGACATTTATTAATAATATCTATCTTGTATGAACTTTTAAGTGCATCCTCTGTTGAATAAATAAAAATAAAATAAATTAACACATATTCTGGTTCAACTTGTATGGATTAACATGGTAGACACAGGTCTGTTAATGTAATTACTTAGTATGGAATGTACCTCTAGCTACATTGTATAGAGTATTCTTAATAATACATAGTTGCATATTTATAAGATAATAAGGAATAAAACACAACAATTATGGCAGCATAACCGATGTGGCGCGGTGGGCGAAGGTCCGCCTGCGACGCAGAAGGTTGCGGGTTCGATCCCCGCCTCGGGACAATAATTGTGTGTACAATCTGCAGATTTTTGTTCCGGGTGTTCATGTCGAAGCTAGTAGGTACTTCATTTTATTTGCCGCTAAGCACCAAACATTATTATTATTACTGCTGGTAGATGCTGGATGCACCAAGCTGAAAACAGGGCGCTGTGGCGCTCCTCGTTAATAGAATTAAGGCATTAGTCATTTACAAAATTAATTTTATTTCGTAATTTTGTTTTCTTAAACCCTCATTATAACCAATGAAATAATGTTGAATTTTATGTACCTGTAATTCCAGTTCACTAATTCAACCCACGAATACTAACATCTAGATATAGGTAGTTTGATTATCAAATCCTGCTAGGTCCGCTCTTAATTTTCGGGCTACATTCATCATCATCATCAGCCTATATTAGTCCACTGCTGGACATAGACCTCCCCCCAATGAGTGCAGCTACATTAGCCTATAAAAATTTGATTGAGATTGAAAAGTGTTTTTTTTGCAGTAGAACGTATTCTCCCTGACCCTGTCAATTAAGACTACCTATTTATCGTCTTACTTAAGGAAATATTATTCTACAAAACACACAAGTACTACATCTACCTAGTATCCGATAATAGAAAAGAGACCATAACCTATGTAAGCGTAGTACAATAATGTACCTATTGCTTGCATCATGTGCTATTATCGTAGCAATGCCAAGGTTACTAGTCGGTTTCACCATGCCTATAATGGTAAGTTGGTACTGTTGATATAACTCTGTGTTTATGGCAGCCTGGTACATACAGTGCATTTATGCTTTAGCAATCTAGTTTGCGAAGCGAGTCTTTATCTGTATTGAGAAAAGGTTCTCATTGTCGCGTGATTAAATATATCAGATGTCTTAAAATGTAACTTAATAGGTAGATCTATACATAAGCAATATTGAAACACAATATGTAGTGGGTTGATTCGTTCTCGCTTTGGGATTGACTACCAGTTTACATGTTTCCTAAGTATAAACCGACAGACCTGGGTCCCTCCCTATCAGGAAAAGAAAAATCTAAGTTTCTTATTAGTTTTTGGTGCAAAACCAACTCGTGTCGCTTGCATAAGATTAGCGTTTGCACGAAGAAAAAAGATATCCGAGAGGTAGATAGATAAATTCTTTATTAACAACTTTAGACAAACATACAAAATACAACAATTATACAGTACACAGGAAAACAAACTACATGAAACAGTCTTTAGGTCTTACAACCATATAATCATTACTTGTCCACAGGCTGATCGTGCCACAAACCTGATCTGCGGCACGCGCCACGAGCAGTACCTACAAGTGCGCGCCGACATCAAGAACTTCCGCGACAAACATAAGTTGGACAAGATCATTGTTCTCTGGACGGCTAACACTGAGAGGTAACCTTAGTTAGCTATTGTCAATCATGCTATAATCCTGGCCAGAAGTGCTACGCAATTATTGATCTGTCGTGCTGCAAACGACCGCGTTTGTTTTGGGTTGTCTTGCTACTAACCTGTTCCGTAGAACAGACAATCAGTTCTGTATTTCATAATATCTAATGGTGTGTGTGTATTATTTGTTTTAGATTCTGCGAGGTAATTCCCGGAGTGCACGAGACATCAGAACAGCTGGAGAAGTCTCTCCGGGACAACCACCCTGAGATCTCGCCGTCTACAATCTTCGCGCTGGCCGCTATTGATGAAGGAGTAAGTTTGATATGCTATTAATTAACGAGACAATGACCCAACCATAGCCTAAACAAGGATAGGATGTGTATTTTTGTTGTGTCTGCGCAATATCTGACAACAACCAATACAATAATTAAGTAAAAATTATAAAAAATCGACCTCAGTGGTGCACAATTGGAACCGGCTTCCTGATGAATTTGTAACAGCTCCCCCGGTGAACAGCTTTAAAAACAGACTCGACCACTAGTTACGAACGCACTATCTGACCACTAGAGACCCAACTAGTGTAGTTAACACTTTGACTGCGAACTTTTTTCGACGACTGCTATCTTATTTTTAACCTAAATCATTCGTGCTGCCGCTCTACACAGCGGTTGTGTTGCGCCGCACATGCGTTTCGTTCGAAAAACATTACAGCTGTGCTGAGTCACACAGATCTGTATTTTCTCAGCCGCTGTGCTAGTGTGGATTTACGCATATTAGTCACTTGTAGAAAACACATATGTGAGGTGTGATTTCAGCACTCGAAGTGTTAAAAACTTTAGAAGCACCGTGATATCACAGTGCTCGTCTAATAATACGAGTAGAATAATAATCTCGTAATAATGAATTTCTGGACGATTCACACATCATCATCTAGACTAGACCCAAGCTAAGCAAAGCACAAGTTTGCTATTTTCCCATAGTACAAACTATGGGTACTCCAGGAACATATGCAGATCATATAAATATTTGTCCCGAAGCTGGAATCGAATCCACACCTGCTGAGAGCAGGCAGACCTTAATCCGCCGCGCTACTTAGGTCGTCAAACTCATCATAACTTTTGTTTCAGTGCCACTACATCAACGGGTCTCCGCAGAACACTCTAGTGCCGGGCGCGGTGGAGCGCGCGGAGCGACGCGGGGTGTTTGTCGCGGGAGACGACTTCAAGTCCGGACAGACCAAGCTCAAGTCTGTGCTCGTTGATTTCCTGGTGTCCGCTGGTACGTTACTAGTTACTGCATCAACAGATAAGTCTTTTAAGGAACCGGATACCGAGATTTTAGGCCTTTGTACGTGTAAGACCAAGACAAGAGACCGCGTAGTATATACCCCTTGCGTAAACCATCACTCAGATAACATTTCAATAAACATTTTAAAAGATATTATTTAAAATCATGCATTGCATTTATATTCAATACTTATCCGAGATTTCCATATCAAGACAAATGTTTGTACGTTATAAATATATTTGTTCCGGGTGTTCTGGGTATTTTCAATGTATAATAAAAAAATATTAGCTCAGGGCTAGACTAGATGATGCTGTGTGAATTGTCCGGCATTATTTATTATAAATATTATATTTAAAAACTAATAGAAAGCATTTGTCCCCAGGTCTAAAGCCGGTTTCCATCGTGAGCTACAACCACCTCGGGAACAACGACGGCAAGAACCTCTCCGCTCCCAAGCAGTTCAGGTCTAAAGAGGTAAATTCACATTGACTATAGAATTTTTAGGCGAATTTATTTTAACTTTAGTCTTGTCTAGAATATTGTTTCGAATGACTAACTAAACTTAAAAAAAACTTTGTAAGAGAGGTCATTCATTTATAGACAATGTAAATTGTTTTTGAATAAATAAACTGAAACTGAAGTTATTAAACAACTTGATAAATCTTTTTGCAGATAACCAAAAGCAACGTGGTCGACGACATGGTGGAATCCAACCAGATTCTGTACAAGCCGGGCGAGAAGCCCGACCACGTGGTTGTCATCAAATACGTGCCGTATGTAGGTCAGTATCCTATTATCCATCTATGAGATTCAAGAGATTCGGCTATATTTTTGTCACAAGAAATGAGTCGGCTATTGAACGACCTCAACCTATGCATCTATCTATACATAACCTAAGAACACTGTTCTCATGAAAGTGACTATATAATTTGTCTTTTTGAGAATAAATGAATATAAAACCATAAACAAAAGAAATCATGCCACAAATAAGGCCTTTTCTACCATCAAGATTGAAACCAGGCAGGCGGCAAACTTGAATACATGCCATGATGGTTATGGGTTGGTCGTGAAGTCGTTTGTAATTGTTTTTCCTCTGCATTCAGCCTTTATGTTTTTAATGTCCCTGATTCAGAATTGTAAGGTTGAGTTAACGTTCCACAAACGCACGATTAAAGCACTGATATCGTATGATATGATGATCAGGCGCAAATATCATTAACCAGCACTCAAAAATGGTTTTCTCTAAAAGATAACTGAAAATCAGTTGCTTTGTCTTTTAAAACCGTTTTTTCAGCCGTGCACCGTCCTCAGCTGACACCCTCATTACGTCATCTACATGCTGATGCCGTAATAATTAAAAAGCGTGTTTTAATTAAGTCTGTAACGCCTAACGCGCATCAAATATCAACTCATCAAACTTCACTAGAAGCCAAGCCAAGCGCAAACAAATCGGGCCGTTTCTTAACTAGATGGCGCTGCTAAAAGTGAACCAGCGCTAGATCGCGCTGACGAGAACGGACGACTTTGAATGACATGCTTTTGTAAAATTTTGTTCTGTGAGTTCTGTATCCAACCTTAGGAGGCCCTAAGATACCAATTATTCCGGATCACACGGCTATTTATTGGTATTGGCAGTTTTTGGGTAACTTTACCTAACGAAGAGGTGAGACTCGGAATACTCGGCAACCGATTCGTTTTGCTAAAGTGGCCATCCCGTCCACTCGGGACAAACCCCTGTAACCGCGTTCCTCCTCTGTAAATAAACCACGTCTCGGTGAAAAGTTGTGTTTCTCTACTACTCCGTCTAGCCCCCCCTCGTTACAAGTGTTTTTATATTTTATGTATGCTACGAGTAGTTTTAAGGTGTATGTATGGACCGTAGAATAAGTTAAATAAGATCTCTTACTTTTATATGGTCTGAAATAAATGATTTTATATTTATTACTTTAAACACTTCACATTTTCCTTGCCACTTGGCAACGAAAGTGTGAAGTGTTGAATGCGCTCTTTGGTCTACTACTTAAAAGAGTCTAATTAAAAAAAAAGGATTTATTCAAACGTTTCTATTTCAGGTGACTCAAAACGCGCAATGGACGAGTACACCTCTGAAATCCTTCTCCACGGCAACAACACTATAGTTGTGCACAACACGTGTGAGGACTCGCTGCTCGCCGTGCCTCTCATTCTAGACCTGGCTCTGTTGGGGGAGCTGTTCACCAGGGTCAGCTTCCAGGAGCACGAGGGAGCAGGTATGGACCTTATCTCGTAGGAATACGTGAATACACTAAATTGCCGTGAATGTCTGCGACACCCTCCTGTGTCGTCAATTTCGGCGGGTTCGATTCCCGCCTCGGTACAAATATTTTTACGATCTGCAGATATTTGTTCCGGGTGCAGGTCGTTTTTCTATGATAATAAAAAATATTTATGTATATTAATGCATTTAAGTATAATCAATGATCTAGTACCCATAACACACTCTCTGCTGAGCTTGGAGCTTGATAATGCTGTGTGAATTGTCCAGCATTATTTATTTATTTATTACTTCTTCCAGAATGGTCCAGCATGCACTGCGTCCTATCCCCTCTCGCGTATCTCCTAAAGGCCCCTCTCGTCCCGCGCGGCACGCCCGTAGTCAACGCACTCTTCAAGCAGCGCGCCGCCATCGAGAACCTGATGCGCGCCTGCCTCGCGCTGCCGCACGCGCACCATATGCAGCTTGAACATAGGGTAAGGACAATTGCGGGACACCATAAGAACAAAAGATAAAGGTACAAGTTCGAGATGGGCTACAGGATGCAACCACAGGCGACATCGCGGCTAGCGGCTGCGGTTGACAGCAGTTCTGCCGGCAGTCGCAGTTGCTTTATTTCCAAGCACGGTTAGCGACACCACTGGCGCTGCAGCCCGCGATCGCTGCGTGCCGCGGCCGCATGCCGCAATGTCGCCGCGCTTGGTCTCAATTTCATAGAGATGAATATAAACAAGTAGTGTCGCTCGCAGACTGCAGCTGCAGTTTGCGGCCTGCGGTCCATCTTGGAATTGTACCTTAAAGATAAATGTATTTGCCCATAAACTGAAACCTGTTTATGACCCGATAAATTTATCAAAAACACATTATAATAGTAACCCACATACACAGTAAACATAAAAATTTATAAAATAAACCTTGTGTTCTCCGCTACTATTGTATATTCCTTAATCAAAACAATTGAAATACTAATAACAAACCAAACATAGGAAAATTAACAGACGTAAAAAGCCCAAATAGAGAAGACAGATTGTTACTGTAGAATTTGTTAAGCCGCAGTTAGACCAGCACTCTCCTTCGTAACAAAAATAACTTAATACATGTTGTATTATTAGTTTTTGTTTTTATATTGTGTATTTTTTATTTTATTTATATTATATATTTATGTATGTATTTATACTTATAGCTATGTATATCAGTAGGTATTTTATGTATGTCCCTATTAAATATTTTTCTGTATTACACGCCACCGTCTATACATGTCCATCCAAAGGTTGCCTGGCAGAGATCGCTCTTAGCGATAAGGCTGCCCATTGTATAGCATATTTTGTATTTGTTTTTCTTTTCCTGTCTTGTGTATCTTTTATGTATTTGGTGTGCAATAAAGAGTTATTGTATTGTATTGTCCTCAGAAGTAGGATTTTCGACTCGCCGGTTACTTAACCTCCATTGGGTAGTGCATTACCGTACCGAGTGAAGGTTGCGGTTTGAAGTCCCTCAAGGTGATTTTATTTGGGATATTATTTAATTTCTATAACGTGCATATTGTTCTGTTCCAGGTACCATTCCTGATGTCAGGCCTGCAAGCTGGCACTCTCTTCAACGACTCCCCTCCCACCAAGAAAGCCAAGATTACCCGTCTGAATGCCGGTAACGGCGACAAGTAAGCCCTAGGCCTCCAACACACAGCACAAAACAAACTACTTACAATAAAACTTTTAAAACTATCATGGTTTAACACAAAACTCACTTATAACGTCACTTATAATATATTGGAAAATTCAAAAATCTAATCATGGTATATATCCCGTTATAAGTGACTTTTTCAATCTTCATTTAGCAATAATTTTATTTATGTTTATACAGGAGGGAAAATCAGCCTTTCTCCTGGCTTAAATTGACTAAAACAGTTTGGTACGCTTGATAGAACTTGAGAAATGTTGTTATTATGAATAGGTTATTTTCATCAACATCAGTATTTGCAGCCAATGACAAAAATCGCTGAACTAGATAAATCTTTAAAATGATTTATTTAATTGTATTCAAGTTGCTGTCAATTTCGGTAGATTCCATAACCCTGTAAGTTGTTCCAAAATTGAACTGAGTTCGAGTTCTTACTACTTGAGTGCAAGTCTAAGGCAGTTGTCTCACCGGCAACGATGAACGAGTAGCGAGCAGAGCTAGAATGTAGAAACGAGTCGGCGTGAAGCGGGGAGCGAGTGCGTAGTTCTGATAGTTGTGTAGCTCGGCTATAAGCGAGTGCGCGAGTGAGACAAGCGATTACTCGCATCACTCGCTCGCGGCGGCCAAACGACAGTCTTGCGCTAACCTGCAGTGTAGAGAAATTACCGCTGGTTGCTCTCTCGGCGTGAGTTCTGATCGCTGAGCGAGTGTTATTTTCCTGGCTCTTGTCGCCCAGCGACAAACTAGTGAAGCGAGTCCTCACCGGCAGTGTGAACAGTCAGCAATCAACTATTAGTATATGCATCCCTTTTGTTTACACGGAATGTATATCTATTGTACGTTTCTTGAGCGAGAAAATAGCCGATAGTTAGTCGTTTTCTCGCCGGCGGTGGGACAACTGCCTAAGTATTAATAAATGTTTAAATATGTCAGAAGTAGGCGTTTTTGATAATTCAGTTCAGCATTTTTTTCCGTTTACATCAGTACTTTTATGAAAACATTACTTTATTCAAGGTCTTGAGTTTTCAATTCACGCAAAATTTTATATATAAAAGTGGGTGGAACTACCTTACACAATAAGGATTTCTTGTATCGAAACGATGTACTTTTATGTATGTACCATGTATTTAAACTCTATTTATTGTATGGATTCTCATAAACTTAACTTACTTAAGTTATTCAATTTACAGATAAGATATATTTTGGGTTCCGTTTCTGTGATAGCAATAATTTTGTGATCTGAAGTTACGAATGTAAGCTGTGAAGTTTTGTTTTAATATTTTGTAAGGTCGTATTTGATACGTCAATTTTATATTTCTATCTCTCAAATTCCCAGTGTTTTTAAATTTTGGGGTTTGTTTTTTGAAAATTTACCTATATACCCTGTTTGTTTATAATTATAGTGATAAAATATGAGTCATAATCTCAAACGCTATTTAAATACGTAACAATCATTATGATTGGCCATTTTGTTTTGCTTTCACATATTTAATTTAAGTTTTATTCCATTATGAATGTTGTAATCATTCCATTGCTTATATAAAGTATTAAATATCTGTATTCATGTATTCAAAGTATTATCCCCAAGGGCTTAAAAGTATTTTCATCGTAAGTAGATTATTTGAGTTTTTGCATTTAGTGAACTTGTAGTTCAAGTATTCAAAGTATTTCTTTATTTAAGTCCTAAGCAAAATTGTGAAACTTATATCATTCGATCTGACCTAGAATAAGTCGGAATAAGTAGAAATTATTCGATATCCTTGTGTCCAAAGTAAATCTATTTTAATAATATAGTTGGGTGTATAAGCCTATGTATTCTGTGTGCATTTACTTTCAATTAAAATTGTTTGGGAAAACAAGATTTTTTCTTTCTCTAGCCCCCCTGCGTATTGTCTGACTGACATGCTTTACAGTTCCTTCTATTGAGCTAGGTTATTAGACGAAAGCAGCATGGTATCTTTATTTATTAATTTGTTTTGATCAAACATTTTTTATCAAAACAAATTCACGAGTCCTATGTTAAATAATAGAAACCATTTAGCTGATAGCTCAAGAAATTTATATTTATTTAATTCGAGTTCCGATAGTAGTAGCAGTGACACGTTCTAGAAAATAGGACAATGGCTCAGTATACAATGGCCAGCTTAGACGATATTTGCAAGGCCCTGAGATTGGTTCCTGATTTCGATGGGAACCCTAATGTGTTAGTTAAGCTCGTTAACATGCGA
This sequence comes from Eupithecia dodoneata, assembly GCA_947044415.1. Classification (NCBI taxonomy): domain Eukaryota; kingdom Metazoa; phylum Arthropoda; class Insecta; order Lepidoptera; family Geometridae; genus Eupithecia; species Eupithecia dodoneata. The sequence goes on along the minus strand of OX345672.1, from coordinate 10,149,681 downwards.
TCAATTAGTGTATATCTGTTAGTGGTTTATACAATGTGTATTGTCGAACCTTGATCAAACGAGATGTGCGGATACACGACATATATTTATCGATAAAAAACAAAAAATAAAAAATTATATGTTACCTATCTCAAAAATAAAGCCGATTTAATAATTTTTTTAATGAAAACGAATTCATCTGGTTTTTTCTTCGTTTCTTTTTGAGTAAACGGTGTATTTTATTCAAAGTATTCTCATTAGTCTCATTTGAAAGCTAGATAGTTTACCTAGCTAATAAAATACAATTTCGGTACATTAGCCTATTAAAATCAATATTTTGGCGATCCTAACACAAGGCTCTAGCACCCCTCAAAAATTTTATGAGAGGTGCCAGAATCTCTTTAGCACACTCTTATGTGTCGTGTCCTTGCATGAATTCTTGCCTACTACTACCATAGATACTAAGCGGGATTTGTATAATAAATTAAAGCCTTTTTACGTGACCCTCTTGGTTCAAGCATTAGATTTATGCGTCCTGAAACCATTGAAAAGGCTCTGGAGTATGTGCATGACGAGATAAACACCATGTCTATCCAGAGCAGTAACCTGTATTTGCCGGATTAAATATCACTACATAGTAAAAAGTAGTCGCTTCCCGCTGTCTGTCTGTCCCTATGTATGCTTAGATCTTTGAAACTACGCAACGGATTTTGATGCGGTTTTTTTTAGTATATAGAGTGATTGAAGACGAAGGTTTATAAACCATTTGACACATAGATTTCCAGGCGGGCGAAGCCGCGGGGCGCAGTTAGTAATCAATAAAATAAAATAGGCCAAGTGCGTATCATGCAAAATTACAGATTATAAATGTTACAATGAACATTGAAGAAGATGATCAGCCAACGGAAAAATGGATACAATGTAGACTTGTACTCAGTGACGGCAGGACCTTCAAGGGTAGTGATGATTTTGTTTGCAATAATTTTATATACATAAATATATGTATACGTTTTCCTTTCATTTAATTTATCAAGTTTATTATAGAGATTTCATCCTTATAATTGACCCTAGCGCTCGATGCAATAAAAGTACCGGGGATAATTTTTCCAGATTTTAGTCCGTTCGATTCGCGGGTGTGGCAAGCGAATTTTCGAAAACTCTTTGTATTCAGTTCTGTTTCATTTCAAAAATAAAGGAATGTTTACTTTGAGTAAATGTTTTTATAGTATTAAGAGTTATTTCCCTCCAGCGTAACAAAATCCCGCCCTCTATTTATTATGTACTTATATTAATTAGACTTGTAGCTGAAAAATTTTGTTCCAAATGTGTTTCTCTAATTTTCAATGTTTATTTTGTTTATAAGATTAATTTCAGACCAAATAATTGAGATAATTGTTATTCACTTTGCCCTGGTAACATTAAGATCTTTAAATGAAGATGATTATAAAATTTGTTTAATTTCCCTATACGTAGGTACACTATCTAATCAACATTAATCAAAAACAGCTTATAAGATATTTATTTTGACCGGGTTTCCCCTAACATTACAAATACATATTTAAAATTGAAAGTTATCTTTCAAACATAATTCGGAGCTCTCCCCAATGAAAGCAATGGCTCCCGCCAAAGGCGGCCAAGGTCAGGATAGCTAGCTGTGACGTCACACGCCCATGACGTCATCCAAACAAATCCAGCGCGCGCATAACTAGATGTCGCTAGTGAAAGTGGACGAGCTCTAGATCGCGCTGACGAGAACGCACGGCTTAGAATGACGTCCGCTTAGTAACGTTATGAAATCATATTTACCTGGCACAGAGGACACAGTGATCACAAAGGCGATTCCCCCAGAGCGAGGCCCTTCCATTGCACTGCTGTTGGGTTGACCTCTGCGATTATCCCTGATGTGGTTAAAACTCGGGTGCGTTATTTTAGAAAGTGGGGACTGCGTACGCGTTGTCCCCCCCTTGTAGAAGGTATATCGGAAGGAAATATTTAAGTCGCTCTGTGGTACGTCCGTTTCCAACGGTTGTAACACAAAACGAATCCCATGAATAAATCGCACTTATTCATTCCGAGAGGTTAGACCCTATTCTTACTGAAGAGGTCCGCGGAGGATGACTTTCCCATACAAACGTAGGTAGATCTGACTGAAAGTGAACCAAGCATACAATGGTTTTTTTTTTGGTACTCCAGTACTCCAATATGACTCGTAATTCTTTATTGTACACAAAACATTTAAAAATAACTTAACTAAAAAAAAGATATGTACATAGGCGAACTTAACCCTAACAAAGAGTTTTCTTATAGCAAAACCTTAGGTTTAAAGGAGAAGCGATAGAACAAATATGACGATATGACTCCCTCCAATAATTATTTAACTCTTTGTTTTATGTATTTAGAAACACCATGTTTAAATAAGTCATACACAATTTAAATTAAACTAGCAGTCAAGAAAATAAAACCGAGAGTACCTAAGTATAATGCATGTAGAATAGTCAGACATGACATCGAATCGCCATTCTAAGTGCTTATTTTGTACGGCTAAAGAAATAAATGATTTAGAATTTTGAATTCAATGCGTAAAACATATAAATTAATTCACTCAACTTAAATAATTTACAAATTGCTTGTCTTTTTTGTCTTTCCTATAAAATTAATAAACTTACTTATTAAGATCTTACTACTAAATTTACTTAATTAACTTATCAAAAGGGTTTATAATTTATTGGCTTTTTAGGTCTTCTAGAGCCGCCGGGTTGGAGTTTTCGGTGCTTAGACCTTCACCAGTTCACCACTAGGATTTATCTGAAGCTCCGCCGGTCGCGGCTCGTCCATCATCACATCCTCGTTGCCAAATGGTATATCGCTAGTAAATGAAACGTGTGTCTACTCTCGGTAGCCAGTTTATTACTGAGTTTACTACTGGGTGACAGGCCATCGTTAACGTCAACGATCACATCAATGGACAACCTGTGAATATAACCAAAATTCCTATTCAGCCAGATGAAGTACCTGCAGCCTATACTCTCGAGATCAACTCCGTCAACCTGCGAAAGCTGCCCGATATTCAAGATAAAATCCACCAACAGGAGACCCTGCGGATATAACAACCCTGAACTTTCTACCACACTACTATTTCCTTCCACGGTGCACTATCCGGTGCGCTTGTACTCGCCCTCGTCGTACTAAGCCGAAGATTGTACTTACGACTCCGGACAAAAGAAAACTCGAAGACAGAGATAAGGCTCACCAGGCAGTCCCGGCCTATGCAGTACCAGACTCATCTCAAAATCAGAAGAAGCTGACAACGACAGTTTTTCCCCATCTTCAAAAATAGTCGTTGAACTGAGAGGGGATATGTTATACCTTTCGGCTCAACCAAATTTGCCGACCTTCACGATTTGATATTTACTAGAAACGGAGACATTTGCCATCTACGGGATCTGATGACTTCGCGATATTGCGACACGGAGCTTCACCTCGCGCCGCGTCGCATCGCCACTTCGGTTCACACATCGGCCGAGTCGCGACCTTAGCTTAGATTTAATTTACGTAATAAGTTACCTTTGTAGAATTTAATTAAATTTATATTCCCTAAGTCGGTTTTGGGAAACCCAGTCGTCGCGTCGTTCCTTTAATTCGTACGAAGCTCGTTGTATAAGAAGCAGATGTACGTATAAGCAAATCTGCGAATCGTAGCTTGGTTAATAAAAAACACGAAATCGGATTAATCTTCTTTATTTATTAGTTAAGCATAGAATAGTACAATATCCCAAGTTCACCATCATCGTTCAAATTTGACTCTATCACGCACCAAGCATTTTTAAACAACAAAAACATGGTGTCTCTCATACATAACAAATTTAATACATAACTTAAATTACACATAACTAAACATATCTTAAAACTAAACGGGAGTAACTTATGATACGTAACATTTGTTCTAGTTGTAACATTTCCTCTTATAACTACTCTGTTAGGTTGTCATGCAGTTAGTATTTATATAAGTTTTTGGTAATAAAATCTATTACAAACATTTGAAAACTGAGAACAAGAATGTATTCAATGACACGCACGAATTAGTGTGATGTCAGAGGTACATTTGGAATGTAAACTAAATACAACTAAGCGTTAATAGTACGAATACTGCTTAAAAATAAATTATCAATACTAAGTTATTTCGCTACCGCGCGCAGGCAGACGGTGACAACAGCATAAAATCTCGCGTTGTTTGGCAACACATGATAGAATACAGAGTACGACAACAATTATAGTATATTTAAACACCTCCAAATACATTTTAAGGCGATTTCTTTATTTAATATAAAGTCCCATTCAGCTTAGAGACAGGTGAATTTTCAAACATTTTACATGAAAGAACAACGAAAATTCAACTGTCCCTAAAGGTAAAACATCAGTGGTATAATAATGAAATCTTTAAGTAGGTATAACTTCAGTGGAACTTGGCGATTTTGACACAAAAATCGACATTTGTTTCTAATTTGTAAAGTACATTTTTGCATGCGCATAATAATTTAGAAAGGGAAGTTTTAGAAACCGATTGCGTGTGATAGTTCTATAATTTCGGTGCAAAATGTCTAATAGATCTACGCACTAGAGTTCGTGGGCATTTGAGCTTCTAGTCCTTGAGCACCGCCACTCTTTAGATACTTTTTATATTTTAATATAATAAGTCTTGATTCTACATTTAACAATAATTTGTTATAACCAATACAATTTTATATTTTACAATAATTCTTTAGAGTGCTCGATATAGTAATTTTATTATTTAAAATTCGTTGGCTACCTAACGAGTGTTCAGCTATACGACGAACAGAGTCTACAATAGGGAATTGGAATATATTTGTTTAGTGCTACAGAAAATCATAATACCTAAGCATTTCAATAAATTAGCATTTAAATTACAATTGTGGAAGCGACGCGATTTTTTGTAGCACTAAATATAAGTAAAGGGTACATACAATCAGCGTGTAAATGTAGCATAACATATACCTACTTAGGAATAATTTTGTGCTTATTATTTAGGCATACATTTGCATTCTAATGTCAATTTAGGTATAATTTGTCACATAATTAGACACCGCAGGCTACGCTTTCCTACTTCACGTCAACTAGACTCATGTCAAGAGGCCTCAATGCCTTCATTATAAAGCAGTTTTGTGTATTAATATTTTTACAAACTCAACATCAAATCAGCGTTCGATAGATGTATGTCAAGCAACATTTCACGCATTTATCTACAATGTCTAGCATAATCTAAGTGTCTAGGGAATGCAAAGTCGAATAATAAAAGTTTCTCAGACCGTCTAGGTCGCGATAATTCTCTACAGTTAATTCCTTACGTGCCTTGAGCAGATCTGTCTCGAATACGTTCAAATAGACAAACTTACAACATTATATAATTTATATTACATATAATATAGGTTTTTAGAATATTTTATTGCTCGAAGAACATAACGATATAGGAAAGAGAATGGGCAATTTCAGGTGTGACAAAGTTTAATTGTACATTTTATATTATGTATAAATTATGTTTGTATATTATATAATTGCTAGGGCTAACGTCCGTATATTTATTTGGATGTACAAATATCATTTAAATCCTTCTACGTTAACGTAGTTTATATTTTAACAGATTATTTCTTATGTACAATTTAAGATGTCCAATGGGGATCGTTGCCCATTCTACAATTTTAGATAGTATAGGACATATTTTACACTTTCTTACTCTTATTTAACGATTACTTCCAGAACTACTATTAAATTTAACTTTTGCGCATTTATATGCCATGATCATTTGTCTATGATTTACAATTTATAACATCATAGAATATACAAAGTCCTGATTTACAGAAATAACTATAAATAGATACTACAATACTTTTAATATATTTTATTTTTGATTTACATTATACCATATTTATATACAAGAAGTATCTCTCTTTATTAAGAGTTTATAAGTGTAGATGACCTGCCGTTCCCTACAGTTTTCAACCCTTCAGAAGAGCACCAAAATAATAATTATTTATCTTTTAAAATCTTTAATATCGGACTGAATGCAATCAATTCCTTTGATATAATATCTGATCTATAAAAATAGGGAATGAAGTTACCTACATGATATAAAGTACACATTTTAAATAAATATAATAATTAGTAAGTAGTAAATATCCTATATTTGCGAACGTTTTTCGATAAATGCGTGGACAGTGATTTAACATAAGAGACACAAGCTAAAAACACGATGAAAAAATTAATAATAAACACTCAAGTGAAGTCATAATGTCAAATTTGGTTATAATCAAGTTTTTTGTCAAAATAAGTAAATAAAGGGTCTGCTTAATAGCACAGCAGTTTTAATGAAGTCAAAATTACCTCAAGACCGCGCCTAAACCTTTCAAACAGTTAGCCAAAAATACCATATTACTATAAATGTAGAAGAATTTTGTTTAAATCTTCCTACGCAAATGCGTACCAAGTTTGTACTCAGTCGGGACAGTTTTTTTTGGATTGTGACTCACAATATTTTATATATATTTATATTTTATTGTGTGCGATACACACATATTTTCTTAGAAAAGCGCCATCTGTTTTTCAATACTGAAAACTTTTCACGCGCCACATCTATTCATCTATATTCATTCACTATTTAACTTCTTGATTTAATTAAAGTAAAATGGTATTTATTGGCTTTATGCATCAGACTAGTCTATAATAGTCTAGACAAGTCTGTCGTTAGGTTTAGGCGGGTCTTTCTTATGTCAGTTGAGCGGCAAACAGAACATATGTTGTAGGAGGTTTGGTTTGCGCGGCGCTGCACTAGAGGACGCCACTGAATCGTAGTCGGAAGAAGATGTGTCGCATGTGTAGCCGTATGCCTGGAAAAATAAATTTTATTGTTGTAAAACTTAATAAAACAAAATCTAAATTAAAATTCATAAATTAGATAGTGTTTTTAATTTTTTTTCGGGACACATACTAAACTAATCCGTAGGGAATATTTTTGAAGTTAATTCTTTAGGCGCGTTGAGCACTTTTTAGTAAGTGTAAACCAAAATCATGGAACTCGCCTCATGTCACCGAACGCTTTCCTAACTGTGTCTATATACGTATGTGTTAAAGTACACATACTGGGTGTAGAAAAAGCGTGAAACTCACGTCATCGTCACCGCACGCTTCCCAGTATAAATAAAATATAAGATTACTTAGTTTTCACTTCTATCGGCAGTCCCTGGCAGACTGGCCCGCATGTTTTTATGGGACCATCTTTGTACCATCCTTTATGTGAATAGAATAGAAGATAATGATTATTTGATGTCATTTATACGAGTCTCATCACATCCACTTTTAGTCTAGTCATGGCTCCGTCAAGTTATTTATTTTATTTATTTATAAAACAAAATCCACAGCCCTTACGAACTAAAATTAACATACTTAATCACTAAACAGAAGGCCAATACAGTAGTTTACCCAATAAAGATTCTATCACGCAGAGCCATCTAGCAAGAAGTTGAAGATTTGATTGTGAGTAGTAGTCGTGTACCTGCGGGTCGTGGTAGGGATGCAGCAGGCAGGCGTGACGTCACACACAGTCCTCTAGAGACATGAGCAACGGATTCACGTACTCGAACCCTTCGAACTCGGACTGGTCGATGTCGGCGATCACGGAGCTGGAACACAGATAAAGAAGTTAGATTGGAATTTAAGGCGGTACCCCGCGGCACACTAGCGCCACCTATTTTATCTTAATTTTACGTATCTTATTAGATATATTTTAGATTTACTTTCAAATATTAAAATGTTTCATTGGGGATTGATTTTGTTATAGGTTTTACGCTACAATTTTTTACGCTTAAAATTCATAATTCAAATGTATTTATTTTATTTAGGCTTACAAATAAGCACTTAGACAAGTCATATGTCATACATTATTATCAAATAATAATATTTTTATGTTCACTTCAATTTTTTGTCCACCTGTGGAAGAAGTGAAAAAGAAAAGCTCGTAACATCGATTCGAGAAGCGTGCGAGAAACGGCCCATATCTATCACTTACTAGCTGAAGCAGGCGCGCGTGTCTTCTATGTAAGTATTTTGAAAATATATACAAACTAGTCCCTAGTTTCTATTTTAGTTAAGTAGATAAATACTATTCGAATACAAGAATTAACATTATTATGGTAGAAATATGCTCAAATTAAAAATACTTTTTGTGTTACGTTTGTATGGGATATTCGTCCTCCTCTGGCAACCTAAGATGTTTCAACAAAGAGCCTTCACTCAAATGACTCGCTTAAGCTCGCTCGCTGGATACTGCTGGTACACTAAAAATGTACCGTTTATGTATTTGAAGAGTTGTTTTACTTAAAACTAGGGTGCCTTATATAAAAAGAATAAAATAATTTATTGATAGCCACATACCTTACCTACCATACCTTTTTTTGTAGGGTAAGTCCGGGGGAGATGGCCCTACTAACTTTGACGATATATTTTCAAGAAACTATGACGATTAAAACAATAATTTTAATTGTAAACAAAACTTTAATTATTATTCTACTCGTATTATACTCTCAATCAGCCTCAAAATCAACAAAAAATAGACTTAATGGTCTCTAAAAAAAATTCACGATTGGCCATCTCTCCCAGAGTGTCCGGGGGAGATTGCCATGAGGCTCGGGGAGAGATAGCCTCTAGTTTGTTTGCCCTTTTCCTTGCCTTTTAAATCTTTTATCTCCTTTAATTTCTTTTATCCGCAGCTGGAACACATGTCTTCGTATTTAGTGCAATTTTCATCCACCCACAGCATATACAATTTACATTGGAGCAAGTCTTCAGTAAGTTGTGTCTTAAAGTAGTTTTCACCGCAGCCCCTGCAGTTATGTTCTTCATTTTCATGATTTTCACTTTCGTACGAATCGCAGAGAACCATTAGAATTTCTTCACAGCTGCAGTTCGAGACCCTGCGAATGGCTTTACGTTTCCTGTCAGTCATTTTCCTTCTGTTTTATCAATCATCATATAGTCTTTGGTTTGCCAGATTCTTTTCCATCCTTCTCTTTTTCTTTGATTTTTAGTTTTTCAGTAAGATCTTCAGATGTCAAAAGAATGCTCACGTTTGCGAACATCATAAAGTTTGTTAGGCAGTGGCGAAATTTCTTTCAGTATTCTTGTTGGTGTAGGTTTGTCCAAAGGTCAATAATAGACGCTCTGTAGCCAGACATCGTTTTTTTTTGAACCGCAGCCGTGGCTTGTTGACCGTCTTCTCTTCAAACGCCTCGAGAAGAAGCTGCCTTCCGGACGTAGATGTTAGGCATCTGTGAAAAACATCGTCATGTCAGTATACTTAGTAAAATAACAAGTATAAAATACAACCATCTCCCCCGCAAAAAACATGGCCATCTATCCCGATTGTACGGGAGAGATGGCCACTTCAATTTAAAAAAGAATTACATCATCCTCATTGCATATTTTTAGCTTAGAATTCGGTAAAAGGTAATCATATCGCAATAAAAGTACGAAAACGGAGATATTTTTAAAAACTTTTTTGAGAACACATAATATGTCAACCCCTTATACTAAATCGGACATATATTAAAAAAACAAAGTGGATTTTACTTACTTTTCCATTTTTTTTCTCACAAAAATCCCGTTTACACTTGTTGCTAGTAGTGAGGCGAAGCGAACTACCTTAAAACTAACATCATCTGCCGGTAATAAGTTGCAGTTTTTTCAATTGGCTATCTCTCCCGTACGGCTGTCTCCCCCGGACTTACCCTATAAACAGTTACAAAAAAAGGAAAACACAAAAATACAGAACAACATAAGTCGTAGGGATTTAAACTTTACATAATGTAGCGTGGTAGTAGAGTCTCAAGTGTAAGAATAACTGGTCTTTCCCTATGTGCGCGGCTAATAAGGTCCAATCTCAGCTTGTTGTCATTATCGACCGAGGACGATAGTGACACTGGTTTTCAGGCTGGACCTTAAATTGGGGTGATGTCGTGTCTCGAGTAACGGTCCACAGATAAAAAGTTACAACATAACAAAGTTTTACATATACAGGTATAAGTAAGATCTAAGTTGTTTACGAGTAAGTTTCACTTACTCGTTATCGGGCGTGAGATGTACGGGCTCGTCCGTGAACTCCGGCGGGAAGTTAGCGAGGTCGCGCTCGCCTTCCAGACGCGGCTTGAACGGTGGCACCACCTGTTTCTGTTCCAACTGTCGACAAAATACAAATTTAAATCTTCTCTCTCTGGCGCCGCTGAAAACCAATGGGGCTATCACGCTATTTAACGTTACGCGCGCTATTACACGCTATTTAATTTTAGTACGGATAAAGCGTGCTAAGGCGCATTTTAACGCGAATAACTCCTTACCATCTCCCACTCGATGCTCTTGAAGAAGGGATGGTAGAGGATGTCCATGAACGCGTTCTCTCCACAGCCGAGCCGCTCCGCCGGGTTCTTGTTGAGGAATCCCTTCAGCACCGAGGCGGCCTTCACGGACAGCGAGCGGGGAATACGGATCGTCTTCTCGAGGATTACCTGGGGGCAATACCGTTCATACTAATTAATAAAACATAATGACAGTACCATGTCAATATCAAATCGAATCATTTATTTGCTGAACATATTATTACAGGTGATGGAGTGATGTCAAATGTATTCAACCCGCAAGCAGGTGTGCAAATATTAAATCGCAGTTAATAAAGATAGTTAAATTAATCAATAATGAAAATAATCAAGGATAATAAATAAGTACAATCTAAAATAAATAGTCAACTTTATGATAATTAATTCACAATCTCAAAACATAATGTTTTTACATTACGATTAATATATTCTTTTACAAAGGACGTGTTTGACAATTCGTTTGAATTTATTTATTGATAATTTTTGCAACTCACATGGAGTTTTGTTGTTATCGAATGAAAATCTCTTAATTCCTATAAATAACTTTAATTTCACCATCATCATACCTGGAAGAGGTAATCCTCAGTGTTCTGGTCGGGATTATCAGCCGCCTGTGCGATGTCGAAGGGCGAGCGACCCGCTAGCATCTCGTAGGTTAACACTCCCAGTGCCCACCAGTCCACGGAGAACCCGTACTCTTCCCCGCGGAGGATCTCCGGCGCTATGTAGTTGGGAGTCCCGCAGAAGGTTGATGTCGTATCGCCGGGACGGACGCCCTCCTGGAAAGTTTATTCAATAAATAAATTAAAATATCAGAAAAATCTTATAGAAATCATAGAACTTTGAGTTTATTTTTGAAAGAGTCGTATTGAAATTGATTAGAACTCATGCTTATAACAACAATAAATTAAGTAAAATAATTGTTTAAATCTTTAGTAAATCAACAGTTTTGGTTTTCTCGAAAGGTAATCAGGCATTTCCTATGGCTAGGTGGTTGTTGAATCATCGAACAACTAATGAGCGTTCGAGTTTTGAAGAATTAGAGGTGGAATATCAGATTGTCGGTTAGTTACCTTGCACATGCCATAGTCGGTCAGTTTGATGTGTCCCTCGTGGTCTAGCAGTACGTTGTCCAGCTTTAGATCTCTGTAGATAACTCCGCGCTCGTGCAAGAAGTGCAGAGCCAGAGATATCTCTGCTGCGTAGAAACGCGCGTGTTCTTCCGGCAGGCGGCGTTGGCGCTGCATGTGGAACCTGAGGAATGACAAACTTCTTGAAGAACTAACAGATCGATTGCAGGATACATGGGAAATTTCCTGGCTGATTGGACGGTGAGCGAATCGGGAAGTTCTTTGCTTTATCTATCTAAATGCTTTATCTAAGTTCCAAAATAAGATTGCTGATGTAGCAATATGTTCCGAATATTGAAAAGAGGAATCTCAAATCACTGGCCATGTTTACTGCATGACCGACTCGACATGTATTCAAGATTCTGATGTTGATGTTTCACACAGATGTATTGTGTACGATATGAAAAATGGCGTATGTTGGTTATGTCTTTCAAGCTACCATAGATACACTTACATAAGGTCTCCACCACGCACAAACTCGATGACAAAGAACAGTCGACTTGGCGTCTGGAAGCACGAATGCAGGCCGACGAGGAAAGGGTGGTTGGAAGCTGTCTCGAAGACATGTTTCTCAGTCTGAACCCAGTCTATGTCTTCGTCGTCCGTTACTAAAGCCTTCTTGATCACCTTCATGGCGTACACGCGCTTCGTGCGTTTCAATTCTACCATCAGCACCTGGAAAAACAGAAGTTAGAATGTAAAACGTTTTGTTTGTGTGTGGTTATCATTATATATTAATAATGCTGGACAATCCACACAACATTATCTAGCCCTAAGCTAAGCAGAGCTTGTGTAATGGGTACTAGATGACTGATATACTTATCGTAGAGGTACAATAGGTTACATTGATAGATATTTTTTACTTTTTTATTATAACGACTAGAACACCCGGAACAAATATCTGCAGATCGTACACACAATTGTCCCGAGGCGGGAATCGATCCCGCAACCTACTGCGTCGCAGGCGGACCTTCGCCCACCGCGCCACAGAGGTCGTCAGATAAGACAGTGTGGCGTGCAAAGCGAGCCGCCTACATCACACAGCGCGGAGAGTTATACATAGATAGAAAAATATAGAAAATTCTTTATTGCACTTTAAATAGAAAACTATGTACGGTAAAAACTTACAAATTAATTACAATTGGCGGTCTTATCGTTCAAGAGCATCTCTACCAGACAACAATGGATGGATAGGATCGTGGACAGTACCAGGGGATCTGTGTGCGTGTAGGTTATGAGATATCCTACTAATATTATAAACGCGAATGTTTGTGAGGATGTATGTATGTGTGCTCTTTCATGCAAAAACTACTAAATGGATTTGGATGAAACTTCACAATAATATAGCTTACATGTCAGAATAATACATAGGTTACAATTCCTAAAGATATATTGTATATTATCCAAAATATCTATCACGACTCGGGTGAAAACGCGGGGCGCAGCTATATTAATATACATAAAATATAGTAATAGTTCTCGCTGTTCTCACCTTAGCATAGGACCCTCGTCCAATAACCCTGATGAGCTCGAAGTCTTCCAGCGAGTACTGCCGCTGCGCGCCCGGTTCCAGCTCCTCGCGCGGGAGGGGTGGCAGCGGGGCGGAGGGGGTCTCGGGGAGGGGCTCGTCGGCGCGGGATCTGGAACTGTAGATATGGTCCATTTTTGTAAAGCAACATTATGCTGAGTCATGGCCTTTGTAATTCCCGTAAGGTTTGTATTAGGTAAGTAATTATTTTGAGCTGGTTCTTCTTAAACTGAGAGAAAAAGAACTAGGCTACTTATTTAAGTTTTAAAACAGTAATGTACTTAAATGCAACAAGCACTAGGAAAAGATTGCTAGCGGTCTTCCGCTAGAAAGTAGCTGGTAGATGCTGGATGCGGCAAGCTGAGTACGCTCTGTATTCAGCTTGCTACACGCAGCATCTGCTATGGCACTGATAAGGGAAGGTAGACTTTCATAGTCTATATTATATATGGGCCTTAGTTTTTACGTATTTCCCATTAGACGAATGTTGGCTGAAATAAATGAATTGAATTGTATTGTCTTTCGACTTACCTAACAGAAGAGGCGCGTCCCAGCGTGCTCTCTCCATTGGCCTCATCCTTGGCCTCGACGGGGTCCACGTGTTCGTTGGAGCACGGCTTCTGGACCAGCTTGTGGCATTTCTTGTGCACGAGGAGCTTGCACTGGATGCATTTGAAGCCCTGCCGCCCGAGGCCCCAGATTCGATCCTGGCAGAAGGCACAGAAGGCGCGCTGGAAAACAAAACAATATTTTATTTATAATAATATAACTACTTATAATAATTAAATTCATTTATTCAGATAATAATCCATAGTGTTAGTATGCTTATAACTGATGTTAATACTTAAATTTAACTACAGATTTTGTCCTTTGGACCAATTTGTGCATTAGAGGACAGTTAAATTTTGCAGCAATCGTGGTTAGGATGCTGTTGCTGCATCAGCGGGTTCTGCTGAGCAGTGAGGCTGACTTCTTCCGCCAGATGGCATCAAAGGTATCGATGCGTGCCTGGGCGAACATGGTCGAGGCACTGCAGAATCGTGGTAGTCGCAACAGCAATCTAAACGCGTTATTATATTGGACCCGCAAAGCATTGTAAGCCTTTTGGGTATTGTTGACCCACAGACTCGCTGAGTAAAATTAAGTACAGTATGCTCTAAGTATTTAGTAGTCTACCTTCTTTATCACTTTTAATAGAGCAGTATTGCGCTATACGCGAGTGCTAAACCCCATTAGCTGCTTTTGTTTTGACTATGAACAGTCCTACCTATAGAATTCTGCGGGCTCAGTTTCGTTGGGAAAATATTAGTTTCATTTGCAAATATTTGCTCCGGTGTAAACTAGTTCGAGGCTGTACGGTAAACCGGTGGTGATAGAGAGCCGGTCTAGGTATCTGTCAGTCTGTTTGATACCTATCAAAGGGTTTCATAGGAATGGATATGATGAAACTTGAAAGCTGAATCATAAAACTGAAAAGGCTTGGTGTAATTTTAGTTCACCGCTTGAACTAAAAATACACCACTGTCTCGTAAGTTCCATCTCTCGTTTAACTTAGGGATATATAAAAATGATATAGAAGTCGTGTTTTGCTTACTCTATTAAATCGTTTCGCTTGGAAGATGTGTCCGTTGACGCGATATAGTTTCCGCCACCGTCGAGCGCCTCTCCGGTATATACTCCCTGGAAATAAGAAAAATATCATGTGAATAAAGTTGGCAACATTGAAAATGAAGTCCGTGATTCAGATAATGTCCGTGATTGTTATTATGTGTTTGTATTGTTATCATGTTATTAGTCTTACTTTTGCTTTAGTCGACCCTAAAACATTTTTGTAATCGATTTTCAATTCATACTTTCAGCAACCAGAATAATAAGTCCTACTAAAACCAGTTTTATTGAAAGATCCCGTGGATTGAAACAAAACACCGTTTATTTTAGCGCGAACATGATATTTCGACATCCATTAGTGTAGGTTAGATACGACCTTTTAGAACCGGAAGCCAACAAACCCACCTTCTAATCGGAAGTGGGATACCACCCTCTATGCATTACGTAGCAGTAAGTGACAATAAAGTCCCGCATTTACCCTGAAAGTGGCATATTTACTCAGAAATTGGGGCGATCGGGCAACACCTCTTTACAAGTGAAGTCATTAATCTTTGCACACGCGATAGAATTACGATACTGTAGCGACTTGGCATGACCTGGTTAAAAGAAAAGCATACCTGGTACAGGAAATACTTTGTTATTGCAGTAAGTCGGCTTGGTTAAAAATAACAATCTAACTGTTTTTTTTTAAAACGTTGAAGAATTATAAAAAAAATAATATTCACGCTATGAATTCATAGTATGCATAGATAATTTTTTATTTTACTTTAGGTAATTATGAGCTGAATGTTTAGGTTTTCATTTTATACCTACTTATAATTGAGTAGTATAAAAGTAACATAAATTATAAAGTACGTCTTAATAACACAAAATATCAACGGACCACGCAAGCTTAACGCTTAGATTTAATTGAAAATCCCAACAACTACACAACTAACTGAAAACAACAGTTTTTGTTAATTTAAATATGGCAACACTGCACCTCTATTCGCGGCATCTAGGTAATCACTTCGAGTAAGAACTGGATAATCGTCATCTTCGTCTTCTTCATCTTTGTCATTCTTTTTTTGAACACTTGTCACTAAAAACTTTATAACCTCAACCGAGCAAGACATTTTAATTCTCAACTGCTATTGGTTACTGTCAACCGCCACAGGTAATTGAAGAGTGAGTATGACCGCAGCGATTAGTGCGACGGTCTTCAGTTCTCAAACTTGGTAGGTCACTACATCGTATGATACCCAAATTGGGACACCAAGAAGTTTTCAAACCCGGTAGCCATTTTGCCGGCCACAACGATACTGCACCGATATCTTACATTTTTACTGTTTATCAATATACCTACACTATCTTATCGGTTTATACGAATCGGTGACTGCTTATTTGTAGGAAATTCTATTTATACAGGGATAATGAGGAATTAGCACTACAGTTTTGTAATTTCACATCTTTTGACCATATAAAGTGTTTATGTTGGAAACATTTTTACACTTGAATGTCAAAACTTTGTAGGTAGGTATTTAATAAAGTCTTTATAAACAAGGAAAATGACAAATAAAGAATATAAAAATATTCGAACTAGTATTAACAATAGAAGTTTCCTCAGTATTACTTCAACGGTAATACAGTAGGTACATTGTATTGCATTTTTATGCAACGTTTTTACACTTGAATGTCAAAGACTTTATAGTATATATATATATTAATAAAGTCTTTATTAACAAGGAAAATAACAATAAAAGAATATAAAATATTAGAACTAGTATTTACAATTGAAGGTTACACAGTATTACTTCAACGGTAATACAGTAGGTACATTGTATTGCATTCTGGGGGGTACGGAGTGCGTATGTATCTATATACAATTCCCACGAAAAATACTTGTTATTTAACCCTTTCACAGAAAAATAACTTTAGAATTTTTTAGCAAGTTCTGTCACTTTCCCGAGCTATAATAGCCCGGGAACCACAGATAATGCAATAACAAGGAGACTCGCTATTCGTGTGTTGGCAACATCCGATTGGGAGCGGGCAACGTAAACTCAAATTGCGCAGAGGGACCGCAAAGATGGTAGGGCTGTCTCATAAAGCATGTGTGGTGCTTATTTGTTATTTCAGGTAATTGTAATAACGGGTTCTCAAAATATAGTGGTGGTTTCTTTTCACTTCTTAATGGAAGAAGTGAAAAAGAAACCATTACTACCAAAAAATGGAAGTGAACAGAAAATCTATATATAAATAATCGATACTAATTTATGGTATTAAATTTTACTTATCTAAGTGCTTATTTTGCAAGCCTAAAGAAATAAAGGAGTTTAAATTCGTTTTATCATTTCGATCTTTGGTGGTCTGATTTTATGTAATAGAAGACGATATTCGAAATCTTGATACTACTGACTAGTGAGAGAATGCTCAGAACCCAGATGCCTGGAGAAGTCTTATGTTGGAGGCCAAGTCACGATCTAGGGTCACGCTTCTAACATAAACTTGGGCCGAAAAAACCCCTTCGGCCGCGTATGAAACTGGAGTTTCGTAAACAGTTGCCAGTACGATACTAGTTACTAAACAATAGGTTTTTTCCTTGACAAAACAAGTAAATTCTCAGCAGAGTGGCAACCCTAGCGTTCAGCAGGTAATACGTTGGCGACCGACAGACGGCGAATTTGCGCGAATATCCGCGACCGACGGGTGCGAGCCGCTTTGATACGTACCTCTGCCTATTTGCAGGCAGCAGTCTATTTATCCGGCGGTAATTCGCACGTGGAAGTAGGGGAAATAGCGAAAATTGAACTTGGTTAGTTGTGTGACTTTACTAGTTCGCGCAGAGCTACGGGATGTTTTTTACAAAATAATTTACCTAACTCTAGCGATACGATTTTCTATTATGATAGCTAAATTGAGGATCGAAATGATAGCTACCTACTTACCGATTTGCAATGTAAACATGTGAACAAAATCTTGTTTGAATATAGAATGATTTGCTTTACCCTACTATGATGATGCCGCTTCTTTCTAAATTCAAACTTTCAAACATAATTAGGTTATTCTCTCCACAAAATACGACGATGAAAACTTCTTTGCGTAAAAAGAAACAATACAAATGCAAACTCTTTTGTTGTACAATGTAATGTAAACTCTTTGGTGAAAGTAAAAAGGAATACTCACTGTCCTCCCCCGTACAAGGCATGCCAGGCGCCGCCGGAACATTTGGGAAAACTGAAACAAGAAGAATAATGCCATTAGACCTCAATTACACTTTGCTCCAACTTAGCTAAGAGGAAATAGGGACGGGGTTGTTTAATTTGTTAAATTACCGGATTATTTTTTGTTCTTTAAAAGAGGTTAAGTGGTGCTACTTTACTTATCAGAGAAGTAGGTAACCACAAACCTACTGCAAAAAGTAAGTTAAATTACAGACGTAGGGAAAATATACAGCGTCGTAATCTACAAGGTTTTGAAGCACAAATCTTCCCATTTGATTTCACACAAACTCAACCACCCAATTTACAGAATCGTGCAAAACACTATTCCAGTAAGGCGACGATACGACATGTCGCAATCCAAATAGACGATCCTCCAGTAAGCTGCAAAAACATGTCATGTCGTCGCCACGCCACACGAGGCCAAGTCACAATTCACAAAACATAGGTCAAGAGTTGTTTTTTGTCATTGTGGGTTGGGTACTATGTGATAATGAGGACATGTGGGTAAACTCAGTTATGTCTTTTGTGTTGAAATGGAATGTTATTCTGGAAATGTGGCTTTTGAAAATTGGTTAAAGCCACACAGAGACTTTTCCCGCGATGGTAAAGCATTCGAAATTCAACAGATATGTATTTAGTAGTTTGAATTCAAAAAAGAGAAGGTTCTTATTTTTTGAAGGTTTTTTTTAGCTCAATGATTTTGACGACCGATGTGGCGCGGTTGGCGAAGGTCCGCCTGCAACGCAGGAGGTTGCGGGTTCGATTCCCGCTTCGGAACAATTATGTGTACGATAGATAACACAAGCTCTGCTTAGCTTGGGGCTAGATGATGCTGTGTGATGTCCAGCATTATTTATTAATGCTGTTTGTTACCTCAGAGCTCCTTCATGTTTTGAAAGCTTTCTTATTCTTTCGATAGGGAGGTATTTATTTTATTAACAAAAATAAAAACTAACATCTTTTACCTATAAGCGAAACCCTGGCTATAGGGCGTTGTCCTGGTTAAGTAAAAAATGTGTAGCATAATCAAATCTGCTTGCTTACCTATGTCAATCATTCAACAGATGACGGATGGATAAGGTAATAAACTCATGGATAAGATAGATACGAAACTACTGATAAAATCTAAACTACCAACAGAAAAATGTAGGAACTTAATCTTCAATTCAGAGAACGTCTCTATTCTATTCTACAAAACAAGCACTAATGTTCTTTACCGTTTATTTTCCCAAACGGAATTGCATTCTAGCCTTTGGGAAGAGAAAAATAAGCCCAAGCTAAAGTAGTTTACATCGAATTTGGACTTTGTTTGCGTAGAAATACAGCTGAATATTTTCGTATCTTATTTCATTGTGTATAAACTCTTATTTCGTTGGGTTAAGGTCGAGAATTGGCTCGGGTTGAGTGAAAAGCGTTCCGCTCCGAGTGGCTATTGTTGTCGTCGGTCGAGCGCTAAATAAAGATTTTTCAGAGATATAGCACTTGTCCGTCAATGTATTGTGTTGGTTTGTATTTCTGTCGTGGAGAGTTACACTACAACACCTATTATTATATTTTCTAGTTATTGTTAAATAATAAGGTTATGAAAATGGTAAAGATAAGGATAAACATTTTTTATTTGCCAAAAACATTGTCTTATGTGAGATAACAAGAATACCTAAATACATTGTATGAATCAACGTGCTTGACCGTAAAATCGTATTAATATTATAAACGCGAAAGTTTGTAAGTATGGATGGATGGATGGATGGAGAGTTTGTTTGTTACTCTTTCACGTAAAAACTACTGAATGGATTTTAATGAAACTTTACAATAATATAGCTTATACATCAGAATAACACATAGGCTACAATTTATAAAGATATATTGTATAATATCCAGAATATCTATCACCACGCGGGTGAAACCGCGGCGCGCAGCTAGTATATAATATTTTCATACCAACACAAAGACTGGCATAAAAGTAGCACATTTGGATTTACGTTAAATCGAAATTGTAATGAAAATTTTAAAAAGATGACCATATCTTTATTTCGAAATAAAAATGCGACTAGACATTAGGTTTATTTTTAGTTGTTAATACACAATAGGTAGGTACTTACTTGATTTGTTCTTCATCTTATTAACTTAATGTGGCCTAAGGTTATTCCTAAGACGTATTTACTTGAAATCTTAGAACTGCATAAGTACTTATAAATAGAAAACTAAAACCTACTAAATCCTATTAGATTGCTAGTAAATACCCACCTTTGTAAAAGTATTATCAGTAATTTATAAATAATTTACTGCCTTTTACTGCGTTTTTTTTTAATTGACTGCAGGTAGATGCTGGATGCGGCAAGCTGAAGACGGGGCGCTATGGCGCTCATTGGGGGAGGCCTATGTCCAGCAGTGGACTGATATAGGCTGATGATGATGATGATAAATAATTTAATTTGATATTGTTTCGACATGTCTATTATATTGTATTCTAGTTAGTTTATTTTTATTTTATTTTATTTTATTAATGAACAAAATCCACAGCTCTTAAAAATAAATAAACTTATCTTATAAATATCACTGACAGCCAATAAAAGGATTTACATTATTATTAATAGAAAAATAAGGACGACATCACCAAAAATGCCACAATAGAGTAGAGTAAAAGATGTCGGAACAATACATTAAAAGAATAGAAAAAATGAACAGCCCTAAGACTATAATATAAGAAAGATAGGTTAGTAGGTAGTCAAATATTTAATTAATTCTGATTTTACTGTGACTTTTATGCTACATATTTTTGTATGTTTCGTAAAACATATTACAACTCATGTGTTGTAAATCCGAAATAAATAAGTTAATAACTATTGATAGGTACCTACATTCATCTTTATATATAAAAACCGAATTGACGATTCGAAAATCGCAATACTTTAATCTATTGCTGTTAGTCTCGCTAAAACTCGAGAACGGCTGGGCCGATTTAGCTGATTTTGGTTTTGAAATGTTTGTCGTAGTCCAGGGAAGGTTTAAATGGTGAGAAAACATGGTAAAATTGCGCAGAAACTTTCTTTATGTATAGATTTATTTTTCTCTTGATGACTTTTCAACGAAAAGACTTTTCATTCTAATATTTTTGGTAGAATTGATTGTAAAATGTATTCTTTGCCTTTTTCTTTGCAAATGATTTGTCTTTCTTTGCGTCATTGGACACCAGGCCCTTTGAGCCGGAGATATCTTTGTTATTCGGGCGTGCTCTACGCTCATTGTATTTATGTCCGCTTTATTTCCATCGAAAACGGATAAAGATTGCTCCGACCGCTGTTTCTATTGAAATATTGGGACGTTAATCAATATTTTCTAAAGAGTTTGTACATTGTTGATGCTGAATGGCTATTGTGCACATTAATGTATTACCAGTGGCCGAATTTTAGGATTTCTCAATTTAAAAAAAGTATTGCGATTTTCGAATCGTCAATTCGGTTTTTATTGTTGTTCGAAATTAGAGCTGTGTTCCTTTCTTTAAAAAACAAATGTAAATTGTTTTTTTTACACATTTTTCTTGCTTTAAACGATCGATCTTATTATGTACCAATAATCTTCAGGTATTTTCTTGTGTAGCTTTGAAGATGAAAATTATCAAAGATATAATAAAATATTTCCAATTTTTCGCGTATTTTACACAAACTAAGATAGACACTGTTACATAACAGTTTATACCTCCCTTGGCATCGGAAGCAGCTAAGAGCAAAGTTGTCCGAACGCATTAGCTAGCGGATATGACGTCTTATTGCGCGGCAGCCCACTTTAGTACTATGTTACATTTACATAGTTATAAAGTAACCGTGGAAAACATATGATTATGTAGTTCTACACATATTTGCTGTAAAACAAGTCTTAAATATTTTGAAAGCCCTTGGAGGTACCTATATCGCTTCATGATATCGCTAGCTATGAAGAAAACGACTACTATTTAGTGCCTTATACCATAAATAAATAAATAAGTCTATGCTAATACTAACATTTATTTATCAGACGCGTGTGAGCGCCAACACAAACCTATTGGGGTTTAATAGTGTAACATTCAAAAACTGATTTATAACCTGTCTAAATACATAAGTAGTATTATATTCTCTTCTAAGACAATAAGGCGCAGATGTGGACAATCACGGTAGCTTTGATACACTAGTTCAAAGTCGCTTAGCGAGCTAATAAAGAGCTTGAGGTCTCTGAAGGATAGAATTCGTAACGAATACATCAGACAGAGAACCTAGGCTATCGACATAGCTCAAGGAATTAGCAAGCTGAAGTGGCTGTGGGCCGGCTATATATCCCGCATAACCGACAACTGCATGGGTAAACGTTTTCTTGACTGGAGATCGCAACTCAGCAAACGTAGTGGAAGACTGCAGGTAGATGTTGGATGCGGCAAACGGAATGCGGTGGGAATGGTAGGCAAGTTGAATCAAAATCAAAAATCTATCTACATTTCCAATGGGTGCTCGCAGAAAACCTAACCTAAATATCTGGTACGTCCGGATTTTGCTAGCCTCATCAGGTATTTCATTTTCCCTCCAAAAGTCAAGAGCCCTCAAACTAGTACACTCCATAATCCGGCTCGAAAGACCAAACAAAAGTCTAGAAAACCCACAACTACTCGACTATTCGAGTGAGCTTTGCATCCCGAAATTTCGTTAAAAAGAAATCTAGAAAAGCCAAACTATTTTCAACTTAGCGCAGTATAGTTAGTGCTTAAATTAAACTTTGTAGTGTAGAATGCTTCGTTTATATTAGACTTGGGACTTGAATGGGAATAGTTTCCGAGTCGTGAAATTTCTAGAAGCTTAATTGCTATTTCAACTTACTTTGACCACCGTCTTTGGCTTTGCTTAGTATTCAACTAACAATATCCTTCCACTAGTGGACAAAAGTGAAGATAATAAATCAACACTAACTATTAGTACTCACTGTAGATTGTTTGCAACAGACTGTAGTTAGCTCAATTGTTTCAATCGTTAATAAGTTATAGTTTTTGTTTATATTCTTTGATTGAAACATTCTTAGTTACTAAATAATAATATTAACCTAGAATAAACTATTGGCATTTTTATGTTCCAAAAATGTATGCTACGCTTACGGTAGAGACGTAGACTATATAATAAATAAATAATGCTTGACAACCCAAGCTAAGCAGCTCCAAACTAAGCAATAATACATAGTTGTTATGTAGTAGATAAGTTATCATCATCATCATCAGCCTATGTTAGTCCACTGCTGGACATAGGCCTCCCCAATGAGCGCCACAGCGCCTTGTCTTCAGCTTGCCGCATCCAGCATCTACCTGTAGTCTTTCGCATGTCGTCATCCCAACTGCCCGGAGGGCGTCCTACACTACGTTTACCGAATCGTGGTCTCCACGCAACGAACACGTTTGCCCCAGCGGTTGTCTTTCTTAGAGCTATGTCGATAACTTTGGTTCTCTGTCGGATGTATTCGTTACGAATCCTATCCTTGAGAGAAACTCCGAGCATAGCTCTTTCCATATCTCGCTGAGCGACTTTGAACTGGTGGACCAGCCCTATCGTGAGTGTCCACGTCTCAGCTCCGTAGGTAGATATGTTATGTGATAGCTAAACCGCAGATGGAGTCCGGTGATCGTTAGCGGAAGCGCCCGGAGGGGCCTGGCCACAACAGTATGGCACAGCTACTTACACGCATACTAGAAACCCGCCCTTGCTTCGCTCGCGTAATTTTGTTATAATTTACTAGCGGACCTTCCCGGCTTCGCACGGTTTTAGTACGGATCCCTAACTTTTTTGAAAACATAATATAGCCTATGTTTACCGGGGATAGTGTAGCTTCCCAACGGTGAAAGAATTTTTCAAATCGGTCCAGTAGTTTCGGAGCCTATTCAATACAAAGAAACAGAAAAACAAAAGAAGTATAGAGAAATTTATTGTTATCAACCAACGATTGATAACACGTTGAAAACATACCGTTTTATTCCAGCCTGGAACTACCTGTATGCAAAATTTCAGCCCGATCCGTTCAAAGTTTTTGCGTGAAAGTGTAACAAACATCCATACATACAAACTTTCCCGTTTATAATATTAGTAGGATGTGTTTATTGTTGTATGTTATTGAGTCCGTTGGCTGCCTACTTCTCTCTCTCTATGTAGGTCAACACAATATGTTTGGATGTGCGAAAGCGTGGGTAATTCTATTTACTTGCTCATCGGGGACCTACAAAATGAATCTATTGTTTGGAAGTAAACTTCCTCTACAATTTACTGCCCATTTGCGGACATCTTGAATGTACACGTTGCAGTTCCAAACAAATGACAGAATATATTGGTGTTTTTCTAAAATAAAAAAAAATAAAAACACATTAATAATTATAAATGCGAAAGTTTGGATATTTAGATGGATGAAGTGGATGGATGGATATTTGTTACTTCTTTACGCCAAAACTACTGAACGCCCCTAAATTTTGCATACAGCTAGTTCTAGGCCTGGAATAAATCATCGGAATCATAATAAATCATAATACTTTTTATCTCATCAATCAGTTTCCATGGGGTAGAAATAACCTTAAAACGTTTGCATAAAAACAACGCGTGCGATGCCGAGGGCAGAAACTAGTTTTAAATAGTCTTTTCTTACTTTATGTACTTAATTGTCATGTTCATAAAGTAATTCCTATAAAAACAAAGTTCTAAACAACGAACAGAAAATGTATTTAAAATAATAGAACTCCAAAAATAGTACGCTAAATCAAAAGCCTTTTACATCCGCCTCATTATGAAATGCAAAGGGTTGAAATAAAATACGATTCAATTCGTATTTTTCCCGCCTATAGATAAAGTGGTGACGGGATGACGGACATGAAAGCGCGGGAAAGAGGGATGAGACAAAGGAGGTCTGCCGTCAAATCCAATCTGTGGGCGGCGGGCTTAAAGGAAACAACCAGAGCCTGTCAACTGGAAGCCTCGAGAAAATCGAGGTGGCAACACCAGAGTGAATGCTGAATTTCGTTCATTTTTCAATGTTTTAAATGTTTTGCTAGCAAAGAGTTTAGGTCCAACACAAATAAGGTTAGTTTTTAACGCGAAGAGGTTAGATACCATTGAAGGTTATAAAGAGATTTTTGAATAAGTTTATAGATTGTAGAACAGTGCCCAAATGTACAGTATTATTTTCCGCTTACGATTTTAATACACACAAAATTGGTATTTCTGTATTTACAAACATGTTATAGATAGAATATACTTTATTGCATAATGCTAGATAGCATTATCTACCTGCTAACCTTTGGGTAGTGTGGACAACAATTTAGTAGTTTTTTATCTATAAGTACGTATTCGTACTAAAAATAACAACTTAGATCAGTTATTTTTAGCTCTTTCCCCGAAGATTCTCGTCTACATAAAACAATAAATCGTAGGCAAAGCGTCATGACCATGACGAGGGTTCCAAGGAAAATGATAGAAAGATATTACATTTTTGTAATAAAACGAGTTTTTGTACGGATAAGTCTATGTTTAGTTAGTATATGGGTTATGTGGGTTCATGCAAATATGACCTTTTTATTTTGGTAGACAAAGTCGGTTTCGGGGTTATTGATGAAGTGTATTATTTTGAAATTCTGATGAGGGGTTTGATAATACACGGTTTTATTATTATATTGGATCTCGACAGTGCAGAAGGAGTGTCATGTTGGCAGAGCAGACGTTATTCACTACCATAACAATTCCACTTTTGTACCTAGGTATTTGCTACAGCGCATATTTCCATTTTTTATTGTTTTATATAGAATAGAATAGAATAATGATTTATTGCCTGAACTTATAACTACTTATAGATACTACATCATAAACTAAAAACATAACTTATATCTATATTCCTTAGTTTTATTATTTTTTTGTGTTTATTATTCGTTAGCGTTCAAACGATTCATGGCTTTCTATTCAAGTTTCCTGATTTTTTATCAAAATTCCTATAATAAATACCCAATATTAGAACTGTACTTTTGGGCACTGTTGGGATAGCTGCAACTGTATTAAAAATATTTTGTACTGCAGCAGCAAATACATAAATGAATGTCTATGTCTAAATTCGATTTATAAAATTATTCGAATATCTTGTTCGTGTTAAGCTCTTTAACTTTCAATCGCTACCTTACCTCTTTATTACGGATGTAACAATGAACCTTATTTGTATTGAAATCAAAATAATAATAAAGAAATAAACCTCTTTCTTTCACAGTTATGCGTCGGTATATTTTAGGTACCTACCTACCACAATAAATGATTTTAAACATTAAGTGCCTGCCACAAAACAATTTAGCACATCAATCCAAAACATACCGAGACGACCGATGTGGCGCGGTGGGCGAAGATCCGCCTGCGACGCAGGAGTTTGCGGGTTCGATTCCCGCCTCGGAACAAATGTGTGTACGATCTGCAGATATTTGTTTCGGGTGTTCTGGTCGTTTTCTATGTATAATAAAAAATATATATCTATGTAATGTATTGTATTATGTATATCAGTTATCTAGTACCCATAACACAAGCTCTGCTTATCATGAGCCTAGATACTAATGCTGTGTGAATTGTCCAGCATTATTTATTATTATTATTTATTTATACCGAACAGTGCACTTTACGCAAAGTAATCAAATAATGGTATACATATATATGATGTGTTTTCGCAAAACTTGATTTCCATTTCCCGCGTGTAAAAAGCCTTTTTTTGTTTAACAGTTTTAAGGGTTGCCAGGCGGGAATAAAAGTTTTAGTTTTACGAAAAAACATAATTAAGTACCTATGTATATAAACATGAAGATTTTTATTAAGCAAAAACATGTGTATCAAGTATCTATATACATTTTATGAATTAACTTGCTTGACCGTTAGTCGGTATGCAAAAATATTTGAGAGAGAATGTCGTGCAATGTGCAATTGCTAGTAATTGCTTTTATTTGTGATCTGTACTCTCTACTTTAAAACTGGGTCTTTGATATAGACTTTTAGGCATGATTTATAAAAAAACATTTTATGGGTCCTAATTTTTTTTTATCGATTTTTATCTATAGTTTTTGGTCTAGTAACCGCACATTTCGATCAAGTTCAAAAAACAAATTGTAGATACATGCGTGTTATTAGGCACTCTTTCGAATTCAAAATTTTAAAAAATGCGCCTCAGCATAAGGCTAAGTACTCTAAATAAAAAAAAGTTTTTATATAATTGCAACAGAGCATACAGACGTCACAACCCTAAGCTGAAAAATGATGTATCGCCCGCCATCAGATGCGAGCCTGATGTACATATTTTTAGTTTATTGAAATATTGACGTCGAATAAATCCCGCATGAATCAATCATCGGAAAATATGTTAAAATGCAGATGGATGGGATGCAAATAATCTAAAAACCAGACGCTGGCAGAAAAGTGTCAACACAAGAGTAGCCAGTAACAAAGAAGACAAGACGGCTGCAATGTTTCCCTCACAAGAACTCGTGTTGGAGCGAAGTGCAAAGACAAAACGCAGGCTCTGTGGCCACATGGGATGACAATATTTGAAAGACTGCTGGCAAATTATGAATGCGGGAAGCTGGAGACAAGCGCTACGGCACTCATTACGAGATATGTCCAGCAGTGGACTAGCTTAGGCTGCTGATAATGAGGGGACGCATCAAATGAGGATAATAATTGCTCATTTATACATACTTATATTTACTTACAAATTCTCATAGATATACATATAGATCCCTGAATACATGTAAAAGTCATGCGACTGTTTTTAACGCCATGCTAGAAGTAATTTTTAGACATTATATTTACGTGGTTATTATTAGTAGACACAGCCTGGTCAGTTTTTTTTAAATTTATTTAATGGAAAACCAGAATCTTATAAATAACACACTAACAAGTTCATTAATACGCAAAAGCTAATTGAAGGTTTTCACGGATAAATTCTAGGATTTGTAGTGGGAAAAATAAGCTATAATTTTTACTCCGAAATGATGCAAACAAAGCAGCAGCGGAAGCTAGAACTAGATAATCTTGTTAGTCGTAAAAGATCCTATACCTCGATTAGTCCGATCGGTAGTGGACAGCTATCTACATCGGAAGCGTCTACCTTCATCGGGTAGACATCTACACCGGAAGCTCATTACTGCTGCCGAGTTGAGCATGCTTCGTCAATTTCAAGTTAACTGCGAAATCTAATCAATGAACCACCAGCTATTCTATTTTTACTTAAGAGCATTTCTCATGGGTAACTTCATGATTGTTGGAACTCAATAAGTTTTTAACATACAAAAATGTACTTCACTACATAGTATAAATATAAAACAAAGTCGCTTCCTCGTCGCTTCGTCTGTCTGCTAAAACTACGTAATAAACCGCATTAAAATCAGTTTGATGCGGTTTTTTAATAGATAGAGAGATCCAAGAAGAAAGTTTGTCTGTATATAAAACATGCATTTGCACCCGTGCGGGTCGCTAGTTAAATCATAAAAAACGACTGACTGATGGAAAGATGACAGGAAGTCGGACATGTGATTCAAACATCTTCGTATTCTCTTCCTCTAGGACGCATACGGCACGCCCTTTCTTCAGGTAGCACCGCAAAGGTTGGGCACTGAATGCGTTAAAAAGGCGGCAGTGGCACGAAAATTGTACATACTTGCAACCTAGAAGGCTTCAAACATCAATCTTTCGGTAGAGGGTCTACGGCGTAGCAATGCTACGGCGTAGAAATGCTACGCCGTAGACACTCTCCGAGCGTAGAGCCATAGGTACTAATAGGTAGTTTGACATTTGACCTAAGTTTTATAGAAACTTAGGGCAAATGTCAAATTTTCTTAAATAATTAGAACTGGAACAGAACAAATGCTGAGTCGACTCCATTTTGAAGGTTTAATTTATTACGTAAGTGTATTATTTTATAATTTATATTGTTTTGGTTATTTAAATAATTTATAATACCTACATATTAATGTAATTTTTTAAGCTACAAATAAAGTATATCTCATCTCATCTAAACCAAAGTCCTGAGGACATCATAAATATGTAGGAGTTACTACAATAGCTTACGATCATATTCCACGAGCCTAAACAGAGCACTCAGGGTTTGATCCCTTATTTAGCAATAACTTTAGTTTACTATCAGTTTAATTAATTTGAACAAGCCCAGCCAACTGTGAACCGTAAACCCTTCTAGTTTATTATTACAATCGCCTGAAGCGTCCAGGTCGCTCCAAAAACTTCTTCAATGAAACTATTCGGAAAGAGTTAGAAAACGGGCAGTGGTACAGTTGAACCCGAAATACCGGTACAAAGTTTATTGAAGCTACTCTTCTGTTTGATTTTTACAAAAGAGAAACAAGCCAATTTTAGAGAAAAATATAGCTTGGTAGGCGTAGTGTAGGACGCCCTCCGGCAAGGTGGGATGGCGACCGGCGACCTGCGAAAGACTGCAGGCAGATGCTGGATGCGGCAAGTTAAAGACAGGGCGCTATGGCGCTCATTAGGGTAGGCCTATATCCAGTGGACTAACATAGGCTGATGATGATGAAAAATAATCATGACCTGTTTCATTCGGATTATGAATGATTTATAATGATGCTCCATACACCCAAATCTTTCGATACATTTAAAAGTTAGCTTATGAGACAATTAACAAACGGACAAACATACATAAATCCTGAAAATATTACTCTTCTTTTCTGGGTATTCGTGAAATAAAACCGTAGCAACTAACTAGAACCAATCCAATTATTATTGGTACACAACTTTACCCAGTACATTTCCTAGTAGCTTTTACAAAAAATTGGATGCTTGCAGAAACTTTATATCTCGTGGTAAAATTGGCCCGGGTCAAATTAGTTTTGACTGCCATTCATAGTGACGTTTCAGCCGTGTTGCTTTATCGAGGCTTATGTCCAGCCGATTTTACACCCTCAGTTGGCTTTGAATACGAACTAATTTGGCTTGGATACTGCTCAATTATTCTAGGCAAAACTAGTTAGTCCTAAAATCGGATTTGGTTATCACACGTAAAGCGGCCTGGCATGTGAAGTTAGCTACATGAAAATAGCTAAAGCTTTTTTAAGGTGGATTACATTGCGCGAAGGATATTTTAAAAGTTTTTATATTTTTTCAAATGAAATCATCATCAGCCTAGAGTAGTCTCCACTGCTGTACATAGGTCTCCCTGTCTTCAGCTTGCCGCATCCAGCATCTACCTGCAGTCTTTCGCAAGTCGTCGTCCTACCTAGTCGGAGGGTGTCCTACACTACATTTACAGAGTCGTGGTCTCCACTCAAGAACACGTTTTCCCCAGCGGCCGTCGGTTCTTCGCGAGATGTGGCCGGCTCACTGCCACTTCAGCTTGCTAATTCTTAGAGCTATGTCTATAACTTTGGTTCTCTGTCGGATGTATTCGTTACGAATCCTATCATTCAGAGGAACTCCGAGCATAGCTCTTTCCATAGCTCGCTGAAATGAAATAGTTAACTACGAACCTATTATGTAATGGATGAACACGTACATTATATCACTTAACAGGGGACATCATCAATGGTTCAATGGTGAATTTATTGGTAAAGTAGCATTACACGTCAAATTGTACATAGAAGGTACACCTTAACATATACCTAAGTATGTATCAGGATGAGAGCAGCACTAGACGTGCGCGCTTCGCGTCCCGTGCACAAAATAATAAAGAAACTAACATTCATGAATTCATCAAAATACGATGGATTTTATAGTAAAATCGTAAACCATTTTCGATGAAACCATTTTGTTACAAAATTCGATTTCATTGTATTTTTGGAGCATTTGGGAATATGTTGATTGTAAACAAAAATCTCCAACATTCTTAAATGCTCCAACCACTTATTCAAAGATTCAGTGGTTGTAGCATTGAAGAATGAAG
This sequence comes from Eupithecia dodoneata, assembly GCA_947044415.1. Classification (NCBI taxonomy): domain Eukaryota; kingdom Metazoa; phylum Arthropoda; class Insecta; order Lepidoptera; family Geometridae; genus Eupithecia; species Eupithecia dodoneata. The sequence continues at coordinate 10,118,876 of OX345672.1, read as the reverse complement.
AAACATGAAGGTGTAGTATGGGATCATAGATTAGTTTATAATGCGGCAAATCATTGGTATAGTAATTTGCCGCATAATAAACTAATAAAACTATAAAGATTTATTCCTTGTAGAATACAGAAAAAAAATGGAATCCTAAAAATTCCAATCTTCTGTGCGATGTTAATTTAACGCCCTTTAGTCGGGACTTCGTGTTCAAAACTCCGTAGAAACACTGTTGAAAATATTGTGAATCAAATCATAAAGGTTTCAACTTGATTCATTGTGACATAAATAATATCGTGTCCCTTTTACACTAGTTTTAGTTTTAGAGCTAAACGCGCATAGCACGCGAAGATCTAATTACAGATTGAAAAAAATTATATATCGCTGTTTTAATTTTAAAGTCGATTTGTTTATTAACTAGGTGGTTGCCCGTAATTTCATTAAAAATACACAAAAAGGGGAATTATTAAGCTTAAAATACACACGTTCGTATCAAAAATGTTTCGAAAACACATATTACTTTTAAGCTTAAAATGTTCGTATAAACAGAAGTTTTGAAAAAACATATAATACCGTCAGCGTTTTATGCTTCAGTTAACACTTTGACTGCGATTTTTTTTCGACGACTGCGATCTTTTTTTTTAACCTAAAAAATTCGTGCTGCAGCTCTACACAGCGGTTGTGTTGCGCCGCACATGCGTTTCGTTCGAAAAATATTACGGCTGTGCTGAGTCACAAAGATCTGTATTTTCTCAGCCGCTGCGCTAGTGTGGATATTAGTCACTTGTAGAAAACACATACCGTGAAATTTCAGCACTCAAAGTGTTACTGACACCTACGTAAAGCATAAAGCCGGTGATGATAATGAAAAAAAACCAGGCAGCTTTAGAAAAGCAAAACGGACGAGCGCACGTTTATTTTATTTCTTCCTCTTTCCTCTTGCATATATTTTATACGCATCAAAGAGTACTTGCTCTCATTCTGAAACAGATAAATGATGCCGGACAATTCACACAGCATTATGTCTATGTATATATATAGACTATGTATTCTTAGTTTGGACATCAAACTAAGAAAGCTCTTGTTGGGGATATACATGATGTTTTCTAACACGATCAAATGAAAAGTAGGGTCATCAATCTGCATGTATTTTGGCGTGAAGAAGTAACAAACATCCAAACTTTCGCATTTATAATATCAATGTGAAGTTAGAGCTCATTTTGTCCTCAGTTTTTAAGCATATTTGAATAAATAAAACATTAATAATTCTAGATAATTCACACAGCAATATCTAGCTCGAAGCTAAGCAGAGCTTGTGTTATGGATACAAACAAATAACTGATATGCATAATACAATATTACATAGAAAGTTTTTTATTAAACATAGAAAACGACCACCAATAATCCAGATATTCGGAAAAGATAATATTAATCTCGTAATCCTTACACAAATGTAACAGCAGACAATCGAGTCGTTTAATTTGCATGCAATCAGCGCTACAAATTATCGAATCAATGCATTAACTCGATTCATCGCATTTACTCGATTCACTAGTGATTTAATCAGTTGTTATTGGCTATTTTAATTGTGTAGATATCAACGCAGTTTTTTATTATTTTTATCCTGATTATATTTTGTTATTTTGTTTGACCACAATTGATTTGCCTGACGTTGTATCACTATGGTCTAGAAAACACCAATTACTCTTGCCATGAAGAGACTCTTTAAGACTAAAAAAAGTAAAAACAATGAACTAATACTAGAACCTTCTAGTTGACCAATTTTTTTTTAAAGTATGTAAGTAAATAAATAGTTGGCAACTGATATAAGCAAACAGGGTGTAAAAAAAATATGGTCCACATTTTGTACGAGACTTCAAGAACATTGCTTTTTTTTTTAATTTGACAGGCTGTCAAAGTCTTGCCACAACTCAGCTAATATGTGGCTGCGATCAAATTGGTATCTACTTTCGTAGAGAAAACGATTGGTTATTCGGCCACATACTCGATATCACACTCAATTATCGAGTCCTGATAACGGTAAGTTTGCCTTGTCTATGTCTATCGTACTAGATATGCGAAATAAATTCCAATACGATTAGTCACCCTTTTTGAGAAATGTTCTCAATTTAGCTGTATGTTTTTCAGTTTCAGCCATACATAAAGATTAAAAAAGGAAGCTGTGACATCCAAAATGCTAGCACAGATCACACAATCATAAATTTCACACCCAACAAATGCTAAAATCATTAATCGGTCACAATTACATCGTATATTGATACCAAAACATCATCCATTTAGCCAGTCGGCTAACAAATGATGGTTTAACTCGGAATCCCATTACCGGCACAAATGACTGCCTGTCAGAGCATTCGCGTTAAAACACACAGAACGGACGATGGGAATTCTGCAGCGGGTTTATGCTACTTCACTTTGACAGCAAAACTGTTGTTGGATTTTCTAGAATCAACAACAGTTTTGTCTCAGGGTTTGACTTAGCTTGGGGTAGATGACGCTGCTGTGTGGATTGTCCAGCATTATTTATTTCATTTTATTTATACGGTTTTTTTAAACAAATTGCTAAAAATAATGGACAGTTTCCTAAAACCATTTTCGTGTAGCTACATCAGCTGAGGTACCACTCCTTACTGCTCCATCAAAAACCCACCCTGTACGGAGTTATTCTGTGCTTTTACGTAGGAGTTTTACCGTTTCAGGATTGTGTTCATAATTTTCTGAATTTGCACATGATTCGCTGCGATCAATGCCTAAACACACAATTCGGTTACCGATTTGGTTATAGATCTAGCTACAGATTCAATATCTCGATAGAAGACATCGCAATTCGATTTACAGGGCTGTTTGAGTGCCTCTCTGAGCGTTAATTTGAGCACTGCCTGTTGCCTGCTTCGGGGAATTCACCAGACGATATTTGAATACCTGGTGTTGAAATAGCGGCGCGGTATCACACGAGTCGATTATTTAGTCATGTTTCTTAATCATTTTCATTTGTTGCACGACATATTTGCATACATTATACATCATCTTCAACGTGTAAAACCAACTACAGGCAGAACACATTTTTGATTAGGTTATGCAGATGTTTTAATGTTCATTCCAAACAGCTTGATATGGATATTTTCTTTGATCCTCCCACAAAACTTAAAATAATAGTGAGTGTTAGATTTTGTGGTACATCATCTTCTTGATTATTTTTTAAAGTCCTAATAAACCAAAATTGCTAGGAATTTATCTGTGTACAAACTTTTAGATTATAATAATTTTACCATCAGTAGTCGTCCTGTAACTTTGTTTAGCATTAATTTCAGTAGCTTTTTGTGGAAATTTTTAATTAGCCTTCAGTATTTAGTCAGATACCTATTCATTAAGTAAGCTGTTAATTTCCTGAATATTGTTAAAATAAAATAAAAAAAATATTTAATGCTGGACAATTCACACAGCATTCTGTGTTAATTGTTCTAGCCCCAAGGTAAGCAGAGCTTGTGTTGTTTGTGATCGCAGGTACTAGATTACTTATATTTATTTATATATTATATATATTAACTGATATACTTCATATTTATTTATGTATTTTATACTTTTTGAATGTTAAACTATATACAAAATCTATTCTAGAAAATAAATACATAGGCGAACTTATACCTAAAAAGAGTTCTCTTCCAGCAAACCTTATTAGGAGAGAGAGACAAAGTGAAGAGAGAAGTGGGTATATGTGCATAAATAAAATAGACAGAAGATTAAATTTTAACTTACTTATTCAATATAGGTACTACTAAATACTATATATACTACTAAATAATACAATACAAATACATACATACATAAATATTTTCTTATTATTTATAGAAAACGACCAGAATAACGTGAACGATCTGTAGATCGCAGATATATTTGATAAACATAGACACACCCAAAACGTAGGTAATGAACAACAAATGACTACAATGTAATTTGAATAAAAAAAATACACCTACGGTTCCGTACAATGCAATTTCTACAGAGCGTGCAAAATAAAAGCGAAATAATCTAGTAATCACCCCGAAGTTATAATTGCCAAGCTTGCATATTGTTTTCGTTTACACAAAGTATATTTCATTTCCATAATAAGTGTTTTTTGTTTCGTAAAAAGCGTTTTTATTATTCGTAAAAGAGTATATCTCGTTTCGTAAAAAGTATTTTTATTTTTCGTAAAAGTTTCGAGGCATGTCGGATGCGGGGGCGTCATTTCACTGCTCTAATTCGATTGTACAATTAATTACTTCCTTACGACTTTTGGAGTATTTTCGAATAGGTAATGAAGAGGTTTTAATTTGAATATTTCGGAGGGGAAATTATCACGATGTTGATAGAAAAGCACTTGTGTAAGTAAATGAGCGGTTTTTTAAAATCCAATTACACAAATATTGATAAGAATTAGTAAAAGAAAAGAGAGCAGTACTAAGGTCTCGTTCTTAGCGATAAGGCCGCCTGTTGTGCATCTACACAGATCCTCTGGTACTGTCCACGATCCTATCCATCCATGGTTATCTGGTAGAGATCGCTCTTGAGCGATAAGACCGCCAATTGTATATAGTTTTTCAAGTTTTTTTATTTTAAATTGTTATTATAAATTATGTGTGCAATAAAGAATGATCTATCTATCTATCTATCTTTGTTTGTTTCATTTTTTTTCTGTCTTGATGTGCAATAAAGCGTCTTTTTATTGTAAAGTAATCATTACCGAGACAGTAAAAAAAAAAGTGGCTTGCTTTGTTTTATTTAAACTAGTGGCGATTTTGGCTAAACCCCCAATCCTTTATGGGTCATGTGTTTGTTTATGTCCAGCAGTGGCCAGCTTTCAGCTTAGTATCTATGGTAGGTATTTATATAGGTACATCGTACATAAACACTATCAACTTGGTTTTAGGAGCACAGGGAGCAAAATCGGTATACTATAATAATATAATGCAACCGGTCCAACTACAACACAACTAGAACTGGTAAGTAAGTAAACTATTTATTTGTCATATAAAACACACATAAACAACATAATGCAAACTACCGATTTATAAATAATTTCACTAATAACTAGAGCTCACAATAATTATACCCAACTCTAACACAGGAAGACTCGCGTCGTTAATGCAAATTCAAAATGAATAAATCAATTATATCGACAAAGCTCTTGTTTCTGCTCGATGACGCGATAATGTTGCCAGCGCCAGTTTGCGGCGCGTTTATTTCGACAGCTGATAATAATACGAGTACCACCCTACTTTAAACTCCAAACATAAACAATTTATTTATTAGTAGTTTCGGCCCGCGGTTTTTCACGCGTTGTTTTTATGGAAATGCTGATAGCGTAAGAACTGATTTATGCGATAAAAGTATGACCATGTTATATTCCACGTCTAGACCGATGTCTGTGCAAAATTGCAGTCTGATTCAATGAGTAGTATCGCATCGGCATAGTACTCGTCGCGGGGTGGCTTGTCAATAGGTGCGTCGATCACTTTGGGGCGACTTATACATTATTTTAGGGCATATGTCTGCACAATAGACTGCTCGCTATCGTCACAAATATCATCCCCATATAAGAGCCCTTTAGTTCGCGGTTTGTAAGGTTCATGAGTAATTTCCTCCCGCGAACACTCAGGTTTTTTCATTATTTAAACAACAACAGGAACACAAAAGAAAATAAACCAATAAGCGAAATAAACAGCATGAGTTAAACATTTACGCACATAAATGAACCACAGATTGTGATGGAGAATAATCTAAAGGCAGGTTTAGACAGGGCCAGTGACTGACTTTCGAGACAAGTCAGCGCTGACCCGAAAAAAACCCAATGTATACTGATTTGAAGTCAGTGCAGCGCGGACGGAAGTCAGTGCTGACTTGGAAATTCGCACACAAATATTTTGAAGTCGATACTGACTCGTGCACTGACTCTGTCTAAACCTGCCTTAATAGATTGCCATGTTTGTGCGTCAGGTCTATGAAGTTTATACAGCCTATGCGTTGCGACGCATAGGCTTCCTAAAGAAGCTGGGCCAATGTAGCGCTGTAACTAGACTGTCAGTGAATGCGACAGGGCTTACATTAAGTTACTGAAGATGTGGGCTAGATCGAGCAATCTTTCCCAGAAAGAACTTCACTCTAGACGTGTGGACATGAATACTAACATGCTCTAACACAGGCCGGGCCAGCGACTATCACCTCTACAGCAGGGTACGCCGGCGACAACAGCGGATGTGCCGCCGCCAGCCTCTCGCACGCAGCCAACCCGCAGTACAGCATGCTGTACGCCATTCCACAAGCACACTCCAATGCTTGCGACAAACAAGGCGCCACTTTCATATCGATAACTTTCCCCCTCACTATTGAAACACTAACTAATTTACATAATACTGCTGCGAGATAGCTTGTGGAAAAACTTCTTAATTTTTCTATTTAAATTTCCCAGCACTATAGGTCCTTGAAAATCTTCTCCCAACACTATAGATGAGCATCGTTAGCTTATCACTAAGTAAACTACTCCCCGCACGAAAACTAATGACCAGTTCATATTATTCACAGCACTAGCACGTAACGTCCCATCGCTAGCATGCATAAAACTGTCGATAAGATAGCCCGCTAGATACCGCGTGATTTCAATGCTATCGATGTTTCTTGTTATCGATAAGATTAAGACGGGACGTCCAACTGTGCGGAAAACAACGGTACAATGGGGTTACTTGTGATGCGCTACATTGCGCAGGTTCTAGTGCTATTCTTATCAATGATAAGCAGATAACAGAACCTCTATATACTGTACAGCGATAGCTACGTTTGCGCAACGATCGCTTATTGAACGATATTGAAATAAACGATTGACATTCCGCTTCAAGGTTGCACGAGAGGCGACGAGTCCCGGAATAAAACCTTCGATCTCTTTGTCTTTAAATAGGTTGGTAAAGTTTTCGTTCCAAAATTACAGCTGAAATAATGTTAAAAAGTTATTTTGGTACAATGAAAGCGAATCTGACAAAGGACGTTGAAGTTTGAAATAATAATTTGGGAATTGGGTGTGCAATTAAGGCGTGGAACATAACAGAGCACAGTTTGTTTGTTTAGGCTAGTTGTCGTTGTTTGAGTTACTTGTGTGTTGTAGGAGATAAACCTTGGGTAATCTTGAGCCCTTCCTTTTGTACGTATCAAGACTTTATTAAAAAGAGATTATCCTTAAGATGGAAGGCACGCGCAGCATTTATATTGCCCTTATTATTTTTAAGGCACTGTGTTTTCCACTGTCTATTTTTTTCTAAAATATGGATCGATTTAACCAAACCGTAATTTTCATGAATTAAATACGTTAATTAAAATACCGGCATTTCCTGATGAACAAACACCATCAAATTAAACGCTGTTGTTGAGCTTTAAAACAATGAATGATGTTAAAATTGCGTGGATCTCCCATATTTAATCAAATAATGAAATACCTTTCCAATTTAATGGAATTAAACTTATGAATATGACGCGGATTTTACTGACAACCGATGTGGCGCGGTGGGCGAAGGTCCGCCTGCGACACAGGAGGTTGCGGGTTCGATTCCCGCCTCGGAACAATTGTGTGTACGATCTGCAGATATTTGTTCCGGGTGTTCTGGTCGTTTTCTATGTATGATAAAAATATCTATCTATGTATTATATATATCAGTTATCTAGTACCCATAACACAAGCTCTGCTTACCATGGGGCTAGATAATGCTGTGTGAATTGTCCAGCATTATTTATTTATTTATTTATTTGCAATCATCATCATGTTTTTACTGAAGAGAGGGCGCTATGGCGCTCATTGGGGGAGGACTATGTCCAGCAGTAGACTGAAAAAGGCTTATGATTGTATTTTTACCATAGGGTTCCATATACACCGGTGACAGAAGATCAATAGGCATCGGTAAGATGGGATGTGACACCACTGCGTTCAGAAACTCATTCCAAAACGTACTCATTGCTGCACCAATCACAAAGCACTAACCATCGATAACTTTATCACAACACTACAAGTCCGAATACATAATTGCATCGTCTTTACCCCATTTCTAGCGTAAGCGCGAAGGTTTAAATAAGGAATTTCCTTTCACTTGTTTATATAGCAAATATTATTTATGGTTTATAGCACAAAGGTTTGTTTGAGGGTAAATAGCCCGAGGATGCTCGGTGCAGACTGTAGGTTTTTGCGTCTGTTATCACCGGCTATCAGCTGATAAGCCGCGCCTGACAATTAGTTCAAAACAGGTGATAGTGGATTTGGTTTCTTTGGTTGGTTCTTGTAGGTACATTTTGCGGAAATCTTTATCACGGTTTTATAAAAATTTTATTTTGTTTGCTTGCCGTATGTTCAGCGACTTGTGTGCAAAGACCACCACAGAGTGAAGCCCACCATTGGGTGGGCTCTGTGGTGGTCTTGGTGGTTTTTGGCTAAGAGGCGACGTGGAAGGCCCAGGATGAGATGGCGCGACGAGCTCGAGGTACATCTTCCATCATAGCCTGTTGCAGCGTTGGATCGCGAGGAGTGGAAGGAGAAAAGGGAGGCCTTTGCCCAGCAGTGGGACAATGGCTTAAAATAAAAAATAAAAATTGAACAAGCAATTGACTTTTTTAATATGGAGGTAAAATTTGTTAAGCATAATATGTCAGTTTGTTAGTAATGGGTAATCTCTGTAACTACTGGGGCCTACTCGTAAAAACGAAAGCTGGTTTTCGAGTCGTCTCGCACTTGGCCGGTTTTATTGTCTAGTAGACGACACTCCTTATGCTTGCCCTACTGAGTACCTGCGATAGGCTAAGTTCTACCCAGGTGAGCAAAACTGTGGGCGAAAGTTAGTCTGCCGATATACAGAAACAAATAGCAAACGTTCACACTTTCGATTTCTAATTAGATCTCTGTTTGCAGACGGAACAAGCTCAGACTACCTGGCTGAGTTAAGTTAAAAGTAAAGCAATTGCGCAAACAAATCCAATGTAAACATTTGGCAACGGATGATAACACAGAATTAGCGGAGATAAAAGAAAATTAAACAGAAATAAACGAGAATTACAAAGGCAAACGATATTTAACCTTAGCCAGGAGAATTTACTGACCTTTTTTGATCTTCCTCCTTTGCACAGCGTTCTTTTGATCGCAGAGTAAAGCGAATAGTTCGATGAAGCAGTCTTCGTCCTTTTTGTGCACCATTTTGTTTGTAGTATCAAGATCTTTTAGACTGGTTTAGACTAACAAAATACGTTTACGGAAAGAATTTTATTTTATTATTGTGCTTTAAAACGTTTTTATATTGAACATTGTCTCGTGAAACTGTATTTTGTCTTTTAACATTGTATTCGAAAAAGTAAAGACATAAATGAAAATGACCCCGCATGTTGTTTGTGGACTAAACTGTATTGTAGTTTTTATTTTCAGTGTCTACATTTTTAGTACGATAGTACCTCTTTAATAACCTAATCATCCTTTACTAGCATCATCATCATCATATAGCAGTCCACAGCTGGACATAGGCCTCCCCCAATGAGCGCCATATCGCCTTATCTTCAGCGTCGCATCGAGCATCTACCTGCAGTCTTTCGCAGGTCGTCATCCCATCTGGTCGGAGGGCATCCTACACTACGTTTACCGAGTCGTGGTCTCCACTCAAAAACACGTGTGCCCCAGCGATCGTCGGTTCTTCGCAAGATACCTTTACTAGCATGATAAGGGTAATTCAGTTAAATACATTATAAGGCCAATATTTTCCTTGCTTAAACCTAACCCAGTATTCGGTGATATCATATTTCTCTACAGAATAATTTTGAAAGAGCTTGAAAAGTAATAGAATTTCCGCTTAAAATATTCATAAGTGCTCTGCCGGGATTTAAACTAACGACAGCTTTTATGTTCTCCAAGGCATTGTCAAGCAGTGTGAATGTGGAGCATGGGTCGATATACGGCCTGAATACCTGCGTGCTACGTAAATAGCAATGCTCAATCGAGCGAGTGATCTCCGCACACTGCAATAACAGCTATCTGATTCTGCCGGCTCTATAGTGACGTGCATAGCTCTATTTTTTGTTGATGACAATTCGTTTCTAGGCGGGTTTTTCTTTAATTAAATATATATATGTATTTATTTCTGTATCGTTTCCTGTTTTGTGTAGTTTTCTATATATATCTAGGTGTCGACTGGTGTTGTAGTTCTATGTAATCTTAAGACAGGTTACCCCGATACTTGGTTCTATTCTAAATCTCAATTATTATTGTAGTTCTATTTCTTCTAGTCCTGGTTTAGTATTTGTATGTTTGAGTGTCTTTTCGCTGCGTTGCCATTGTTTCACGTATTTCTATGGAAGGTTTAACCGCTTTTCAAATGTTTTCTAAGTGATAAAGTTGATATAAACTAAGGAAAAGTTTGGCCTAGCATGAGGAAAAAGTGCTAAACAAATAACATTACTTAATATTATTATGACTTTTGACTTTTGAGTTCTGACCAATATTTGAGGTTATAGCATAACTTATTGGACATTATTTCATTATTATACTTTTTAATTAATTTAACTTGTTTTACTAAATTTTAATACTTCTACCGATTTGAACAATTCAATTTGTATTACAATATTTTTATGAAAACTTGACAAGTAAATAGATTTTACCAGTAAATTGTATTTCTGTATTTTTATATAATTTTATAAGGATAACTATTATTTACTATCGTTATTCAAAAGTGACATCATTCTGTCCTATATGACCGATACACGTTAATACCTACGTGAGGGCTACAACCATGTTATAAATAGATGACGAAGGTTGCGAGGGCGCTGCGGACGCTCTATATTAAGTACATATATCACGCAACACGCTGTTATATGCTCTTAGGGAATTGAGCAACTGAAACAATATCTTGTATGTTTCGCTGAAATAATTATGTGAGAAGTGCGTCTCGAGTTACGAGAGATTACTTATCGGTTAGTAAAAGTGGTTATTGTAGATTGAATCGTTAATACGAACGTCATAAGAGGACCATAGACTAAGGATCTGACTTTAAACTTACAAGGGACTAGGACCATAGACTAAGGATCTGACTTTAAACTTACAAGGGACTAGGACCATAGACTAAGGATCTGACTTTAAACTTACAAGGGACTAGGACCATAGACTAAGGATCTGACTTTAAACTTACAAGGGACTAGGACCATAGACTAAGGATCTGACTTTAAACTTACAAGGGACTAGGACCATAGACTAAGGATCTGACTTTAAACTTACAAGGGACTAGGACCATAGAATAAGGATCTGACTTTAAACTTCCAAGGGACTAAGGGAAACTATCAGAGATAGGGCAACTGGTTCTTTTTGTAATATCGTTATATAATTGTCATTAAATGTGTTTATTTATTCAAACTTTATTGTACTACTAAGGGTATAAAGGGTGGGCTTAATGCCGAGGCATTTTGTGTGTGTGTCTAACAAATTAATTTATTTCTTTCTTCATCTACAGCGATCAATAACCCGTGGTGATTATGGCAACATCCCCCCCTATCTGTTGGTGGTATGTCCAGCACTGGATGAATTTGTGTACAAAAGTTGAACATTTGACTTGTAATTAAACAAAATGTAACCGGTAACCTAGGCTCTCTTTAATTCCGCTTTCAGTAAACCGGTAATAAAACCGATATCAAGCAGAACTGCAGTTTTATTGTGCAGAATATTTAATGTTTACTATAAACGTAGTATTTACCTTTACACGTAAAACTCTGTGAATATCGGAAATTTTAACTGTGAATATTTTGTCTACAATGTTTGAAGTGCCAACAGCAAAACACCATGATAATTGAAAGAGAAATACCCAGAGAAAGGTTTTTTTAAATATAAACCTGAAAATAATATCTTAAAGTTTAAAGGGCCTTCCGAAACGAGCATTCTACGAAAACGATTAATACAAAACACTACATCAGCAATTACAATGACCGAATTCATAAATGCAGCATTTTATAAATTTAATTACCTCCTCAATACATGTGCTAGTAAATAGTTTATATTATAATTTATTTTATTTATGTTAGACTAAGGTATATGTATATTTTATATGGGACGGATTTTTTAAGTATTTTGCAACCTGTATTAGACTAATATTGCCTCCAATAAATGAATTATTATTATTAATAATCGCCCACAAAAAAACGAGAAGCACGTTTCTTACGGAACATTTTATTTAGTAGGGAACTTTATGATAGGTAGTACTCAGTATTTGTGTAAAAGAAAAGAGGTAGCTACATAAACGTGTTCTACGATTTATGTCTGTCAGGCAACAATACTTCCAAGCCCACAAACACAACGCTCGTAAAATATTCACAAACACGGACGGATGTAAGTTGTTGATTTTTTAAAGTAGATAGCACGGTCACAGATAGACATTAAAAATATTTATCACTGTTTGTTTTCTAGTTTGTATTCGTGTAAATAAAACGTAAAAGAAAGTTATAAAAACTCTTTGGCACTTAATAACGTGATACTTTTTGTAAACCTCCTTTGTTTCAAGTCTCTTTTTTGTCTATGGAGGTTACACTGTTACACACATTGTTTTGGACACTGATTCTAGTCGCATATAATGAAACCCTTTCCGTACGAAGTCTGAATTAACTATAAAAGGGAATCTACGCAAAATTTGCTAAACTGTGCTAGTTAGATATTGTTATTTATCTATGCCCTACTTTCTATAGATAGCAACGAGGCTATTATCTTTATTGAATCAGTGTTTACTATTTTACGACGTGTTTGTAACAAAAACGGCTAAGTGCGCGTCGCAAACAAACGAGAAGGTCAACAATGGAGCGTTTTCTTTCAAAAATAGATCAGACTGAATAGAGGGCGCTTTGGTAGAAGGGGTCAATCTAAAATGGCATAGAAACCTTCATAGACCGTACATAGTTTGACATGACAACTTCTCTCCTCCAAAGATTCCATCGATTGAGCTAAAAGATAAAATAGGGTTATTCTTTTTTGGCATACACTTGGTAGCTGTCAAAGATTTTATCTTCTTTTGACGTGTTACGTTTTACGTTTGAGAGAACAAGACAAAAACGTATACTTAGTGAATAGAACGCTTTTTCATAACTACCGGGTGCTTTTGTATTTTTCTCCAATGCTGTCATACAAGAATGATCAAGTAGGTAGTAAGCCTCGCTCTCGCCCCAGACTTCATCTCCATAACGGCAGGGGGCGCGTAAATTAAAATAAAGCTTGTAAATCACCGACGCAATAAGGCCTTATTGCTGTACTACGGTTTGTTTATCCCGCTATATTAAATCTTTTATTGTAACGGCCTTTATCTTTTAGCGGAAGGTTTTATTAAAAACAGCGTTTTCACTGTACGTTTTTTTAGGGCACTGAACGGTAAAATTAGCGGTTTGCTATAATCGAAATGCGAATTCAAAGTGTCTTTAGGTCCTGGCAGGTAGTTAAATGATGTAAGGTTCATAGAAGGCAGAATTAGGTACGGTGGAAGTACTTTCTCGAAGGAGCTCTTGTTCAAACAGCTCTTCTACTCTTCGTAGTCACTATATTACATAACCTTCACAAAGTAGTAAGTAGTCACATCCGGGGTTGTGCCAAGCGGGAATCAAACCCGCAACCTTTTATGTCGCAGGTGGTCCTTTGCCTGCTGCGCTACAAAGGTCGCCATTTCTTTAATCAGAACGTTTTCATTCCGCGTATCAGACGTTTAGTGCCCACTGGTGGACAAAGTCTTCTATGTTTACTGTACGCTTTGGTCATGCGCCCGTATTTGTCTGTCTTACGATCAAACAGCCACAAATAACACAAAAAATTACTGTTCTAAACGGTAAAATAAAAAAAAAATACCGTGTAGAACAGTATATTTTTGCATTTTTGTGTTATTTGTGGCTGTTTCATCCTGAGACAGACAAAGACGGGACAGACAAAGTCGGAACAGACAAATCTGTGGTCAATAAGAACCCGAAATAAGTTCTTGACCGGTACACCAACCATCTAAACATGGAATAGCGCCTGGAACAGTTGCCAACTCCAAGCGGACCAGGCTCTGTATCGATTTGCACTAAATGTCATGGCCAGATTCCTCTAACAAATCGGCAAATAAAGATTTCGGGGATTTCCGATAGTTCTGTGGCCAGGTGGAGGGACTTTATGAATAGAATAGTTTCTGCCCGTGGCTTCGCACGAGTGGTTTCTATGGAAAAGTTTAAGGTACTCACGGGATCCCCGAGGTAAAAAACTTGAATAACTCGTTTAAATAAAATCCAACATTATTTCTTCGGTTCCTCAAACGTAAAAACACAAATTACGAATCATGAAAGTGCACTATTTTTACACATAATTAGTCTAAATCTCAGGAACCCTGCGGTCTATTCAATTGATTTATGTTTTGATTCGTATGTTTTAACTAATTAGTTGATTCCTCTAAGCCAGTTTCTAAATTAGTTGCGTAGTTTTCTTTTAATAAACAATAACTTTATAAGTGCGCTAATTACTTTTCAAAAACGTAGGCTCTGCCCCACTCCTATTAACGCGAAATCCTATGCTTATCTTTTACACAAAATGGCGCGCATTATTAATTAAGTAAAGCTAAGGCATAGGTAGAAGACAGAGCGCTATGCCACTCGTTAGGCGAGACCTATGTCCAGCGGTGGACTAAATAAGTCGATTACATAAATTGCGGTGGATTCGAAGAGGCGCAACGTAGGTTGAGCTCGATAAACACGTCCGTGTGGGCATTGAAAGTGTTATATCGCATTCACTCCCCAGTCTCTGGGGCAATGAAAGTGTTAAACGACTTACAAAATCTTTTAAAGTCAATAGACATTCAAAAGCTCTTTACTATTCGAAAGAGAATAAATGCAAAATAAGAATCTTTCGACAGAACTACAACAATTTTATATTCAGAAAAGAAGGAAAAAACCAAAGAACCGGAGCGTGAAAAATTCAACTACTTCCTTCAAGAATAATCTTTCTTTCCTGCTGGGGTCGCAGGTATGATGCAGGGATGGATTGAGGGACTAATGTTGAGGGGCAGAATGACGGAATTGCAAGTGGGATGAGGCTCGGACGGTATGGAGCCCAATAACACAACATTTTTATCTGTACCTATCTATTTTATCTACTTTCTTATTAATACATAAATATGTTTATTGTATACTTACCTACTATTATGTGTTGTGTTATGTGTGGTTTCAAATAAATGTTTTTTTCTTTCTTTCTTTAACAGAGACAAGAGAATAATATTGTCCGAAAGCGCGATGGGTCGACGACCTTCATATGTACTTTTCTATTTTTTAATTCACTATTATAATACAAACTAACCTTCTAATCGCAGCCTTAAGGCCTATTGCACTTTTGGATTTTAAAATGTACTTTGTATTCACACTCATATTATAAATGCAAAAGTATGGAAAATATGTATCTTTACTTATTTACGAAAGTACTGAACGGTAGTTCTTGGCAATTAATATAATAATATTGTCTACTTTTTCTTCCCAAAAACGCATGCAAAGCCGCGGGCAGAATGTAGTTTATTATATTAGCCAGCTATTCCTTTTAAGACCAATAAAATGTACACAATGATTGCAAAACGAAAGAAATATTCGCTGTTTTCAAACTCTTTGTTGCCCACGAGGCCTAATTATCTACTGACTGAATCCGGCCCTGAGAGGAAAAGCGAGATAACCCCGAAATGGATGTACCTGAATTACTTACATTATGTAAATGTTGCTTTAAGTTGTTTGCCGGATAAAAATAGTTGTGAATTGAAAGGAAAAGGTTTTGTGCGTAACACCGTCCTATATGAATGCTATACATAATATCCGAGAAGTTCGGATGGGTATCATACGAATGGTATTAGAATAAAGATGGAAATAAAGATATAATACAATGGAGTCTCGCTGTTTCTCGTGTATTCACACTTTTTTTACAAATATCAGCAGATCGGACAAACACTTGTTCCGAGACGGAAATCGTACCCGCAACCTCCTTTCACGATGAAATCTAAGTTATCTTACACAATAAAGTCAAAGTTATTTATTTCTTTAAGCTTACAAACTAAGCACTTAGATAAGTCGAATGTTATACTATAAATTATTAATTACTAGCTGCCCGTCTCGGCTTCGCCTGGGTGGTCATTTGTTTTGCAATTTAAAAAAAATATCTTTTTTCTCTCTGTAAGAACCATCCTCGTACTTCAAGGTATATTCTAAAAAAAGAATTAGAGAAATCGGTTCAGCTGCTCTCGAGATTTGCGCTTAGCAACACATTCAGCGATTCATTTTAATATTATAATAGAAGATAGAATAAGATTATTTTACTGTTCACTTGAATTTTTGTCCACCAATATTTTTAACAAAGCCGATACTGTTCAATTTGCGTTGTGAAATTGATGTTCTCACCAACAAACCCCGTCTCGATGTCAATTTCCGTTCAAGCAAGTATCGTTCTAAATGTCGGACAAGACGTGTCGTTAGCAGCGCTCGGACCAAAGTTTTAAATGGTTCCTAACTAACTGGGCGGGGGAACCTTCAAGTGATACTACCTCCTTGGTCTGTACGTATATGGTTATGTAAGTTTTCATGCCAAAAAGCAAATGAAACTAGTTTTTTGAAGAATGGTACGCTCATGGTTATGAAATCTTTGATATTTAGGAAATATTACCGTTTGAAAAGCAAAATTTTAAACGCAAAAATGCTACAGATAATATAATTCACGAAAATAGTTTTGCCATTTGTGTGTTTAGTTGCCTTGCGGTAGGTACTTTGTCCTGACATTTTGCGTGGAGCCAAAAATACTAGTGATCAAGAAAGCTCCCGAGGTTACGCATACTAACTCAATGTGCATGTGCACATTGTGCACGGCTAACAACAACCAACATCAAACCTTTGCCTTTGTGAAAAGGAATACGACCTTGTAACACTATAATACCTCTATGCTTGAAACCTCCTTGAAACAGACGCATAGCCATATTCAAGAAGTTGAAGTTCAGACAAACACATGAGTCTGATTTCAACTGAGCGCCCATATTAATTTTTCCGTTAGTAAGTACCTACTCTACGTTATTCTGTGGTTTTTCTAAACCAAATAAGATCTGACTATTCGTTCGTTCGATTCTTCACCGAAAAGTATGCGAGATTTCTTATAATTTTATATTAGTATCACGAGTTCTAAATCTCGATAGCATCGGCCCCATGGCGCGTTCTCTGAAAGGCGTGCGTTATTTCTCCTACCAAGAGAACTCTTTGCAACAATTTACAACAGTTTGATGGACGACCTTGTAATATGAGCACAGTGATCTGTTACGTGCCTTATGCTCGCTACAGTTGGAAGCGGGAGTTTACGGGACTTGTGTAGTAGGTAGTGTAGAGTAAATGGATCACTCTTTTGACTTTGCTCAAGGTTTCTATCGAGTTCTAACTCCGCTGGCTGCGAATGACTTATCTATATAAATAAAAATGAATTGTTGTTCGTTAGTCTGATTAAAACTCGAGAACGGCTGGGCCGATTGAGCTGATTTTGGTTTTAAAATGTTTGTCGTAGTCCAGGGAAGGTTTAAACGGTGAGAAAACATGGTAAAATTGCGCAGAAATTTCTACGCGGGTGAAGCCGCGGGGCGCAGCTAGTGAAAAATAAATATTCCTCAAATACTTACGGGGAATGGTTCTTGAAAACTTTTAGCTTTAGCTAGTTTTGTTATATACAAAAAAAATTATGTATATATAAAATGTCTTCCAAGCTCATGAATTACACCAATCGTCATCATCATCAGCCTATACAGTCCACCAATATCACATTAATATTATAAATGAGAAAGTATGGATGTTTTGATGCGTGGATGGATGTTTCTTTCTTCTCTACGTCAAAATTACTGAACAGAGTGAGCTGGAATTTTGCATAGGTGTAGCTCTGAACCTGAAATCAATCATAATGTATCCCATAAATACTTCCCATGGTATAGAAATAACCTTTAACAGTTTTCATAAAAACAATGTGTGCTGAAAGCCCCAAGAAACTAATTTTTCATCAAATACTCTACATTTTGGCTATGATGTAATAGGCCCTTAACCCGTCCAAACTCGTTGATGGATGGCTCTCCAGAGACAAATATAATTTGTTCGATTCGACACGCAATCAATAATGATTGTGACTGTCTCATCTATTTCAACCTCTCTCAAACTAAGATTTCATGATTAGATAATTCGAATTTCAAAATATTTGAATTAACTTCTCTAGTTAGGTAAGTACTCTATACACTCTGAGCACTCAAAAATCTATACTCTAGCAGCTAGAGTATAGATTTTTGAGTGCTCAGAGTGTATACGGCACCTACTAGCTAGAGTCTAGCTAGTAGGTGCCCTTTGGATTAGTTGGTGGCGCTGGCGGCGCGAAATCTTTTGAAAGAAACAAAAGAAAATGGCTGACCGATTTACCAAATTTTCTATTTACTAAATAGAAGTTGTTAGTTTTAGGCACAAGTAGATATTTATTTTTGTACTGTGAAATAACGGTGATATAATGTAAGTGCCCTCTGTATTGTCAAAAATTGAGCACAAGTTACCTAACTCTCTAATTCAGATATTTCAGCTGGTTTTTATTCTACGGTCAAAAATATCGTGGAAAAGCCCAAATCAATAGACCCCGGAAGTGTTTGACGAGGTAAAGCGTATTCTAAGAACGGATTACGAAATCCCCCACAGGATTAGGAGAAAGGAGCTTTGAACATTTACTGTAGGAAAGCTTTAACAAGCTTTCATCTCTTTTGTTACTATTGTCATCATCAACCTATAATAGTCCACTGTTGGACATAGACATCCCCTAATGAGCACCATAGTGCCCTGTCTTCAACTTGCCGCATCCAACATCTCCCTGCAGTCTTTCGCAAGTCCTCATCCCACCTGACCGGAGGGCGTCCTACATTACGTTTGCTGAGTTGCAGTCTCGACACGTTTACATACACGATATATGGCCGGCTGCCACTTTAGATTGCTAATTATTTTCTTTTTTTTACTATTGTACGTACATCTACATACAATTGTAGTAAATGTGCACCGGCTTTTTGTATAAGAGCGTTCCGCCTTAACCAACAATAGCTCAACGGTGTATAAACACAAACACACTTGTAATTTCCTGAAATCGGAGCAAGTTCGATTTCCCATTTAGCAAAGTTCGCAGTGCCTGTGCCTAACTTCAGGTGAATAAGTCGTTCTAAGCTGCCTTTAAGTGGACCTAAGTAAGCACTTATAGTTCGGAGTCGTTTCGTACAGCTATTATTTTATATAGCCGTGCGAGTATGAAGTTAATTGGGAATGTTATAGGCATGTAGTAAAGAAGAGTAATTTCTAAAGTTTATTGATGTGTTGCTGACTTTGATATCACTCTCTCTATCACACATAGTGTAAAACAAAGTCTCTTCTCGCTATCTGTCTGTCTCTATTGTATGCTTAGATCTTTATAAGATTTTGATGCATTTTTTTAATAAATAGAATGATTCAAGAGGAAGGTTTATATTTGACACATAGATTTCCACGCGGGCGAAGCCGCAGGGCGCAGCTAGTATATGTATAGGTAAATATTAAATATATTCATATTTATTGCACCACACAAAAACAACATACAGTACGGAATGAAATCCTTAGAATCGAGGGAGTACCGCCTTGTCGCTATGAGCGATATCTTCCAGGTAACCTTGAGACGTTGGAACCTTCCAGACGATTTTGTTTTTTGTGGAGACGCCATTAACACTTTGAGTGCTGAAATCACACGGTATATGTTTTCTACAAGTGACTAATATGCGTAAATCCACACTAGCGCAGCGGCTGAGAAAATACAGATCTGTGTGACTCAGCACAGCCGTAATATTTTTCGAACGAAACGCATGTGCGGCGCAACACAACCGCTGTGTAGAGCGGCAGCACCAATTTTTTAGGTTAAAAAAAAGATCGCAGTCGTCGAAAAAAAATCGCAGTCAAAGTGACTGGCAGAAAAACTTTAAGTTACGGTATTTTTGTTTTATGATATTTATACTTGCCACAGGAGACTGAACGAAGTATCTGCTCTTGTTTACTTGTATGCTTACCTGAAAATGAAAAGAAAACATCGTTAGTAAACTGTACATGAAATATGTCGAAAGGGCGAATATCGTATCACGTAAATATGTGATATTTATCATCTGTGTGATATATTATGGCGGTAAATATGTTCGCTCGATTTGACAGCGATAACGAGCTTTAACGCTTTGTATTAAAGCTAATATTATTTCGCAATGTAGATATCAATACATAATATGTCTATTTGGTCGAGGAATTAATAATGATTTAGAACTAGAAACCAGATTCTAGCTTGATATGAATTTGTTCTTGAATACATCATTTCATTGACATTTCAGTTCTGTTTTGCTTTAGGTATTTCGCCAGAGGCCGCGCTTTTTATGACTTTTCAAATCAATTAAGTCATCATCATATTCTAAATCAATTACCTAATTATTTTGATTACTATAATTTTCATAGAATCACCCTGAAATAAATAAATCAGAATTTGATTTAGCATTCGTTTGTCAATAACCAAATGTGATGAAAAAGTCTCAAAAGGTATTTGCTACCTAAAATCCATTACTTTTATTAAATAAGCTTTATTACTAGCTTTTTTTACAAGTACAATGCAAGACAGATAGGCCGAGCCTTTGACATATTGTAAAGGGGCAAAAATTGCGGCCTCGAAAGGGTTAAAAGGTCAAAGAAACTCTTACTTTCAAAGGAAAATACGGTTAATTGGCATAATACGGAATGAGTTTGAGTTTTTGAAAATAAATCTTATATACGTAAATTTTAGTGATAGATGTATGTAGATAAGAGTCGTTATGTGCAGTTCAGAATAATATAGGATATTAAAAAACATTTATTTGGACACAGGTACTTACATAATACAAGTACTTATAAAATAAAACAAATGAAAAAAAAGTTACACTTAAGCCGGTAGAATAAATGTATAATAATAGGTGATTTATTACAGGCAACATTAGTCTATTGCTAGGCCAGTTTCATACCTACATTATAAAGCGATTTTTCGCCAAGACGATCTGTGATTCATAGAGAAATTACTATTTTTGTAGTCACACAGAATTTCAGAGTCCTGTTTCGTGCGACGAAAAAGTACAACAAAAACTGCATTAGGAATTTTCACGGAATTTTACACAGCAGTTTATAAAATGCAAAATGTCGTGTCGATAAACTCAGATTCTGGCTAACGTAGTGTATTTTTTTAAAACACTTGCCTTAAATTCCGCCATATTGTCCGCCGCGTTCCCGCTTCATTTTGACAGTTATTTTTTTTAATCGACACGATGACGCGGCGACCCGAAAACAATTATTTTGCCTGTTTCAGCAAATTGGCCGAGATATTTATGGATCTATTGCTTTGAACGGTAGTCTGTCTGTGTGATGGAATAGCGCTGTTTGAATTAGTTCGGTATATTGAATGAAAACCATTACACCTACACTAAATAACACGAAGGGGCTTTGAAGATTTTGGCCCTAAAACCGGTAACCACACTGCTTTTTTATCGTATATCGGCTAGAGGAAACTTTTAGAAATAAAAAATGTCTCATAATGATAATGACCTAAAAGCGACGATGCGAATATCTCAGAAACCTTAAGTTTCTGAGATATTCATTTATTTACCTAGTTTTGTTTGTTTTTATTATGTCTCGAAATAAACAATATTCTATTCTATGAATGTTTGTTCACCGCTGATAGTTTACATTACAGCCGAATATTGCGTTTCTTCGC
Organism: Eupithecia dodoneata; assembly: GCA_947044415.1. NCBI lineage: Eukaryota > Metazoa > Arthropoda > Insecta > Lepidoptera > Geometridae > Eupithecia > Eupithecia dodoneata. The sequence goes on along the minus strand of OX345672.1, from coordinate 10,097,074 downwards.
CACTCCATCCACATTTCTCCATCCCTTAGATATTCAGAGGATGTACAAAAATTAACCAAGGGTTGAAGTTGGTTGAGGTCAAAGAAAGGCCTCGAAGTGATCCAAAGGCCACGTAAATTGGCGTAACATGGGAAATTAGTTTTTAATTAACCAGTTTTACGAGTGCTGCGTTGAAATAACTCCGGGAAATTTAGCTCCAAGTCAAATTGGGTTGAAACATGATCAGTAAATATTGCTTTTGTTAAAATTTGGTTTAACTTTATAACAAACAAGAACCGACTTCAAAACCTAATACTAATTGAAAAAAATTACTTGAATAAAAATTACGTCAAGTTTGGTTCAGTTTAGGATCAAATTTAACAAAAACCTTCAACTTCTTTACTTTTCCAGCTACCGAAAGCACGCGATGACATCGAAGACCTACCGTTATCAGTTATTGGTTATTTATGGCAGTTTGCTTATCATCATTTCATCCCCATAAATAATGGCCCTTTTACATAACCGAGTCCTCTGTCACTCCTATCTCTCCATATCGGCATCTAAAAGGATTAAGATAATTTTCTTGCACTATCGACATCTGGCCTTAATCCCAGGTTTTACTGCTGGATTACCCAGCGCCCCAGCCTGGCAATCTTGGCCTGGACCGACGGAGAACTTAACTGGCTTACGCAACTTACTGCCGAACCAGACTTAAGCCCAGATTGACCTGTTTGAAATTCGGGTCTTAAACTGCATTGGTAAGTATCTTTAAAGTTATCAAATGGTCAAGTTGGTCGACCTCTTTGGCGCAGTAAAGAAAGTAGAAGCTTGAGGGACCTTCTTTGAACCTTCAACCTTGCTCCGGAAAGTTTTGTGGGTCCTATTTTGGGAGGGGCATTTGTCTTAAGGTGAGAATCAACCCGACAACCTGCTGCGACGTAGATGGATCAACGTTCGCCGGCAACCTACTCCGTTATAGGCGGACTTTCGCCCGCTGCGTCAGAGAGGTAATCGAATAACACCAATCTTTCCCTGACAAGTTATATGGGTCCTATGTTGGGAGGGCCATTTGTCCTAAAGCATGAATTATCCTCCTGCGTCATAGGCGGACCTTAGCCCGCTGCACAAGAGGTCGTCGAATGGCACCAAAGTTACCATACAAAAACTTCATAACAGAAACATAAAGTTTATAAATTTAAAATATCATTCAGACAGCCACGGGCACAAAAACGAGGCACCTGCACCTTCATTTTAAATCAAACTTGCCTTCTCGACGTATTCTTCCCCTTTTCATTCGAAACTTTGTAAATATCATCGCCAAGACCACAGATAGAAAAATGAATAGAGTAAGTTCTGAGTGGAAAATTTTGCTGATTCTAGCATTCATACTCTTTGGAGTTCGCGCTTTTTATTTGGGACCTTTTTAGACTCGACTTTTTAAAAGAGATTAATCAACAAATGAGGGAAAGTAGAATGGAGTTTTTATGAAAGTAGAATGGATACCTATATATGTATCTCTTATGGAATCAGCTCGTCAGGTTGGTGTGACAATTTCTGTGTATTATAATAAAGGCAGCGGACAGTGCTTTATCAATTTGTCCACTCCACAAAGGACTAAAACTGAATTACAGACAGTACTTTATTTATTTATTTTATGTAAGTCCTACAATATCAGTTACTTGAATGTAGCAACAAAAAAGCCCTACTATAAAAAAGTACCCATAACACAATCTCTGCTTAGCTTGGGGCTAGATTATGCTGTGTGAATTGACCAACAGTATTTATTTATTTTAAATTGCCAACATTTAATGAACGGCCTACTTTTTAAAACTACCAACCCCGATTTCATATTTAAATATTCGAACACCAACCGGAATTAACATCCACGAATTCATATACAATAAAAATATTCGAAAACAGAATGTTACAATTCCAACACTCAAATAATTTGTTCTCAGAAAATTGTTTTTAAAATTCGAACAGACTGATATGTGAGTCGACACGAGACGTTCATTCGTTTTCCATTTCGTAGTAAAATGGAACGCGACATTACTGAATCACGGGTGGATAAAGTATATACGACTTTTATCGCGTTTCTCTTTCTATCTACTTTTCATTTTGTTTCTACCGTGTCAGCTACCATGTATTTACATTTGTAAAAACGTCAGTGTTTTTTTTAGAGTTGGTTTTAGTTTGACATGTCCAACATCATCATCATAGCAGTCTACACACGTCCACTGCTGGCCTCCCCTAATGAGCGCCATAGCACCCTGACTTATGCTTGCCGCATCTAGAATCTGCCTTCAGTCTTTTGCAAGTCGTCATCCCACTTGGCCGGAGGGCGTCCTTCACTACGATTACCGAGTCGTGGTATCCACTCAAGAACAAGTTTAACCCAGCGCAGCGGTTGTCGGTTCTTGGCGAGATATGACCGGCCCACACCTTACTAATTCTTAGAGCTACGTCGATAACTTTGGTTCTCTGTCGGATGTATTCGTTACGAATCCTATACTTCAGAGAAAATCCGAGCATAGCTCGCTGAGCGACTTTAAACTGGTGGACCAGAGATACTTACCTACTGAAATTATGAAAGTATGAATAAGGTATGTCATTAGTGAATCATGATCCATCTACAAATCAGGCTTTCGTTTCGCCATCAACTTTGATAAATTATCTCTTTTGATGCACAAAACAATAAAAAACACTACTGAACCACAAAGCGCTGAACAATAACGTTCAAAATTAAAATTGAGCGCGAAGCAATCGCACAGATATGACAGGAGAACAAATAGCGCAGTCAGGAAATTCGGCCGCGGGATTGTACAGCCAGACCGAGGATGAACTAACAGGGTGTGGCGGGGGTTGTAGCGAATACCCAGAATCGAGAGATTTTTTACGTTCTATTCACTTCAATTTTATGTCCACTAGTGGAAGAAGTGAAACAAGAACCATTAGTAAACTTATATATATCACTATATCTAAATATAATGTGATTTTAGATCCAAGTCAATAAAATGGCGGCCATCGAGAAAAAAATTCTAAGTGACCTAGCCATCGAAAATGTTTTTCTTCCGAGTAATTATTGGTGGCGATTGAGACTAAAATGACCTATGGAGCTGAGACGTGAACTCACGATAGGGCTGGTCCACCAGTTCAAAGTCGCTCAGCGAGCTATGGAAAGAGCTATGCTCGGAGTTTCTCTGAAGAATAGGATTCGTAACGAGAACATCCGACAGAGAACCAAAGTATTGACATAGTAAGAATAAGCAAGCGGAAGTGGCAGTGGGCCGGCCATATCTCGCGAAGAACCCACAGGGTAAACGTGTTCTTGAGTTGAGACCGCGACTATGCAAATGTAGCCCTCCGGCCAGGTGGGATGATGACCTGCAAAGGACTGCAGGCAATGCTGGATGCGTCAACCTGAAGTCAGGCCGCTATGGCGCTCATTAGGGGTGGCCTATGTCCAGCAGTGGACTACTTTAGGCTGATGATGATGAGACTAAAATCATCCCAATCTCCACTGGTGGCTATGGGGGAATGATGTTACCGGCTGCGCCGCTCTCTCAGTCCAACCTAGTCGATGGTCCAACCACACCACAGCGCGACGCGCTACAGGATGTATCATTTGCATAATAAAGCCGGACGCAGCCTCGCCGGCTAGTTAATGAAATTGCTACTCACTAAAGAACTGTTCCACTAAGAACTGCTCGTTTATAAGACCTAGGTACTCGCTAAATAGAGCGCTGCTAGTTTAAAAGTGACTTTTTGCTCGACTGCTGAAACGTTTAGTAGGCAGATAATTTAAAAGGATACTTACGTGTAGCTCTAGATCTAGAATTAAAAAACGGATTTCATCCTATACGCAGTAACATATTGATTTAATGAGCATTGAGTATTAAATCAAGAAATAACCTTAAATTTTGCCCAAACCTTGTTGACGTATAGCGTATATCAAACACGCGGGCCGCTAAGCCTGGCTGTAACGCCCTTTTCAACTTATCCATAGATACCTTCAATTTTTAAATATTATTATTTATAAACATAACAAAATATAATAGTAATACAATTCCAGTGTAAATTTTTCCTAGATAATATTAACATATATTTACACTGCGTTTTTTCAAACTTTTATACTAGGGAGTTAAGAATTATGTATACATTAGGTACATACTTTTGGTTATTGAACAATTTAATAGCATTACATGCAAGCTTTAGTTGAGCATTACATTTTAAATCATCATCAGCCTATAGCAGTCCACTGCTGGACATAGGCCTCCCCTAATGAGCGCCATAGAGCCCTGTCTTCAGCTTGCCGCATCCAGCATCTACCTGCAGTCAGGTCTCCACTCGAGAACACGACACTGAACTTGGCTCTGGAATCAGGTCATCTCGTCGATAACGAGGGGTATGTGCAGCGTATGATCGGCCATAGGAATCCTCACGTACATTTTAAATAAATGAAACAAAACACCATAGAAACATTGCGTAAGAAGCCGCGAGCAGAAACTAGTTTCTAATAAATACCAATAGATTCGCGTCATAGGGAGGTATATTTCGATAGAGCCTATAACAAAACATTGATATTGGTACTCGTATGAGGGTAGGCAGAAAAGCAAACTGAATGAGTTATTCTGTTTTCCCTCGGGTAAACATCCTAGGAAGTCGATCTAGTGATCCTAGGGGAAATCGACGTTCTGAAATCACTATATTCTCATAGACTTGTATTATCTTTATCGTAATTTCTAGGTAGACATGTAGGTAATCTCCTTGACAACAGAACAAACGGACAAACAGTTCGATATACAAAATAATAATGATAGCACGGTATAACTTGCGTAAAGATAGAAAATTCAAATTTATATCTATAGGCCTATAAAAAAAGCACTTAAACAAGTTACATTTTATACTGAAAATGATTATCACAGAAATAAGGTGTTTTTGATTTTACGTCCACAAGTGGAAGAAGTAAAAAAGAAACCACTAGTACATTCATATATCTCCTATGTGTCTAATACATGTTTGTTATGCCTCGGATAGATAGAAAACACATAAAACACACAAAACAGAAATAAATACTTATAGGATAGAGGGCGGCTTTATCGCTGAGAGCGTGATCGAGATCTCTTCCAGGCAACCTTAGTAAATGTATAGTGGTGCGTCTCTCTTCCACGTTCCTAATTGGGTCTACAGGGTGGTATAAACGTTGTGACCTTCCTGTTTGTAGCCGCGTTGGATCGCACCGCAGAGACTAGGCAGTGAAAGCATTAAGCCAGTTACAAATTTCACAGTTTATGGTAACATTAGCAGGCCCACACCTGCCCAAAAACCCGAATTACCACTCTTTGTCCCAAATAATTAATTATTCCAGGGATAAACCGAATGTAAACAAAAAACAATAAAGTTTAATTATAACGTGATGCGGGCGGGGATTATCTCTGGGGGTTTTTGGGGAACTTGTCAGCGGGATCTTTTGTATAACCTGCGTCGTTATATAATGGGATGCAGAATGACGTCATTGCTTATGCTGACCTGCTCAGTTTGTCTTCAAAGTGTATCAAGTTTCCACGTATGTGTTTTATTATTATAAGATGTTCCTAGGTGGGCCGTTCTAGTACAATCTCATACAATAGTTTTAAAATTATTGAATAAAGAAGATTTAATTATTGTGTATTTTGATTATGATATATAGATAGATAACACTTTATTATACCACACAAAACAGAAAACAATACAGAGATAAAAACTAAGATTAAGGTATAAAGGGCGGCCTTATCGCTAAGAGCGATCTCTTCCAGTAAACCTTAGGATGGGCTGGACATGAAGGAACAATATAGACGGTGGCACTTTAATAAAGTATTGGGAAAGACAACAAAGAAAACAAATACACTACATACCTACATACGAATATTATAATAACCTTACATAGACATCAAATAGAGCTATCAATGTATATCTATTTAATATATACAATATATATCTAGCTATCAATGTATTCATAAACAAAAAAATAAATAAATAAGGATAAATAATGCTGATGCAGCAGTTTTTTGAAGATAGAGGGAGAGTATAATAGTAGAATAAAAAAAATATTTCTTTTTTTATCGAATTTTAGTAGGTAGATGAATATGTAGATAGAATTTAGTAGTTCCTATTAAAGTATTTTATTTATTTAATTTTCTTATGTGATTCGTAGAAGACGTTCCTAATAATTTTAAATACATACTAGACCTAACACTAGTTAGGATTTTGTTTATATAGACTACTAAATAAACAAAATTACGAGCGATTTGTTTTTTAATATATCCAACGCAACCAAGCACAGATTAAATTAAATCGAAAAATCGCCGAAATTTCCTCACGCAACATTACACGCCGACTCTTTATGTCTTAGAAGACCCTTTTTGAAGAACTCCATCAAATAGAGAAATTAGTATGACCTGAATGGAAAATAATCTGATAAACAAAAAACATCAAGGGAGTTCTTCTGATTGATGAGTTTTGGAGTGAAAAAAGTTTTAAGTGGGCATCTATTATCGGTTAGAGTAGATCGATCACGCGATAGTTAATCGTCGTTTAGGAATGGTTTACGCGGCCCTAAATTGTATTTTTATTTTGTTTGCGTTATCAGTTTTCATGTTGTATTGGATTTGTTTGATGACATAATTCAAATGCCGACAAAATAATTTATTGTTGAAGTGAAAACCAGAACCTGTATTTATAGTTTTTAAGTTGATGCAAATTATATATAATCATATTTTTTTAATTTTAAAACTTCTTTGGGCGCGTTGATCACTTCTTGGGTAAACAAAAAGCGTGAAACTAGCGTCATCGCCACCGCACGCTTCCCAGTATAAATCTATATATATAAAAGAAAGTCGTGTTTGTTACAACACTTATAACTCGAGAACGGCTGAACCGATTTGACTGAAAATTGGTGAGGAGGTAGCTTAGAACCAGGAGTCTAACATAGGTTACTTTTTATCATTTAATGAAACCTTTTGACACATCGATTTCCACGGGGGCGAAGCCGCGGGGCGCAGCTAGTAAAATATAAAATTACTTTGCTTTCTCATCTATCAGCAGTCCCCAAAGACTGCCACGCATGTTTTTTTTTAGTTTATGTACACACATATTGTTTCAAATTCCATAGACAAGGAAGGAGTTTAAGGTACTTTACATTGAAACCTTCATGCTAGTGATTTTGAACCGTCTATGAACCATTCGATATGTCCTTACGACTCTACCGAAGGATCAATAATCATGCCATAACCATATTCCCCTATCGATGCCATGTTATGTTGGCAATAACGCGGGTATTTGTACAAACAGTGTAGCAATTTCGTTCGTAATAATATTTTGAAATGTTTGGTGTCTAGTCTGTTTTTTCAAATGTAATATTTTTCAAGATACTCGTATCTTCTACTGTGTAAAGTATTATTTATTTATTTATTAAGACCAATCAAATCTCAAAATCAGCCTTCTTATTATTTTTTAGTAAGTGCCTAGTTCCCTGTAGGCATACCTACGTATTTTGAGATTATTTGTTGTTTGTCTATGATTATAGAAAACAAATTAGTAGTTTAAAATATTAATAATTGCAATTCTATTTTAACAAAACCAAGCCAAGTTTATTAACTTCTTTGAGTCTACTAAAATCTTAATTTATTCTTGTAAAACATTATTGACATAAAAGCTTTTAGAAATGGCATGGCAAAGCGAAGTTCAATAATATTACGTTTACAAAAACTACCAAATTCTACCAAACCTGGTAGAAACTGTAGACAATAGACATTGTGATTCACAGGGTGTCCATAGTGAGCGTAAGGCACTTTCGGGACACTGCACAGGCATCATAAATCAACCCAACCGAGGGTAAGGGAGGACCTAAAGACGAGAAATCGCCTTGTAGTGAAATGCGTATCTACCTAGTAATACTGAAGGAAACATATACGGCCAAGTGATCAAGATTTTTGTCGTTGTTTTGACCTATTTTTCCCGTGATGTGAGGGTTAGTTTTTCGAGTGTTTCTATGAAGTAGGCGGACACTCTTTATTATTTCTAAAGATTAAAAACGTAACGTATCAAAAACTCTATAGCATATTCAAGCGCCGCGCGCTAAAACGCTGGCTTATTTATCAAACTTTCTATAGCTATGACGAGTTCATAGGCACCAAATGACATTTAATTGTGGTGTTGCTAGATGACTGATATACACATTACAAAGATAATTTAAATGATATATATCAGCCTAAAGCAAGCTTTGCTTAGCTTGGGGGCTAGATGACGATGTGTGTCCAGAATTATATATTTATAACGAAAACTCTCTCAAATAAACCCAACAAAAAATTAAGTTTCTAAATTGTAGATCATTAGAACAATACAATACGGTCTTAACGCTGAAACCGACACTATACCTCTCAAATTAGAAGCGACAGTTCAAAATAAACCCTTTACGTAGAAACAGACAGAGTTAATAACCCGCGCACGTGCTAACCATGTCCTATGCTAATGCAGCCCTTCTGTCCCTTCTCAACTCTATGGATCAATCATACCGGGCCAATTTACATGAGGCGTAGTATGGAATCGAAATGATATGAAGGTTGGCCCGCACACATCCAACACCGATGCCGCACATCGCAAAACTGAGCATTCAAATTATAGGCTTTAACTCGTCATAATTTAGATGCATTTTATATTGACTATTTGTCTGTTAATGACGGTGTCAGATAACAGAAAGCTTGAAGCCTGCGGTAAACCATTTTGTCACTAATTTATACTGTAAAATGTATCCAAATGTTACCAATTTATGCCTAGATTTAAATGTACATTTTTGTGCTGTGCGGCAGTGGTGCGGTCTAGATCTGCGACAATCTTACGAGTAATTCCGCGTCCAATCAGAATGGAACGGAACCTTGTCAAATATTTGATGTATTCGTGAGTGAACCAAAGCTATCGACATAGCTAAAATAATTAGTAAGCTGAAGTGGCAGTGGGCCGGCCATTTATAGAAGAACCGACAACCAAGAACACGTTTACCCCATGTAAATGTGTTCTTGTCAAATGAGTGGAGACCGCGACCCGGCAAACGTAGTATAGGATGCCCTCGAGTAGGTGGGATGACGACCTGCGAAAGACTGCAGGCAGAATCTGGATGCAGCAAGCTGAAGACAGGGCGCTATGGGGCTCGATAGCCCTATCGAGCCCCATAGCGCCCTGTCTTCAGCTTGCGTCTTAGACGTTTGTCCAGCAGTGACTTTAAGATTTAATTATGATGATGACGATTCCTGTATGTATCAACCATACTACTATCTTCGCGTATTGGATGCATTTTGAAATACATATATGTAAAGAAAATCAACCAATGAGAGGCGAAAATAGTAGATTGCCACAAATTGTCAAGTCGGGATAGAACTTTGTGAAATTAACGCCCTAATACTCAAACGCATCTCAGATTTAAGCACGTCTCAAGTAGCCATTTTCTGACAGATTACAATGACAATCTGTCAGAAAATCATCACTTGAGACGGGCTTTAATCAGATTTAAGCTCGTCTCAAGCAGCCATTTTTTGACAGATTTCAATGAAAATCTGTCAGAAAATCATCGCTTGAGACGAGCTTAAATCTGTGTTGCGTTTGAGTATTCGGTCATAAATGCCCGACAGTTATAGTCCCGTCCCTTTCTGACCGCGCGCGGGTTATAACATCTTCGGTTTATCAAAGAGAGAGTAATAAATGGTAAGAGAATTCGAGGCTCTACATTTTTTTTACAAGATGACTAATTAAAAGCGTGTTGGAATGCAATTTAAGTTAAAAGTTTAATTATTGCTCCGCTGATTGTTCCCAACAAATGGTTTATATTCTTACCAATTGAATTAAAATATACCTATTTATAGTATACTAGTTTCAGACTACGGCTTCGCACGCGTTGTTTTAGGTTATTTTTATCTCTCTATTTAATGAACTTTTGAATATATTTTTTCGGGATCAAGACCAATTTTTTCATTTCATCATCATCATCAGCCTATGATAGTCCACTGCTGGACATAGGCCTCCCCCAATGAGCGCCATAGCGCCCTGTCAACATCTCTTCTAAATTTCTAATAATTATATTTCAGTAGTTCTGCAGTAAATACTCATACCTCCATTTTTTCGTATTTGTAATATTCGTATGAAGAAAATATCGTATTTTGCGAGTCAATATTAAAATTGTAATAAATTGGGAATTCCTGCAATATAAAGTGCTATCGCGCCCGATCTCTGTCATGTATTTTTTAATTTGCGATCACACTTCAACCGTGCTCGTGATGCGAGCTTTCGCTATTTTATTAATACGTTCTTTACGCTCTAGGTAAATCGGAAAAAGTAAAAAATACGTAAAAAATTGTAACATTCATATTAGAGATCGGTTTCTGCCCGCGGCTTCGCATGCATTGTTTCTATGGAAACGTTTAAAGGTTATTTTTACCCCACCGGAACTCATTTATGGAATAAAACGTTTTATTCGCTGATGTATGCAAAATTTCAGTCCAAACTACGGATCGAATAGATCCGTAGTTTTGGCTTGAAGAGGTAACAAACATCGATTATAATTAGTTTTATAATCGATAATATTATTATGAATCTCATTTACCATAATCTCGGGCCATAAAGTGACCCGGTCCTTTGAAAGGCTTGCGTGGGGCCGAAGCCAACAGCACAGAGGCCCTTTGAGAAGTTAATCTAAAGGCGATGGTTACACATAGCGGGTATCATCCTCGGGTGCACAATATGATACACCCAAAGCTGGTATCCGCCAGGTGTAGAGACTATTGCAAAGAAAAACGAAAGTAATAAAACCAGGCTATTGTCATGGATGGATGGACTGGGTAATCGAGCTATCATATTATTTATTATGAATTTTATTATGCATCAGCATTTATCATATTAGTGTGCCATTTTATCAGATCACAAAATATTTCTATTATTGCTCAACAAGTCCCTTCACAAAGTCCATTTAGACTTATACAAAATATACAAATAACCATATATTAGACATTTAAGAGATGAACATACTAGTGGTTTCTTTTTCGCTTAGTGGACAAAAAATTGAAGTGAACAGTAAAATATTTTTATTTGATAATATATAATTTATAGTATAAAATATGACTTGTCTAAGTGCTAATTTTGTAAACCTAAAGAAATAAATACTATTGACTTTGAATTTGAAACAAACCATTGATACTTTACATACCTATTGCTCACCACACAACAAACAACCATTCATCCATACATATGTACATCCAAACTTTCGCATTTATAATAAGCAAGTACATTATCAAAGAAACCACGTGGCTACCCGCAGATAGAATGCTAATGCTGGTTCCATAAATTGGGTCTTCCTTGCTAAATTCTGTACTGATTTTAGAAAATACAAGAACCACCAACAACTGAGGTATCTTCTCCCAATAAGCCACAAGCTTTTTGTAAACTTCCAAAGTTCGTTGTACGCAATATGACAAGTTGTAAAACTTTGTCGGGAGCTTGTGGTCGGATCGCTACTTGAACGGAATTATCGGTTCGGCTTCGAGTTCCGTAGTTATTAAAACAACTCTAGAGTTCGTAAGGTCAGTGCTCTTTGGGACAAGGAACGTAACGTTAAGTATAACCTACGTTACGCTACGTAACGTTTTACGTTACGTTCCGCGAGGGAGCAACATCAAATTCAGATGTAAATATGTCAAACATGGTATAAAAGTGATTTATAACAGAATATTTACCATGATTTGATTTTAGAGTATTCCAATATTTCGGCACAGTTTCATGCGCCGTGATCACGGAATAACTGAAGTAAAATTTTATTGGCAGACATACCGACCTACCCTCATTTTTTGCCTGCTGTCTTACACAAGTCGTCATCCCACCTGTCCGGCGTCCTACACTATGTTTGCCGTCGCGGTCTCCACTCAAGAACACGTTTACCCCAGCGGTTGACAGTTCTTCGTGATATGTGGCCAACCCACTGCCACTTCATCTTGCTAATTATTTGAGTTATGTCGTTAGCTCTCTTGAAATTATAATATTCAGGTGAGCATAGCATACAAAAAAAAAGACATCTAATATTACGTCTGTTACGTATATTCCACAAACACTAAACGTAAAACCTGCACCTATCTGCTTGGAGCAATAACTCGGTACCAACCTCGTAAAGTTGAGGCAATAAAACCTCCAAATGGAGTAGCCTACCCCGTTCTCCTCTCTCGAGATACCTGGCTGTCGAACGAGGAATTTAAAAAAGTTGTGATTCGAATTCGGAATGATACGTGTCTGCAAGGTTACGACCATAGAGTTAATATACGTACTCGAATGAATACTCTATGGTTACAAGTGTTTAAGAGTATATTGGTAGAATCCAGTAGGTATAGATACATTTTTGAAAGTCAACGTGATTTTCATTTGTTTTTTCATACAATTAACCACGTCACAAATCTGTCGATATTATTTTTGAAAACAAAGTCGCTTCCTGCTGTCTGTCTATGTATGCTTAGATCTTTAAAACTACGCAAAGGATTTTGATGCGGTTTTTTAAATAGATAGTGTGATTCAAGAGGACGGTTTATAAACCATTTGACACATAGACTTCCAATCGGGCGAGCAGCTAGTAAATAGTATATAACTTGACGACCAATATGGATCGTGGTGGGCGAAGGTCCTGCCTATACGCAGGAGGTTGCAGGTTCGATTCCCACCTCGGAATAATTGTGTGTATGATCTGCAGATATTTGTTCCGGGTGTTCTGGTCGTTTTCTATGTTCACACAAGCTCTGCTTAGCTTGGGGCTAGATAATGCTGTGTGAATTGTCCAGCATTATTTATTTATCATCATCAGCCTATTAGTCAATGTTCTACCAAATGAGCGACATCTATCGTCTCCTCATGATGTAAATAAGCTCTGAGAGTAGCGCAATGCGGATCAGCTGCATTGGGCACCTATTACTGTGAAATACGATAATCGAGTCACGTCCGGCCTATCTGCCCCGGGAATTTAGGACTTGAGGACACGACAATAAAGTGGATATTGGCAGTTGACATCAGCTGGACTGCCGAGGTATTCCGGCCTTTGTTGTTCCTCGCTGTAATCTAAGGCTTGAGAGTGGAACGTTTGATGTTAGAAGCGAAGAAAGGATTATCAGCCTATAGGTACATATGTACTAGTTCACAGCTGGACATAGGGGATAGATAGATAATACTTTATTGCACACTTAGTTTATAAGAAGTTAAAAAAAACAAGATACACTTGGCGGTCTTATCGCTCAAGAGCGATGTCTTCCAGACAACCATGGAGGGATAGGATCGTGGATAATACCAGGGGATCCGTGTTCTTGTAGATGGAGGGGAGCCCTATGTCCAGCTGTGGTAATTCTAGAATACGTCATGGAGTTTTATTTTTGTTTTAATTGTTAGAAAGTGCATTAAGAACAAAAAATTGAATGTAAAAGTATTTTGATGAGACTAGTTTTTCTAAAAAACAAACGATTTAGCATAATGATGCCATTTTGCTACAGCAATAACATTATTAATTCTTATTTTTTTTTTAGAATCTAGAAAACCATTTTCCGTACAAAACTTATAACTGTAAGGATAATAAATAGAAGTTATGCATATCGTCGATATACTTACTCGGAGCCACCTTCACCGTAATTTAAACGTCGCTTAAAACCTGTTTTAAGTGAGCTTTGAGTAGACTTGTGGGACTTACGCGGTGTTTGAAGAACCACTTAAAATAACAAGCGCAGTCGAGGGCTCCTTTGGCTAAATCTACATTTTCTTGTTTGAAAACTTTGATAAAAACTCATGAAGAACGACTTCTTCCTCAGAGTTTAGAAAACGAAATGAACAGCGGATAAAGTGGAGGCACAGAATGGAACACTTCAATCGATTGTGTTTTGTTTCTTTGAAAAAATATAGAAATAGAAATTCTTTATTATGCAATCTTATGAAAACTTTGTATACTTAAAAATATACAGGGTGATTTTTGAGAAGGGCGGTGAAGGCCAAGTACTAAACCACGAAAGGTAGAGAAAAGTCGTGAAAGGAGTCATGACCTCGATTTATATGAAAACTATAACTAGTACATATTTAGTTTTTTTAAAGCTTTTCCCCATTCCCAGTTTGCCTGGGAGAAATCGCTGTCAGCTATAAGGCCGCCTATTGTACTGTTCATTATTTAAAATTTATATGAAGTATAAGGCATGTTATTTTTAAGTTCAATAAAGTGTACATTCATTCATCATTAGCCTCGTGTATTTCGTGCCTTAGAGTGAAGTACTACTCGAGGCTGCCTCAAATGGAGACGAACGTTCCGTTCTACGCGTCATTGCGTCCGCTAAGCCCGGACACCGCTAATGCCTCGCGATAATATAGAATAACGGACCTCAGGCTTTTATTCCATTATCTTGTTTATTTTTCATTTGGAATCCTTTAGAAACACGAGCAATGTCGGTTGAATTCGCTGAAAATTCTGTAAAGGGTTTTACTGAGTGTATAAAAATGTGTCACTACATAGTATGAAACAAAGTAGCTTCCCGCTGTCTGTCTGCCCCTATGTATGCTTAGATCTTTAAAACTACGCAACGGATTTAGATGCGATATTTCTAAATAGATAGAGTGATTCAAGATGAAGGTTTATAAACCATTTGACACATAGGTTTCCACGCGGGCGAAGCCGTGGGGCGCAGCTAGTTATAAATATAGCTTCGAAGGAGATTCCAGGTATGAAGTAACCTATTACGTAATAGGTTAAGTGACGTGAGTGATGTAAAACTTAATTTCATGTTATTTCGATCAGTAGTTTTGGAAATGTTATATTATAATAAATGTGTTCACACCGCACCTTATCTGCACATTTGGTACCTCACAAAATTTCCCTATAATATTTTTTTTTAAATAGAGTAGCATTACTTCTAAAAATAACTTAATAAATGATTTATTGGGAAAAGTTTGAGCTGAAAATTTGCTTTATTTTTTAATGAAAGCTGGTGGAACGCATTAACGCAGCAAGAAACAGATTTGCTTCATAAATCCGAGTTTTTTTTAAACCAGCTGTCTCCAAGTCAAATGTTACCAGTACTTGCTCAAGCCGCCTACAATTAGCTGCATCGGTCACGCCTTTTCGTCGTAGCCCGCAAAAAGCGTTCGCGTCGAAACTTCGACGTTTTTTCTTCTTTCAGCGCCTGATCGAACTTATTTAATCTATGGTCCGATACAGAATTTATTGACATTCTGGGAAAAGGAACGTGAAGGCCGGTTCTTAGAAAACTTACAAGGTAGGTTTAGTGAAAGGAGTTCTTAAATATGTTACGCAGTAGTTTTATGTTGCGAGTTTGTGTTTTTTACAACAACTGAAGCAGACCGAAAATTGTTGTGGTTATAGGAAAATTTTACGTCTAGTTTTGTAAATACTTAAGTTCTTTGATGATACGTACCTACTACCTACTGACTTACAGCCCAGATAAATATGTTGCTCGTAGTCCATCAAATCCTACTGATATAATAAACGCGAAAGTTTGTATGTATGGATGGATGAATGAATGGATGGATGTTTGTTACTCTTTCACGTAAAAACTACTAAATGGATTTTAATGAAACTTTACAATAATATAGCTTATACATCAGAATAACACATAGGCTACAATTTATAAAGATATATTGTATATTATCCAAAATATCTATCACCACGCGGGGGAAACATCGGGGCGCAGCTAGTATAGAAATAAATAAATCAGTTGCGTTGGAACGGTTGGTTTTCGCTGATATGCTTTCGCGACGGAAGTCATAAAGAAGAAAGTAACGTATACTGATCACAATGAGCAGCTGGTGCAGCTGGTCTATTGAGATGTATGTGAGTGTATCACTTTTAGTAATTTAGCCGTTCATTGGCTGCATTTAAATTACGAATAAAAAACAAAAGATAGTGAACCAATGAGCGACGAGTTTAGAATAAGCGATATCTATACTAATATTATAAAGAGGAAAGGTTTGATTTTTTGTTTGTATTGAATTGAATAGGCTTCGAAACTACTAGACCGATTTGAATTTCTTTCACCGTTGGGTAGATACACTATCTCGGGTGAACAAAGGCTATATTATATTTTTTTTAAAGTTGGGGGTCCTTACTAGATCTCCAATAATGTAACCCAAGGTGTAAAAATAACACCTAATAAAGTGAAATTCGAATTTAAAGCGGGTGAAACCGCGGGGAACATCTGGTACTCAATACAACGAATCGACCAGCGGAGACCAATATCGCCGCAGTTTCGCAAATCAGCGTCTGTATTCAGGGCAGGTACAGTCAGCCAAATTAATGACTAGCCTCCTGCGTGGGGTCGTCAGGCCGCTCTAATTAGAACGCTAATCGCGCCAATTATTGTCACATGGGTTTTACGACGGTTGGCGATCACGAATTTCACAGTTACGACTGTAGTTTTGAGTCTAATCAGCACTGATTAAATTGTTACATTTTGGAATGTCCCCTATTGGCGAAACTACTGATGTATGCAGTTTGCTTTGAGTAATTAGCACATCCGTGTATTGCTTGGAGTTTGCACCATCCGAACTCTTCGTGAGGTTGCCGTAGGCGACTAAGGGATATCCACCAGGTGGCGGGCAGCAGCGCTTCCTGCAGAACAATTTACCACCAAACTGCGTGAGTTGGTAGGAACTCAACGATATAACTATTAGTGTTAAGTATTGTACTTAGATATACAGAAGGTCAAGTCCTTCAAATCGGTCTTATGTTCGTTAAATTTTATTAAAAGAACTTAGAACTGAAAAAATACTCTATTATATTCAAAAGTTTAAGAATCTATTAGATTTCTTCTGATCAAACTTAAACAAACTTTTTTTTTGCACCACAAGCAGCAGAACCTAATCAACACCATATTCTACCGAAACACAAAACTTTTTGGTAGAACCTACTTTGTAAGCAAACTCTTCTGAAGACTAGAAGAGACTACATTGTTAAGGTAAAACGCCCCACCATTTTCCACTCTCACCCTAATCCTTTGCTCAAATGAATACCTCAAATAAAATTCCCTCGGAACTCGTAAAGTTTAGAATACTTCATGGGTACAATTTGTGGAATTATGTACAGGGACAACAATGTCTGCCGCAATCGTAAAATATTATCTTAAATTGTAGAAAATGTTGCTCAAAATTAATTTAACTACGGTGTTATCTTTGTGTTATCTTTACGATAATTCGTCCAAGTACCTATTTATTATTTATTTATATAACAAAATTTCTACTTACTACGTCAAATTAGAATGTTAAATAATAATAATAAATAATGTTGGACAATCACACATTATCATATACGAGTATATATATCTATATATCTGCTCAGCCCTTAGCTAAGCAGAGCTTGTATTATGAAAGAAAAGAAAGAAAGAAAATATTTTTATTCACCTTAAAACTACTATACACAACAAACTTAAACTACGCAAATTATTACTATCTATATTACAAATGATTGTGCGTAGCAGTGTTCATGGCAAATGTGGCCTTCACTCAGCATTGTGCTGGGTGCCCACTAATGTCCACCCAGCGCTGATTTTCAGTGAAGACCATTATGGGTGCTAACTGACTGATATATATAGAAAATACCCATAACACCCTGAACAAATATTTGCAGATTTTAAACATTTGTCCCAAGGAGGAAATCGAACCCGCAACCTGAGTCGCAGGCGGACCTGTGCCCGCCGCGCATAAACACAAAATAAATGTATATCTTCTGAAACCTCAATCGAAGTTATAATTGATAAAAAATATAATATAATGTCCATTTTCATTCCAATTCAATAAAAGAGAAAAACTAAAAAAACCACTAAATTAGATAAATTAAACTTAGGTATCAGGAAACTCGAGCATTATTTCTGGAATTCTCGTTTCAATTTTTTATTACTCTGGCAACATTATTTCAGCGAAGATATTCATTTCGCGCGCGTATTTTTTGCATTTTATTCAATATCTGCAAACGCTAACCGCAGTGTCTGAATGCAAATAATTACTCATTTTACCAGTTCGAAAAGCAAACATTTCCAATGAAATCAATTACAGAGGTATCCCTTAGCAATTCCAATAATATTCTGCAAATATTTATTTGTTAGCTCCTTTTTCTGCGTAGAATGGAATGCTTTTTAGGTTTCATAACAGGACTTTTGTTATCGCGCTTTCATACCTTAACTGCGTAAGACGGAACGTGTCACCTTGAGTTCTCCCGTCTAAAGGTTGAGAGAGTGTAGATAGTGTTTGATCTTTGCTCCGATACGATAGATGGCAGCACTACCTAAAGAATGTCTAAAGATGTAATCAAAATATTTTCAGGAATTTACTGTATTCGACCTTCATTATAAAACTCATTAAATTACTCTTTAGTGTCATTTAACCAAAGTAATTCAGCAGAAAAAAGTCAAAGAGTAAAAAATTCGCGCCAACATACATTATGCAAATGCAGGGCAAATGCCTATCCCGGTTCGCGGCATAACTTACGGATAATGGCTGGTACACTTTGTTATAAAATGAGGTCAGTTACTTTTGAATTATATAGAAAGGTTTACATTGTTATAGAAAATGGAGCTGGTGGCATAACGTTGTTATTGTTATGAGTTACGACTCTTTAACCGTAGGTAGGTAAATGTACATAGATAAAATTTTGATATACAGTTTCATTCTGTGTTGTGACTCTTTTCATCCGTTCTTTTAGTCCACTTTGCTATACAATTTTTATAAAATCTATTGAATGGAATTATACTTCCTTAATCAGTAATACTTATTCATATAAGATATGGTACATAATACATTGGTGGAATAACACAGTAGAGCTGCATATCTCGCCCGAATACAGGCACGTGATTATAAAAATCAATAAAATAAAATGTCACTAATTAAATAAAAAAAAACGCAAATTTAAATAATAATCGTATTTTGTATGATTTAAAAGTGAGTAAGCTTCCATAAAAAAGCTATGCTCCGAGTAATTTTAAAATTTTAATCACATTATGGGGCAGAATATATTTATGTGTAAGTAATACACGTAAGCAAGTTGGCAAGCGAATCACTGCGCTCAATGAAAGAGTTCTGACAAATGTAGGCAAAATACAAAAAGAGGTCATCTCAAAATAATGCTACCTGCCATGTAGTTCCTGATTGTTACTTAGGCATCTGACGAGTAGGGAAAGTGACAAAATTTGGCATGAGACGAGAGAGAGAGAGAGTAAAGTGACTGACGAGATGCAGAAACTGACGTCATAGGAAAGTGACGTGTTTTTTATTTTATTTTATTGATTATATTTTAGGCACATTGAGTAATTTTAATGACTATGGCAGTCCCGTATTTCTAAAAAACAACAACTGGAACTAAAAACTAAATTATATCTAATACTAACCTAAAAAAGTGAGGGAAATAGCTTAAGCTGATACGATGATGATGACGATAATGATGTTTTTTTGTTAATGCCAATTGTGTCTGGTTGGATACTCATCCGCCAGTGTCAAGTAATGGAAAATAATCTATATATATAAAAGAAAGTCGTGTTTGTTACAATACTTATAACTCAAGAACGGCTGAACCGATTTAGCTGAAAATTGGTGGAGAGGTAGCTTAGAACCAGGAATCTAACATAGGATACTTTTTATCATTTTAACCATTTGACTTGACACATAGATTTAACGGGGGCGAAGCCGCGGGGCGCAGCTAGTTGTTTAATAAATGAGTTATCAAATTATGAAGCTTGTTTGATATTATCATAAGAGTGCCTTGCCTAGTTCGTTATCTAACCAGGGGTATACCACGTGCAGGTCAGGTTGGGTTGGGAGACGAGATATAAGAGTCTCCCTTAACCCCAGGCAAAGGTCTACCTTCTAGATAAGTGTGATTTAAGGGGCACAGCTAGTAATACAATATAACACTCTTTTATCGCAAAACGGCTTTAGGTAGGTTCTCCTTTAAAAATATATATCCCTGAATTTCGCAGCCATGTTCCACAACTGTTAGCACTTTATTTATAAATTTATTGCTTTAATAGAGCTATAAATCGCCCGTCCTCCATTATTAATTACTTTGCCGCGAAGTATTCTTTTAGTGGTTAGTGAAGATTCTTTGTAAAATAAGTTAGCTTTATGGGTTCCGTAGAAGCACAGGCAAGATTTTTTGTACTTAGGTTCATAGTTTTCTGACATAAACCCAGTATTTGCCAAACTCCACACGTCTCTAGTCTATACTAATATTATAAAGAGGAAATGTTGATTTTTTGTTTGTTTGTAATGAAAAGGCTCCGAAACGACTGGAATAAATATATAAAACTAGCTGCGCCCCGCGGCTTCGTCCGCGTGGAAATCTATGTGTCAAAGTTTATTAACTTCCTCTTGAATCACTCTGCCTAATAAAAAAAACAACATCAAAATCCGTTGCGTAGTTTTAAAGATCTATGCATACATAGGGACAGACAAACAGCGGGTAGCGACTTTGTATTACACTGTGTAGTGATGAAAAAAATAAGTACATGTGATTGCTGTACTTGCGATGAATAAAAATTACTTGACTTATTTTGCTATTTACCGGAGTCTAAAAAGTTTTGCGGAACCCTAGGACCTGAATTAACGAACAAAGACAAAGGGGCGGTCCCTCGGTAATTAGAAGAAACTCCAAAGGAAACAAATTACTTCTAAATAGAATATGAGGCAAAAACAAACGGCTTTTCAATAGATAAGAGTAAGGCCCTAATTAGTCCTACGTTGTATACGATACCTGGGGCTGTAGCAAAAGCCGATTGGGTATGTGGTTAATACAAAATGCCTGACGGATGACGCGAGAAACCTGTCTCGTATATTTAAGATATACTTTCCGTTTTGACGTGTAATGCTATATTTTATCAATAAATAATCCATTGATTGACAGTTTTCAAAAAATCTGCAAAAAAAGTCATTTAAGACCAGTTTAAATCTGATTTGAGTTCGAGTTTGAGATTTGTATTTGAGTATAACACAATTGACATCTGTCAAATAGAAGATATTAGGGCGAAACCTTCGAGAGTCATATTATTATTGTTATTCCGCCTCCATTCCATGACTATGAAATTTCTATGAACTGGACACTGGCAGGAAATTGGTAAACCAGACACATATAGCCAAATAAAAGAAGCCAAGTCAAGTCAACCTTCGAGAGACAATATAGAGTGACGCGTAAATCCATAAAAACTACACAAAACAAAAAACTTTCATAAGTAAGATAGATAAAAGGTTAGGACGGTGCACTTTCGTGGCTAGACAGAGTAGCGTGACTGTGACCCGTGACATTGTGACATTGTTGTAATAGAGGTTGTTTCGGTCAACGTACAACTTGTTATATTTTTAACTGAAATAACCTCAAATGTAATTACCTTCACACTTTTCAAAAACTGCAATTTTGCTGTACGTGACGCACGGTGATTGTTCTCTAGGGTAAAAGAGACAATAACGAAATCCCAATGTCATAAATTGCGGATGCGTACATTATGGATTGACGTTTAACTATACAAGTGCGTTACCTATAAAGAAAGCTTGCGATGCTATCATGAGACGGACACTGGCAGAATTGCGTCAATCCAGACGCAGAACCATCTAGGAAGAAGTTGAAGTTGACGACCGATTTGGCGCGGTGATTATGTCGAGAAGAACCGCCTTTGATTATTTAGAAATTATTTACATTGGTAGGTATAGTTCCGTCCCATTTGGATTACTCTTGGGTTATAAACATAAAAATAAAATATTAAAAACCTTAAAGCGTTTGAATTGAAATACTTGAAAGAGATGTCCCTTTTTGTATCGTTCAAAGATTCTTGAGGACAAAGCGGCCGCGAAACTATTCAAGTAATTAAAACAATAAGTTATACAGTTATTTTATTATTATTAAAACTCATAGACTAATTAAATAATTTCCAGACGGATTGCTACAAAAAATGTAAATGTCAAAAGTCGGAATTTAAGGAGAACAAACGTCAATCAGTCAGTCAAGTCAGTCAGTGGTAATTTAGCTTGATACAATATAATGCTTAAGTAATATCTATTTAAATTCTTATTTATAGGGTAGGCTACCTACCTAATTCCAATTTTACGGATTATAATATACAAGGATTCAAACATTTCTAATAAACTCCCACTGTATTCGGAAAGAAAGAAATATGTCAATGTGTGGGTGAGCACGCGTGCGTGTAGGATCGTGCATAGGATCGTAGCATCAGTGAGTGCTTCGCTCTTTGGTTGACTGAGACTCAGTCCGAGCATTTTTTCGTTCATGTTAAAACTATATTCGTTTTAATAATGATATAGTTATAAAAGTTTAACTTGTAGGCTATTTCATAAACTCATAAAATATTCAGATAGACTAACACACGTGTTTGTGAATAACTCTCCGTTTAAATGTCAACGTCAAAACGTCTTCATTCCCCTTTCATTTCCATAGAATATAATGAATTAATGATATACTAGGAAACAAATTTTACATTTAAACTTGGAAATTGTATACTTGGAAATGTCAGAAATAGACGTGGTTCGGAATAAAGTAAGTCTTTGGCACGCAAGCAAGCATTTTATAATTGATTTCTATTTAGTTCATCATCATCATCATATAGCAGTCCACTGCTGGACATAGGCCTCCCCCAATAAGCGCCATAGCGCCCTGTCTTCAGCTTGCCGCATCCAGCATCTACCTGCAGTCTTTCGCAGGTCGGAGGGTGTCCTACACTACGTTTACCGAGTCGTGGTCTCCACTCAAGAACACGTTTGTCCCAGCGGCCGTCGATTCTTCGCGAGATATGGCCGGCCCACTGCCACTTCAGCTTGCTAATTCTTCAATTTAGTTATGTTTGCAGATATTTGTCCCGGGTGTTCTGGTTGTTTTCTATGTATAATAAAAAATATACCCATAACACAAGCTCTGCTTACCATGGGGTTAGATAATGCTGTGTGAATTGTCCAGTATTATTATTATTATCTTGTAACTATTTTATTGCGAAGGACTGCAGGCAGATGCATCAAGCAGAAGACAGGGCGCTATGGCGCTCATTGGGGGAAGCCTTTGTCCAGCAGTGGACTAACATAGGCTGATAATGATGATCATGATGTAGTTATTTATCATTATGAAGAGCTTAAGGAACTCCACTTCAGCTGGTCTATCCTACTAAAATCAAAGCAGAAACTTAGTAACATATCATTTTTATTTTGTTACTTAGTATCGTTTAAACTACTTAACAGATTAAGGTGAAGATAGGAGTAAATTTAGAACACATAGCATAACTTAGATAGTAGGCTACTTATTATACCGAAATGTGAAGCCGTGGAAGCTAGTTAAGATGTATTCGTGAGTGTATCATTCATACTATTTCGCCGCTAGTCGGTTCTATTTCTTTTTTATTTGTTTAATTAATGCAGCTAATGAGGGACGATATAATATAATTGACAAACTTAAGAATTAATATCAATAGAGTAGCTGTGCGATTACGCAAAAACCACCCATTCTGTAATTGATATTTTGACATGTCCGTGGCCTTGAAAGCGATTTGAAGGGTCATCATCACCATCCAATTGCTAGTTACAAAGGCCATTCACGTAGGATGGGCATAAGCCTAAGATGCATAAGCCTAGGATGGGCAGAAGCCTACAAAATCTGTTTTGTCCATTATTGTTTTAATCATGTTTGTTTTATGTTTTTGTGTATTGAGTTACAAATAAACTATACTATTAAAAATTTCCTATCTCTTTTTATTTCCTTTTTATTTTTAATTTTATTTCCTGCGAACTGCAGGTAGATGCTGGATGCGTCAAGCTGAAGACAGGGCGCTATGGCGCTCCTTGGGGGAGGCTTATGTCCAGCTGTGGACTAATATAGACTGATGATGACGATGATGATTGTATTCAATGTTCGTTCCAAATTCAAAAAACACTTTTCCACATCCCTCAGCTTAAATTACCAACCAAATAACCTAAAAGATAAGAATCATTTTCACAAAACACTCCGTAATAGGAAGTCACTGACATGTATACAGCTTTTATTTACGTTTCGTTCCCCACAGAACAGCGGTGTAATTATGCGTGGAACGGAACGAATTCTAATTTATTCTCCAGCCCCATTCAGCCCTTATCACCTGATAAGGCTGTTGTCCCAACA
Source organism: Eupithecia dodoneata (assembly GCA_947044415.1). NCBI lineage: Eukaryota > Metazoa > Arthropoda > Insecta > Lepidoptera > Geometridae > Eupithecia > Eupithecia dodoneata. The sequence continues at coordinate 10,072,917 of OX345672.1, read as the reverse complement.
GGTGTCGTTTGATAAGCTGGATGGTGCTGCGTGGGGGAACGGTAGTGTCACTTTATTTTTATTCTAAATAAACATGTTTTAAATTCTTAATCATTTGTTTCAAAGGCTTACAAAATAAGTAGCACTATAATTTACATATTTATCAATTATACCCCGTTGAGTAGAAATATTTTTAAGATAATACCATAGCTTTGTTTATAACATTTTGTACGGTGTTAAGATAAGGTATGATTTTTTTTCTTAGCTTCCAGACATTCTACATCGAGTTTCGCTAGTTTCTTTTTGTTTATTTTATTATTTTATTATATTGGTTATTTATGTAATTTCACACTTAAATAATTACATAATCGTCAGCCCTAATGGGAATTGCATAATTTCGTTTCTCTCATCCTTGACTTTGACGATATCGTCAGCCCATCATGCACGTACCGTATTTCTACGGCCGAATCTTAAATTTAAATTAACTAAAGTGGCACTATCCTCACGCCAGGCATCACCACAACAACTTGAATAGTTTCGCGGCCGCTTTGTCCCCAAGAATCTTTGAACGATACAAAAAGGGGACATCTCTTTCAAGTATTTCAATTCAAACGCTTTAAGGTTGTTCTGTTTAATACCCCTTAATATTTCTTGCACCCCTCAGAGCGTCTTGTACAATTCTTATTGTTATGAGAATTGGGGTCACTTGAGAATTGGGCTATATTCGCGTCCTTTTAGGGACCCAGTTTTACATATTTTACGTAATTTACTGCGTTTTAAGATCTCTTGAATATTTACTTATACAAAAAAGTTGTTAAGTACAAAAAATTTACTGGAAGTTTGTGCATTCTAGGGTTACATAAAAAAAAAATGCTTGACAATTCACACAGCATTATCTAGCCCCATAGTAAGCAGAGCTTGTGTTATGGGTATTAGATAACTGATATACATAATACAATACATTACATAGATATATATATATATATATATATTTTATTATACATAGAAAGAACAGCAACTACAGAAACATTAACACTAGTATTGTACCAGACCAATGTTATTTAAGGTTTTAATAAAGAATTTTTGAAATTGAAATTGACACTGTAAGTTTAACCGAACTTCTTCTTTCACTATGCAGGGTGTGCCTCGATGATGTGCTTTCCTAAAATGCGTAAATTGGATCAAAAATTATTGACATTATTTTTGAAAATATGATCCTAAACTCCATGCTTTAAATCCCAAATCCCCGAAGCAGGTGATCGGGGATTGAGAGATTATAGGGACACCCTTTATGTAATGATAAGTCACTTCTTCTTAAGTACACATTAAATGAGCCAGCTATTGAATGACCACAACCTATGTATATACATAATGTAATACTTAACCTAAGAACCCTGTTTTCATATAGGTAAGTTTCTTTATATAAAATGTCTTTTTGAGAATAAATGAATATTAAACTTTATGATTTTATTTATTTAAAATTCTAACACTACAACGGTACCGAATTTCTTCCAAAATCAACAACGAATATAAAATTCGAATAATATCTCGTAGAGATCTCGGTCGCATTTCGTAGCAGCACTCGTAGCAAGTGCTACGAATTCCGTAGCGGTTCGTAGCAATAAAGTGCTACGTTCAAAAACGGGTAAATAACGTTTGCTAATTTGTATTGGTTAGATAACACAAATTAATTGTTAATAAAAGCTTAGGGATATATAAGTATATACACAATATACACATATTGATTTAAAATAATTACAATTATATATAAAATTGCCTTAGTTAAAATTAGCATTACATAGGAAATTATAATTATATTTTGTAAAAATTATGTAATTCGTAGAAATCTGATACATAATATAACGTAATCTCCAGAAACAGCCTAATTATATTTTATTTGAGTTTTATAACTCAAATAAAATTAACCTTTATTTTATAATAAACCCGACCATGCGAAGGGTTACTTAGGTTTTCCCTAGAATATACGTTTTATAGATAAATATTTTTCTGTACATCAACATCATCAGCCTATAGCAGTCCACTGCTGGACATAGGCCTCCCCTAATGAGCGCCATAGCACCCTGTCTTCAGGTTGCCAGCATCTGCCTGCAGTCCTTCGCAGGTCTAGGTTTTTCTGTACAGTTTTTATAAATCCTGAATGAACCGCCCGAGGACTCCTCGATAAGCGTTTCAAGATGTCGTTATGCAAATAATTCGCCATCGATTCGAGAGGTAGAAATCTGAAGCTATTTCTAACGTTTCCATTTATGGAATATCGCGATTTAACCGATTTTAAATTTAGTTCTTTAGAATTCGCAGCTAGTCTTTGATGTTCATTGAATTAGTGTCAAGACCATAGCGCGAGTTTATTTATTTCGAGACTCGATAGCGCCAAAGACTTTATTTGATAATTTGAGTCTAGTCAAAATGAACCAATCACACACGTTCTTGCTTTCGATCGTAAATCTAAAATCTAACCTGTCGCTGCTAAGAACAAGTTCTAAGCTATTTTGGCTATATCGCCAGAAGGCAACCAGACAACCTCGAAAAACTATTGGAAATGGGCAAGATAGAGGGGAAAAGACCAAGAAGACGGTCACCAACCCGCTGGTCTGATCAAATTAGGGCAATAATGGGACTCACATTGCCTGCAGCTCTGAGACAGGCTGAAGACAGAGTGGTGTAGAAGCGATTCATCAGCGTCTCCGTGAAAGCTTTCCAGGACGGGCACGACCTTCAGCAATGAAGACTACGACAAAGAAGAAGTTGCAGCAATTTTTTTTTGTCAATGAGAAGCCTGACAACATTTTGAACTAAATTTTCAAGACACCACGATATACTTTTATAGTAATTCGGTTTACGCTCTTAATATGACTATTAACCTAGTAAGGAATTCTTTAAAGACATATCTTATACCGCCGCAATAAAATCTATAATGGAATGACGCCAGTTGTACGAAGACTTGATGGATTAAAGTGGAATTTTACGATCCTTTAGTGGTTTTATAACCGACAGACACATAAAAATGTAATTTGATAACTTTATTATTGTAAGGACTTTTGTAGGTTACAGTATACAGTGCGTCCCACAGCCATGGTCTATACAGTGCGTCCCACAGCCATGGTCTAAGCCGTAATATTTTTCGAACGAAACGCCACATGCGTTTCGTTCGAAAAATATTACGGCTGTGCTGAGTCACAAAGATCTGTATTTTCTCAGCCGCTGCGCTAGTGTGGATTTACGCATATTAGTCACTTGTAGAAAACACATACCGTGTGATTTCAGCACTCAAAGTGTTAAGGTACTTTCCCTCCATGTGGCGTGGCTGTGGGACGCCCTGTATATCTGTTTTATTAAGCCGGGTACAGACCAGTCGTCACTCTCCGCTTACAAGATGACAGTTGCGACACGTTTTGAATTTGTCTCTTAAGATAACGGTTGGTACCTCTCCCATCTCTTTTCCAACTGTGACAAAGCCTTTGCAACTGGTCTTAAACTGTAAGTGATATATTGAAGTCAAGATAATAGAAGACCACATTATCCATTAGTGCTATTACCCCTTTTGTACAGTTAGGCAGATAGAAAGATAGAAGATACTTTATTGCATACTTATACAAGAAACTATGTACAATAATAAATAAAAATAAAAAATCCATTTATTCCATAACCTTATAAAAAATAATAGTGCATAATTAAAGTAATTGACAAGTGAAAATAATAATTGATTCTATATGTAACGTTACTAATGTATGTATGTCAAATAAAATAAAATAATTGATATATAAAATTAAAATTAAAAATACAATCATCTAGACTTAAAAATAAAATATGTTCAATAAAAAGTTATAAATGTAGTTATAATTGGCGGTCTTATCGCGCAAGAGCGACAGTCATGGATGGACATTGGACAGGTTCGTGAACAGTACCATTTACCAGCGATGGAAGCCACAGGCAGAAGCCAGTAAATTATAAAATTAAAGTAAACTAACCATAATTGTCTGCAAAATGTCCGCGCGAAACTTTAACAAATTAACTCCCCGCTGAGACTTCCATAAATAACTTGGCCAATATTTACTTCAACAAAAAGTATATCAGTATACTGCCGTTATTTCCGTTCGAAGCGTCCTTCCGGTTAATTAAGTATTACTTCACAGTCAATTGACTGCTTTAATTTTAAAAGGGAAATGTTTTTTTCATTTTGTTTGATAAAAAGGTGTATCTTTTTGTGTCATTTACTCATTATGGTTATAATATTATATCTACGATTATAAATAATAGGAGTAAAAACAGTTTCGTGACTCACAATAAATTTTCTTCTTCAGTTTTTTGACACGAAGTTTTTTTACACTAAGTTCTGTAAACACTTCAGGTGCCCAAGAAGCAACTGCCAATCCCAAAGCGCTGTAAACACGTCAGGTGCCCAAGACGCAACTGCCAATCCCAAAGCGCTGTAAACACTTCAGGTGCCCAAGACGCAACTGCCAATCCCAAAGCACTAAAGTACAGTTCTAGATAGCTGTGGCCTTCAGCTCGCACAGCAGAATCTGGGTAGTGAATGACTCAACAGACGTTTAGAAATGTGTGTGATTATAAGGTTCAATTAATTAAATTATTATGTAAAGTTCAATTAATTAAATTATCATGGGTATATCTCGCGAAGCACCGATGGCTACTGGGGCAAACGTGTTCTTGAGTGGAGACTACGACTCGGTAAACGTAGAGTAGGATGTCCTCCGACCAGGTGGGATGACGACCTGCGAAAGACTGCAAGTAGATGCTGGATGCGTCAAGCTGAAGACAGGGCGCTATGGCGCCCATTGGAGAGGCCTATGTTACAGCAGTGGACTATCTTAGTCGTAGTAGCGGCTGATGATGATAATGAATTAAATTATATTATTTAAAAAAACTGTTGCATCTGTTAAGGTTTTTCTGTTATAGTGAACAACCTGTGCCCCACGGCTTCGCCCTCGTGGAAATCTTTGTTTCAAATAGTTTATAATTTTATAAACCTTCCTTTGAAACACTAAAAAACCGCATCAAAATCCGTTGCGTGGTTTTAAAGATCTAAGCATACATAGGGACAGACAGACAGCGGGAAGCGCCTTTGTTTTACACTATGTAGTGATTTCATAACCAGGTATCGCTTTCCAGCAAAGAATCCAATACAGGGTAATTTGGCAAGGCTGTCCGCGCCCGCCCTGCACGCTCTTGGCAGACCCTCGCTACTTTCCCGCTTATTTTAAATTAGTTTAAAACTAGGCTATGAAACTAGAACATGGTAATATGGTAAACAAAATGTATGTGCAATGGAAACGTAGTGTTTTTTGTGTGTTGTTTTGGTCAAGTATATAAATCACGTATTTCACTCTGGTCTATGAGAGATTTTAAATTAAAAAAAACATGCAGGGCTGTCTTTATTGACTGCCGATAGAAGTGAAAGCTAAGTAATTTTTTTATTTATACTGGGTGTGGTAACGATGACGCGAGTTTCACGCTAATTGTTCTCCCAAAAAGTGAAAGAAGTAAAGATGTTTTCACTTAATAAATTTTGCTCTCTTGGTCAGTAAAAATGATGATCTCATCACCTCTGACTTTTACGTTAGACATCCATGAAGTATAATTTATGGGAGTTTTGGTCAATTTGTATACAACCGTTTTTTTTATTTTGAGAAGTCATCGTCTTGTATATTTGAATTTTTCCTTAATTTAAAACAATTTTACCCAAATCCTGTGTTTATAAGTAAAACAAACAGAAAGAACAATAAAATTCGAGTTAGGGATTCCGGATACCAAAAGGTTCAAGGGTTTCAGTTATTCAATGAATTCCAAAATCGAACGAACCAATTTAAATCTCAAAAACATCTGGCACTAGAAAATAATAAATTCATCCCGGGATATGTAAAATCGTGAAAGGATCCTAGTGCTAATCGAGGACTGGGCGCTATGCCAAATGACACATTTACACAAAACGCGGGATTTGGACGCAGGTTTTTGGCGCCGGTTTCTGCATGACATAATGTAAGCAAAATCAATGTCTGTTCCCTTTTTTTCAAAAAACGAATGCGACTGCTTTTTATAAATCAACCAGAACCACATTTTTGAACACAAACAACGAATACATACTAGGCCTGCATGCATGTGATTTCTCAGTCTAGCTAAACTTTTGAATTTAGAATCCAAACAATTTTCTCTCACTCTACGCCACTACAGTCACACCTACATTCATTCTTACCTACGTTATACAAAAGCCACCTATTTTGTTGAACCAATTATCAAAGTTTTTATTTCATTATCATTCGCGTGAATGTTTTAATTGTCAATAAAAATAAATTCCCTTACATGAGAAAACACAAAAACTTAAACAATGTAGGGCTAACTCGTAAAAAAAACTAACTTAACAAAAAATTATGGACGACATAATGCTCTTGGTGAGCTAACGATATAGCTTGAGAAACTCTGCTCCAACGCTTAAAACCCGCTTTCTGTGTAACCGCAGTGATCCCAGCCAGGCTATGCGGATACGGTCGCACCACGGACATGTCACAACGAATATAATAAAAGATATGACTGTTAACGATTGATTTATGTCCCGATATGAGTTTAGGCAGTGACCCTGTATATGCTCCACTGAGTATATCTACCTACATATAGTATTAGGGTTGTTACCTACTCTAGTACAGTAAATTACTACTCTATTGGTACTTTGGTAACGGAACGGTAACTCTGGTGCGTGCGTTCATTTTGTGGGTTTAAATGGTGGTTGTTTGTGCGGACATGTCACAACGAATATAACAAAAGATATGACTGTTAACGATTGATTTATGCCCCGATATGAATTTAGGTAGTGACCCTGTACATATATGCTCGACTATAAATTTCACTTCGATTGAAAAAAGTCGAGTTTTTATGTAAGGAGACGAATTTCTTGTATTGGCCGATGATATCAGGCAATAATTAAAAAGAAAAATAAATACATTATTCCGTAAACCGTAAAATCAAATCTTACGACGCTATAACGAAAAAGCTTTTGAGCAAGAAGTGAAAACAAATTCTTCCATACTTTCTCTCACTATTAGCAAGCAAACACCCGTTGTGTACTCAGTGAAATGTGATCTTTTATCTGACACCTCCTTTCTTAACATATATCAACCTCCTTTCTTAACATATACCAGATTTATTTGTGTGAAGTCACGAACCCAGCCAGTGACTCCTGTGACCTTTGGAGGGCGTCTAAAAGATTTACCTCAGTACAAAGTTCATTTCGACTCTAGACTTAGTATTGTAGTTTCTTCTGTTACTTGGTCTTGAACAACTGATTTGAAGCCCAGTTTATAAGTTTGCGTGGGTATTTCCAATTAATTCGATTGAATAAATGTTAGCTTGAATGTGAATAAATACGAGTATGATTTCAACGAAATGGGACGTTTTATAAAAAAAATGATTGTTCAATTGGTATTTTCAATTAGCTCTATTGAATAAGCGATAGGTTGAATGTGAATAAATATGATGTCAAAGGAACTGGGCGTTTAAAAAAAACAATTGTTCTATTATTTAGTTTGGACAGAAAAGAGGCCGCTTTTACGTGGAGTTATCAAATTGAAATAACAGTTTATGTAAATTTGATAACTGCTTATTTTGACATGGCATCCTCTTCTCTTTGCGAAAGAACTCCGTCATTTATTAGAATTCTTACTCTGTTAGAGAGATATTTTTTGAAGACGCCTCTATACAGTAAAACAAAAGCAAATCTCATACAAAAAATCCTCAATTTAGCTAATATTTGAAACACGAAACGCGACAGATAAGATTTCTATTTAAATCCTTTTTACTCCAACCTTTTTTTTAACCTCTGTTCTAAATTCAAATCTAAGCAAATACTGACGCAATACCCGGGTTAATGGATGCCAATGAGCATTGGAAACGAGGCCACAGATAATGTAGCAGTACAGGAGGCCCATTTTCATCCCGAAAGCATTTCGTTCATGATAAATGACTTACGTTCAGGTTATTTATATATGGATCTGTTTGAACCTTACCTGAAACAAAATGGAAGGGTTAATTTTAAAATTTATAAATAATTAATGCTGGACAATCCACACAGCATCATCTAGCTCCAAGCTAAGTAGAGCTTGTGTTACGGGTACTAGATAACTGATATACATAATACGACACATTACATAGATATATTATAGATACATTATAGGTAGGTACATAGAAAACAACCTGAACAAATCTACAGATTGTACAAACATTTGTCCTGAGGCGGGAATCGAACCCGCAATCTCCTGCGTCACAGGCGGGCCTTTGCCCACCGCACCACAGAGGTCGTCAGAGTAAAACATAGAGTAAAACAGGGTAGGATATAAATAAATCGGACCAGAAAAGGGATAAAGTGCAGTACGAAACGCAAATGTATTTATTGAGCCGCACCTAGCAATTACTTGCCACGAAAATAACTAGTTTCCTGCATTTTGCGGAATTTTCATTATTATTCGAATACACGGTTGGAACGTGAAACTTTTGTAACCGCGAGTTGCGTTATTATTATCAGGTGCATAGAGACTTTTCTTTGCAAAACAATATATCTTTATTGCACCATCAAAATAAAAAAAATAATAATAAAAGATCTTAATACTAACTTAATCTAGTGGCATTATCGGCGGCCTTATCGCTAGCAGCGATAATTTCTTCCAGGCAACCTTTGGATGGATAGGATCGGTACGTATTAAAGCTAACGGTGGCGTTATTATTTTACAATTAACATAATAACACAGAAAATAAAAAATAAAAATCAAGAAAACTTATCAAGAGTGGTCAGATAGTGTTGATGAACACATATTTCCAAAACTACTTTTAACTACTTTACAACTTTTTGTATGCAACATAATTATGTAGTGTTTCGTTATACTTCGTCTAGAAGCAAAGCCAATAAAGATTAAAAACTTGTCGAGCACTGCACTACAAACCTAAAATGACAAGTTTGAAACCTGAGAAAGATTTTACTTTTGTCTCTTTTGAAAATAATACCATTATGTTAAATAAAGGATCTACCAAAGAATCTATCTTTATGTCTTATTTATTGTGAGCTGTAGTTAGCCCGCTCACAATCACAATGAGGAAAATTTCGGTATAAATAGTGTGTTTCTTGATACCGTCAGATTTTTTTAAGGTTTGGCTGGATCAACAAAACACACCGTGTATTCCTATAATAACTGAACCGATTATATTTCCTTCGGTTTGGTTTGTTTTCGAGCTAATGGAAGTTTCTAGGAAGCGACACTGACTTTTTATTTTTAGAAACTGAACTATTCTTTGAAATTGTGTTGGTTGCTTGAAATAGGTGATTATTTAGATTGGCGTTGCTTTGTTATATGAAAATTAATTTATTATTTATTGAAACACTTGGAAGTGTAAGAAAGTAAGCAAGGGGAGGTCTATGTCCAGCAGTGGACTAGACGTGTAGGCTGATTATGGTTGTGAAATAATTCGTCAGTAATGCTTAATTAGTAAAATTATGAAAAAAAATAACCTTTTTTAGGTAACTCTAGTAGCTTCAACAAAAATGACATATTCAACCAAATTTCGTTATAATAATAAAAAAATATCTATATTTGTAAAGTTAATGTAAAATGTATTAGGTATATCAGTCATTTAGTACCCATAATACAAGCTCAGCTTAGCTTGGGGCTAGATAATGCTGTGTAAATTGTCCAGCATTCTTTATATATAGAAACGACGCATTCGAAGCCGCGAGCAGTAACTAGTAATTAGATAAATCGAGCCACTCACATTCCTACACAAATGTATTTCCGTTCCTTATTGGCGATATAATGCCCTTACATCAGAATGCTCGCTTTTGCAATTGATTTAACAAAGAAACTCAGAGCGAGGTAGAGATCCCTTACGAATCTTGCTATGTTTATGGGAATATCTACTCTATTGCTTCGAGATAGGAGGGAAATAAATAAATTGCAGGTTTTATGGGTCGGAGACTTGTGTGTGTAGACGGTCGAAAGTAGATGTTGTTGGCCATTTTCTAAAATTATTTAAAAAAAATACATACAGCCGAAATTAGAATCTCCTGAAGTTGGTAAAAAGTAATAGATATTTCTGATATAAAAAAACCGGCGTGAGTCAATAAATAAAAAATAAATCATAATAATAATAACACGTGAAACAACAGTCTGATGAACCGATTTTTATTTAAATTAATAGATTTTTTCAAGCGCGTCTTTTGATCTAATTTCAAAAATATTATTATTTTCTTGGCTTTTTATCTTAATTTTATTACATATTTTTACTGCCATAACGTGAGGACTAAATTGACGTATTTTTAAATTTTATGTAGGCATCACAAGATTACGTTTGTTAATGACTAAGTTGATTACTTTGATAGATATCCTCCCCCGCTGTATATTATTATAAATAAAAGTCTTTCTATTCTCTTCTTTATAATAAATAGGCCCAACTAAAGCCACAAGCCGTCGAGACGCAAAGAAAAAACATTTAAGAGAAAGTTCTAAGAAAGTTAATAAAACTCCCGTGTATGAGGATTTCCAAACAAGATGTCCCTGAAAGGGCATGTTCACGACTGGCAAAGAGCCTACGTTCTATTTGCGAGATTGTAATAAAAATGGCAAATATTTCCTATGGATTATTTACTTTGAAGTCCTGTGAAGGTTTTATTTCCCTGTTTGTGAAGGTATTTTGGCAAGAGCAGGGAAAACAATGGCACGGGATTTGATTTAACATGATTTTGTGGTTTTTTCCTCGCTTACTCATGATTCTAGAAATTGGGCAGCATTATATTTTGTGATCAGTTTTTTTTGTAAATAAATAACTCGATACGAAATACTTTATTGTACACTGTATAAAGAACATTATAAAATACAATATTGCGACAAGTACAATAGGCGGCCTTATCATTTAGAAGCTGAAGCTATCTTTTCCCGGCAAGTTTTAGATCGAATGGATTTTTTTATACATAGTATATTTGACGGGACTCGAACCTGCCCCACACCCGAATGCGCCTCCAAATTTTCATCTTTCCACAAATGATGTCAAGGTTTTTCACTTTCTAAGAATAAAACGTCATTTTCCCGATTTTACCCGTTATCATTTTAAATACGCGTCAGTATTTTAATAAACTCAAACCCTGTGATAACCTTGCAAAGTTAAACTGACATAATAACACATCGCAACCACAAAACCCTGCGGTTGCCGGCTATCTGGTTAATGCTACCCGCAATGTTCAATCCGGTAATAGCGACGAATTGCCAATATTGATCGAACGTGGTCATCTACAACTGGTTGTTCTATGATTATTTAGCTGTAGCCCAAGCAAAGATTCTTTGTAAATAAACTATTTTGATTTGCTTTAGACAAAGTGACGTAGTTTTTCTTTATTCGATCCTAGACAACAATTCGCGTGCTTGCCCTGCTAGTCTGTTGTTTTTGAGTTCCGAGTATTTCAATGGTATTTAATGGTATTTCAACCTTTTATTATTTTAGATAGATATATAAATAGACAATCTATCTATCTAAAAAAAATAAAAATATTTTAGTACTTTATTCGTTCTATATAATCTAATTGTGACACGTGGCCGAAATGGGTGATTATTAAGAATTTTGTATTAAATATTTTAAAACTCACGCGATCTGAACTCATAATTATAAGTATTAATTTAACCCGTGTGATCCCGTGGCCACGACTGTACATGTAAACCTGTTGTAGCGTCGGGAAAAATATTTAAATAAACGCGAATTTTTATATACTATTGAATCATACCACCGACTGTACCTAAGATCAATAGCGAAGGTAGTATCAATGTGATTTGTCGATAATTGTGGAAGTCGGCGATAGGCGTCCATTTCTCCCGGCGCGAATCATTAGGGCTGTATCGAGCCATCAAATATTCAGTTACCTTTACAGGAAAAGGAATTGGACTGTAAGCTTAGATTAGAATGGTTTATATCATGAATTTTGGCTTGTTTGTTTTGGAAGCGAGGTTCGTTTTAAAGGGAAATTCGTAGAAGGGGATTTAGAATGGTTCATCATTAAACCTATGTTAGTCCACAGCTAGACATAGGCCTCTCCCAATGAGCGCCATAGCTGAGGCCATCGCGCCCTGTCTTCAGCTTGACGCATCCAGCATCTACCTGCAGTCTTTCGCAGGTCGTCATCCCACCTGGTGTGAGGGCGTCCTACACTACGTTAACCGAGTCGTGGTCTCCACTCAAGAACACGTTTGCCCCAGCGGCCGTCGGTTCTTCGCGAGATATGGCGATAGAATGGTCGTTGTCGATTTATGCTATTTCTAGAATCCTAAACTTGAGAAGGAATTAATATCACACTTATTTACGAAAGTTTAGATGGATGGATGTTTGTTACTTCTTCCCGCCAATACTACTGATCGAATCGGGTTGCATACATGGAGTTAAGCCTACTTTTATTCCATAAAACAGTTTCCATGGGTTAGAAATAACCTTGTACGTTTCCAAAGAAACAACGCGTGCGAAGCTACGGGCAGAAACTAGTAATAAATAATGGACAATCCACACAGCATCATCTAGCCCCAAGCTAAGCAGATCTTGTGTTATGGTACATAGTACAAGATGACTGATATACATGCCAAAAATCAAGTCCATTGGTTGCTAAGTTAGGGCGTGAGGGAAGGATAAACCAACACACTTTCGCAATTATAATATTAGTTAGCACCTATAATTATTTTGCGTAGTAAAATATTGACTCAATATTCAAATACCACGAAGGGTTATTTTGTTGGGTCAGTGTCTGTGTATTTATTCAAGTTTTGTGCCTACTACCAAATATTGGTTGCAAACAACCCCATTTGGCTGTACGTACGCTTTCCTTTCTACATGGTTGGATTTTTTTGCCAAGTCTGTACTGTTGTAAACTGTTTTTAAAAATTTTATTCGTGCAATTAAAATGTTCTTCATATATTTATGATCGTTAAGAAAAGTTTTTGGAATTTACTTATGAAAATCATAATAAAGAAAAAATTGTTAAATCCACACGCCCTGCGACGCAAAAGGTTGGGTTCGATTCCCGCCTTGGGACAAATAATTTGTACGATCTGCAGATATTTTATTCAGGTGTTCTGGTTATTTTCTATGTATTATAAAAAATATGTACCTATGTAATCCATTGTATTAAAAGTATCAGTCATCTAGTGGGTTCCAGGAATTGCCTATTATAATTATTTTATTTATTATTTATTTATTATTATATTAAAGCTTTCATTCATCATTTCCGTTATATAACTCGAATAAGAACCGTTTTCGGTGCACTTCTATAATAATGCGTTGTTGAAGATTTGTTTTCTTATCAATGTCCTTGTCAATTACAGAGCTGTTACCTCATTCTTTTCTGTTATTATTATAAGTCTAGTGAAGTTTTCATTATAAACGCCTTTGTTAACATAAAACATCTTGGATTCTCAAACTGACCAAAGCCCAATCCCTAAAAACTCGACCAGACTGACCACACTACCGTGTATCCGGTCTAAGGCAATACAATCTAGTAATATTATGTGTTATTTGGACTGAGGCCAATGCCTCAGAGGACAGACCGAAATGAACAAACAATTTCAACTTTATGACAAGGTGATAAGACTCTGATAACACGATTCAACGCCCAGATTGAATTGCCTTTTGTGAGTCTAGCTTTTATTGTGTAAGGAATAAGGTTTAGTTTGCAATTTTTTCCGCTGGAAATGAAAGTAGTACGTTTCCACGTATACAGTACAGATACAGGGTGGCTTTTTGAGATGGGACTGTGTGGCTAAATCAGAAACCATGAGATTTAGAGAAAAGACGCAGGAGACGACATTGAAAAATTTAACATATATACATGCAATTTTATTGTAGAGTTTCTATAAATCGAGCCAGATTTCATCTAAAAAAGCCAACCTGTATCTGTACTGTATATACGGAGAACGTATGTATGTACTACTTCCATTACCAGCCCGTTTGGGGCCGGCCTATATCAACCCATAGAGGTCGATATAACCAAATAGAGAAACCAGAAATATTGGATGCCAGAAATAATGGTTAGTCTGCAATGTTTACTAAGCCCTAAGTGGCACAAAATTCAGCACCGGCACAGCAGAAAATGTGCATTGAAATAGGAGCTAAAATACCTAATCATAAGATACATATTTGAATAAACATTTTTGTGCTCTACGGCAATGATCGGACAGATTAAGAGAAAGAAAATCGTATTTGTTTACGAGTCAAAATCAACGTCAAAAGTTATTTATTTCTTTAGGCTTAAAAATAAGCACTTAGACAATTCATATTTTATACTATGACAAAAATTAAAAAAAAAAAAAAAATAATTAAAATATAAGTAAAAATTAAAATAATGTTATCATTATTTTAATGTTTATTTGAATTTTTTGTCTTCCAGTGGAAGAAGGGGAAAAGAAACCACTAACATTGCTAACATTGCCAGTTTCATCAGTTACGAAGTAAGAGAAGCCACGGAAAGACGCAGTAAGTCATTAAAAGGGTTTCAATTTTATATTCCGCTGGTAATAATGATGCTTGTATTATCTAAAAGCATTTCCCAATTGAAATTAAGCTTTAACCACATGAAAACAGGGGTGAATAAATAACGGCGATACAATGTGGGTACAGTTACCAACAGAAGTTTATATTCAACGACATATTTTTATCTGAAGAAACGGAAGGAGGTTCGATGTTCGGCTGTGTGTATTTTTTATGTTTGTTAGTTGATTTCTCCTTCAATTTGTATAGTTTTTCTATTGTATGGTGAATATTCTCGAGGGATAAGTATTTGTCCCGGAAAACTTAAAAATATGTGTATATAATAAGGAAATTCAAATCGATTTTTAGTTAATTCAAAGCAATCAAATTATTATTTGATTTACTAGCTCGCACGCGATGTATTTGCTTAACATTTTTCAGTATATAATTTAGCCGTTATTCCACGGCAACCCCGATATAATTATTATTGATCTTTAAAATAATAACACTGTTTTGGTTACCTATATATGTATTTCGAAATGTTATCCCAAGGGAACTAACTGATCTACGTATGTAATAGATTTCACATCTAGCCCGACAAACTAATAAAAGAACTAACTTCAGATTGGACTCACCATGCAATCAAATCTAAAATAATATTTGCACGAATCCGTTACCAATAACTCGATTTAAATAACTCTTTCATTTAATAAAACCATCACGAAAGCTAGTGAAATTCTATTAACAATTCATATTGATTTATCACTTTTGATAGCGACTGTACACACGATACACATCCAATATTTATCAACTCAGCCGAATCCAAGGTCTGTACAAAACAAGCTCTTGAGCTGTGTATCTACCTACTGTGCTCTCGTGGCGTAGTGTTGCCAGATAACAGCAAATATCCGCATCTTGTGTCTTTAAAAGACAGTGTCTTGGCATGAACTAAAACCAAAGTCATGACCAATGGCCACACTGATCCGGTAGTCGTACATGGCCATACCTTCTGGATGTTGTTTCTGAGTACACTTATTTTGAGTAGATTCTGCTTCTAGGCTAATTTTGAGGAGCCATCGAGTCAAAAACTTAACAGCTGACATGAAGCTAGGGATCCTAAACCAGGTTAAGCGATACTTCACCGGGACAGCTTTTATCCCTTAACACTTTGACTGCTGAAATCACACGGTATGTGTTTTCTACAAGTGACTAATATGCGTAAATCCACACTAGCACAGCGGCTGAGCAAATACAGATCTGTGTGACTCAGCACAGCCGTAATATTTTTCGAACGAAACGCATGTGCGGCGCAACACAACCGCTGTGTAGAGCGGCAGCACGAATGGCTTAGGTTAAAAAAAAGAACGCAGTCGTCGAAAAAAAATCGCAGTCAAAGTGTTAAAAAGCACAGGTCCGGTCTGGTCTGGAGTATTGCTCCCGTATTTGGGACAACTTGGGCAAGTACTAGCTTAGATAATGAGTTATTGATATATGTTAAGGCTAGTCTTTATCTAAAAAGAACAACTGAGAAGCCGCGAACAACAGTTAGATTTTTTGTCCACCTGAAGTCTATACTACTGACTTGAGGCTCTGGAACCGCTGCAAACAGCCAAACACCCTATATCTTATTTACATTTACACTTGCCAAGAAGCCCGTGAGCATCCCCTAAGAACCCTCGGCACGTAGGAGCTCCAATATGCAAATTTAAGTCTCTCACGTCTAAGGCCCTCGATAGCCATCCATTGAGAAAATATTATCGTTGAGTATATGTACTTGGAAGTTATTTGAGATTAGCTTTTAGCATTTTGGGGTAAGCAGCCATTTTTAAAATAATAATAAGTATTGCTGGACAATCCAGCGTCAGCTAGATTGAAAAAATAAAGAAAAATATAGATAGATACTAGCGGCGCCCCCGTGGAAATCTATGTGTCAAATTTATAAACCTTTTTTTTTAATCACTTCACCTATTAAAAAAAACCGCCTCAAAATCCGTTGCGTAGTTTTAAAGATCTATGCATACACAGGGACAGACAGACAGCGGGAAGCGACTTTGTTTTATACTATGTATGTTGTGATTTTTATAGCACAGAAAAAATCACAGAATATCCGGGAACTATAATAATATCTGCAGAGCGTATAAACATTTGTCCCGAAGAGGGATTCGAAGCCGCTAAATCTTGCGTCGCGGGCGGGCATTTACAAACCGCGCCATATTGGTTGTCAAAAGAAATATGCATTGCTGATAATATTATGCGCCATAACGTTGTTATATTTATTCACGTCGTTGCCGCCATATGGCCGCCATGTTTGTTTTTTTAAATACTGTATTTTTAACAATTATTTAACTAGTTGCTGCGTAAAAAGCTGTGTCGTCTTTCTGGATAACAAAAAGCTCACATGCATGAATTTAATAAATAATTCTGGTTATTTACTACGCTATCTAGCAAACTAAACAGATTTAGTGTTATGTGTACCAAGCCGCTATTTGTTTATTGTACAATAGCTGTTCCCCGCGGTTTCACCCGCGTTAAACTCGAATTTCACTTTATTATGTGATTTTTTTTACATCTTGGGTTACATTATTGGAGTTTTAGTAAGGATCCCTAACTTTTTTGAAAATATAAAATAGCCTATGTTCACCAGGGATAGTGTAGCTACCCAACGGTGAAAGATTTTTTCAAATCGGTCCAGTACTTTCGGAGCCTATTCAATACAAACAAAAAATCAAACCTTTCCTCTTTATAATATTAATATAGATTTATAGTCAAGCTAAGTAATGTGGACCTCGCGCCACCTAGTGCATATAACACAAGTTCAGCTTGGCCAGTCGCTAAATAATACTGTGTATAAAGTATAATGTTGTCCAGCATTATTTATATTTTATTTATTTACCTTATACTATACATATAACCTTATCCTGAGTTTGAGCGCTGGGAGGTGCGACACAGTTTTAAACTTATGTACTTTCCAGTGTCCCCTTGTATTTTAGTGATAATTCTTTGTTCATTCTAAATAAATAAATTGAAATTGAATTA
Source organism: Eupithecia dodoneata (assembly GCA_947044415.1). NCBI lineage: Eukaryota > Metazoa > Arthropoda > Insecta > Lepidoptera > Geometridae > Eupithecia > Eupithecia dodoneata. The sequence goes on along the minus strand of OX345672.1, from coordinate 10,055,391 downwards.
TACATATTTATTTATGCTAAACGTGAGTCTATGAATTGTTTTATCTTTATGTTTTCGGGTTAAAGTAAGTTACATCTTTCGTTTCTTTGCACGAAACAACCTTGTCCCACTGAAAGCGTCGGGGACCAGAATCGAGCCCCTGATTAATAAGATATCTTAGTTCCCAAACAAGGCAGGTAGCGTACATAAATCGGGGTCTCAACGACGCCGCTCACGTACAAAGTCACTTCGCCGTAGCTTAGGAAATACTGGAAAGAACGTATTTTTGTATACTATTTTGGTAACTTAGATCTATTTTATATAATACTTGGAATGTTAATTACATTTTAAGTATATATACTAGTTTTTACTCGTAGCTTTGCTCACGTGGTAGATGGGAGGTGCCTGTACTACTCTATCCCACGTTTGATGGGTACCTACTTTTTTTTTATTTTAATGATGATTCTTAATGTAATTTTGACTTCAATGTTGTTTTAAAGTTTGGAGTTATTTTTATTATGTAATTATATTACAGACTCGAATATTGACAACTATATATATTTTTTGATTGTTGTCTATACTAATATTATAAAGAGGAAACGTTTGATTTTTTTGTTTGTTTGTTTGTAATGAATAGGCTCCGAAACTACTGGACCGATTTGAAAAATTCTTTCACCGTTGGGAAGCTACACTACCCCCAGTGAACATAGGCTATATTATATTTAAAAAAAAGTTAGGGATCCGTACTAAAACCGTGCGAAGCCGGGAAGGTCCGCTAGTCTGAAATAAACGTATTGAATTGAATCGAAAAAAAATATATAATCAATGTAGTTAAATTAAAACCTATAGTAAAACATATTCTTTTGCCTTAAAAACCCTTTTATTCTCCCATAGCCTTATGGTAAGTACAATAAACCCTTTACTCAGTTTATCGCTTGAAACCCTACTAAGGACACAGCCTTATCTCCAACAGAACGCGCGTATTTCCGTAAAGTTTTATCTGCCAAGGCCTGTGTAAATGTGAATACGCAAGTGTAAATGTAAAACAAGGTAACGCAGGTTTTAGAATATCTGCAGAGGAAAGGTATTTACCTGAAATGGAGTTAGCAGAGAACAGAGAGGGAAAATAAGAATCTACGGAGAATTATTATACAGGAGAATCATTTGGAAACTTTAAAATCGGATATGAGATACTTTTGAACACATTTTAAGTCAGATAACAATGGAAATAATGGTGAAGTCTGCAGGCAGATGCTGGATGCGTCAAGCCGAAGACAGGGCGCTCTGGCGCTCATTAGGGGAGGCCTATGTCCAGCAGTGGACTAATAAAGGCTGATAATGATGATGATGAATGGTAGAAATTATTGAATAAGGTACCAAATGGTAACAGGTGATATTTAGCTGCATCATTTATGAGAAATTATTGTATTTCTCTGTAATTTTTTTATTTAACTTGTTTTTTTTTGTTTTTCTAAAATGTTACATGAGTTTTTATTTTTAATATGTACTATGATAAGACTTGATTAAGATAAAGTCTATTTTTGCCACTCAGTCTTCTTCTGCTAGTTCCTATGAGGAAGCCCACCGCGCGGTGAAAGAAGTGTAATCCAGTCCTTTACAGAATGGCATAGACATTAATTTAATATCGATAAGAACTTACTGTTATACAATTCAAGTCATAATAACCGTAGCCACAGTTAACAACTAGCATAGTACGTAACTGAAAAGCCTCTACACGGTATCGCAAAGACAGAGACTTGCATAAAATCCTGTGATAAAATCTGATAGAAGGAATGAATGAGCTCAGATGCGAGGCGCTCGTTAGCAACCGGACTGAATGTGTTGCATAATTACATTCACTGTAAAGCATTCTTGACTCTTTCATTCATTCGCTTCTCTTTTCAAAAATGTGTTCTGTGAAAGATACTGTTTGTTTGTAGACTTTAAAAAGAAGGTTCAAAAATCAAATGTCTATGGTAGGTGCATCAATTGAAAAGAGAAGGTTCTAAAATCAAATCTGTATTGTTGGTGTTTCAAACCTTCAAGTTCGCTTTCTAAACCTACTTGCTTGATAAACATAGCTAAAGATTAGTTTCTACAAATAACTCTATGGCTGGTATCGAAACTTTAGTTCTAACCTCCTTGTATTTAACAAAAGACTGACGTAAAGGAAAAAGAGGTTTCCATAGTTTCCTAGCTACTCGTAAATATAAATTGTCTTTGATTATTTGTTGTGCTAGATTAACTCGGCTTTCAGCAGATAATGACATAACTAGGCACAAAAGCAAACACTATTAAAATTTTCGATCCTTAATCATTATAACGAACTTAGCATTATAACGAACCACAATTTGTAACAAAAATGATAAAAAATTAAACCCTATTCGAATGGGCCATCAAGATTACGTTTGTCGTTTTTATAATAAAACTTCAGCGGAAATAAAAATTAATTAACACCAATCAAGAGCTCCCGCCAACCTTTTGACCGATTAAAAGTTAAGCATTCCATTTTTGAACGCGCCAATAACAATTCCAGGAAGTGGCGGCAAAGGCTTTTACCGACCGCCATTTTTAAGCCAAAAGTGTGTGGAATATACACGCGATAATCTGCCATAAGAATGATTAAAATTGAGGGTATTAGGGTGAAATTCGCGTGCGGACAGGGCACGGTACATTAAACGCTAATTGAAAATGCGATGTATGCCAGAGAAGCTGTGATGCCAACTTTGAATAGAGATTTACATGTGAAATTAGGTAGTTTATACTTATAGCGGGGTTTGCGCGAATGAATACAACACAAAACAGCTTTAACTATGTGTCCGGTACAACTGGAATGCCGGAGATTGCGGGTTCGATTAAGAAAAATGATCGATCTAAATACTCGTCGGACATATTTCTTGATTTTAATGTCATCCATTTTTTTGCAGCGCTATAGATGTTTTGGAGTCTAATTTATATGATAATTGTCGGTACTGACGACCGCTGGACCACATTTTACACACAATGTTACTTCGGCGGGCATCTCACGAGTGTCGTGACGTAGTTCAGGAGTACCGCACATTCTATTATTTATTATTAATATTATTAATTGCCCGTATATGGGACAATACGCAGCAGACAAAGCGTAACAGCTTAGTGCAGCTACAGATTAAATAACTTTACAGATGACTGTACCCCAATTCCGAACGAAAAATACAGTAAATTAGCAAAAATTTATAAAGTTCCCGAGCGGAAATGGACTTTTGAATTATCGCGTCCGCCATTATGATTTGTTGTAATGCGTGAATTCTGAAACCTACTGTTGGAATTAATAATTGCTTAAACGTTTTTAAGGCAAAAGGCAATGTTTGAAGGCTTACTTCACAACCACAACTAATTCGTAGTTGAACACAGTAGTTAGTTGTCGTTCAAGTTGCGGATAACTAATAAGTTTTGGTACCGCAAAATAAGGTATAAGTTAGTAGTCCTACACCCAACAGTGGCAGAGGTATGACTATGTCCTACTAATATTATAAACGCGAAAGTTTGTGAGGATGTATATAAGTATGTTTGTTGCTCTTTCATGCAACAACTACTGGATGTGTGGATTTGATGAAACTTCACAATAATATAGGTTAGATATCAGAATAACACATATGTAGGCTACAATTCATAAAGATATATTGTATATTATCCAAAATATCTATCACCACCGCGGGGCTCAGCTAGTATATTATACATAACTGACTCACCTGTAGCATACGCCGGCTCAAGATCATCCTCATCATCAGTATGATGTCGACTCGAAGCGTGCGAGTGAGAGTGCGAATGATGCGCCACTCCTACATGCACCGGCTGGATCGGCTGCTCGTAGTGCTTGTGGTGGTCCACATACACCCGGTGGTGGTGCGGACACGGCGTCGGGGGCAGGTAGTCCCCTAACGTCCCCCCTCTAGTTAGCGTCGACCCAGCGGATAGCGTCCCACCCCCACTACACGAGGCTAAAGCACTTCTCACAGAGCCTAGGTCTAACGAAGGTCTTCTAGAAAGATCGCCGTAGCTATCCCCGAATAGAGCACTTGCTGGAACCGCGTGGCGGACGTCATGATGCGCGTGGGAGGAATGCCCCCCGTTTGATGAGGAGTGGGGAGACGCGGAATGTTCTCGACTGTCTCTGGATGTCGACGCTGTGTGGATGATGCTCTCGTCCGCTTCGATCTCTCTCGCGGTAGGCGGGTTCGGGTGTACGGGAGCGGTTGTCCCCGCTCGTCTCGGACTGCGTCCGCGATCGGGCATTACAGACGAGGCTGACCAATACCCCCACGCCATTTTAGTTTCTGTGCCGCACTGTTAAGTCTCAAACTGCCATGAATGTAATCCGTGAACCTAATCTCCTCTGACGGGACGTGACCGGGTTGCTACAGAAGGTTACAGTATTGAGAGGTGTTGATTCAAGGCTGTGTTGTGCGACCGGCGTTAGCTACTGACAGTGGGGTAGATGATTGGTTCGGTCTTGGTACGGAGATATGAAAGAATGCAATATGCCGCATTGCTGGCCTATGAGGTCTGAGAGGATTCTTTAGCAGCTTCGCTTGCACAAATGGCGTAGGTATATTTATTTATTAATGAAGATAACTCAAACTTCAAAGCGCTTTATTTCCTTTAGACCTTACAAGACTCTAGGACACGTCACAAATTACAGAATACAGATGATAAAAGTTTTCAGTGTAGGAACCGAAGGACTACCTTACGCTATTAACTATACTCGTAAAACTATAACTGTTTAGTTCCTACCACCTTTACGCGGACGATCTCCAGATCCACCAACAAGCTTCACATATCTGCTTCAATTAGTGATCTTACAACAGCTAATTTGTAATTATCCTTGTGTGGAGCAAAGCGCACGGTCCTTTGGTAAACCCTAAGTAGACTCAAGTTATCAAATCAAATCTTCTATCACTCAATATAATCCCTCAGAACACCTATGTGTATTCAATTTAAACTCAGCCTAAATAACCCTGAGTTAGCCTATCAATATTTATTCCTCGAAGACGCTGAGATAAAGCTTTCCGTCTGGACCAATTTACCCCCTAAGTAAACCAAACTAAAACCTTGAAACATTGACCGAAATAAGCTGGTATATGATACAAGTCTATTCGTATTTCATTGCGCCGATAGGATCGGCGGCGACTCGCACAGCTAATTCGTGCTCATTCGGCGTCCGACGCACCAAATGATCGTGCTCATTCGGTTAGGAGCCCCAAATGATTGTGCTCAGTTGGGTTCAGACGGACCAAATGAGATGGAAACTGACAGGGTGTCTCTGTCACCTCTCTATAAATAAATAAATAATGCTGGACAATTCACACAGCATTATCTAGCCTCATGGTAAGTAGAGCTTGTGTCAATTAAATCGATGTATGTGAATGGAACAAAACGATACAAAGTTATCGAACTCTAGCGTTAGCATTATGTTTGTAGAGTTGGATGGATCCAGGCTGGTTTTGTTTTTCAAAGTTTGTAACATAAGTGTGCAATGAAGAATTTTCTATAAATAAATAAAAATTAATAAATAATGCTGGACAATTCACACAGCATTATCTAGCCCTATGGTAAGCAGAGCTTGTGTTATGGGTACTAGATAACTGATATACATAATACAATACATTACATAGATAGATATTTTTTACTATACATAGAAAACAACCAGAACACCCGGAACAAATATCTGCAGATCGTACACACAATTGTTCCGAGGCGGGAATCGAACCCGCAAACACCTGCGTCGCGGACCTTCGCCCACCGCGCCACATCGGTCGTCCAATATCTATGTATCTATACTGGTGCACTCATCATTGTTTTAGATTCAGATTTTCCCTGGTACTGTCCACGATCCTATTCATCCATGGTTGTCTGGTAGAGATCGCTCTTGAGCGATAAGACCGCCAATTGTATCTGGTTTTTTAAGTTTTTATTTTACATTGTTATTTATACTAAGTGTGTAATAAAGAACTATCTATCTTTTCTTACGTGTAGTTTTCAAACCTTTTAAAGAGATGATACCAATGGCGAAAGGGAGTGGCCTATGTTCAATGAAGAAGAAAGAAAGATATTTTATTTTTAACTACAACCAATCACACATACAAGATCTTAAAACTAGTTATAAAAGTACATTTGGTAGCTATACTATGCGGATTGTAGCTAAAAATTTAGGAGATGGCTCAGCATGAATGCTACGGGTACTGGTAGATCCAACAGTAGCAGGTAGCGCACAACGATAAAAACAGTGCCTACGTAACAAATTATATAACAACAAATATGAAAGTATATATATAGTACATAGAAAGGCGTGTTCAAGTACAATGGACATTGGACATAGGCTGGTGATGAATGACTTACCTGTAATGGAAAATATGAAATAAAATCGAAAAATATGTCATATCAAGACCTGTGTTCGCCTTTTGTTGAGTGATTAACTATGTAAATTTTAGTTCTTAGATTCAGATTCAGATAATTTATTGTCATACTTCATACACATAATAAAATCACAAATTAATTTTTCCAGTTAGAGTAAAACCGGTCCCAAGCTTTTTTATGCGCAAGATTTGAAATTATAAGAATGTTCAGTTCAAAGCTTTTCGTTTTTTCAAAACAATCATACTATTCGATAGCAGTCCATAGGCTGCTTGTTTGATGAAATAAAAAAAAAAAAACAATCATCGATCACTCAATCCAGTGATCCCTTGACCACGACCCACGACAGTGTGTGAAACTGTCAATACGTCCTATAAAAATGAGTAAATAAACGCGATGAATACCCGTTTAACATCACATAACATCAATTCCGTGTGAAATTTAATAGATATACCTAAATAGAAACCATCAAACACTCTCTTCTTCGAAATGCCTTCAAATGTATTGAAATTGGCTATAGAATCCTGTTAGCACATCTCCAACGGTATCGTAAGCGGCTTTGCTATCGGGACGTTTCAATTGATAAATTATTATGTTTACCTCAAGTCAAATATCCTCAAAATGGTGTAGACAAGTGTGCGATTGAATACGCTAGTTAACAAGATCAAGAAATACTTGTAGTACTATTCATATGAAAGAATGACATGTAAATTAATTTTACCAATAAATTGTATTTCTGTATTAGTGCTTTGAGTCATTTAGCCCCGAAAGCTACTCAAACGAAACTCAGATTTAAACACGACTCAGGTGACAAATTTATGACGGATTTTCATTGATAATTACTACAAAAACATGACATGTGACGTGTTTAAATGTATTGTGGTTATTCGGCCGTTAGGTTAAAGCCAGACAGGTCACAACTTCGTAGGTATAGAAATGAAATGAAAATATTTATTGCAATGGAAATACACAAAAACAATGGTTAACTCTATGTTAAGCTAAGGTCGGTGTTATCAGTTTCTTGTCAATTAAAATAAGTACAAATTACAATTACATAAGTTCGTTTGAAATTGGTTCTGAAACCGTAGCGTAGGGAATCAATGCAACAACAACTTTAACGCGTCAAAGTGAGCTTAATTCGACTAGCTGTCATTAGCAGAAACCACTTGTCTAAGAGGAAATAATACCTTCTATCAGCACTGCTTCGCGAAACGAAAACCTACCCTTTGCTATGTACGAATAAGGTATAGAATAGCGTGCAAATAGAGTACAAATAGGCATTGAAGGGAATATAATCCTTGGAAACGGAAGTGGTGGAACAACATTCCTGTAGTTGTTGGTACTTGTTGAACTCTGAGGAGAGCGGGCGAACTCTCTGCAATGCAAGAAGTTGCGAGTTCGATTCCCGCCTTTGAGCAAAAGTTTGCACGGTCTGCAAATATTTGTTAGTTGTATAGTATGTAACCAAAACCGAACCTATGTGTAAGTTAACAAGCATATATTAATAGAAAATTGAGATTAATTTTTCGAAATCTTATTATTAAAAAATTAGGTATATTCATGGCTCGTCCAACAGTGAACATACTCGTATATTATGTAGTAGTAGACATAGTAGTGAACGTTATTCAACGAAATCACGAGTCATTTGGTGAAATGAGCCATTTATATGCGAGGAAGAGGCAGTTTCGTACGATATCGTCAAATTCAAATTAAATTTATTGAATCTTGGCTAAGTTAGAATCAAAGAACATTTTTTAAGGATATTCTATAAGCCGCGGGTTTAATAACATTTAGGACCGTATCCTGAAACCATGCTCAGTCATCGAGCTACGCTTGAGTTTGAGTAATGCTTTTGAGATAGCAAGTAACATAAGCATAAATCGATGACTGAGCAAACTTTTATCATACTGACCTAAACTATGATTAAATATAATTGATTTAATAACGAGATCATTACCACTGACAAAATATTTATTAGAAGTTTTCACCAACATTGTGTCTCATAATATGGTCAACTATGGACTTGGCTCGTCTTCATTCGATGAAGGAATCGAGTTTTCTTTGTAGTTTTTTCTAGTTTTTTCAAACCTCGATTCCTTTATTCGATAAAATAATCGAGAGTAAAAAAAAAATCGTCTGATAGTTATTTACTAAACGGGACGTGGAACGGAACGTAAAAGCAAAACGGAACGCGAAACTAAAGAAGCCACACTCCTTTACAACGTAGAATTCCTTTGTCAAAACTAGTGCGAACGAAATACGCTTCGAACTTGTCGATTACCGACGCAACACTTACCGCCGGATGCGAAACTGTGGAGTCATAGGGAAAGTTTTATTGATGCTCTCAAATAAAACAGGGAATTATGGTGAAGATAGTTAATTTCGACAGAAAATCATATTTTACTTACAGTTTGCTTCGAACAAGCAGTCCTGTGGGCGGAAGAAATGTTCAAATAGAGCCTAATGGAGTAACTGCCGGTTGTTCGTACGCTGATGTTATTTTAAACTAGATGTTTTTTATTGTGTTTATAAAAATAGTGATTATGATATATTTCCATAGGAAGTTACATAAGTTAGTCTTTTCAAATATGGATCTTTCTAGTCTCCTTTGTATCAAATAAAGTAATTAATCAAAATAATGACCGTTCGACATCTTTAAGATAATCCTAGATGTATAAGCGCTCTATAAGCGTATGTAAGTATATTATTTTGAAAATAAAACTCTTAAACCGTATGAAAAAATTAATGCAATTTATGAAGAATGGCTGTTCCATCTTAGGGCAAGAGGAAAAAACGATTTAACTAGAGATTTGATCATAGTTTAGTTCAGTAGGACCACGAGAAAACGGCGGATCAGCTTACGAAAAACCTGCCAAGGAAGTTAGATAAAGCCATAGGGATTTTTCTTTTTCTGTGAGGTTTAGCTAGGAGCGTATCACGATTTGAACTTGGAATTCGACCACCCGATAATTGGCTGTCATTTATGAATAACCAAAGAGGTCTCATATGCATCGCTTACTCTACGAGTCCGCAGTCTCAAGGAGGTCCCAAATGCTTTGAACTTATAGCGTTATTAAATAACTTTATAGTTCAAGCCAATCGATCTCTTGTGCACCACCTTTTTTTTACTATTATGATATGTTCTGCCACATTATATGAAATCAGAATCCCAGGCTTGGAAAATCGAATTTTTCAGGCTGTATCGAAATTAACAACGTTTTTTTTTCCGTGTACATTTCGACTTCGCCAAACTTTACGACGGCAGGTAGGCGGTTCTTTCCGAGTAGATCGTAAACTCGTTGAATTCGTTACGGATTGTATATGGCCGTCGTAACCTGGCAGGTTTGTTACCTTGTCTAAAGTAAGCTTCGACTTTTTAAACCTTGTTTACTTGGCTTTTATTGGCTTTTTGGGTGTGTCTTTGAAGAGTTTTTATATAGGATATTACCTATTTTAAATATTATAATGACATGGTTGTTTTAAAGCTGCACCTTTTCGGTTTTCTGTTTCCAAGAAAATCCAAATAGATGTTTTCTAAACATCTCGACCAGACCAGAGAAGAGGGCGCTTTAGCGTGTGTATGTCAAAATTTATTGGAGACTATAGTTTGACATTGACATTCTCTCCTCTCCGCGAAAGTTCGCCGCCATCTTATATTATGTATTTAAGGTTTGGAACTTGATGGTAATAGTTTTTTTTTCTTTTGAATCTGTAATTGGTTTGTATTATATTTCTATAGCGCCATGAAACTTTCTGCAATTTGTTTGTTAAAATATTATGCGTCCTCGGATAACCAATTTCTAGGACGTATTGAAAATGCCGCTGCTATTAAACGTTTTTAAAATGAATAAAAAAATTGAATGATCTACAAATCCACACCCTCTAAAACGCACCAACCTCAATTAGAGGAAAAACCAGACCAAATTGCCTTTCTTCTTACGAAGACAATCGTTTTAATTTTTTGACATCACCGAGGTCGCTCTTGACAAATGTGGCCCCCGAGTGGACGTTGAGTAATTATTCTTCTTTTCGTAAAGAGGTACTTGTGTAATTTGTTTTCTGACTGCTAAATAATGTTTGGGGAGAAATTCGGCTTTAGTTTGAGTGTTTTGAACATAATAATTATAAGGCAAACAAGAGTTTTGAGACAACTTTTATAATGTCTCAAAAACAATGTATTTCAACCAGTAAATTGTGCTTTACATTGTCTTAAAATGCTGAGCGTTCTGTATTTAAAACAAGGATTCGCATTATTTTTTTTCGAATCCGGAAGGCCAGCCTACGACCTTCGTTTCCGAACCCTATTCTATTTTAAAACACGATGGAATGTGTCGCCCCTTTGAGGATACGACACGCATCGATTCGAAGAATCGTTTGAACGACATCAAAGACCCCGTTTTATTTAATTATAATGTTCCTTCATAGGTAATGACACAAAAAAACATTTGCATATAATTTGTATGTAGTATGGCATTATTTACTCTCCGATTTGTTAAACCTACATTTAAAGAAATATGACACTACTTCCCCTCACTAGAGGTCACTACTTAGAAGTAGCCATAGATTCAATGCGAAAAGGTTCAAGACTCCTTGGTAAGTATAGCCATAGATTCCAAGCAAAGAGGTTCGAGACATTTTGCTTAGGGCACTGAAATATTGCCAGTGCCTGCCAAACTGTTTGCCATAATCAAAGTTATATCGAATCAAGCATCAGCTTGTTAAGCTCATGTATAATTTATACAAGGAAATCATGGCGTTCGCCGTTTTCAGGCAAAATCTCATAAGACGGTTAATTAAAACGCGAGCAGCCGTTCAATTTGTTACCGTCGGCCGGGTTTAATATTGTTTGCACTAATATATTCTGATCGAAGGGCCACCTTCGTTTTAGTATTACAACAGAAATCCTTGACGCACAGTTTTTTATATTTTTTGATTAAGGCTTTTCTATTAGGCTAATTTTGCTTTTTGCGACGAAACAAGTAAATACTGTGACTCACGCATTTCCTTGGTGCGGCCATTATTGGGATTCACTATGCATACAGTTAACAAATAGATTACTATGCATTGTTTACAAGGAACCCTTATACTTTCGCCATTTCAATCTATACGTTTGTACAAATTCCATTGAAATTGACTTAAATAATTAGTTTTAGTTTACTTAAGTTGTTAGTCTATTTAAACCAGATAAATAAGTTCGTTAAATATAATGGTATATAGGATACTGAACCGAGCAACTACGGACCCTCAAACTGCCCGCGCCGCGACACGCTCTTGGCCGATTTTAGTACAGTATAGTAGACTAACTATTTAGTCAAATTGAAAACACGGCGGTGTAGGTATATTTTCTTTATGACTTTATCTCTACAAACTCTAACAAACCGATAGTAATTCTAGGACTCGATATTGCACTTAGCTATACCCTATGTAACCTATAATTGAACTATGCCGTTGAACTATTTAAAGAGACAGCCATCGATTGAAGCGGCCGCAATGGCGATTGAAATAAAGCATTAATAAGCCTTATTTCAATCGCCATTGCTTTGAACACTATTCTGTCTATCAATCAACTTAGCTAGTTCTTAGTTTGTAAGTTAGAACTCATTATATTACTAAGACATCGACCTAGTTAGTAAGAGTGTTAGACAGTAATTTTTTCTTAAGGTTTATCGATTCGAGTTGCCGCGAGATTAAAATTATTTTGTGGTTTTAAGATTTTTCTACGTTCTACAATGAATAAAACTAACAGAAAGGTAATTTGCCGCAAGTCGTAAAATAATTCTATTAACTTATTTAAAGAAACATAGATTCATTACTGATAAAATAAAATCAATATTTTCCTAAATGCACCCAAAATACAATTGAAACGAAGTAAGTTTTACGGTGGGTTCATAGAAAATTGTTAACGAATTGCGGCAAATTACTTTTCCGTAAGTTAAAATAACGTCGAAAACGGAATTAGATAGATAGAAGATAGAAAATTCTTTATTGCACTTTAACTATAAACTATGTACAGTAAAAACTTAAAAATTAAGTACAATTGGCGGTCTTATCGCTCAAGAGCGTTATCTCTACCAGACAACCATGGATGGATAGGATCGTGGACAGTACCAGGGGATCTGTCTTGCCCCAACATATAACTATTAACCTTAACAGACAAACTGGTTTGTCGGTCGCATTTTAAAATTTTAAATTCAAGCTGAAAGGCGCTATGGCGCTCATTCGGGGAGGCCAATGTCCAGCAGTGGACTAACATAGGTTGATGATGATGATGATTTTAAATTTTACTTAAATAACTGTAATGAAACCGGAGGAAGGGCAGTAGCTTCCTTCTGTATATTTTTAACACCTCTACTGCGTTAACCAATCGGCTACCACCAGTGATTTTGGCAAAACCCCAATCCTTTGGATGAGGTTCATTCAGCAGTGGACATTTAAGTGCTGAAATGTAATTGATAACCTCCATTGTGTATATTGACAGCCTCCATTTCAGACGTCGGTTAAATTACCCTATTTGGTACAAAATCTGTCGTGCGTGACTACTCCTCGTATTATGTTAAACGGTACTTCCCGGTTCTTGGGGTCGCCCTACTTAAATATTAATATATGATAAGAAACTACTTGGACAATTACGCTTTTCGCATGGTAAGTACCTTTAATGCACATGATTTTCTTGTCATTACTGGATTTTATTAGCGTAGCATTCGGCTTAAGTATTTATTTTCGGGTAAACTATGTTTTACATGGCAATACATTTGGTTGTACGAGATTGAACCGAAGGGAGTCGCTATTCCGAGATCTAACACTTTTGTTTGATTGTTTTAAAAAGAGAACACCAGTCTGTCCGACCTTATCCTGCGTAGGATTTAGTATACAACCTCATCGGTATTTGTAGCGAGCCTAATTCAAAAAGATATATTTATTTGACAGCTGTCACAGCTGTCAGAGGGATACTTCGGGTGACAGATTACCACCGCTATTCCTGCAAAGGTCACATCTTGATGGATTACTACTTAATTTAACCTTTTGTCGCGATTTTTTCGTAGGTTGTAAAACTGAGTTTGTAGGATTATGCAAGGTCATAAAAAAGGTCGAGGGATGAAACTTTCCTTATAACACTTTCGCAAATCCTGGCCATCAAAGAAAAACTAATTAAAACATACTGCCGGCGCTCTCTTATCATCGGACCTAAGTCTTTGACCTCCGTTTTCGGGTAAAAATAATGTTAGTTTTGACTTTGTAGACCCGCATCCGGATTTTCCTTACAACTGTTTTTGATAGAAGGTTTTGGATTCGTCACTTAAAAGCTACCAAAGTAGTACAATATCTGTAATATTTAAATAGATATTGTAAAATACCTTTTTAGAGTCCAAATTGGTAAAAGTATTTTCTTTTTAAAGATGGCATTGAATCGGAAATTTCAACATTCAATTTGTTTTCCGCGGCTTAAAAGGAAAATCGCATGATTACCGTGCTTAAAGGGACTTAAAATATCTGTAATATTAAAAAAGGTAGATTGGCCTAATTTTTGACTGGAGATTTTAGCAAGAAAATTCATATAAAACCGGGAAACTCAAGAAAAATATGACGAAGCAATTTTTTCCACCGGGTCGTAAACCCAAATTTTCCGTAAAACTCTCAGTTCTTAAGCGTCGAGAGTCATTAATTAGGGAGAAGAATCATTAAAGACGATTACAAACGCGGTGAACCAGCAAAGAATATAAATAAGGCTACATTAGCCGAACTTCAATAAATATTAACTTCAGGAGAACCTTGGATAAAACAATTTCACAAATGAAATTTACGCTCAAGGACCGCTGTTACGAGAAACATAAATAACCAGTTACAGAGTTACAGCTGTACATAATTATAGCTCTGAATATTAATTCCAGATAACATACGAAGCATTTTCCAAGCTACTCTATGATCCTAAACAAACTCCTTACAGCTAATGATAAGTGACATTCTATAAACAGTTTTTATAGGTCCATAAACAAACCGGGCGGGTTGTTACTAGGGCTGTTTCGCCTCTTCTAGTGGAGGCTCGGTTTTAAGGTCAACCAGCACTTGCGTAGTACAGGGTTAAAAGACCGCGCCCGGCGAGCAACGCTAGGACCTAACCCTCGCCGGTCTACACCACAGCCACATATGAAACGCCAAATAAACATATAGATCGATATCTCTGTATTGTTTTTCTTGCGTGTCAATAGGAGAAGAGGTTCGGTATTCGATAAGTTTTCGCGACTTACGCAACAACACGTGGGAAGATTATTTTATCACTGAGTGATGGGTAGTGGTGGGTGGGTTTTGATAGTGGGTAGGGGGAGTTACTGGGTGTCGGTTGGGTCGTCGTAGCGGCAGCGAGCGCCGGAGGGCCGCGACACGTGCGTCTGGCAGCGCGGCCGGACCGAGACTGGGCCGCGGGAATCCACGCCTGCGCCTTGCACACCCCACCCCGATTGATGTAATATTTATCTTGGATTAACAACTAGATAAGTTGCTTTCCCCTCTCAAATATTCCACCTCCATTTAGTCTCTATCGCCTCCTTTTTGGGCTTAACTTTTTCCTAACCTTGGTGGACTAATGCGTGTAAGTAGTTAAGTAAAGCTAGTGAGGTGTCGTCGGGTGACATCGGGAGTGCTCGGGCGGCGTCGGAGCGATGACGTCATGCGACGCAAGCGCGCCGCGACAGGTGGGCGCAATGCGCACCACCTATCATGTGATTATGGCACAAAGTAGTTTATGACTTCATACCAGAAGGCTCGGAACATAAGACGGTGTCAGAACAGGAAAATTTACAAGGGCTGGTATCTATTTCGCTTCCTCACTACGCAAAATATCAGCCTATGAGTCCCTCTCATAGGAGAGACCATAAGCACCATAAGCCTGCTCTTGCGGAGCTGCGAAAGACTGCAGGTAGATGCTGGATGCGGCAAGCTGAAGACAGGGCGCTATGGCGCTCATTGGGGGAGGCCTATGTCCAGCAGTGGACTGCTATAGGCTGATGATGATGATGATTTGTATTTATTTTTATAATATGGTGTAATAAAAAAAAGTACACAAAACTAAAGTACCTACCACCGTCAGTTTTGTTCTTTCATGTCCATTCCATCCTAAGGTTGCCTGGAAGAGATCGCTCTCAGCTATAAAGCCGCCCTTTATACTTCGTTTATTCTATTGTTTATTCCTGTATTATTTTCTGTTTTGTGTGGTATAATAAAGTGTTTTCAATCTAATTTCAACCTGAAAACCAGATTCAGGAAAAGTCATTGAAAAGAGAGAACGAAGTCCATTTGAAGGGCTCCGAAGGTACATTAACTCGATTATGGCGTTCTATCATTTCACAAACTTTGTTTATTTCGTTACGAAGTTGCAAACGACGGCTCTGGAAGCCTTAGGCAATTGAAGAGATAGGGAATAGAGATGATATACTTGCAATTTAACTTAATGAAGCTAGAATTACCACGCTGCACTATTATTAGGATGAAAAATTAGTAACAATAATGCAAAACATATTCTTGTATTATTTTATATTTTCAAACGTAAATAAAAATGTCTATTTTTATTTCTTATAAGATCCAACAAAATGCTATTCGTGTGCGCCGCCCGCCCGCCCACAAATTGACATAGCATGCAATCAAAGAACTGAAACAAAATCATTTGCTAAAGGTATTATAATATAGAATAGAATAAATCAATACTCTATTCTATATTTGACGACCGATGTAGCGCGGTGGGCGAAGGTCTGCCTGCGACGCAGAAGGTTGCGGGTTCGATTCCCGCCTCGGAAGAATTGTGTGCACGATCTGGAGATATTTGTTCCGGGTGTTCTGGTCATTTTCTATATATAATAAATATCTATCTATGTAATGTATTGTACTATGTATATCAGTTATCTGGTACCCATAACACAAGCTTCTGCTTAGCTTGGGGCTAGATAATGCTGTGTAAATTGTCCAGCATTATTTATTTTATTCATTTATTATAATACGTTCAGTATTATAAGCAGTTAGTTGCTTAATTAATTTAATAAGTCAAATGTAATATTTTCCATAACATTATTATTGAAATTTTATCAAAGCGGTCAGTACTATACATAAAATACGAGTATAACCATGGTTTATCTGTTTTCAAAACTTTCTCCGGCTTGTGATTTTAAATCGAGTTTATTATTTTGTAATATTGACTTTAATTGATCCTACTTTTACAGAATAATTAGCAAAATTAAACGGAACAAACATATTTGTACATTTAGAAACTCAATTTAAGCTCGCAACTTTTTAAATTGGAATGCAACGTTGCCATGACGACTGCATCCAATTTTACATTTTAAAACGGTATATTTTTTTGTAAGATATCAGAACTAGTTTTGCATCATGTTTAATGTTTTTCTTGAATAATTGCCAAAATAAACTACAAAAAGTGTTATTTAATGCTCGCTGGTATATTTTGCTTCGGGTCAAGGCGGTAACTATTTACCAGCGGAGGTTTGCCAAAAATGCAAACGAGATTTGGCTCGTGAGCTCGATATCTAAAGTTACACTAAGGTTTGTTAGGTGGCGTGCTTTGGCAAATATACAGATTTTTATTTCAAAGTTATATACGATTTAAGATCGATATTTTCTCGGCGTTATACACAAAAAACACTTATAATTATAACTCCACCAAGCTAAGGTTGCGCCTCACTGCAAACGCGACGACGCGAGGTGCAAACGTAACTTGGTCAAGTTGTACATGAGGATTGGGAACTGATTAAAAATTTTAAAAAAAATGTCGGTTTGCAAAAAAATTAAAACTAAATTATGTCTTGCGAAAGACTGCAGGCAGATGCTGGATGCGGTAAGCTGAGGACACCGCGCTATGGCGCTCATTTGGGGGAGGCCTATGTCCAACAGTGGACTATAATGATGATGATGATGTCGATTAAACTTCACAGACTTGCATTTGCAAAGTCGGTAAAACAAGCTAGAATCACGGATAGTTTAATATTCATATAAAGTTTTAGCCGTTTGAATATTCCCCAATAATAAATGTTAAAACCAATAACACAGATATTGTGAAACTGGCAACATAAATCAATATAATATAAAATGAAATCTATTCGATGCAAGCGAGTCGATTGGCCGCTCTAAGCACCGTAGACGTGCTACGAATACTACTACGCCGTAGCCCCGTAGCACTTCTGCTACGGGACGTCAGAATTTGCTACGACCACAGATAACCGATTTTGACGACAGATGTGGTGCGGTGGACGAAGGTCCGCCTGCGACGCAGGAGGGTTCGATTCCCGCCTCGGAACAATTGTGTGCACGATCTGCAGATATTTTTTCCGGGTGTTCTGGTCGTTTTCTTTGTATAATAAAAAATATCTATCTGTGTAATGTATTACATTATGTATATCAGTTATCAAGTACCCATAACACAAGCTCTGCTTATCATGGGGCTAGATAATGCTGTGTGAATTATCCAGCATTATTTATTAATTTATAACCGCGTTCTTTTGATGTTTATTTTTTACTAGCTGCGCCGCTGCTCCGCCCGCGTGGAAATCTATCGTCAAATAGTTTATAAACCTTCCTCTTGAATGACTCTATCTACCTCTATTAAACCGCATCAAATTCCGTTACGTAGTTTTAAAGATCTAGGCATACATACAGATAGACAGCGGGAAGCGACTTTGTGTGACTATGTAGTGATTGACCTTTTAAGCAGAGTACATACAGTTAGGTAGGTATAACAGCGAGATCATCAGCAATAGCTTCGTCGAATGTATAATATGATTTCTCTATACACATTTGTGATTGCAATACTAAAGCAATAAAAAAAACAAAAACATGTTGCTGTAGAAACCTGTCAAGTCTGATACCCTTCTCTTAAAAATCCCATCACACACTTCCCAATTCTATGGTGATTCCTTCACGTTACAGGCCGCCAAACTCTGGAACGCCCTTCCCGTTTCCATCCGTCAAGCGAAATCCCTTCCTATCTTCAAAAGTATGGTTCATCAACACTATCTGACCACTCTTGATAAGTTTTCTTGACTTTTATTTTTATTTTCTATGTTAATTGTTCCTGCTTTATGTATATTTGTGCTCTATTTTTATATATGTACGTTCTTAATAAATATTAATTATTTTATATATTATATAATTATCCTAAATAATTACGCCACCGTCAGCTTTAATACGTACCGATCCTATCCATCCAAAGGTTGCCTGGAAGAGATCGCTTTTAGCGATAAGGCCGCCGATTGTGCCACTAGATTTAGTTAGTATTAAGATCCTATTTTTATTATTTTCTTTATATTTGATGGTGCAATAAAGATATATTGTATTGTATTGTAGAAAGGCTGTTAAATAAAGATAGCGAGTCCAGAGATGCGATAGCCATCGCGAAGACGAATGCTCGAAGCTACGTGCCACGAGATGTTTACTGGCACTCCGTATACTCTTTAATTTTATTAATATTGATATTAGCAGGGAATCGATAAAATCGACAGCTTTTCGATTTAGTGACTTTGTAGCACATAGACAGTTTAGCCGACTGCGAAAGGAGGGTGATATTACTGATGGGATTAACTTAGGAATAACTTAGTCCTCAGGTATTTTTTTGACATTACTTCTATTAATATACTATGATCTCGGGCCATAAAGTGACCTGGTCCTTTGGAAGGCTTGCGTGGGGCCGAAGCCAACAGCACAGAGGCCCTTTGAGAAGTTAATCTAAAGGTGATGGCTACACATTAATATTAATATTATTTGAGCAAAAGAGACATTGCATGCCATTTCTTTCAGTTTTTACACCGGAATCGGTAAAACATGTTTGATACATACCTACCTGTTTGTAACATCATATTAACATAATATGTTTATGCAAATAAATTATCTTTATATATATCTCAAATTAAATAAATAATGCTGGATAATACACACAGCATTTTCTAGCCCTATGCTCGGACTTTCACCCACACGCACCTCCGACCCGTGGCCCGCCTGCGACGCAGAATGTTTGCGGGTCCGATTCCCGCCTCGGGACAAATGTGTGTACGATCGTGTGGAGATATTAGTTCCTGGTGTTCTATCTATGTATAAAAAACATCTATTAGGGGAGGCATATGTCCAGCAGTGGACCACTATGGTTGATGATGACGAGTAGTAAATTTCAAGGACTGAAACACTCAAGACTTTCCTCCGCACAAGTCTTCGCACGTAAAGCCAATATATATCCAGATACGAACCTATATAAAATTCAAAATTACAAAATATTTTATTTCTTTAGGCTTACAAAATAAGCACTAAGACAAGTCATACTTTGTACCAGAAATTATTATCAAATAAGATTATTTTAGTGTCCACTTCAATTTTTTTGTCTACTTGTGGAAAAAGTGCAAAAGAAACCACTATTATGTTCATATCTCTTATGTGTCTAATACATGGTTATTTGCCTATGTAAGTCTAAATATACATACCTAATATGGTTCGATACATGTCAATATTTAAGTAAAGCTATGCACAACAACAAATTACTTACATACTATTGTCGGTACCTTCGTAATAGCGATATGTAGTAAAACCTATGGTATACCTTACATCGGCTGCATGGCTGATACCGTGTTAATTAGCCGACAGCTTCGGCCCGCTAATGAAGGAGTAATGAACTCCTTAATTACGAGTCTGAGCACCTGACGCCAGAATACTTAAACGGCTGCTTCAGCCGCTGTTGCTATGAGCAAGATTTATTAATAACTTTGGTCTCTGCGTAAGGTTATATACAATACTAGCGGACCTTCCCGGCTTCGCACGGACTTAGTACGGATCCCTAACTTTTTTGAAAATATAATATGGCCTATTAAACGGGGATATCATATATAATATTAACCGGGGATAGTGTAGCTTCCCAATGGTGAAATAATTTTTCAAATCGGTCCAGTAGTTTCGGAGCCTATTCATTACAAACAAAAAATCAAACCTTTCCTCTTTATAATATTACTAGCGGACCTTCCCGGCTTCGCACGGTTTTAGTTCGGATCCCTAAATTTTTTAAAATATAATATAGCCTATGTTCACCGGGGAAGGATAGTGTAGCTTTCCAGCGGTGAAATAATTTTTCAAAACGGTCCAGTAGTTTCGGAATAAACAGATAAACAGATAAGATAAACAGATAAACATTTTATTCATAATTTGTCAAATTATATGTCACACTTTATAAATCAATCATTTCTAAAATAAAATTATAATATCTAATTATAGTAAAATTTCAAACATAGTATTATTCTATATTAAGCATAGTAGTTTAAAAACTCGTCGTGGGTATAGAACGCCTTCTCTATGAGCCAGTTTTTTAGTTTTAATTTGAAATTATCTATACTCGGTGCGTCCCTAACCTTGTCTGGCAGCTTATTGTAGGTAGCTGGTCCCATTACGTGCGTCAACGTGTCTGATTTGGCCAGTCGTCTTGCCGCAGGCACCAGCCAGCCGACCGCGGCATTGCGAGTGTTGTAGCAGTGCATCTCCGCCTGTTTCGAAAACGAAGAGATGTTTTGACGGACATGCACTGCTACCTGGTAAATGACCATCGAAGGGAAGGTCATGATATGTAGCTGAGTAAAGTATGGTCTCACAGATGTTCTCTGCGACACACGTACTATAGTCCGTACGGCTCTTTTTTGCATTCTGAAGACGCGTTCCCTTTCGGCAGCGCGTCCGAAGAGCTCGGCGCCGTACTGCAACAGTGAGTGTACGGTCGCAAAGTAACACATGCGGACCATATCAGCGGGCACCAGACGAGCCAGCCTGCCGAGCGCGTAGCACGCACTGCCAAGCCGCTTGCACAGCTTATCCACGTGCGCCGCCCACGTCAGACCGCGATCCAGCTCGAACCCGAGGAACGTTGTCGACAACACTTCGTGTATCGAAGTGCCACCTACAAACACCGACATGTCCCTGGATGACCGGCCGGAGATTGAAAAGTGAATGAAGTGCGTTTTAGTGATGTTTAGCACGAGGCCATTGCATTGGAACCAAAGTGCCAGTTCTTGTGCTGCCTCATTCAATTTCTTTTCAAGTTCGTCCACAGTCTCTGCTGTGACGATCGCTGCTACGTCATCTGCGTACATAAATATGTCGCTCTTAGTTACGGACACAGGAAGGTCGTTGAGCAGCAGCGAGAACAGCAAATTCGAGACGGACGATCCCTGTGCCACGCCCATCACGGTCGTCAGTGGATCGGACTTAACATCTCCGCCGTCGCCCACTACGACCTGCGATCTGTTGCGCAGCAGATCGGTCAGGAGAGCATGTGCAGGTCCATCTATACCGTAGTGGTGGAGCTTGACAGCGAGTACGCCATGGTCTGCAACATCAAATGCTTTTGATAAGTCACAGCACAGAACTGCCACTCGCTGCCGGCGCTCGCAGCCGTCAACTATAAGACGAACCACTTCTCGAGCGAGGGATGTAGTGGAGCGGCCCGCGCGGTACGCGTACTGGCGCTCAGACAACGCTTCAGTGTCCGTGAGGTACTCTGTTAGTCGAGTACTTACTCCATTCTCGAACACCTTGGCTAGCGCTGGAATAATGGAAACCGGTCTGTAGCCGTCTATGCTGTCGCGCTTACCTTTCCCCTTGAATAGTGGTGACACCTTACTAGACTTGAAAATCAGTGGGTAGGTACCAGCGAATATAGTGAATATTGGTACTTACTATTTATTTATAAATAGTAAGTACCAATATTCACTATTTCGGAATTCTCCTTGACTAAGCGTTAAAAACAGGCCAGGGTACAGTTTTTCTAATCGACTCACGTTTATATCTACTCAGGCGGTGAGCAACCACTTCTGGGTATAGGACCTCAGTGGCGCGGCGGGCGAAGGTCCGCATGCGATGCAGGAGGTTAGGAGTTCGATTCCCGCCGGGACAAATCTTTATACGATCTGTAGTTATTTTTCCGGGAGTTCTGGATATTCTATGCACTATAAAAAAATATGAGTATAGTGTATTTCATTAAGTATATCAGTATCTCATTAACCGTTTTTGATAGAGGAATTATCGATATAGGGAAGATTGAGTATCTAACATGACATCTAAGATACAGCCAAATTGAAGGCCCCTCCTGTTTTTGAAGTCTGTTGACAACTAATTATCTGCTTTTGATGAAGCTTCCTCCCTTTTGCTGAGATACTTTCATTTAGAAACTAAGAAAGCAATAAAATAAATTAAATAATGCCTTAAAAATAATTAGGTCCAAAAACCGATACATACTAAAAACCACAGAACAGAGAATACATAGAAATAGTAAGTAGGCGGGGCCCGCGTCTCACCTAGTAGGCGCAGTACTGCGCACTTCAAGCTCCGCTTACATCAGTCGTGTTTTAATTTAGCTAGAGTAAACATACTTCAAAAAAAAAACAAATAAAATATAAAAATACCGTATTGTGCCGTTTTAGAGTGTAAAAACGAAAGCCGAACCAAATATTTAACGAAAGGGGGCATATCATATCAACTGTCAGCATTATTTTATTGTTTTTTTGTTAGTTTTGTTCAAAATGCAAAACCGTCAAACAAAAATAGAAAACAGACATAGAAAAATAGACTGTGAGTCATAACACTTAAGGTCGATTTTTCTTAAACCGCAACTTTCGCTACTCAATTAGGGATGTGCCGTAATAAATACAAATGTGCTATCGATAACTTTAATGGTTATGATTTCGTAAACATTACCCATTTATGTATGTTTTAGGGCGTTAATTATTGTTTTGTTTTTGTGATGATTTAATCTGGATGTATTTTATACTATGGAAGGGTAATAAAAAAATAATTTGTCATAATGAAAATATTACGTAAGTATGTTGGAGAAAAACTGTTCGAAAATATAAACTTTCATCAAGTCGGACAGTTTCCCGTATCAAACCATGTCAGTGATTTGATAAAAGCCATAAATGTGCGTATCCATCATTTATTAAAATTAAACGTACAACTTACGAAAAGACAGTTATTTAACAAGTACGTCCTATTTCAAGGACAATAAATTTTCATTAATTGTCATTAAAGAATAAAAGAAAAGGTAAGCTTTTTATTTCGACCACCACAAATATAACCTGACCTGACGTACCTATTTCGTTATTCATCAGTAGGTAATAATCGATATCGATAGATTCGTCTCGTATTCTCATTGGTACATCACTAAGGCAGTAGCTGTGTTTTCTGGGTAATCGATAAACAGCCATTGTATTATCGATCTTATGGCCCGTTGTTAGAGACTATAATAAAAGTCGATAGCAATAGCGCCAGCGCCATCTCTTGTTAAGTAGCTTTGTGTTGTGTATAATCAAGAAAGGCAGCCATTGTATTAGTAATCTTATTTGCTGGGAATAGAGACTATAAAAATATTTGGCAAAAGCGCCATCTTTTGCTAAGTAGACAAAGTAGATATTCATTTTTTATCGCTGTTTATTTTATTGAGTTTTGAACCATGTGTCTACGGAAATAAGGTTTAATATCAATAAAATTATTTTTATGGTTTTATGCCCTTTTAACGTACTCTTTCAACCAATAAGAATTTTTATTTCTATGTGTGTTAGTTTATACATGTGTGAGTTTAGAGACACTAGTTCTCTTAGTAAAAAGGCATCATGCTAATTCTATGTATTCTCTGTTCTGTGCTAAAAACTAAACAATAAAAAATAAGCTAAAATCTTAATTGCCATGAAGATTTTAGTCTCAAGTCTCTAATTCCGGAACACCACCTTAACCACACTAACGTATGAATTAAAAGGAATATTCCATGCTAAGGGCAGACTGTCCCTTTACGACCAAGGAAATATAGCCTGGAGTTCTAAGGGTCCGCCCTTAGATCTCCAGGTAACTTAACTAGGTAACTGCTGGACATAGGCCTCCCCCAATGAGCACCATAGCGCCCTGTCTTCAGCTTGCCGTATCCATCATCTACCATGCAGTCTTTCGCAAGTCGTCATTCCATCTGGTCGGAGAACCAGCTTAGTAGTCTAGTTTTCAAAGGCAAACGTCCATATACCGGACGCGGCTATCCAGCGCAGGGTCAAGCGGGGGAACAAGTTAAATGGGCTGCGCGGCTATTGTCCAAGCGTTAGTGGTTAATGAGTTTGTTGTTCAACTAGCAGCGGGCAATTTCACGTTCGCTGGAGTATAGTGGGCAATGTCAGATGGGATCTATGATTTTGTGTGCCCAGGTGGGATAGATGGTGTAAAGTTGCTTAATCTGTTTTGAAACGTTCATTAATAACGGTATATATAAATATTTTGAATCACTTTTTGCTAGAAGTGTGGCTTCTTATCGAGCAACTATTTAAAAAAATTAAAATAAAGAAATAAAAAATAATGTCGGACAATTCACACAGCATTATCGAGCCCCAAGCTAAGCAGAGCTTCTGTTATGGGTACTAACTAGATAACTGATATACAAAATACAATACATAACATAGATACATATATATTATTTATTATAAATACATAGAAAACGACCAGAACACCCCGAACATATATCTGCATTTGCACCGAGGCTGGAATCGAACCCACAACCTCCTGCGTCGTAAGCAGACCTTCGCCCACCAGGCCACAGTGGTCGTTAAACCTTGTAGAAATGCTCAGTCTAATGTAGTACAGTATCACATTACAAGATCATTATAAGTGTGATCGGCGTGTGGCGAGTGTGATAAGCGATCCTCCGGTTAAACTTTCAGCCAAACAGCAAGACTCAACCACAGAGTGTACTACAAGTCATTGTATTTGATATTTGTATTCGAAATCCCTTTCAAAATACGATCATAGTACGCTCGAGTGCTGAGGGCAGTTGTCGCTCGTCTAGTCTAGACCGTCGTTAAAAGTTATGATTTTAGTCACTATTAACGGAAAACGCCCGCGTTAAAACTTTTTCATAGCTATATTAAACTTTCTGACGCTGTAGACTGTATTACGAGGTAATAAAGACTATTTTGTATCGGTAAGTGAGTGTAGCCGGAAATTGTAACGGCCACAAATTGGAAAATCATGGCGATGTAAAAATAGCTTTAAAGTTTTTGAGATTGTCTGGTAAATTATGGCCTACAATAGGATGACCTATCTGGTGGAAGGGCGTCCTACACTACGTTCACCGAGTCGTGGTCTCCACTAAAGAACACGTTTGCCCCAGCGGTTGTCGGTTCTTCGCGAGATATGGCCGGTCCACTGACATTTCAGCTTGCTAACTCTCAGAGCTATGTCGATAACTTTGGTTCTTTGTCGGATGTATTCGTTACGAATCCTATCCTTATAAATAAAACCTTATAAAATCTTAATAAGAATCGTGTTATTGGGACTGGGTCGATGACGTGCACTCAGATATACATGTATAAGCGTTCAGATTTACACGAATTGACGAAGCCTACAAGAAAACAATCTCAACCGAAAGCTTTCATATAACTTACACAACTGTCAATAAAGTAGGTAGGTAGATAAAAAAAACTTCCTCGTCTGGTCATCGCCATGAAACGGGCACATTTTTTCGCCCAGCAGTTATTGCTGTCCAACTACTTTGCCCCCAGTTGGCAACTTTGCCCAAGTACTGGCATCAGCAGCTTTGCTTTTAATACTTTCTTCGAACTTCTAGCTTGATTTTTCCCGTGAAATTATGAACTTCGTGAAGTATTAATTAAATTACCTTTTTTTCGCACAAATTTGTCTCAGGCAAAAGATTAATTAAGTAAGTAAGTATAACTAAGTTTAGCTCTATTTTATTGACATTTTATCGTACTATATTACTTTATTTGTGTCGTTTACCCCCATGATAAACTTCTTTGTTTGTTTATTCAATGCCTGTATTTTGTACCTGTGTCTAAATAAATGTTTTTTCTATTCTTCTATTCTAATATTATGAACTCGAAAGTTTGTTTGTATAGATGTTTGTTTCACTTTTACGCAAAAAATACAGAACGGATCGGGATGAAATTTTGCATACAGGTAATCCAGGCTCGTAATGTAACACAGGCTACATTTTATCCAGTAATTTACAATTGAAACAATTGATCTTCTTAGACTGTTGAAAACAGCCTACAGGCAGCAACTGATCGATATGAATTCCAGTCGGCGCGTGTCTCCAAGACACTGACTGCATTACCCCGCTGTATGGCAATGCTGGTGCACTGCGATAATATGTAATATACGTTGCAATACCTACGTAACAAAAGTAGGAACAAAACCACTTTGTATTTTGTCCCCGTATGAAGAAACATGTAGATAAAAAAAAACACGCGCGGGCGCAAATCCCTCCATTTTAAACTGTCGCAAAAATTTACACACCTTAACCCTGAGTTCAAACAAGTTAATTCCTACAGACTTAAATCCAATCCGTAGCCCCAACTCTGATAGCATTATGTAAATGTAATAAGCTGTCTTATCAGAAAGTGGTAAATTGGTTGAAGTCTCGCCAAGACGGTCTCTGCAATACAACTGCATACCATCATCATCGTTATCATCAGCATATGATAGTCCACTACTGGACATAGGCCTCCCCCAATGAGCGCCACTGCATACCACACTACGAAAAACTATAAACGATATAACTCGGCTATTACAACTCTCGTGAATCACTACATAGTATGAAACAAACTCGCTTCCCGCTGTCTATCTGTCCCTGTGTAGGCTTAAATCTTTAAAACGACGCAGCGGATTTTGATGCGGTTTTTTCCAAGTATAAATATTTAAAACTATCATGGTTATTTAGTTATATATTTTTTTTTAAATCAATAATGCTGGACAATTCTCACAGCATTATCTAGCCCCAAGCTAAGCAGAGCTTGTGTTATGGGTACTAGATAATTGATATACATAATACAATATATTACATAGATAGATATTTTTTATTATAAATAGAAAACAACCAGAACACCCGGAACAAATATCTGCAGATCGTGCACACAATTGTTCCGAGGCGGGAATCGAACCCGCAACCTTCTGCGTCGCAGGCGGACCTTTGCCCACCGCGCCACATTGGTCGTCCAAAGTCGTCGGTTCTCTATCAATAGTAAATGTAATGGCCAATATCCCGGTATATTTCAATAGTCTCATTATTATCTTACCTTTAATATTTTCTCGGGTATTTATAACGTATGTTTAATTCAGGCGACGTTTCTGTTATACGTATTTTGATCACGTGAGGTAAGTGTACATAAATTTGTATCATTCGAGTAGTAATTTTTCGCTGAAAATCGTCTGAATTCATGCTATGCGATATTGCAAACTTACCTTTCTGCCTCAGTGAAAACCATACCGTGACTTACCTGAAACAAATAAATTAAAACTTTAAAATAATGTTCAGATTGCTGAATTTAAAAATATTTTCAATGGTTCCCGCTACTTTGTTACTTTGGTTACACAATCTACTATTACAATGACCGAAATTTCCTATATTTACAAGTTTGTCTTAAATAAATAAATAACGCTGGACAATCCACACACCTAGCCCTAAGCTAGATGATGCTGTAATGTCTTGCCCTGTTAGTAGGGACGAATCTTGCAACTGCTGAATACTAAGTTTTTTTTTTAAATCACAAATATTTTAACGAACCGAAAAAAAAAATTCCGGGTGTTCTGGGTATTTTCTATGTATGTATAAAGTACGTATATAGTATATTAGTCATCAGTATAACACGAACTCTGCTTAGCTTGGTGCTTAGATGATGCTGTGTGTCATCATCATCAGCCTATATCAGTCCACTGCTGGACATAGGCCTCCCCCAATGAGCGCCATAGCGCCCTGTCTTCAGCTTGCAGCATGCTGTGTGTATTGTCCAGTATTATGATTATATAAAAACTGACACTGGGCCTACCTTTAACCGTATGTGATGAATCGTCACCGACGGTAGCTTGCCAGTAGGTACCTAAGATCTAGCTTTCTACAGACAAAAGCTTCCAACAAGCTGGCAACTCCAAATAGTAACAAAATTAGGTCAAAACGAAAGTTCGACAGCCTTAAGCTATTAAAGTGATCATGAATACCAGTCAAGCTGAATGGGGTCACGGTAGACTGCCTCCATTGATGCCATAATTGTGCTCTGCTCATTAGCTGCCAGTTAGTTCTGGAGCGGCTACACTGGGCGAGCTGAGACCTCTATAAATTTCTATAAAGGACTCGCTGAAACTATTTCCGTTGTTCATTGGCTACAATTTGAATACGAGCAGAAAAAGAACCAATAAGCGGTGATAATGTATGGGCGACTCAATCGTTGATAGATTGATAGAATAGATAGATACATAGAATATACTTTATCAAAAAAGTTTTACCTAGGCGAGCATAATGCTAGATAGCATTATCTACCTGCTAACCCTTAGGTATTAATTGTGGGCAAAAATTTAGTAGGTAGTGCTCTGGCACTCTAATGGGCAATCTATAATCTATTACAGAATTTACAGATCAAAATAAAAAAAAATCGATGACATGCTGCTCTTTTTTTCCTACCCGAACATAGCTCTTTCCATAGCTCTGTAATGATCTTTACAATCAAATAAGTATCTACCTACGTGTGTCACACTCTCCTGAAAGACTGGAAGTGCACTTTCCTGTCGAGCAACTCGCCAGTGTGAACAGTATAGTTACATAACGTTGTTTTGGCCCATTGGATGACTACACAGAACTAGCGATGAAGTGGATTGTCGATTCATTTTGGCTCTTTTCGTACTTTCGGACAGATACGATGGAGAACTTTTTGGATAGCTTTATAAAGTGTATTGCATGTATTGACTGTTATTTTTAGGAATACTGGTAATGCATAGTTTCTTTTATATTTTAGTTTTATGAATTGATATAATTCTGTACCTCGTCTAATATTTAATTTAAGCTGATTTTACTGTGGAATTTATTATTATTATTATTTTATTGTTTCAACAAAATCAACAGCCCTTAATCTAAATAATTTAAACCTTAATAATCTAACTTACGGCCAATAAGAGATTTATATTATATAAAATAAACTAACAAAATACCAACAGTCTAACATTAAGAAATCAAACAAACAAACAAAATACAACTTACAGAAATTATAAAACATTTTTGTATGTTTTATGGATAAATCCGAAAGAAATGAGTTAATAATAATATGTATAGTAAAGTTTAGCAGTATTTGGAGACAACACAGCAATGCATTATAAGTAGCTTATTTCCGAAGCGCTTCTTTAAGAGCCTATAAAATATATTTTATAATTCGTTGTGAAACCTTTTCCTTATCAAATCTTTCTAACCATATTGTCTAATCTACAAAGAGATCCCATTGTCTTGGGCTTTTGGATGAAAAGCTTCGAACGTGGAAAGAAAGAAAATAATAGTGATTATTTTTTATTAGAATAAGTGCAGTAAAAAGTACAGATGAGGACCTCATAATCGCGTGTGCGACAAAAAGCCCTTTATAAAGAAAAAAAAGTACCGGTTGCAACTATTACGTAGTAAGTATAAACCTTTAAGGGGAATAGGGGGGGGTAGATCTATACGCAGCGATCGCATTTTCTTAATTTTCCAAACACCCACACATGGAGTTTTTTCTAAAATCGCTACAGATCCTCGCAAAACCTTTCTTCTCTAACTGATTCAAGATTCAACCACATTACATGAAAACAGAGCAAACTCCGCTGAACCGAAACATGTAAGACAAGGGTCTCGTCTCCGACTATTTATTGTAATTTCAATCTCGAAATAGCGCAGTTATTTCTAAACTTGAGACAAGTTAAACAAATACGGTCCCAGCAGCGACCCTTGTGGTGTTAGTGGGCGAAACTATATGTTAAGGAACTGCCCACTAGAATGCGATGTATCTTACGTTACTTACTGCCTTTAAAGTCAAAACTAACTTAAACGAATCGTCCCCATGTGTAAAAATCTAGGTCATTCAAGATTCTATCCTATAACAAATACAATAGATCATCATCAGCCTATAGCAGTCCACAGCTGGACATAGGCCTCCCCCAATGTGCGCCATAGCGCCCTGTCTTCAGCTTGCCGCATCCAGCATCTACCTGCAGTCTTTTGCAGGTCGTCATCCCACCTTGTCGGATGGTGTCCTACACTACGTTTACCGAGTCGTGGTCTCCACTCAAGAACATGTTTACCCCAGCGGCCGTCGGATAATACAATAGATACAAATACAAATTTATTTATTAGACATTTCACTTAGATATGTACACATTGATGGCGGCCCCCGCTTATATAAAACTAGCTGCGCCCCGCGGCTTCGCCCGCGTGGAAATCTAAGTGTCGCATGGTTAATGAACCTTCCTCTTGAATCACTCTATCTATTAAAAAAACCGCAACAAAATCCGTTGCGTAGTTTTAAAGATCTAAGCATACATAGGGACAGAGAGACAGCGGGAAGCGACTTTGTTTTATAATATGTAGTGATAAGGAAATTAATAGAACCATGTCATTTCTAATGACTGGCAGCAAGCTGGATCAAAAGCAGCTGTGTCCATATTTAGGGACGCCCTATTCAATATTTTGAACAAAAGGTACCTATTGCGTAAATTGTGAAACGTAGAGTCTAAATGCAGAATACATAAGTTCTCTTTAATGTGTAATTATTGAAGTATTTTATTTTTATTTAAATATGTTAATTTATATATTGTGTGTAGGTACATCTAGTGGCAAATAAATGATATGTCTATGTCTAAGAGGATTTTCTTCATATTTTCAGCATTCGGACTTAATATAACGGTTTTTTCTCATAAAAACAGATTCTCAAATAGAGATTTTCAGAGAGATAGATTCTCAATAGATGTCCTCTAAATAGGAGCACACACTGGTTCTATAAGATCCAGCTAAGGAACATCATTTTCCCACTGCTGGGAATACGCCTCCGGAATTTGTACAATTAAACAGTCTGGGTGATAAAACTTAATCTCATAAGGAGCACGCAAAAGAATAACCAAGCAAATATAAATTTTATCCATTCCATATTTAGATCCATTTTCCAATTGTAGTGATCGTTCTAACGCCTCGCTCGCGCAGCGCATTTTTCACCGAAGGAGGCGTGATGGGGTATTATAAGCTACTAGCTGCGCCCAGCGGCTTCGCCCACGTGGAAATCTATGTGTCAAATGGTTTATATACCTTCTTCTTGAATCACTCTATCTATTAAAAAACCAGATCATAATCCGTTGCGTAGTTTTAAAGATCTAAGCATACATAGGGACAGACAGACAGACAGCGGGAAGCGACTTTGTTTTATACTATGTAGTGAAGCAATATAAATAACAATACCTAAATATTGTAGATCAAAAAAGGCGTACAACCTAACAAAAGAGTTTCCATACAATAAATTGTTATCAAACCTTTGTTGTCAAAAGAGCGTTGCTAGGCAACCACGTTTATTTAGAAAAAAAATATGCAAAGAATTATATAGGTACATTTTTCACACCTTGGATTACATTATTGGAGTTTAAGTAAGGATCCCTTACTTTTTTGAAAATATAAGATAGCCTATGTTCACCACGGATATTTAGGCTTCCTAACGGTGATAGAATTTTTCAAATCGGTCCAGTAGTTTCGGAGCCTATTCGATACAAACAAACAAACAAAAAATCAAACCTTTCCTCTTTATAATATTAGTATAGATATAGAAGAGCATGATAAGTGGGACTTATGGTGCAAACATGTCGAATGGGATTTTGATTCGTAATATTAAAGGTTGAAGGTGCATTTTAAAATGATATTTTATTGGACTGTAGGCTGAATTGCAGAGCAGAGGAGAATCATAGTTGGAGTAATGGAGTCTACACACCAAAATGGACCGATCGCCGCGCGCCGTCATTGAAATTTCGCCTTTTTATTTACAGTAAAATGAAATTCCTTTTAAACTTTTCATTTACGCGCTAAAACAACTTAAGATGAAACGAAAGAATCAAAATCATATTTATTCGTCGTTTATTTTAAGTTCAAGCTATTAGAAACCAAACTTTTAAAGCCAAATATACTAACTGCAGTTATATACTCGTACTAACTGAAGTTTTTCGTATAATAAAATGAACTTTACACCCTTATGTTAAAGTATACTAACAGTCTTCTGATTAGTTAGACTGTTTAGTATTCAATGTTGCATTGAATCCCTCTTCGTTTCAAATGAACATTCGGTACATTACGATGTATGGTTAATTTGATTAAAAACTACAGTACTAAAGGAGCCTTTAGTAATTTGCTGGTTTAACTACGTAAATCTGTCAAAGAAAGCCTCGAAATTAGATAAGAAGAGAGCGACTCTCCCAATTATGGTACACGTAGATCCGAAAGTGCTAAGTTCACCTTAATCCAAGTTAGTAGGTAATCTAGCTGCGTTTAAAGACTCAAGTTGCATCTCACGAATTTATTGAGCCCATTAAGAGTTCCAGTAGCCATTAGCTAGATAATTACCGAATTGTTTCAACTTAAACTTTGGTAAACTTAAACTTTCGCGAAGAACCGACGGCCGCTGGGGCAAACGTTATCTTGAGTGGAGACTACGACTCGGTTAACGTAATGTAGGAAGCACTCCGGCCAGGTGGGATGACGACCTGCGAAAGACTGCAGGTAGATACTGGATGCGGCAAGCTGAAGACAGGGCGCTATGGCGCTCATTGGGGGAGGCCTATGTCTAGCAGTGGAATGCTATAGCCTGATGATGATGATGGAACTTTGGAATTGCGCTACTTATAGAAAGCTATCCACTGCCCGCGGTTTCGAAGGCCTTTTGGAATAAATTTCGGAATAAAAAGTAGCCTAGCCTAGGTATATGTTATTCTATGTGCCTCAGGTTGACGGAACAGTGCATCGTAATTTCGTGTCTTTTACCTGACTTGGTAACTAAAGGAAGGGTTATTTATTGTCTGTCTGTCCGCGTTGGCTTCACGGCCTGAGATAATGGCGCTACCGGCTTGATATACGTATAACATCTAAACCACGGACGAACGAAATGTTCCTTATATAGGACTCCTTTACATAACCCGGAACGAACTTCACTACATAGTATAAAACAAAGTTGCTTCCCACTGTCTGTCAGTCCATATGTATGCTTAGATCTTTGGGTTTAGGTTTATAAACCATTTGGCACATAGATTTCTACGCGGGCGAAGCCGCGGGGCGCAGCTAGTTAACTATAATTGATCTTGGCGCCTTCTGCGCTCGGTGTAGTCTGGTAACGCTTTTGTGGACATCTGCGGTCAATAGTATTTATACTCCATTAAAAGTTTGAATTTGACGACCTCTTTGACGCAGTGGGTCAAGATCCGCCAGAGATATAGAATGTTGCTGCTTCGATCTTCGTCATGGTAACTTACCACGAAATGGAAAACACGACAGTCGTCGTCGTTTCAAAAATCCCTGTATCAAATATCTTCTAAACAACACTATGCTACTTTTAATACATTCAAATAAAATTACAAGGTAAAGTAAGCAACTTGGCACAGAGTAGACTCTCCCACACAAAACGTTGCAAACTTATTGAAACTTGCAAAGTTGGGGTCCGCAGAGTCCGTTTTTACTCGTCCGTGGCAGGAACTTACAAAGTAGGATCATAAGTTAAAAGCTGGATGTAGCCGCTTTGGCAAGATGACAAAATACTGGAGTACAAAAGAAGTGGCCAAAAGTATCTGTGATAAAATACGCCTATAAATACACCGTTATAATACACCCCCTGCAGGTTCTCCAAGTGTTTGTACCCTCGTATGTGAACATCATCATCATCATCAGCCTATGTTAGTCCACAGCTGGACATAGGCTTCCCTAATGAGCGCCATAGCGCCGTCTTGAGCTTGACGCATCCAGCATCTCTGACTGATCTCGATGACGGCTGCGAAAGAGTGCACTCTTTCGCAAGTAGTCATCCCAGCTGGCCGGAGGCCGTCTTACACTACGTTTACCGAGTCGTGTCTCCACGTTCTGCGCGAGATATGACCGGCCCACTGCCACTTCAGCATGCTAATCTTTAGAGCTATGCTAGTACGTCTACGAAAAGAGTTATTTTGCTACGCGTTGAAGCGATTAACAAAGGAAATCAATCGAAAAAACACAAAACATTTTTTGAATTAAGTAGTTGCCAATTCACTGTGTTTTATCGACGTATTTTTATTGAAAATTGGGAAATAACGAGGCGTTCTTTAGGACCACCAAGCATTTGCTTCAATAGACCGTTTATTTGTTATTGGTAACAGGTCTGGTTTTCTTGCTTCAATTTAACGCTTTCACTGCCCAGCCGCAGCTTTTAGAACTGCTATATGCACAAGTGTAATGAAAGTGCTAAATCTATACACTACAGTATATACGAAAATCCCGAAGCAAAGTCTTGGTTTGGTTAAACTGTAATAAATAGGCCTTGCGTATGTACAATTTTACTGTCTATTCAAGTGATCAAAAGACGTGGTACAAAAAGTTCTATCTTTAAAATGGAAATGGGCGGGGCACATCCAGAGAATGCAAAACGAGAGATGGTCCAAAGCTATAATGAATTGGTACCCTATAAACAAGACACGAAGAAAAGGAAGACCTGTAAAACGATGGCACGATGACATCGTAAAAATAGCTGGGAAGACATGGAGTAGAGTAGCTAGAGATCGAGGAAGATGGAAGGAGCTGGAGGAGGCTTTCACCGCTGAAAGCGGTACTCCGATATGTATAGATATAGATAATAATTAGTATTTAAGTTAAGTGTGAGAAATAAAAGCTGTTTTATTTTTATTTTATTTATTTTATTCAAGTGATCGCAAAGGCACCTTACATAGCACACTCCTAAACTAATAAACCGTTCAAGGCGCAAAGATACTTGTAGCGGTGGCTCATTGTGCACACGTGCGTGATTCACGTAATGCTAGAGAAAACACACAGCCGATTAGTAAATCCCATCAAAGGGGTTACTAATTTACATTTATAATAACTAATATGAAGTGCCTATACAGGGTTATTGGTAATTCGACATATTCCCGTCAGGAGGTTATAGGGGTGACTATTTGCGATAATTTTCATCCCCATGTGCATCATGCAAAAGTGTTTATTTGTTTTTATAAATCAGAAGAAAAAAATAGATTTAAATAGACAGTTTTTTTTAAATCAATTTTTGATGTTGCACATTTGACTTATTTTGAAAAAAGCTAAAAATCATGATAACTTAAAAATGGTTCTCTTTTGCATGATGCACATGGGGGTGAAAATTATCGCAAATAGTCACCCCTATCACCTCCTAACGGGAATACGTCGAATTACCAATAATCCTGTATATTATATTGTATATCAGATTATATAAGAATAGGATGGAATAGAAAAAACGTACAAAATACAGGTATAAAATCAATAAATGAAAAATAAAAGCAGTTTAACGTGGAGGTAATAATAATCGTACATCTAACATTAAAAATTCAAAAGACCCCCGACACGCCATTTTGTGGCGGCGGCCATCTTGGACCGATTTTCATCTAATTCATCTACTAAATACAAAAAAAAAATTAAGTTTTTTGCGTCTGTGGTTAAAAAGAGTAGTTTCAATGAATTCCATAAGAATATAAAAATAGTCACGTAGGTACATAAGTATTAACTCGTACCAATATAAGTTCAGTCCACCATCTGCCCCAAATATTGCTTTTTTACGATTTTTTCTTGCGGATCGTTTCTGGTCGCTTTCCAAATAGGTCGTATCGGCGCTTTGTCCGGATTCAGACCGCTTCTCGGAATCGTGATGTCGATTTGATTTATTACGCTTGAACTGAAAAATTCAATTTTTAAAGATATGCTATTTTCAATTTTACTTCACATTTAAAATCAATATGAAAAATGCGGTTTAACGCGGCCAGCATGCACACGTAACCAGAATTTTGGTGCCAGCGTTTGTACCTTTGATTTTCTATTACACAAAGACCTAGGGAGGTAAATATTTTTGGTAAAACAATACCACACGCAATACTACACACTACTACACCTGCTTACACTGGGGGTCTAGGGTGATTTTGGTTGACAGCGGTAGCGTACGACAGTTTTTTCATCGGGATTTCTTTTGAAAACTGTTAAAAATATA
Source organism: Eupithecia dodoneata (assembly GCA_947044415.1). Classification (NCBI taxonomy): domain Eukaryota; kingdom Metazoa; phylum Arthropoda; class Insecta; order Lepidoptera; family Geometridae; genus Eupithecia; species Eupithecia dodoneata. The sequence continues at coordinate 10,018,996 of OX345672.1, read as the reverse complement.
AAAATCTCAAAAGAAGTGATGTTTAGGGTTGAACAGTCTCTTGTTTTTGCCTATCCCAAATAACCTTTTGGCATAAGTTCTACCAAACTAAATATGCTTACAATACGATAAAAAACAAAATAAAAAAGTGCTCCAATTTCATTGTGTAATATTTCTGAAATAAACGTTTTGTATTTGTATTTGATAAGGAGACAAAATCTGTACTCTTTTAACTTTCAAATTTGACTTGGTTCCACCTACCCCCAATTTCCCTATCGCTCACGATCTACCTTACACTCTGTAGGTATAACGTGGGTATGTATTCTCAGTGTACCCCGTAGGTATAGTGTGCATAGGTACCCAATACCAGCACTGCGTTTAGTTTCATGCCATCAGTAGCTACCCGTATTACTAAGTAGGTAACAAACACGATCCCTGCGGCACAGGTATACATTCAGCTCACGTGGGCTTTCGAGTGGTATTCGGTATTCCATCGTCGTGTATGCTGCTCTTATTTGGATAAGGGGGTGTTAGTTTGGGAAAATGTTGCATTACGGAGTGATACAAGCCTGTTTTGTAGCTGGGTATAGGTTTGGAGTGTCAGAATTGTTGTTATAGGTTTCTTGTGTCGATATATAGACTCCCCTGGAGAGTTAGTCTTACCTAGAGGTACCCTATTGAGTTGAAAACAACTACAAATAGTAAAACTATCACGGTTATTAACACTCAAGTAATTTTAAACGGGATATTTACCATGATTTGATTTTTGAGTTATCCAATATTTCGGCACTGTATATTATATTTATATATAGTATATTATACTATAGTATATTACGGCCTTCAGTTACTCCGTACTTTTTTTTCTTTTTGATATTTCTCCATCTGTTTGTGTTTGTGATCTACCAACTCTTAGTTAACTTATATCTTTTTCTCCATGCCTAGGTTGCCTGGGAGAAATGCTCGATAATAAATAATAATAATAATAGAGATAATAGAATAATAATAGATCTTTAAATAGATCACAGGGGACAACCTAACTGGGAACAACCACCCGTGGTGCAGTTAGCGAATAGTAGACAGGTTCAATTCCAAGTACATAAAATAAAAATATAGAACTAGCTGCGCCCCGCGTACCCACGTGGAGATTTCTGCTCAAATTTACCATATTTTCTCACCGTTTTAACATTCCTTATTGACTACGACAAACATTTCAAAACCAAAATCAGCTAAATCGGCCCAGCCGAGTTTTAGCGAACAAACGAACAGCAATTGATTTTTATATATAAAGAAGGCTTTAATTATATTCAGATAATTCATACAACTCAAATTTATCTATACACTAATACTGCAAGTATGTGCAAGTACCACTTAGAGTGGTGAAAGCCTCCGCCAGGTTCCGGTCCATCCATGCTGCTCAATCCAAAAATATGTAGTCTGCTCCAAGTAACTCCAGCTACTTTGGCTATGTCGTCACTCCAACGTTTTGATGCTCTCCCTGGTCTGCGCTTTTTGTCGAGTACCATTAGTTTGTTGCCGTTTTGGTGCCATCCAAGTACATACTATGACAAATAAATATCAGCACATCTTATGCGCAGTTTCTCGACGTAATGATCACAATGGGCGACATCATTTCAAGACTCAATAAAGATATTGAAATCACCGCGCATAACCAATTCATACAATCTGTGCTTTATTGACATTCAAATATTTTATGAGGCATTTATATTGGCTGACGTGAAAATGGTCAGTAGTTACCCAAGCTAGGAATTATGTTCGCGTTGTAATAGGTATTGTTGAGTTGTATTGGTTGAGACGACCTTAACGCCTTCCTCGGAGATTGGTGGGAGATCGCACGTGACCGCACTGAGTGGAAAGATTTGGGGGAGGCCTTTGCCCCGCAGTGGGACGAAACAGGCTAAATAAAAAAATAAAAGAATAGGTATTGTGTTATTATATTTGAATAGCAGCGCCCCGCGGTTTCACCCGCGTGGTGATAGATATTTTGGATAATATTCAATATATCTTTATAAATTGTAGCCTATGTGTTATTCTGATATGTAAGCTATATTATTGTACAGTTTCATTAAAATCCATTCAGTAGTTTTTTACGTGAAAGAGTAACAAACATCTATCCATACTTACAAACTTTCGCGTTTATAATATTTAGTAGGATTTGTATGGATTTGATTATTATGGGTCTAAATAAAAAGAAGTTGGTCACAATTATTGGATCATTATGCCAAAGAATATAATATGTAGTTCAGTCATTTTAGCCATAATATTAGGTCAACCTAACAATAGGAATCACCTAGCTAGAAACGCGTATACGCCTTCTGAATAAATATATATAATTTTAATTTGTAGGAGAAACAAGATTCCTGGTATCGCATCCTAAAGCAAAGCAATATCTGCGCAAAAGTTACGGTTTGGTACAATTTGTTTTAAAATAAGAATTATACACATAAATATCCTTCGATAAAAGTAATAGCTGCGCCCCGCGGCTTCGCCCTCGTGGAAATACAATACAATAAAATACAAAAATACTTTATTGTACACCAGATACAGAACATTATGAAAGATATTACATGTGACAAGTACAATGGGCGGCCTTATCGCTTAGAAGAAATACATGTTTCAAATAGTTTATAAACCTTCCTTTTGGATTCATGTGAAAGATCACTCTATCTACATATTACCGCATCAAAATCCGTTGCGTAGTTTTAAAGATCTAAGCATACATAGGGACAGACAGACAACGGGAAGCGACTTTGTTTTATAATATGTAGTAAACGTATGAATAAAACTTTAGTAAACTAAACTGGCAAACGTAGTGTAGGACGCCTTCCGGCCAGGTGGGATGACGACCTGCGAAGGACTGCAGTCAGATGTTGGATGCGGCGAGCTGAAGACAGGGCGCTATGGCGCTCATTAGGCCTACATCCAGCAGTGGACTACTATAGGCTGATGATGATGATGAAGCTAAACTACAGCTCTGCTTGCAATAACATAACACAAAGGCATTGAGATAAAACGGTCACGTCCAAGCTAGCAGGCATGGAAAGTTGGAGCGACGCTAAACTAGACGGCTCCGGCCAATTCTATGTATTGTGAAACTTTCACAGTACACTCGTATCAACTGAATTTCAAATTCAACAACTGAATACTCACATGATCCTAGTATAGGCATCAACCTAGCGTACGATCTTCAATATGTTATATGATTGAATATTTTGTATATAAATTGTATTTAAGAATATGAATATGGGAACTTTATTGACGACCTCTGTGGCGCGGTCGTCGAAGGTCCACCTACGACGCAGGAGGTTACGGGTTCGATTCTCGCCTCGGGAAAAATGTTTACGATCTGAACATATTTGCGCCGGGTGTTCTGATCGTTATCTATGTATGTATAATAAGAAATATCTATCTATGTAATCTATTGTATTAAGTAAGTCATCTAGTACCCATAACAAGATCTGCTTACCTTGGGGCTAGATGATGCTGTGTGGATTGTCCAGCATTTTTTATTTATTTATAGTGATCGAATATTTTAGTAAAGGTTATTTCTGAGGAAGGTAGGTAGAGATTTGCTAAAAATATAGTACAATTGCGAAATAATTAACTTAACAAGAAGACAGAAAAAAGAGCTGAAATAAACATGTCCTATTAGAAAATGTCAACAGCGTTAGCTTACTTAAGTCCACTCTGTAGAATTCTAATTATCTCCACTGAACCCAGTTTAAATATAAACTAGCAGTCTAGATTCTAGAGGACTGTTTTCGTTGAGTCTAACCCGTAATTAACTTAAAACTAAACTAATTTCTAAACCGCAATTTCCCAAACACACAGCTAGGCGACCATAAACAAAACACAGCCTAGCGCTGGCCAATTTGGTATAATATACGGAGTCAGCGACGCTAGAACGTAAATTTTTAGCAACGCTCATAATGAAGCTTTAGAATGTGCCATGGGTAACGTAGTCTTCGGCTTGTGAGCTTTACGACCAGCTAGAACGTATGCAAAGGCGCGAAAAAAAGCTAGTTGCATACAAGTTTGTGATTTGGAAAACCAACTCGTACTACATCAGATGCGAAAAACAGCCCACACTATTTATCACGGACCAGTGCCGAACAATACAAACACAATACGGCCTATCGATACCAGCCTGTTTTATCCAGTTATATCTGGTTATATCCGGTTATTGGCGGTTTGGGAACGATCTGGTTAACCAAATAGTTGTAAACAAGTACCTAAATGGAAATGCTTACCAAATGTTTTGATTCCGCGGGGATTTAAACAAAAAAGGTAAGTATTTATTTTTATATTCAGAATAATGTCCAGCTGTGGACTAGCATAGGCTGATGATGAGTTTAATTTTGCAGTAGAAATTTTAGTTAATCATCAAATTAAATTGTTCTACAGAAAAGTATTTTAGCTCCAAAGAACCAAAGCAGAGTACACGTAATGGATTGACCATAGATATCTATGTATTTTGACTGATTATTATTTGTTTCGCACATACATACACACAGATCCCCTGATACTGTCCACGATCCTATCCATCCATGGTTGTCTGGTAGAGATCGCTCTTGAGCGATAAGACCGCCAATTGTACTTAATTTTTAAGTTTTTACTGTACATAGTTTATAGTTAAAGTGCAATAAAGAATTTTCTATCTATCTATCTACCTACACATATTATGAACATAGAAATAGTAAAAAACTACACATCACATTACCCATAATCCTACGGGAATCGATCCCGAACCTTCCACGACTCAGACGGACTGCGCAGAGGTAGTTGATATAAATCACGAAAGAAAAATATAAGAACGAAGAAGAAATCGCCGGCTTAATCAGCTCCCTCCATATTGACCCTGTCGATAAGGCTGACTAAAATGCTGACGAAGCTAAAATGATGCTCGGCTTTGTGTGTACCTATTGTTTTGAGGGTCCCAAATTATCTCTGGGGCTTCTGGTATTAATAGACTCGACGTGATAAATACAATTATTAACACCAGTTTGTTATATTTTTGTAGAAAATAATATTAGAAAATAATTTCATTATTTCGTAAGTGTAAACTTTTATATGTTAATTTTTCTTGTAATTCTTTATTGCACACAAAAAACTTAAAAACAACTTAACTAAAAAAAGATATGTACATAGGCGAGCTTAACCCTAACAAAGAGTTTGCTTACAGCAAAACCTTAGGTTTAAAAGAGAAGCGATTTTAACTTTCTTAAGCGTGATTTACTGTTTAAGATATAAGTTTTATGAATAAAGGACTTGACTTGAGGCTATGTTACCTAGATAATAGCCTGTTAAATTCTAGTACATTAACTCTGCGTGTATTTCTCATACTTAAATCTTCTCAGGACAAAATCAAGGCTAACATTTCCTTTATGGTTAGCCCTCCTGTAAAACTACTATAGATATTTCATCATCATCATCATCATCATCAGCCTATATCAGTCCACTGCTGGACATAGGCCTCCCCCAATCAGCGCCATAGCGCCCCCTGTCTTCAGCTTGCCGCATCCAGCATCTACCTGCAGTCTTTCGCAAGTCGTAATCCCACCTGGTCGGAGGGCGTCCTACACTACGAATACCGAGTCGCGGTCTCCACTCAAAAACACGTTTGCCCCACCGGCCGTCGGTTCTTCGCAAAATATGACCGGCCCACTGCCACTTCAGCTTGCTAATTCTTTGAGCTATTTCGATAACCTTGGTTCTCTGTCGGATGTATTCGTTACGAATCCTATCCTTCAGATAAACTCCGAGCTCTTTCCATAGCTCGCTGAGCGACTTTGAACTGCTGGACCAGCCCTATCGTGAGTGTCCACGTCTCAGCTCCGTAGGTCATAACGGGTAGGACGCACTGGTTGAAAACTTTCGTTTTCAAGCATTGCGGTATGGATGACGAGAAGACTCGACGTGGTTTCCCAAATGCTGCCCAGCCTAGCTGGATCCTCCTTTATAAATATTTAATAAATATTTAATGATAGTGCATTAGGAAAACAAATATATCTCATGAATAACCAACCAAAATCAAAACAGATTCCATCTAACACGGCCCATAAAAGATGGCCGTAAAAGCAGTCGTTCCCAAAACGGCGAATAACACACAAAAATTAAATTTGACGCGCGTCCCGAATTCCCAGTGTGCCGAATTCTACGCGATTAAAATTTTACGAGTTTGAGGGTAGGTAGACTGCGGCAGGCGTTTGCAGCGTAGTGGGTATAAAAAAAACTCGTGCCTCTGGTGATCACTTTGGGAACAAGGCAGCATTTATTGTTATCTAGCTGCGCCCCGCGGCATCGCCCGCGTGGAAATCTTTGTGGTTTATAAACCTTCCTCTTGAATCACTCTGTCTATTACAAAAAAACCGCATCAAAATCCGTTGCGTAGTTTTAAAGATCTAAGCATACATAGGGCTGTCCCTATGACTGACAGCGGGAAGCGGCTTTGTTTTATATTATGTAGTGATTATATTTTATAATCTGTCAACTACCTAGTAACTTAAATCCGAGAACTTACGAGCGCTGATCGCGTCTCAAGATTTTTCTTGATTTTATTTATTTATTCTATAAAGTTATCTAGTTTTGTCGACTCTGGCCGGCCGAATGATAGTTGGCAACACTGCCGCGCGTGTTGGGTTACTATTATTATATATTCTCTGGTCTTGGTTTGGCACTCGAACTCATCGAACTGAATACAAATTATTCGAGACGCCCTCTCTGTGGCCTCTATGTATAAATCATTCCGAATAAGTTTTCAAAGTTACTATGACAGACATCGTTGGTACAATGAACTGTCAGTGTCCCACATTATGGCTCCATTCTCATCTCCTTCGCATTTCCTCGCTTCCTATTACAACAATGAGATCGTGTTCTTAATGAACTCACGCGAGAGTTTCTTCGAGAAAACTATCTTTAAATAAGAGCATTATTTAGAACGCTAACGGGATGAAAATGATTTACGGAGTTTTGTTATTTTAATATTTGATCGAACAGGGTCATGATGGGGCAAACTTGGAAAAGAGGTTCTGTTTTATGCTAGTTTATTTTATCGTCAATTCAATTCATTTATTGCAAGAAATATGGTCATAATACAAGGTCTTAAACATTAAAATAGGTAGCGTCACATACCTACTTCACCAAAACACATGGCATGCAAAACATTTCTAAAACTAGGTTCCTATACAATGTCATTTTAAAATGATTTTAATTAATAAGATATAAACTATGAACATGTCAATAATGTGCTACTTAATTCTCAAATTCAGGTCCATGAGTTCTTTGACACTATAGAAAGCTTTTCCAATAAGCCATAATTTTAACTTTTTTATAAATATTGTTAAAGGTAAATTTTTGATGTCATTAGGGATATTATCATAAATAGAACGTCGGTGGTCATGGGGCCCTACTCGACCTAACTTGCTTTCTTTTTATGCTTCTTAGTTTATATAACCTGCGTATTTAAATAATGGAATTGAGAATGATGACTCGATGATCGCTTATTATGTCCCACGCAGGATCATTAGTACCTATGAGGTGTAAAATACGAAATGTTTTCGTGAGCTCGATAGACTTCTGACAGCATTATCTAAAACTAAGTAGAGCTTGTGTTATGGAAACTAGATAACCTAAGTATAAAGGTACATAATACAATACATAACATAGGTAGAGATTGTTTATTATTCATAGAAAACGACCAGAACACCCGGAACAATCTGATCTGATCTGCAGATCGTACAAACATTTGTCGCGAGGCGGAGATCGAACCCGCAACCTCCTGTGTTGCAGGCGGACCTTAGCCCACCGCGCCACAGTGGTCGTCATATTGGAGCTGTTTTCAAACGTAGTACTTACTCGATAAAGCAGCCCATTCATTATAACATCAGTATATCGTACTTATTTTTATATATTATTATAATGTATTTGGTTTTTAATAACCGCATTAATTAATAAAACTTTTGAAACTATCATGGTTATTAATACTAAAGTCATTGAAACGGGATATTTACCATGATTAGATTTTTCAGTTATCCAATATTTCGGCACAGTTGCATGCGCCATGATCGCAGTGCCTTCAGTTACTCCGTGATCATGGCGCATGCAACTGTGCCGAAATGTTGGATAACTCAAAAATCAAATCATGGTAAATATCCCGTTTTAAATGACTTTCGCATTAATTAAATTAACTATAATAAATAACTCGGGCAAGAGCCACCTGCTAGGAAATATGAAGTTTCCACTGCAGGCACCCGAACAGAAATAGTATCAGTGGGAGTCCTTAATTGCAGCCAGAAATATGGCTTTCTCGCCCGCAGTTTGCGATGAAATATTAAATACTAAGATAATATTTGTGTAGGTAGCGGCCTTATTTTATACGAAGGCATTCTAGGTATTCCACGGAGTGCCAATTAAATAGTTTAAAATAGATGCTAATATCATTTAAAACGGGATATTTACCATGATTTGTTTTTTTTTTTTTGAGTTTTCCAATATTTCGGCACAGTTTCATGCGCCATGGATCACGGAATAACTAAATGACTTTAGTGTTAATAATCATGATAGTTTCAGAAGTTTTATTAAAATAGATGCTTTTTAATGTATATTTTCTCCACTTTTTAATGTATTTTTACTCGGGATAAAAATTTGTCTAGTACCTATTTATGTTATTCCCTGCCCCGGATTTTAGCGCGATGGATTCAGCAGTATTGGCGTTAACATTTTTTTGTATGTCTACTTACCTTATATCCTATCATCTGTATTGTCGTGAATTCGTGATAATAATAATATTTTTTTCAGACCACAGAAAAGTAAAGATCTTATTTAACTTATACAGTCCATAGTAATAATATATACCTTAAAACTAGCATACATAAAATAATGTATAGGTATATATATCAAAACAAATAAGTTTTTAGTTTGTTGTATTTGTCAGTTATTGGTTTTTTGGTTATTATGTCTTCCGCCCTGAAGAGCAGAATAATTAAAAACATTGGGCAATTAAAGAAAAATAAAATATAATAAAAAACTTTTTCCCATACAAAATGTTCATGGGTTTCGTAACTGTCAAACAGTGACTGTTAGACAGTATCAAAGTTCGGGTCAGCTGTCATTAAAAATTTAAACGGAATTCAATGCAACCCCAGGAATCTTGCAGGCAATCTTGTATCGAGTAATCAAAAATTTCCCAAAGGAATAAAGACATGGTTAAGCTTTGAATAAAACAGGCGGTGGTTAGGAAACTTATATATGCATAGCTCTGTGCCTCCGGGCCGGGTACAGTCAGCATAACTAATTGCTAGCCCTCTTGGCGTTCATAAAGATTGAATTGAAATGCGTAGGAAGATTCTGTTATGAGTTGGCTTTTGAATGCGACTTTAGGTAGAGTTTCTATAGAACTTTGTTCAGTTTCTAATAAACATGCTGCCCAATTCATATAGCATTATCTAGCCCCAAGCTAAGCAGAGCTTGTGTTATGGGTACTAGATAACTGATATATGTACATAATACAATACATTACTAGTATTGTATTATGTACATATATAGATAGATATGTTGTATTATATATAGAACGACCAGAACGCCCGGAACAAATATCAGTTTAGGGTATAGAACATCCTTTTAGTATATTGGATACTTTTTAGTTTAATAGGCGCAGTACTAAGAACATACTCATAATAATAAAGCTATACTCCATCTAGGCAGCGAATAAGGTAAGCTTTTTAAACATGTAACTAAAGCTCGTATTAACAAAGCTTACTCAGTCAGCGATCTATGCTTGAGCAACGCTTTCCAAAAGCGTTGCTCAAGCATATGACGACATGTGGCGCGATGGGCGGTGGTCCACCTGCGACGCAGGAGGTTGCGGTTTCGATTCCCGCCTCGGGACGATTGTGTGTATGATCTGAAAATATTTGTCCCGGGTTTTCTGGTCGTTATCTATGTCTGTGTATAATAAAAAATATCTATCTATATATTCTATTGTATTAAGTATATCAGTCATTAAGTACCCATAACACAAGCTCTGCTTAGCTTGGGGCTAGATGATGCTGTGCGGATTGTCCAACATTATTTATAAATCTTTGACTGAGCAAGCTTAATAAAACGTAACGTGAGGCTGACTGTACAGACAATAAGAGAATAATCCTGATCCGTCCAATTCTATTCATTGTGCTGATTTATTATTTAAAGTATGATAGTACCCTGACTTCGTGTCGCGTTTACGCAAAGAATTATTGAATTCAAGGCAAAAATAGTGACTGGATAATGACGATTCGTAAAAATTTAAGCTCTTTTGAATTCAAGTCAAAAATGTCGACTGGAAAATGATAATATGTAAAAAAAACCGCAGCCTGACAGTGAAACCTCTTAGTTCCACTCGATTTAGTAAAAGGTACTGGCCGTATAGAAAGAAATATCATCATCATCATCATCAGCCTATAGCAGTCCACTGGTGAACATAGGCCTCCCCTAATGAGCGCCATAGCGCCCTGTCTTCAGCTTGCCACATCCAGCATCAACCTGCAGCCTTTCGCAAGTCGTCATCCCACCTGGTCGGAGGGCGTCCTACACTACGTTTACCGAGTCGTGGTCTCCACTCAAGAACACGTTTGTCGGTTCTTCGCGAGATATGGCCGGCCCACTGCCACCTCAGCTTGCTAATTCTTAGAAAGAAATATGGTACCTTTAAAAGGAACACTTTTTAGGTAGTATGTATTTGTACTTACTAGGGTAGCAAAACAGGCGTTCAACAGTCATTGGTGTGTAATCAAGTCTTTGGAGTCTAGTGTGCCAGTAAATCTATAGGTACTAATATTATAAAGAGGAAAGGTTTGATTTTTTGTTTGTTTGTTTTTTTGTAACGAATAGGCTCCGAAACTACTGGACCGATTTGAAAAATTCTATCACCGTTAGGAAGCCTAAGTATCCGTGGTGAACATAGGCTATATTATATTTTCAAAAAAGTAAGGGATCCTTACTAGAACTCCATTAATGTAACCCAAGGTGTGAAAAATGTACCTATAAAATTCCTTGCATATCAATACGCCATTTTTTCTAAATAAACGTGGTTGCCTAGCAACGCTCTTTTGACAACAATAATATTATAAAGAGGAAAGGTTTATTGTTTGTATTGAACAGGTTCCGAAACTACTAGACCGATTTGAACAATTCTTTCACCGTTGGGAGGCTACACTATCCCCGGTGAACATAGGCTATATTACATTTTCAAAAAAGTTAGGGATCCTTACTAAAACTCCAATAATAATTAAAACCCAAGGTGTAAAAAATGTACCTTAAAAATTCCAATACCCGTGCGAAGCCGGGACGGTCCGCTAGTTCAGTATAAAATGAGTAAATGAAATGATGCTCCATAAAAGATCTTACAAAAAATTCGGTTTTCCATAGTCAACTTAAATAATACCTTAATTTCTAAATGTTATTACTACGTAGACGAATTTTTTAATGATAAATCTTAAGTACCTAGCTATTTGGTTGGTTATT